>CM022401.1:80312008-81057443 GCA_011833715.1 Carcinoscorpius rotundicauda | reverse complement strand
TGGGTTCGACACTCTCCCGTTTTTTTGTACATGGCCTTGGAGTCCCTTAGGGCTGTGTTTTGAGTGTCACACTTTTCAGTATAAAAATAAATGCCATCACTGGACAATTTTCTCTCGCTATTACGAATGGGCTGTATGTTGACGACTTTCAGATCTCATGTCAGTCGTCGAACATGAGATATATTGAGCTGCAACTACAAACTGCCCTCAATCGTGTACTGAAGTGGACTCTGGCGAACAGCTTTAATTTCTCTCTGAAACCGTATGCATGCACTTTTGCCGTCAACGGGGTATTCACCCTGATCCTGAACTTCATATCGGTGAAATTTTGCTGCCAGTGGTCCCTGAGACCAAGTTCTTGGGGCTTATCTTTGACTGTAAGCTAATCTTTATACCACACTTAAAGCAACTACGGGTCAAATGCACAAAAGCACTGAACATCCTCCGTGTCCTCTCTACCACCAGTTGTGGGGCAGATCGACGTTCAATGTTAAAGGTATATCGTGCTTTTATTCGATCAAAACTCGACTATGGATCAATGGTCTATGGCTCTGCCAGACCCTTGGCCTTAAAAATGCTGGACCGTATTCATCACCAAGGACTTCGACTCTGCAGTGGGGCTTTCTGCATCTCTCCAGTTCAAAGCTTATACACTGAATATCATGAACCTTCTCTGCATCTTTGCCGTTTGCAACTATGCTTCCTGAAAATCAAGGTAAACCAAATCCACGGTATTTCCTTAATTAACTCTTTCAGTGACATCCACAAAGAATGTCACAATTTTATTAACCAAGACTTTCCCTTGCTGAAAGCATGCTGGCTCTTTCATACTATGTTAATCTGCTTTAAGTGAATTTGTAATGCATCTTTACTTACACACTCCAATCACTTTCCAACTACTGATCTAAGATTAACTGGCCTATATATCTCAGGATGGCTGATATGGATATCAACACTTTTACTAATAAAGCAGAAAAGAATGTTACAACCTTCTAAGGTCATTTTCAGGTTAATCATACCAGCTGTCCTGAGATACATTTTTACTTTAAGTGGGTTTCTCATCATCAAGAATAACTGGCCTATGACTGCCTGGGAAATGTTTATCACTTTCTTTAAATATTAGACTAACATCCAACTTACAGTTTTCTATTACTCTTCCACTACTCAATGACTTATGAAAAGTATCAGCTAGTGGTTCATAAATATAATCTTTAAGTTTCTTTAAAACTCTAGGATAAAAGTTGTCTGGTCCAGGGATTTATCAATTTTCATGTTTACCAATTTTAGTCTTACAGTTTTAGAACTTCAAATAATATATTTTACATCAATATCTTTTTCATACATTAAGTGCTCTAGTTTGTCCATTAAGTTTAAATTTATTGTGTTTAGTTTGTTTATCCCAAATATGATTGCTTAAACTTTACTAAATCACACTGGAACTGTCCTGTATTTTATGTATAGAATATGCATGTCATGTATACATATCAATTATTTACCTTAAGTTCTTACCACATCTGTTCAAGATCACCTGCCAGCTCTTTAACCAAATCTACAGAACTAGATCATGTTTTATTCCATCAAAATTATCTTTACCAAAATTTGGAATTAGGATATAATTCGTCTTCAATTTTACATGTAATAAAATACCAAACCTAATAGTTCCATATCTGCATGTACTTAAAAGCTCACCAACCACAACTCTATCCTATTGACTTTAGAAATTAATATTAAATCTGATATAGATTCCTTTATTCTAAGTTCTGTCACCAATTGGTGTACAAAAGAATTCTGAACAATTTCCAAAAGCCTATCCCTCTCATTGTCAGATGCAAAATTATCCCAATTGATACCCCTACAATTAAAATATCCCATAATAACATCTTTTCATTGACATCTATTAACACTAACTCAAGCTGACTCAACATTATTGCTGTTATCTTTAATATACTCAACAGAATGTAGTTCACTCCTCGCACATAAAGCCACTACTCCCACTTTTTTTTTCCAATATTCTATATCTAGTAAATAATCTGTAGATTGGTATTTCAAACAAATTTCCTTCATCAAAATTGTTCAAACTTAATCGAGTCTCAGTGATACCCATAATATCAAAATCATCAGCTTTTCCCAGATGGGTATTGATAGATAAAATAATAAAATAATTGGTTGAAACAGGTCCATCTCACATGGGATCTTTTCATGATGTTGGAGTAAAATAGACGCCTCTGTTCTCATTAATTACAGTTGCAGAAGGTTCTGTCTCTGCTTCTAGAGGTGAAAGTGGGAGACTTTGTCCAAAAAATATAAAATAAATCAAAATTACTCTTTTCTTTCTAGAATGATTTCAAATTGTAAAATGAAACTATACTCATAACAGTATACATCCATTTACAATTAAACTTTACTTTTCTCCCCGTTTGACTAACCTTTGAACTGTAACTACTATTCGTGCCATTATAAGTTGCATCACTCAAGATGCACGTAGCTCTCATTATGCTATTGAATTACACTACCCATGAACTACTTACTACCTAGTTGCTTGCTTTCTTGTCTTGTAAAACATTTTTATTACATTATTATTATTATTATTCATTTCACCAAATCTAATCTTAACTAACCTTACAAAATCGCTATTTTTACATTTTAATTACGTTTAGAGTATTAAATAAAGAATAAACAAGAAATAAAGTACTTATTTCTTTTTTTTTCTTGGTGTCAAATGTTGAGAACACTTAAGCATATTTTTAGAGTAATGATAGCAATGTATGAACTATTTTGTTAATTAACTAATACACCAAAGAATATAGACTAATAACATGCTAAAGATAAGTTTCTCAAACAATTACAATATTTCTGGCTTTCTAACCATTCAACAAAAGCTGTAACAAATTCATCCAAGTTACCTGTTGCGATTCCCATGGTAACAAATGTAAGAGAAATTGACACCTGTCTGTTCAGATGTAACTTAACACAAAATGTTATAGGATAGATCAAACCTTGATATTCTATTAGTTGAAGGTAAAATATAATTAAATGTAAAAGACAACTATTAACAAAAAGAAGATGTGACAGGTGGGTGCAGCAAGAGAAGTCTGATATTCTATGACAGCTTTGTAACCATACAAAATTGAAAATTTTGAAAAATTATGTTTTGTCTGAGCAATCAAGATTTTACTGTGAGTAACTTTAATTTTGTACTTTATGAATGTGTGATAGATAAAACAGATGAGAAAAGATGTCTAGAAAAAGTGTCACACTCGGAGAAATGCAGTATTTTTTTAAATATTGTCCTGCAAAATTAAAGTATTAAAATATAGAATATTAGTTGAAACTTTACACTCTATTAATTCATTTAATGATGTCAAAAAAGCACATTAATAAATTTTGGACACAAGACACTAAATCTTTGTTTCATGCATAGTAAAGGATACCCAGGGCAAAAGGGTTAAATCTCAAATTCATATTAACAAATTAGAAAACAGAAGTTTATCTAAAATAAACAAGTAGAAACAACAAAAATCAAACACAAGTTAAAAGTGATATTAATTTGTGATCAGTCATGGCCCAAAATTTGTTACGTGAAGAATGATTTATAAACACATGTCTATACAATAGAATGCCAACTGAGAAAGTTAGCATAGTGCTAGAGTGGCAGTAGTTAGCAATGCTAGTAATAAATGACAATATATGATTGATGGAGGGTGGTCACATGATCAGCATGTTTTAAATGGTGAGAAAATAAAGGAGTAGAAAAAACTCGTGCACTGATAGCAAACATTTTTATAGCAATGCTTAAAGGGCAAACCAGGACTGAGATAGCTTTGGGTGAGAGGAAGTAATGTTGTTTTGGAAAAAGACATCAGTAGAAAAAGATGTTGCAATGGTATAGAGTAATTTGCCACTACAACCAAAATAGAACAAAAAATAATACTTGGACAATCACAGAAATCCAAAGGGTGATTTTTAAATTACTGAAATAAAGTTGATAACTAACCACACAATAAATGAATATGTGTGAGGCTAGGACTTGAAATTAATGTTAATGAACAATACAATATATAAATTCAGAATAATAAATATTTCAATAAATAAATGAATCAGAAGTAAAAAGCATCAGACTTAATCACAAAATCACTTACAACAATTAGTAATAATCAGTAATAATATTCTTTATCAATATCTTGTGAACTAACTTGTGAAAGCTCAATGTAAGATTGACATTCACTTGTTAGATCACAAGATTACAAACCATGAAACTGTAATTTTCATAATGTACAACATTTATGATATCTGTACATCACCACCAGGGAAAACTGATGCCACTTTCATATCACACGCATGTATACTCAAATTAAACATGATCATTTAGAAGGTAAGCTATTATTTTAATGCAATTAAGAATTTAGAGATAATCTAGACAATAGAAGGAATAATAAATGAATGCTAACAGAACCGTAACCAAATATAAAAACATAATTTATTATCTCACAGTGTTGATATAGCCTCTTTCTTGTAACTTTATTATGAAAGTTACATGGTTTTAATTTTGTCACTTGACAAAGTATATATATCTTACATTAGATGTGAGACAATTATGGTAAGGTACTCATGATGACTCAATCTTATATGTATTTTATTAATCCATAGTGACAATGTTAAAACTTAAAGAAAACATAAATTTTTCATACCAAGCAGTTATAGCCATATTATATTCTCTGAATACATGCATCTTGACTGTGTAAAAGGATCTAAGAATGGTATCTGTAATAATTAATTGCGAGTCGAGCGCCAGAACCAACTGCATATGAAACGAAACAGTTTTGGACAAGAAGAAAATCATAACATTAATTTAATGTTATATATAAAAATAAAAAAAATCAGAGAAAAAAAGTCCACATGTTTCAAATTTCACTTTCTCCACAAAATCAGGTAAAGCACGAAAAGTGTTTAGTTTAATCAAAACTGAAATACATAAAGTTTGACATTCTGAATGGGTGCTGAAAATAATTCCGTTTTCTAAATTCGAAAAATTGTTAACTTTCGAAAATGAAAACATTGGAAATCCATACATGGTAAACAAAATACAGTATAAACGTTTATGTTAACACCATCAGACGGAGTTTTTTTTTTTTTTTTTTTTGCTTTTATATTCCATGATTTCACGTGTATAATTACTGTCCGTTGATTATTTCTTCAAAAGTACAATCCTTAGTTTCCAGATCTCTTCTTTTACCACTTTCGGTTCAGCGGTATCCCTTTTTTTAAAACCAGCCTGGGGAATAGGGGGCAGCATCCACTAGAGGAGGATATCCTAACTCTCTTGCATACCACGTGATTCTTATCCATATTTGTTTTATGTTTTTGTGTTTAAGTTGCCAGCCTTGATGACTAACACCATCTTTTCCCAACTGAACTTGGAACCGACTATGAAGAAGTTACAAATAAAATGTATTATTCCTTGTTTCGAAAACTAGAGCACTCGGTGTTATTTAATTTCTTTTATAATAATATGAATTATTCACTGCGTTGAAATGTGTTCTATCGTTGGACAGATTTTACGTAATACAGGAAGTTTTCACATTCTATAGTAGCCTAAACTCAGCCTGAACTGAGATCGAGAAATGAAACTAGATATTTCGACCCTTCTGCTCTCACGATAAGTTAAAGAACACCAAGTGTTCTTCTTACTGAACCCTCTCCTTACTGAAGTCCAAGAGTGATTAGAATAATAAAAGGAACAGGTGGTTACTTGTACTAGAACAACAAAGCAACAAGTGACTTTCGACACTTGTTTCCTTACTTTACAACCAAAATCATGAAAACTAAAAGTACGATGACAACTAATTAATTGCTGTGAATTATAACTTTATTTTTTTAATATTTTAATTTTTGTCTATTAGAGGTTGTTTTTTTTTCTTCTTACATAAATAGTGATTGGTGAATTCTAGAAATGTCATGAAAGTTTAGGCTACTGTAGAATGTGAAAACTTCCTGTATTACGTAAAATCTGTCCAACGATAGAACACATTTCAACGCAGTGAATAATTCATATTATTATAAAAGAAATTAAATAACACCGATTGTTAACTGATGACATATAAAATACTGATGGGCAAATTATAGTTCATTTTGGATTTTTATAAACCACAGAACGTGCCATGAGGTCATTTGAATAAATAGTTTAGATCTCTAATGTCTGGTTTGTTTTGAATTTCGCGCAAAGCTACACAAGGACTGTCTCCACTAGCCGTCCCTAATTTAGCAATGTAAGACAAGAAAGAAGGCAGCTAGTCATCACCACCCACCGCCAACTATTGGGCTGCTCTTTTACCAAAGAATAGGGTGATTGACTATCACTTTATAACGCCCTCATGGCTGAAAGGGTGACGGGATTCGAATTCGCGACCCTCGATTACGAGTCAAGTGCCTTAACAACTTGGCCATGCCGAACCTTTTTAATATAAGTGTTCTGAGAATGAAAGAAGTTCTTATGGGTGAAAAAAGTTTAACTAAAATAAATAGACCCATAAACAGTTTTATTTTAAATCCCGAAATTCTAGCAAGCATCTCGAAATTCCAATTTATTCGTGTCTTAACAAATTCATCACTCATGACTTGAAGTCCACATTTAGAAAAATGAAGCATGTATTTGATGTTTGCATAATATTGCAATGTGTTGATCTTTGTGTTTCAACATGTCCTCCTTGTTCGAGCATGTTACTCTCAGTGGTTGATCATCGAAGTAGACTTTTCATTTTCAATACAAATATGACTGCGGCGTCACTGAAAAATTCATTTAAAGCCATCGATGAAAAATAACACACTTTTTGTAACCAATGCAGTCAAAATCAAATATTAAAGCCATTAGTCTTACCTGGTCCATACCAGCATGATTAAAAAACAATTCTTATCCCCACGAGTTTAAATATTATTAGAAATTAAATGTTTAATAATGTTACTATGTAGCTCAGTTCAGTGTAATATTTCGAGTTGTCAAAATGTCTAAAGAAGTTTTTTACAAATAAATAATTAAAGTATAACAAATTTCAGATCCATTTTTAGTTTCATCTAAAAATAGATTTTGTGTTGTTTAGTCAGTCATTTACGATTGCATCGTTTTATTAACTGTATAAAAACTATTGTGCAACGATTACTATTTTGGATTATTTGTATTTATCTTTAAATATTTGGTCATATTATCTATACTTTATTGTATATTAAAGAAAAGGAAAAATATTGTCAAAAATAACAGTGACTTAACCATGTTATAAGCTCCTTTGGAAGCGAAAAAACAACAACATTATCTGAGTGACCCAGCCCAAATTCACGTTCTTTCTTCTGCAGAAGACCCCCGCTAGTACAGCGGTATGTCTCCGGACTTACAACGCTAAAATTAGGGGTTCGATTCCCCTCGGTGGGCTGAGCAGATAGCTCTTTGTGGCTTTGCTATACGAAAAACACAAACACACTTCTACTGCAGAAAGAGTAGAGCTAAATAATTGATATTAAAAGTGAATGAAAAGTAAATTTAAACATTTTTCACATGTGTTATAAATCGTAAAAAACCGCATAAGACGAGTCGTGAATGCGTGATTAAATTTACAGTGAAAGTTCTGGACTCATCAGGTTGGGAGTTTTTGTTGATGTTGCAAAAGACTAAATAGCTTGTAATACTTTTGTTCTTTTTTTAGCTTTCATGGTTCAATAATATTTTCTGATACGGATTTTTTTTTTATGGTCTAAATCTGCCGGATTCTTCCCGAATTCTAAGTATTTTTTCTCTCAAATTTCTGTCAAGTAAAATTAAAAAGAAACAAAACAAAAATAAAGAGATTTAAGAAAACAATGACCTAGTAATACGTAACAGTTAGTAATAACATTTCAAACAGAAATGTTTGATGTGGAAGATGTTATTCGAGGTGTATGTCTGGAATTCAACATTTCCATGAAGTCCCAGTATGAATAATTTTTAAGTTTTTGTTGCCATTAGATCATGTACCTCTCGTATAAATAATAATACAAATAAAACCTCTGAAAAGCAAAACAACTACATCATCACTTTGTTTCTGTACACTAATCTAATAAATTTAGGGCCAAATCTATTTGAAGGCTAGTTTCGGAATGTCATGCCAGTCTAGAAATATGTCCTCATTAGAAGCTTCTTCCTTCTCACAACTAGTACTTTCAAATGTGCGACTTTGTGAACTTGGGTACACATATCATATGTGTTTCTCCAGTTGTGCGGATCCTACTTCCAGTGATACCTGTCTTGGTAAGATATATCCTTACAGGTACCAAACAATATTCAATAAAACATAAACAAGCTGAGAAGAGTGAAATTTTGAGACTAAATATAAAATTTTGAAGTTCTTGTCAGATAAGATACAGAATCGATTTCCATATATTTCAGAGTGATATCACTTAAGTTTTCTCTGAAAAGCGCCTATTTTATCTATTTAAGGAGTAATTACTTATGGATCCCCTGCAAAGCGCCTGTTTTATTTATTTGGAGTGACATTACCACTTATGGCTCCTCTGCAAGACGCATATTTTATTTTTTCGGATTGACATAACTTATGATTCCCCTGCAAAGCACTTGTTTTACTCATTTGGAAAATAGTGAATTTAGCGTTACACGTTAATTTTAATACACACATTTGTTCAATTTGATGAGTGTGACGTATATTGTTGAATGTGTATTGTGCAATTCCTACCTGTTTTCTAAATTTGTAAAAGATATTTGTTTTACGAACATGCTAGCGTATTCGAACATTGTTGTACGTTATAGAATCTCGCGTAATTCGTACAAAAGCAGCTAACTTAGAAACGGTAACAGAATATTATTGGTCAGCTGCAGGTCACCCTCAGAAGCTATAGTTGTGAATAACGGTTGTTAATTGGAAATCTACAGAATTTGACAAGGAAGTTTACAGATTTAGAAAGATACAAACCTTTTAACTTCACTAAATTAAATTCGAACGTTTTCATTTCTACGAGAACATTAAATATATCGTCGGTAAAAAGCAAATTTATAAGCAGAATGAGGTTAACCAAGCTAACTAGCTAATTAATTGGCTCGGTGTGCACTAGATCGTCAATAACAATATTCAGTTTTAGACTGAATATAAGACTCAGTATTGTCTGTAAGTTTGTAAAATTCATGTATATAAACCATCATTTGTAAAAACTATTAGTAATCACTGTTATTATAAAGTGTTTTGTTGTTTGTATAGTAAAATATATTTGTATTAACAAATAAAATTACATAAATTAATATTGTTAGCAAATGTCATAATTGTGATGCTTATTAACATTTAGTTAACTTCTAAACTATAATTAAAATTTTCGACTGTTTGAATTATTAATACGAAACATAATAAATCGGAGACTCGTCCGAGATAAATTATAATACGTAACAGGAGTGGCATTCAGTGATGTCGAGAAACCCACTTGTTGAGAACTTTTATATGCAAAAACGGCTTTTCTGGGCCCAGAACAGCCGTTTTTGCATATAAAAGGAGTGGCATTACTTATGGTTCCCCTGCAAAGCGCCTGTTTTGTTGATTTGTCATTATTTTCTTCATCTAAAAATTACATCTATCTCAAGTAACGCAATATTGTTAGGATAGTGACAAGGCAAAGTGAGAAGTATTTTTGCGAAATATTAAGAATATTGAAACAACCATGTTAATCTGAATTGATTATTGTTTTTACGTGATATACTTTATATCATGGGTTATTTAATTTTTGGGTTTTGGTTTCAGTTTCCAAGTTCTTGTAAAAACAATCCTGTGAGGGATGTCAACATATTTAATATGATTATTATTTTCAGTTTCATGTACAATAAGATTATGTTTGCTTTGTCTTCGTTTTAATTGATACACGGGTGTTGGTTTCGGAGCTCTCCCAATAATAAATTTGTTTTGGTTTTCAGCATTTTCAATAGCAATAAAAACGTGTCTCTGGTAATGTTCTGGTTTACTCTTACAGTAATAATTTTATAAGCATTATAGACAAGTTCAGTAGACGGAGGCTTGATGTTTCTTGACACCTCCATATGGATGCATTCATCGTCTTTTACTTCTTTTGAAGCTGATGTTTCTGCCTGAAGATGTAAATCATAATTAGTGAGTCAACACTCATCAATCGAAAAAAAAATGTTTTAATAACAATAATCAATTAATAAACATTTTAAAAATATATAATTTATTCTTTATGTAGCTATCATTTTATTATAATATGAGTAAAATTAAATACATGTTTATAATAAAATTGTAAATTATGAAATTGATATCAGATATCTGATAAACGTTTTCTTGAAACTAGATATATATCTCAAGCATTGTCCCAAACAGTGAGAAAGGTAATATAGAACAGACATTAGCTTTAAATACTGTTTAACATTTATGTTTTGTAAGTTCACAAATACTAACTTGCTAAAACAAGATAAAACTACTGTTATAAATAAATGTCAATTGTTCGGATTGTACAGGAGACAACAAAACATAGAGATACTGACTGTTCTGAAAACTGAAAATGTTTATACTATCAGTGTCACTGAGCCTTAGTTGGATATTAGCAATCTTCATGAGAAAAGTTTTTGAAATACCAAGCTACAAATTATTTATAAAAAATAGGAGTCATTATTTCTAGAGCAGGAGAAAGCATTTTATACAAGATGAACCGAAGAAAACACATGAATATATCATTGTGTAAAGTCACAATGATAGCTACCTTGTCCCATTGTACATACTCAACACAAAGTATCAGCTCATACTAAGCCCTCAACTTGAGTATGTCTACCACTACTGTTACTGATGACACAAATACAGTCAAACAAGCCTTAATGACAAACTGTGTGGTAAGTAAACTTTTCTAATCTAGTTTTTATTGTTGAGTCATAGAAACTGAAATAAATATGATACAGTAAGTCATTGTAACAAATGGTAACGTATTTTAGTTAATTATACTTGAAGGCATTCAACAAATTTAAACTTCTAAAGTAAGATCATACAAAAGTTGATTACTTAACAATGCAACATTTTTTTAATACACAAATTTAGTCACACGTAACCACAGCTGATACAAACTAGTATAAAACTGGCCTTTAATAAATGCAACTGATTTTCATTTGTTTTGTTTTAGAGGACCAGTATTTTGTAGAATACAATCACATTTCATCTGTACTACATTACACATGTATATTTATATTATTATTCACAAATATATCTTTAAATTTCAGTCACAAGACAGAACAGTAAAGAAACACAGTAAAGAATGATATTCTCTGTTCACATAATTTGTACTCGCATGTCACAATCTGCTAAGCCTCGGATTACGAGTCGAACGCCTTAACCCACATGGCCATGCCGGGCCAGTTTGTTATTAGAACCTAGTTTATTATAGAATCTATGATATCTAAAATCAGTCATAGATGTTGTCTCAGCTAAGCGAACTTTGCTAGTTTGTGATGGTAGGCATTTTGTGTGAAGACATGAAAATCAAAGTATAGAAAATATGCTTTACCAAAAGATTGTTTGTTTCTTTTTTAATTTCGCACAAAGCTACTCGAGAGCTGTTTGTGCTAGCCGTCCATAATTTAGCAGTGTAAGACTAGAAGGAAGGCAGCTAGTCATCACCACCCACTGCCAACTCTTGGGCTACTCTTTTACCAATGAATAGCGGGATTGACCGTCACATTTTAACGCCTCCACGGCTGAAAGGGTGAGCATGTTTGGCGGGACAGGGATGCGAACCCGCGACTCTCAGATTACCAGCCGCACGCCTTAACATGCTTGGCCATGCCGGGCCTTACCAAAAGAACCAAGAATCTTATAAATTTAACGGTAAGGTGATTTTTGTATTTGTGTCTTGACTCTTTATAGTAACATATATTAGAACCATGATTGTCAGCTATGTAACTGCACTATTCACATCTAGATAATCATGACAAAATAAACTAAAAACATGGAGTTTCAGTGTTATAGAAACGTGGTAACAATACACAGTGTTTTGGTTTTCTTAAAAGGTTTAAATCATATTCAACAAAATGACTTATTTGACTCTTTTGTTTCTTTTTCAGGGTTTATTGATAATCACGTTCAATTATAAAGATGAATGTTAAATTTCTTCATTTGGACACAGTATATCCGAAAGAAATAATTCATGCCTTAACAATAGGTTTTTATTATTATTAAATACATGGAAAGTAAGGAATTTCTGGAAAAACTTTTTCTTTCACTTCTCTCTTCCACATTTAATGAATAACCCAATAACGTTAAACTGTATATATTTGTGGTCTAAAAGAAGAAAATGTTGGTAGAGATTGATTGTTTACACTGACACACGGCTGATTACAAACATGTATTCAGTTTCAATCTGAGGTGATTATGAACGGGTTCACGAAGAGTTTCTCTACTTAAACACACCAGGTAGTTGAACTAACACGCTGACTTCTCTCTCTTACTTCTTTTTTTACATAAAAATTTCAGATCAAGATAAAGTCAATGAGCGCATCCTGTTAATAAATATAAATAACTAGTTGACTAAAAACATTGTTGTCAAATATCTCACTATCAATAGAAGCCGACAGAACGAACATGTTCAGTGAAGAGTAGTCCAACCCGCATATCTCAAATCGATCGCCCTAATTATGACACCATGTCAGGCCTACATCCGACCTAGGAACATAAAATAAAAAATAAACTTGGCCACAGTTAACCAGTTTTATTGGACATAATTGCGCAAAGCATTGTGAAAAAAAATTGTTTTTGCGTTACAAAAAACGTGCTTAGTACAGAATCTAGTTACCCATTAATTGAGACTTGGTGTAATCTTGTGTTAGTATGACACCTTGAGTCTAGGATGGCTGTAATATGCTACTGAACACTTTAAGCTGTACTATAAATATATATAATTTTTTCGATGTGAAATTCGTTACCTGAAGTTAACTAAAAGTTATTTATAACAACGTGTTAAAACCAACAGTGAACCAACAGCAAGTTTACGCCTTTACACTACTTAAATCGGGGTTTAAATTTTATGCAGTGGACAGAATGCAGATAACCCAAACATTAGCAAGATTGCTTCAGGTTATGATGAAGATATATCAAGTTGCGATAATCGCAAGTGATGAGAAATCTGAAGAGACTTTAAAATTTGATTCATTGTGGTCTTAATATTAAACTTTTACTTGTTATAAGTTTATTTGTAAGTACATATATATATTACAAGTACTGTTTCTATACTTTATTATATCATTAGCCTTTAGAAAGGAAGAGCAATCATAAGTTGAATTTAGGGTCTGAAAAACCAATAAAGATTGAAGGTGTACACTGAATGTTTAGTTTTCTTTGACAACACTTATAAGTTCTTGAACAGTATCTCATTTCACTGTGGTATATGATTGAAAACACAAGTTTATTGAACTGTTTTCCGTGAATATTCTTATGTTTATGTTTAAAACTACGCAGAACTCTCGGTACTAATCAAGAGAATGAAGTGCAATATTGGGCTCAGGGTGATTTAATGATAAGCATGTTATATTTTGGTCAGAGGGTTTTGTTTGGCATTTGATGACAAATAAGCAAACAACTTATTACATTTCGCATTTAAGAGCTACGACTTCATGTTTGGTGGGACTGGGATTCGAAGCCGCGATCTTCAGATTACGAGTCGAACGCCTTAACCACCTGGCCAGACCGGGCCCACTTGGGGTAACCGAAATGATAGTGGATGAAGCTATAAACTGACTATCTATCTTCCCTCTTGGGAAGTTTCAATTTCAAGAAAACGTAAAAACACGAATTCTTGATCGAATTATGTGTTTGACTCTTGAGCTGCTATTGTTTGACTGTCACTCTTAGGGTATGTCATCATAGCATCAAAGTGCAGGATATTATTTCGTTCAGTAGTAACTGGAATGAGACAAGGTCCTTCAGTTCGACAGTCTGGGTCACTGGTAACGGTTGTTCTATTCCATTTTTGTGACCGTAAAATTGGTAGTTCGTTTAAAAAGTAAGCAATAGGCCACAAATGATTTCGTTGTTTAGCCCTGGATTCGGTGGGTAAGCTAGATGTTTATCGGCATGATTCTCACTCTTTTTGTATGGACGACAAACAGGTTGGTGTCTTCAAATAGGCCCACCGAGTTGGCCACACTGGCCAATTGAAGAGTTATGACGGTGGAGCTCTGGAATCGTAGGCCAGTCTTGAAGTCCTGAGCTATTTTTAACCAGTCTGCTTAAAAGTAGTTTGCGGATAAGCTGCTCAATGGACTTCTTTTAACCAGCTGCGACTGGAGCAGATTTAATAGCTAGTTATATTATGGGTAATTCGCCCCTAGGTTTTCTTGTATTTTGTTTTATACAGTATGACGTCTTCGGTATGAAGGGTCTGTATGGATGCGATATAATCCATACCGGGTACTACGACCTGTGAGATTTGGCTGTTTTTAATTCTGCGATGACTTTGTGTCAGTACTCCCTGATTTTGAAGTGACAAACTAGAGGGAAAACAACTAGTTAACACCAATCACCGCCAACGTTTGGGCTATTCGTAACGAACTGAAAGTTAGATTATAACGCCGAGATGACTTAAAGGTCCACCATGTTCTTATTTTGTTTGGGTCTTGTGTTTTAGAAGCAGTGCTACTAACCATGCTTCGTTCTTTCAACTATGTGTGCGTTATAATAGTAACAGCCAATCCCACTTTTTCTTTTAGAAAAACTCTTTAGATGGTAAATATTATGGGCCTTTCTATTGGATTCTGATTGAAAATTATCGTCTCTTAAGCCTGAATCACTAGGTATCTCCGACATGGCAACTCATCACATAATGCACATAATATATCGCTCAGTTGAACAAAGAAACTTAAAAAGGTGTGTTCTTAATAATAATTTCATTCTTACTGTATATGACAATTTGTAATTGAGTTAAACTGTCGACTCGTCTAACCTCTACAAACATCACACGAGCAACAACTTGACCGTATTGTTGTTACTAACAAGGGACTGTGATAATAATTATTGCGTTTTTAGGGCCTTGTAATTAGTGCCTTCGACTCATAATCTGTAGGCTGCGGGTTTGGATCCACACCACCGAACGTGATTACACTTTTAGCCATGGAAGCTTGAAAACTGACGGTTGGAATCTCCGTTACACCAAACATGCTAGCCCTTTCAGAGATGTTGGAGTTACAATGTGGCGTGCAATACCACTATTCGTTAACAAGTTAACACTGGAAGGTGATGACTAACTACTCTCCCTATATTCTTATACAACTGAAGTAGGGACAGCTATCGCAGGTGGCCCTTGTGTAGCTTTGCGAAAAACTGAAAACAAAACAAACATATCACGATATACCTTCCGAGTGTAACAGTACTTTTATATATAATTATGCTAATGGTATGAGTAGTTCAGCCCTCAAAGTATGAGATGCTAAAGTATTGGATAAAAAAATATATTTTTAATATTCTGTATTGATGTTAAGGTCCACACACATGTAATAACTATAGAGTAAATGCTCAAAATGTAACAATGTAACGCATGACCGGACAAACAGAATTTAGAAACTAAAATAACTACACGTGTTTTCAAACAGATTTGGATTTTTTGTAATAAGTATTTAAAACATTGAAAACTCTGGTAATTAATTAAATTTTTCATTATTATTTTTTTATTTTGTGATGTAGATTTCTGAATTAAGTGCAATTCTATACTGTGGGCTGTCTGCGCTTTGCCCTCGGCAAGAATACAGCTGAGAATAACTCTTTTGATAATGAAATCCAGCTATCTTTAAATACTTCAAAGAGTACGACTAAAACGTATTAACACTAAATATCATTAGTAAATTTAAAACACTTGTGTGATTAACAGCAACAAGAACTTTTTTCATGTTAACAAAGCGCATCAAGTGCTATATAAAAATAATATAATGAGATACAAAATATTTCCCAAAATGCTATTTGTATGTCCAGCCTGACACCGTATGTGGTTTATGTGATTTTTATCAAAACAACAAAGTAAGCAGCTCCTGCGTGATAAAGACAACAATACGTTTGTCAGGCCTGGCATGGCCGGATTGTTGAGACGTTCGATGACTAGTAATTTGAGGGTCTCGGGTTCGAATTCTCGTCCCTCTAAACATGCTTGCCTTTTCGCCCTTGGGAGCGTTATAATGAGATGGTCAATACCACTATTATTTGGTGAAAGCAATGCCCAACAGTTGGTAGCGAGTGGTGATGACTAGCTGCCTTCCCTCTACTCTTACACTGCTAAATTAGGGACTACTAGCTCACATACCTCTCGTGTAGCTTTGCATTAAATTAATAAAACCAACAAACAATACCTTTGCGGCTATTTTCAATCAAGCTTTATCACTTCACAACGGTTCATGACGTAACTCAAACAAGAATACACCTCAGAATATGTCTCGTACTAGTTTCCCTTTGTATTTGAATTTCGTGCAAAGCTGCACGAGGGCTAATTCCGCCATCAATCCCTAATTTAGCAGTGTAAGAATGGAGGGAAGGCATCTCGTCTTCACTACCAACCACCAACTCTTGAACTACTGGGATTGACTGTCACATTGTAACCCCCACGACTGAAAGGTCGAAAATGTTAGGTGCGACGGGAATTCGAACCCGCGAATTACGAGTCGAACGCCTTAACTCACCTAACCATGTTAGCTTCTAATGTTCATGATTTGTGATATATATAAAATAGAGTATTGCATTCTATCCCTGAATAAAGTGGTAAGTCTATGGATTTAAAATCAGGGGCTCCACTCCCCTCGGTGTAATCAGCATATAAATCGATGCGGCTTTTCTCTAAGACAAAAACCACACACATATACAGTATTGTCAGAAGTGATAGGTTTATTTGTTTAGAATTAAGCAGAAAGCCACACAACAGGACATCTGGGTTATCCCCACCCAGACTATTGAAACACGGTTAATCATCTATATGTTATAATTTAGAAGTGTCATCTTCAAATTATAATACACACAACAATATTTAATGAAAGTTATTAGTTTAGGTATAAAAGTAATTTACTTTGTATCGGTTTAAAGTGTTTTTATTCATGTATTAGAAGGAATTATTAGGTTGTTGTTGTTTTGGATTAAGCACAAAGCTACACAATGGGCTATCTGTGCTCTGCCCACCACTGGTATCGAAACCCGGATTTTAGCGTGTAAGTCCGCAGACATTCCGCTAAGCCACTGGGGGGCAATTATTAGGTTTATTGTCTAATGATTTTGGATTTTATGGTATTTTGTTGTTGATTTTTTCTCGGGTTATTCACAGGGTGATTATCACGTTGTTGACTGAGGTTCTCTATTTAATCGTCACCTCAAATCTCCTTCATAGTCGCTCCATAGCCTAAAATCGTTGAAATGCATATGAATTTCGTAATAAAAAGTTTTAAATTACCAATTTTAGAACGTCTTCTTATTTATTAGCTTCAAATGCATTCCTCAACAACATAAATGCACGAAATAAGCTGCTTGCAATAGTGTTAAAATACTCACTATATAAATCCATGTGAGAAGTGTTATTCTTATATAAATGTGAGGCTTCACTTCCAAATAATCTTTTCATGCCTCTAAGGTCTTTCTCACACCAAGTAAAGATTCCTTTGCCTTCTATAGATAAAAGAGTTAACAAGTCAATGTATACTCCTTTCATTCTTTCGAGTG
The DNA here is from genome assembly GCA_011833715.1 of Carcinoscorpius rotundicauda. Classification (NCBI taxonomy): domain Eukaryota; kingdom Metazoa; phylum Arthropoda; class Merostomata; order Xiphosura; family Limulidae; genus Carcinoscorpius; species Carcinoscorpius rotundicauda. The sequence goes on along the minus strand of CM022401.1, from coordinate 81,039,744 downwards.
TTAGATCCATTGACTGGTCGGATCTATAACTTTCGGTCCTAGTTTCTGTTGACTCCTTGGGACTATGATATTTGGTTCCAAAATTGAGAATGATTATTCGTTCATGCTCCTAGCCCCTGATATCTGTTTCAACTGACAAAGATCTGTCTAAGTGACCCAGGGTAGGTTCTCTGGAGATCTACAGACTTTTTTTCCTCTAACAAATGGCGTAATTACAAGAAGAAAGATTCGCTACACAGTTTCCATCTATCTAAATAAAATTGGCTCTTTATGATACAGTGAAACGGTCGAGGATTTTTCAAATTTTAATTAAATTAAGGCCTTCATGATTCCTATCATCCTACATGTCTCCTTTGATAAAAAAAAAAACGTTCCTAAAATATTCTGATACAATCACCTTTTGGCAGATTCTTTATACCAAAATTACAGGTTATGTGACGAATGAGCTCATGGAGGTGACACCGCTGGTAGACTCATAAACGGGCCTGGAATATCTTTTACGGGTATTCAACTCTTTCCAACCACATTGCTTTTCAGCATGTTCATATCCATGCTCAGCAGATCCGAAAACAAAGCCAAAATGAATCTTTTATCATGTTTACAACAACAACAAAGTCACACGTGACAATATTTAAAGGGTCAATGGTAGGTATTTTTCCCATCTCACTTTATCTTGTACTTTAATGCCCAGGAAGTTGCTGACGTAAAGAGCATTACCAATACTTTCTGGGGGCGCTTTTTATCTTTCTGTTTCTTTTCCCACCTTCTCGTTCATTAATTCTCAATCAGAGCAATCGCCTGTTTTCTTTTGAGCTGACCATCTCTATGATTGTAATTACTTCTTTACATTCTTAATCAGTGTGGCAGTCATTAGTGAGATCTGATGAAGATTACTAGGAGATTCTGTACCATCTCTCTCCTGATCTTCTTCTAATTCCATTTACCAAATATGGTTCAAGAAGGTTTCCCCTGATACTTGGCACAAGACTATTGTTTTAACTTTCCCTGGTAGAATTCTAAGATTTCTACTTATCATAATCCAGTTGGGCTCGGCATGGCCAGGTAGTTAAGTCATTTCACTCGTAATCTGAGAGTCGCTGGTTCGAATTTCCGTCACATCAAACATGCTCGCCCTTTCAGCCATGGAGGCGTTATAATGTGACGGTCAATCCCACTATTCGCTGGTTGAAAGAGTTGCCTTCGCTTTAGTCTTGTATTGCCAAACAAGGGACAGTTAGTGCAGATAGCCCTCGTGTAGCTTTGCGTGAAATTAAGAAAACAAACAATAATCCAGTTGCTTTGACTAGCTGTATCTAGAAATGACAGTTAATTCGTGTCTTGTTTGATTCAAGAAAATCAAAGAACCATCTCCAACCAGCCAAATGAGGGTTCTACCCATAGCACTCTTCTATGAACTGCCTGTGGCGACTTTAAGCGTCGATCAGGAAAACCTTCTTAAGAGAAGGAACATCCTATGTTAGTTTTCTTCAATCTTAAGAGGGCTTATAACACTCCTTGGATGTATGGCGTTTTGCAGAACCTCTATTGCCCATTTTTAAAAGTAATATTTTCTTACTGATCTGGCGATTCCAAGTCCTCATACGTTTGACTGTTTATCTGTCTTTCACACAAGAACTTGAAGTCTCTCAAAGCTGTATATTATGTGTCACACTTTTCAGTATAAAGATTAATGCTATTACTAAACAACTTCTTCCTACTGTGGCAAATAGACTCAATGTTGACGACTTCCACATCTTGTGTCAGTTGTCGAGCATGAGGCTTATTAAGTGGCAGCTTAAGACTACCTTCAATCACTTGTTGAAGTAGACCACAGTAAAAGGTTTTACTTTTTTCTCCATAATTGTTTACATGTACTTTTGTCATAAATAGGGTTTAAATTCCAATCCAGAGCTCTGCGTTGGTGATTTTGTTCTTTTCGTAGTTTCTCAGGCAAAGGTCTTGGGATTTATCTTTAACTATTAGCTTACGTTTATTTCTCACATCGAGCACTTCGTGTCAAGAGTATAAGGGCACTGAATGTCTTCCATGTTTTCTCTTCCACCTTTTGGTGAGTGGTTCGATGTTCAATGCTGTAGGTCTGTCATGCTTTTATTTGATCCAAATTGGACTACTGCTCTATGGTTTTGGTTACTGCAATATTGAAAATGTTGGACTCTATTCACCATTTGGGTTTTTTTCACTTTTTCAGTCCAGAATTTGTACACAAAGTCCCATGAACCTCCTTTCAACTTTCGCCATTTGCAACTTTCTCTCCAATATGCAACTAAATAACGATCCTACCAAAGCATCTAACATGAGTTTCCTCAGTAGGCTATAGTCTTTTATAATACGTTGGCTACATTGCTACCTTTGGCATTGTATCCGTTGCAACTGGTTGAATTGTGTTTGTCATTGGATGTTATTGCTGTCTCTAATAATCAGTCAATCCCACCATGGCTAGTTACCATCCCCTTCTGTGACCTTTCTTTAAGTTGAGGTAGGTGGATACTCCCAACTGAATACAATGTTCTTTATTTGATAAATCTCTTTCAAATCATTTTCTCATTCCCATTAATACAGATGCTTCGAAATCAAGTGGTTCTATGGGCTCTGTCATGGTTTGTTGTGGCTCAGTAGTTACCCGCAGGATCCATACTAGAGTTTTTCTGTTCACCACCGAGTTGTATACCATTTCTCTTGCTCTGGATCACATTGAAGTTATACAGTGCATCTATTGTCATATTTAATTGACTCTCTTAACTGTCTACTGGAACTGGAATAATTTAATGTTAGTTTCCACCTTTTTTTTCGTCAATATTCAACAACATTTTTTTTGTCTGTTTTTTGGTTCGGTTCAATGTTTCTGAACACCTGGTTCTGCTCCGGTGTCATCACGATCGTGTCTGTCCCATATACTGACTACGGGAGCCCATCTATTCAAGGCTCGGTTTCCAACAAGTTAGCATTCGGTTAACAGTTAACAACATCATAACAAGCTTTGCCAGATTTCACCCACTGTTGCTTTTGGGGCGTTTTGTTTCCATGAAACTAGCAACACTCCTTGCTAAATTAAACAGTACAATCAAGCTAATATCAAATTAGCAATACTTCTTGATATTTCTACTTTGTTACATGCAAACAGCGATTTTCAAAAATGTTACTTATTAAAACAAGTATATCAATTATTGTATTGACTCTCATTTAAGAAGGAAAAACTGTACAAATGTACTATAAGCATAATGACCTCACTAGGTAATTGGCTGACTAATTACAGATTAATTTACTTTTTAATATTGTATTTTTAAACATTAGGTTATTATTTTCATCCTTTCTCATAAGAAACTGACTTAAATACAGTTATTTCAATATTACCAAACATTTACTTTATTCAACATGAATGAATTTGAAAATGACCTATCAATCAGTTGCATCTACATTCACCCTGTCTGTCATCCTTTAGAATTGACCTTTGATAGATGTCTGCTTTGAAAAAATAAACTGTAACAAGTTTATAATTCACTGTCAGGTCAACATAAATGTACACGAGTGAATTACAAGCCTCTGAAGATTAAATAAAGATCACTCCCGAGTTATAATTCCACCAATAATCGAACTTGCTAATAAACATTAAAGTTTATCAGGGATACGAAAGAATTTCTTATTAACTAATATGCAAGTAAAACAAAAATAAAAATATTGATTATGTAAATATATAAATCTGTATTTGCCAAAATTTAAATACTTTAATTTGATTGGTATTTGCATTTTTCTAGTCCAGCCTTTTCTAGAAATTTGTAGAAGTTTCTTGACAGTAGTACACAAAATTTCTTTTACGAAAACGCTCTCTCCGATGGTGTTTGGGTATTTGCCCTGGAGGGTCAGGTTCACTTTGACCTCTTCCTCCTTCCTTAACATATTTTCCCTAACTCGTGATGTTATGTTAGGTCCTTTTCAGGGCAATGTCCATTTATAGTCTCTTATTCACAGTAGTCAAGCTTGCTGGTGGCATTTTTTTTTTAAATCTTATTATTATTTTAAAATACATAAGTATGTAAATTATAAATACAAGATTTAAAATTTATACACATACATATTTTAATTTAATTTATTTATTTTTTTCTTTATATTTAATATATATGTTAATTGGGGAGAGGTATTTAGGAATATCTTCATCATGTATAAGGTACCTATCTAGTTCGCATAACAAATCATTTTTCTTCCAATTTTTGTTAAAATACCTAATTGTAATATTTAGGAGTCTATCTGATATTATTGGTATGTTCGAGTAATTATGGATGAATTTAGATGATGTTGCTCTCGGAACTCTGTATGCTTTTGTGAGAAGTGCATTTTGTATTTTTTGTAGTTTGGTTTTGATTGTTACATTACTTACAGTTACCCATGCTGGAGCTGCATAGTCTATTACTGGTCTAATATATGTTTTGTATATTTTCAAAATATTATCTGTGGATGCTCCACTGTGTTTACCAGTTAGACTCCTAACATAGTTGGTTCTTCGCCAAATTTTATTTTTAATTTCGTTGACATGGTTGATCCAAGTTAATTTTGAATCATAAGTCAGACCTAAAAATTTTGCTGATTGGGCAATCTGGAGCAGCGTGCCATTCATATATATTTCTAACTGTTGTTTTCTGTGTTTTGGCGATTTCGTAAAGAGTACGAGCTGAGTTTTTGCTGTGTTTATTTTAATTCTATATTTTTCACAGTATTCACTAATTCTATTTAATTGTGGTTGTATGTTTGTAGCTGCTATCGTGGGTGTTGCAGCACTTTTCCAGATTGCCACATCATCTGCGAACTGTGATGAGAATCCATGATTTGGATCCTTCAATGGCATATTGTTAACATACATGATGAAGAGTATAGGGCTAACCACCCCTCCCTGCGGGACACCAGCTAGTGGAGTAAAGTATTCGGAAAAAGTTCCTTCTACATTTACTCTACATTTTCTGTTTTCCAGAAAGTTAGATAACCAGCGAATAATTCCTCGCGGTAGTTCCATTTCATTCATTCGGAACCTTAGACCATCGTGCCAAACGGTGTCGAATGCTTTCTCGATATCGAGGAAACAAGCGACTGTACATTCTTTTTTGTTGAAACTATCTATAATGGTTTCGGTTAATCTTATTAAATGATCTGTCGTTTGTCTAAATTTTCTGAATCCATTCTGTTCTTCTGGTAATTTTGATGTTACCTCCAGGAATGTGGAGAGTCTATTACTTATTATTCTTTCGAGAATTTTGCCTACACAGCTGGTCAGACTGATTGGTCGATAGCTATTTGGTTTATTCGCTGGTTTTCCTTCCTTATGGAACATTAAAATATTTGCTAGCTTCCAAGAAACTGGGATATATCCTGAGGATAGCGATAAGTTAAATAGAGAATTTAGATGGTCAAACAATTTCGGAGTGCCGTTTTTTAGGAGAATAGCTTGTATTTCGTCTTCTCCTGGCGCTTTGTTTTTGGTGTTTTTTATTGCTTCTAGTATTTCATGTAGGGATATTTCCTTTGTTAGTAATGTGCTTTCAAAATCAGTGTTAGAACTTGTATTTGTATCAGTTATGTTTACTGGAAATATTGGTTCATATTGATGTTTATTGTTTGCTATGTGATTAGTGACTTTATTGTAGAAGTGTGTATTCATTTCTGGATCTGTGTGAGTTTTAAATGTATTTTGGAGTTGATCCTTGAAAGCTTCGGCTATTTCTTTATTTGTACGTGCAATGGTGTTATTATGTTCAAGTGGAGGATATTTCTTTGTGTTTGTGTTTTCACTTGTGAATCTTTTAAGATGTGACCAGAATTTTTTCGGGTCAGTTATGTCGTTTAGTTTATTACAGTAATTGTCCCATTTATTTTGCTTTTGTTGTTTTATTTGAGTTCTGATGTGATTTCTAATGTTGTTTATTTGTGTTTTAGTTTCTCTGTTTCTTGTAATCATGTACTGTCTTCTTAGTTGTCTGCGCTTTTTTATTAGGTTGATTATTTCTGTGGTTGGTTTCCATGTGTTGATTGTTGTTTTGTGGTGTTGTTTTGGTATTGTTTCTTTGGCTGCTTTCTGTAGGCAATCCGTAATTGTTTGACAATAGTTGTCCATTTCGACTTGCGTTTTAACTTCTTTAATAATTTCATTTGGTAATAGATTATCTAATTCTTGTTTATAGCATTGCCAATTTGCTTTTCTGTAATTAAATTTTTCTTTCCTATATGTTATATTTTTATAGGGGGTGAGATCGAAGACGCAAAAAATTGGGAGATGATCACTATCTACATCTTTTCCCACTTGAAATTTTACTAATTTCTGGCTTAAATTATATGTACACATACACAGATCTAGTATGTCACTAGAGTTAGTAGAATAGGATGTATGTGTTGGGGTAGTATCGTTTAATAGAGCTATATTATTATCATCAATAAATTTTATTAATTTTCTACCATTTGAGTTAGAGCTTCGGCATCCAAATGAAACATTTTTACTATTTAGATCTCCTATGACTATGGTGTTTAGATTATGGGAAAAGATGTTATTTAGTAAAGTTGTATCTAGTTGTTTATTGGGTGAGCAGTAAATTCCTGCTACTGTTATTTTAGTATTATTTGATTGGAGGATATCTACAGTAACATGTTCATTGTTACTGTTTAATTCTATTTCTTCTACAGATAAATCTACTTTATGAAGCAGCATAATGCCTCTGTTTTCATCATTTTTATTTTTCCTGTCTTTTCTAATTATTGAGTAATAAGGTATTTTAAATCTATTATTATTATATGTTAAAGTTTCACTTATTATTATAATCTGGGGGTTTAATTCTTCTATTAGGTCTTCGATCTCATGTTTCTTGGAAGCTATTGCACCTTGGATGTTGATATACACTACTGTGAACATTGAGCTGTGAGCATGTAACCTCTTAGTGTAGTTATTATGTATGGTATATGAGGTGTGACGTGTTTTATCGTAATTGTGATCAGTAGTTCTATAAAATTAGTTGTTTGATTTGGTTTGGTGTATTCTGTTATAAACTCAGTTATTACATTTTTAAACACTGTTGAGAACAGGCTTGTTTTATCTGTTGTGTTACTATTAGTTTCTTGTATGGTAGTGTTGTTTTCTTTTGGTTTTTGTGTTAATGTGTTCTTGTTTTGTGTATTAGTCTTCTGTACTTGTTGTTTATGTGTTTCTTTTCCTTTTACCATTTCTGCATATGTGGTTTTTGTTGTTTTAGTATGTTCTGTTGATGTGCTTGTTTCAGGTTGGCTGCTTGATTTTGGTTGATTCTGTTCTGTTGGTGTGTCTGTTTTAGGTAAACTACTTGTTTTCGATTGATTTTGTTCTGTTGGTGTTCTGATTTGAAAAATGCGTTGCTTTATTTGTTTATATTTCTCGCATCCTTTATAATTGGCTGTGTGGGTTTCACCACAGTTACAACATTTGGGCGTTTCTTTATCTTTCTTACATTGATTAATATGGTGTTCCCCGCCACATCCGCAACACCTCGGTGATGCTAAGCAGGCTGCTGAAACATGTCCATATCTTTGGCAGTTGTAACACTGTGTTACAACAATTGCCGGTGTTTTCAATTGCTCAACTTGATATCTTTGATACCAGAGCAATATTCCATTATTAATTAAATTTTGGGTGTTGTAACTGTCATCAATGTCTATTCTTATTAAATTGGTTGGTGTTTGTGTTTTCTTTGAAATTATTCTTTCTGTTCTGGTGTGTGGTATGTTTTGTTCGTCAAGTGCCTGCTTTAGAAGGTCCAGGTCAATCGTCTGATGAACCCCTCTTACCACTATCGATTTTGGTTGCGGCTTACTTCCCGGTAGATGGATTTTAATGTTTGCTGAATTAAAGGCATCTGTTGGCCATTCTTTCAGTAGTCGGTTAAAGTCGACTACATCGTGCCCTTGCACCAGTACTCCGCCTCTAGGCAAACGCTTAATGTTAACTATGTTAACATTTGGTTTGCATCTCTTTACTTCAGTGGCAAGCAGGGGTTGGTTATATTGTCCTGGAATGCCTTCTATAATAATTGCATACTGTGGTGGTCTAGTTTTTGTCACAGTATTATTATTATTGTTTGTTATTTGTTTGTTGTTTTTTTTTATGTTCCTTTTAGAAATAACAGTGATAAATTCTTGTTCTTCCAATTCTTTATCACTGTCATTTTTTTCTTCACTATCATGTTTATCAACATCCATAGTGTTAATTTCTTTTACTGTTACATTATTTGTACTTAACCCTACTTTAGATGCAGGAGTAGCTACCTCTACCTCAGTATTGGTAGCCTTCACTGCTTCTTCTTCACTTTCGGAGTTTTCCGAAGAATTAATTTCTTTAATTAATTTTCTCTTAACTTTACTTTTTTTTTAATTACGGTTTTTGCTTTTTTTTACGGTATTTAATTCCCTTTTTGCTAAAGTACATAGAGTTAGCAATGGGGAATTAGTGATTATATTGCCACCAGTTACGCCTGACTTACCTGCGATAGTTTTGTCGTTAGTCTTAACGGCTTTTCCCGCCATTTCTTTGTTTGGTCTTGTAGGACCCGTAGTTGTTGTTCATTGCGGTTTCCCGCTCTTCTGTTCTTGACTTCCGCTGTATTCCCTGTTTTCTCAAAATAATATGCCGCCTTGATAAGATATATAGTATGTTTTGATAATTCTTTTTAAATCAAAATCCCTTAAGCCTAATTACACCACGAGCCAGACAAAGTACGTCTTATTTCTCTCCTTCTCTAATCTAAACTCCTCTAAACTTTTCTAAACTTTTTACGAAAACGCGCTAGAACATTCTTAAAAATTCGAACGACGCGCTTGATTCAGATAAAAACCGAGAGACAGTAACACATGAAGAATATTGTTAGTCACCTACAATCAGAATGTTATGTTACGACTGTTACGATTGGTCTAACCAATCGGGAAACAACACAATTTGACAAGCGATGCCCCCCAGTGGCTCAGCGGTATGTCTGCGGACTTACACGCTAAAATCCGGGTTTCGATACCCGTGGTGGGCAGAGCACAGATAGCCCATTGTGTAGCTTTGTGCTTAATTCAAAACAAACAAACAAAGACAAGCGATATTTATAGATTTTTAACATCACAAACCGTTCAACTTCAGTTAATCAACTTTTATGTTATTATTACTTCGAAAATATTAGATATATTCGGGGAAAAAATTCAGCTTGCAAGAATGTTCAGTCTATCAAACTAGCTAGTGAGGAGTGACAGTATTAACGTGTGTAAGTTTGTAAAACTGCTGCCCCCAGTGGCTCAGCGGTATGTCTGCAGACTTACACGCTAAAATCCGGTTTTCGATACTCGTGGTGGGCAGAGCACAGATAGTCCATTGTGTAGCTTTGTGCTTAATTCAAAACAACAACAACAATAAAACTGCTGTATACAATCTATTATTTGTAATAACTGTCAGTGATAACCGTTTTCATAAATTGTAATTTTTGTATTACAATATATTTGTGTTAAAGAGAATATTGTTTGTTTTAATCTTGTAGCAAAATATCATAAATTTCATACGTATTAAAGTAAGTAACGTAATAAAGAGAAGACCCGTCAAGGATGAAGAATAATACGAAACAAGTTGAATTTTATACACGTCATGTTTTAGAGATCAATAGGAAAACGTATATATTTAAAAACTGCTTGTATGTGTTAAGAAAATTTTTACGAAGAGGAGCGAACAACGTTTCGACTTTCTTCGGTCATCGTCAGGTCACAAAGAAAGAAACAGGTAAGTGATTGATAGCAGACCACATGTTTGAAGAGGGTTGTGTAATTGAGTGTAGGAATATAGAGGACATGCTTTGATGTTTGATGTTTATTTTGGGCTTGAGTTGTTGTATAAGTAAGGATTCTTTTATTTTGAGTTTGCTTATGTTGGTTTCTTTGTTTAGTAATTGGGTGTTTTTATGGTCATTTTGCAGTGTTCGAAAACGTGTGAAGGTGACTTTTGTGTTCTTTTTAAAATACACTGACGGCCAAAATCTTAAGACCAATGAACATAAAAAAAATGCTTTTTTGCATTGTTAGACTCAACCACTTATTCGAGCAAAACTTCGAAAGATGAAAATAAGAAAAGGGAAAATAAAAAGCACAACTTTTTTACAATTTAATGGGGAAAATGTGAACACTATAAAATTCGCCTGAATGCTAGCTGGTCAAAAGTTCAAGACCATAATGAAACGAAGAGTTTATCGGTAAACACGTAACTAAATTTAGTCATTTGTGTTCAAGCATTAGTGTTGTCAACATCTCCCAATGAAATTGTAATCCGAGGGTTGCGGGTTCGCATCCTGGTAGCACCAAACATGCTTGTCCTTTCAGCCGTGAGGGCGTTATAATGTTACGGTCAATCTCACTATTCGTTGGTAAAAGAGTATCCCAAGAGTTGGCGGTGGGTGGTAATGACTAGCTGCCTTCCCTCTTATCTTACACTGCTAAATTAGGGATGGTTAACGCAGATAGCCCTCGAGTAGCTTTGCGCAAAATTAAAAACAAACAGAAATCTCCTGTGTTACGTTGAAGAAAAACATGGCAAAGGCTGAAAATTTGACAAAGTTTGAAAGTGGCAGAACAGTCGAGCTGCAAAAGCTAGGTCTCTCTCAACGTGCCATCGCTGGTGAGATTGAGCGTAGTAAAATTGCTGTTGCAAATTTTTTAAAAGACCTTGAGGGATATGGAATGAGAATTTCAAGTTGTCGGCCAAAGAAAATTTCGCCAACATTGAGCAGGAGGATTCGACGGGTTGTCTAGCAAGATACTACCCGATCGTTGAATCATATTAAGGCCCTTACGGACCCATAATGCAGTTCAAAAACAATAAAACGGCATTGACGAGAACAAGGCTCTAAAAACCGTAAACGTCTTCAAAGGCCATACCTCCTTCCTCACCACAAAACAGTTTGGTGAAACTTTGCTAAGAAGCATCAAACATGGGACGTAAGAAAGTGGATAAAGGTTTCGTTCTCTGATGAGAAAAAATTTAACCTGGATGGTCCAGATGGCTTCCAATGTTATTGGCACCATTGGGATATCCAACCAGAGACATTTTCTACACGACACAATGGAGGAAATTCCATCATGATCTGTGATGCTTTCTCCTTCCATGGAACAATGGATCTTCAGGTTATACAGGGGCGTAAAACAGCAGCTGGCTACATTGGCATGTTGGAGAGAGCATCTTTTTTGACTGAATGCCCTCGCGTGTGTAGAAATGACTGTTACGTATTTTTTATGTTTTATGTTCCTCGTAGACTAAACGCAACAGAAAAAACACAGATAACAGCTTGTATAATTTATTACACTAAACTATTAACAAATATAACAGATATAACATAAATTATATGATAACAGTGACAGATATTAAGTTACAACATTCGAAATTAATTACAAAACAAAATAATACTAGTTTCAAACTTCAAAATTAATCACAATACAAACTGGTATGGCCTGTATCTAATATAATGATCTAAAATGAAAGTCTCAAATTCGAGTCTAGGGTGTGAATTTGGTCCCACGAAGAAATTCCGAAGCTTACATGAAGAAGTTCAGCAACGGTTCACAGTTCAATAAATTCGCCGACTCTCAGCACAAGCAGTAATTCAGATGAATCGTAGAGATTGACGAAATAAAATCACAGCTTCCGTAGATCTAACTTCAGTCACAAATCCAAGTTGAATAATCACAGCAAACACTTAATCTTTCTCAAATAACTGACTCACTTCTTTTGAAATAAAACTGATGTCTGAATCTCACTCTTTTTTTCTTCGAATAAAACTAATGACTGAATATCTCTCATTTCTTTCTCGCATCTTCGTCTGTTTATATATTGTAGGCCTAAACTCCTCGAAACACCGCGAAAATTCTGCAGGTCTCCAGAGCAATCCACGCATGTCCGTTCTTGCACGAGACTACACGTCTAGACACGAAGTCACCAGCACCTCATTTGCAAACATATGATTGGTCTACTTAATTCAAAAAAATTCTAAATGTTACCCTAAATGAATAACAAAATATTAGTTTAAACTTCGAAACAATAATATAAATGTAGAAAAATGAATAATACAAATGAAAATTCAAACACAACACGACATGTTGTCGTTTACAAAATATTTACACGACATTTAGATAACAATGACTGAATCTTTCAGCAGGACAACGTTGAAATCAACAATGCCCGCAGGACAAAGGACTTTTCATGGCAATTAACGCAATTCTTTTGGACCATCCAGCGTGTTCGCCCGAACTGAACCCCACTGAAAATGTTGGGAAGTGGATAGCAAGGGAAGTCAATAGAAATGACCGTCAATTTCCAGCAGTGCATGATCTTCGTGAAGCCATCTGTAAACTCTTATATCGATCATGCCAAAGCGAATGTTTGAAGTTACTCGCAATGACGACCATGCAACTCACTACTGAGATCTCTTGTTGGGCATTTCCTACCCTGTTTAGGACTTCTTTTTGGTATGGTCTTAAACGCTTGACGAGCTAGTATTTAGGTTTAGGCTAATTTCACAGTGTTCACATTTTCCCTATTAAATGCTAAACATGTTTGTTTTATTTCCCTTTTCTTATTTCCATCTTTCAAAGCTATACTCAAATAAGTGGTTGAGTCTAACAACGCAAAATGCACATTTTTTTTATGTTTATTGGCTTTAAGATTTTGGCCAGCAGTGTATATATTTTTCTCTACAAATGGGTTTTCTCGTCACTAATAAGATAGGCTTTGGTTACACATTGTACAAAATAAGGTGCTGAAGAAGTTAAGGAAAATAGATAGTTATTATTATTTACATTTATGAGTATATTAATTACACTTAGCTTAGAGCTTAATGTGCAGAATCGATTGTTAAATACAGTTTTTAATATGGATTATCATGCTCATAAGACCTCAAATACACTCCTTAATAATATATCTCCGTCATAATTTTATTTATGAAAATCGTGCTTTATGAAAAGGAAAAAAAAAACACTTTTATAAATGAAGTGAAATAACCTCGAGTGTTTCCTTTTGTAAAGCCATGGTTACAATTAAGTGGTTGATGAAACATAAAATACAAAGGCGTCATCACAAAGAGTATAATAAATAATTTTAGGTGTGTGTTTGAAGGCTCATAAAAACGTAGTGAAGGTATTTTTGTTTGTTTCATAATTTTAGCGTGATGCTAAGCAAGGACTTTGTGAGCTCAGCTGTCTTTTATTTTAAGCTAGAGTTAAGACAGCTAGAAAAAGGTATTCATTGTATTGGAATTTTACTGTCCGTCTTGTAGCGGATCCATAGCTAGAGTTAAGACAGCTAGAAAAAGGTATTCATTGTATTGGAATTTTACTGTCCGTCTTGTAGCGGATCCATAGCTAGAGTTAAGACAGCTAGAAAAAGGTATTCATTGTATTGGAATTTTACTGTCCGTCTTGGAGCGGATCCATAGCTAGAGTTAAGACAGCTAGAAAAAGGTATTCATTGTATTGGAATTTTACTGTCCGTCTTGTAGCGGATCCATAGCTAGAGTTAAGAGAGCTGGAAAAAGGTATTCATTGTATTGGAATTTTACTGTCCGTCTTGTAGCGGATCCATAGCTAGAGTTAAGACAGCTAGAAAAAGGTATTCATTGTATTGGAATTTTACTGTCCGTCTTGTAGCGGATCCATTTTCCTAAAAAGTGATAGAAATTTTTTGACAGCGGGACGCGAATAATGAACCCAGGTACTCTAACACCAGAACGTGCTCTTTCAGTGAAGAAAGAAACGATAAATTAAATAATCGAACTCCGGTTTTGTATCAGTGAACTAAACAAAATGCACTTCACGAAAGCGCGAGAACATTCTGTCAGCCTTTATTTTTTGTCTGCTGTGAATTGTACATTTGTGGAGAAATGATAAAAAGTATCTAAGGTAAAAAAATAAAATGGAAAACTTAATTTGTAATATGTTGTATAATTTACATAAATACCTAGATATATTTGTAGCATGTACTGAATAGTATAGATGATACTTTTGAATGATGACTCGAGTATCAGAGTAAATTAGTACTTCAAATATCTGAAACTTATTAATATTATTCTTCGTTAATAGTCTTTGATATAACTAGACGTGCAAAATAAAATCTGAAAGCAAAATAATCATATGAAATACAAAATAAAGAAGCTTTATGGAATTTAATTTTGTTAAAGGTACAACTCAAAAATACAATATATAAAACACAATTCAAATTTTGAAGCATAATAGGAAGATAATTTTGTTCAAGGTAAGTGGAATAAGTCATTATTTGAACATGACTATGTTTTGACTGAAGGTGAGGGAGCAACCTAATTATTAAAGTATTAATGATATACGTTTCTAAGAAAGTGGATAACATGATTTTTTGTTGTAAATACAATAATATATTTTTGTATTATGAAATTGAACGATATTTTTCAAAATTGTCATAATTCATTAATTGGCCAGGTGGTCAGGACGCTCGTCCCATAATTTGAAAGTCGCATGGTCGGATCAACGTTGCACATATTCGCCCTTTCGTCGGTAGGGGTGTTATAAAGTTATGGTAAATCCCACTATTTATTCTTAAAATAGTAGCCCAACAATCATCGGTGGGTCTTTAACTGCTACATTAAGGACGGTTAACGGAAATAGCCCTCGTATAGCTTAGTGCGAAATTCAAACAAAAATTATTTATCAACTGATATTTTCTGATCGGGCAGTTGATCAATAAAATAAAAGCTCCCTCTTTTACAATATTGTCCAATATTCCAAACAATTCTCTTTAAAATAGTGAAATTAATATTTAGTCAAATATAAAAATTATTAGAAATAACCACTTTTTATAATGAAGCATCTGATTTTCTAAATCTATCCTCCTCAGTTTAATAGCATGATGGTAATCATTGGTAGTTAAAATATTAGAATTATTTTGCACTATGCATCAGTACTGCTATTAGTTAAAAATAGTCTTCCTGAAAAATGTAGTTAATAAGAAAGTAAAAATCTGAAGTTTTCGTGATTGTGGACATTCTACATCGGATTTAAAAGTGAAAAAACGATCTAGTTTTAACATTTTTTTCTTAAACTAATAAAATATTCGTTTTATCGTGTGATTAATTGTATTAAGTTTTTGTCCTACATTTCCTGTCAGGACGAATTAATTAAAAACAAACAACCACGAAAAAGAAACTATCTTCGACTCCAGCCACTAGAACAACAACTAATTACAGGCAGAGTACGTGTATTGAATACGATGATGGTAAAACTGATGATAAGAAAGTTCTAGTTGATTATTAACTTACACTCCAAGAATTTTGCTTAGTCGTAAAATGCTGCATCATGTTGTATGTAGTTGTACAAGAACAGACTTAAAGCATAGTTGCCTGTTTGCACTTTGGTCGACTTTCTAGATGCGCTCAATCTACAGTTATCTAACGAAAACCCTGATTTTGAAAACACGAACTCCCAATAGAAGACTGGCGTCCTATTCTAGAAAACAAAACATGTCTCTATGTTATCAGGTGATGAAAAGAGTCTTGTTCCTTATGCAGAGGACACGTGAAACACGTGAACTAGTTAACCATGGTTGATAGTCAGTGAAGCTATCTTTATTTAGAGTTCTAGCACATCTGATGGAGACGAAGTAAAAATGTATTTCAACTTTTAATATATTGAACTCAGGCATAAATTGTAACAATCAGTTTGACCCAACCTCTAATAGCTATGTCACTCTGAAAGATGACACATGTCAATATTTTAATAACCGAAAATGGTGCATGTAAATTATATCTTAACACTGCTACACTTTAATCACTAAGTACCGTTTGAAAACAATAAAAATACACTGTAGGATAAGAAAATAATATGTCATAGTCATATCACAACAGTTCTACTGAAAATGTTGTATAATTAATACGTGGTTCAGCTTGTAGACATAGCACGAGAAAATTATAAATGTCACAAGTTGATAACAATGTAATAATTGAAGAACCAATACGTGAGTTAAGCGAAGTAGTAAACGATGTGAAACACATTAAACGTAGAAATTGAAGAAGTTCGAGTAGATCCTGCATTTCAGTAAAAAATGTTGCATGCAAATCATACTGTAACAACTGTGAAGTATAACAGCTGTAAATTGTTGGACGTATAATTGTGGCAGTCAATATACTTAGAGCTATATTACAAACAATATAAACAGACACACAATTATAACCGAAATGAGCATTTAGTGTATAATAACTGTTACATTTCAGTAAAAAAAACTGTTTCAGTAAAAAATGTCGCATGTAAATCTTAGTATAACAACTGTGAATTTGTGGACGTATATTTAAGTTTACAAAGTTTATATTTAATTTACTTGTACATAAACGTAAATAGCTAAATTACTATGTAAGTTTCTGTTAAATCAATAATATCAATGATACTGAATTTAAAAACTTTGTGCAATTTTGTAAATATCAATCACATTCATGTAACTGTATAATGTGGAGATAAAAGCCATCTTGATTTTCGTTAACTCTAGAGAGAACATATTAACATTTGCGGTCTTTTAAATTCGTTTATTAATTCTATTTCTTAGTTTTGAAGAAAAATCAGATTTGTTTTCCAGCTTTTCCAATGATAAACGTGTCTTGGCTGTCAGAATTTTCAGTAAGAATAACAACGTTTCCCTTGAGATGTCCTTGTTTACTGTTCGGTTTAACGATAATAAGCTCATCATAATTGTTCACATGTCTATATTACAGAGGTCGCTGGATGTCTTCTTCGATAACTTTTGTTTGTTTTAACGATGATGTTCCTCTCTAAAGATGTAGAATATAGTTATGTTTAGTGGCGCAACACTCAAAATTTGAGTGATAATTTTACTATAATATGCATAAAAAAATAAATGTTTCTATGAAAATTATAAGTTATGAAATTGGTTTCAGTTATCTTTCTGTTTTCTGGAAACTAGGAAAATTATCTCAACCATTGTTTCGTGTAGTCAATAAAGAATAATATACAGCAGACAATAACTTAATTACTGTTTTCCATTTATATTTTACACGTTCACAAAGGACAACTAGATTGTTTATATTATTGTCTAGACAAGTTGAAAGTACGGTTATAATTAAATGTCAAGTGTTTCACTCAATTTATCGTTATATAAATTTAACATGAAAAGCTGTGTCATCTGTGCTACAAATATCCGGTTATTTACTTTATATTACAGAGGGAAATAGTTTTTAAACTGTCTTTTTTGGGGGAACTGTAGAGTAAACCACGCACTTTATATTGCTTTAAAATATTTAATACTCTTAGTGAAGTCCAAAAGACGTGAAATGGATATTTCACTAAATCAGTAGTGGTAGTGTATATGTGAATGAGAAATTATGAAAGGTCATTCTGATCTTTATGTTTTCCAGATGTTATTAATGTGCTATGGACATTAGTAGAGGTAATGCGTACCTCTTACACTGTCATATACTGTTACGTTTGGTTCTGGCTTCGATTTAATGGAGGTTGATAATTGTCTTCCAATGTACTAAGATTGAAGAAGAGGTGATTCACCAGTTTAACTAGCATACAGACTTACCAGACCTCAATAGTAACGAACACATGTTGGTCTCTTTTGTAAGAAAAATCACATGCATTCAAATGACTCTGAACGTTAAAGATTCTCTGAACGCATCTTTCTCAGTAGTTGTGGATAACCCAAGGTATTAACAACATTGATTTTAAACATGCAACATCTGTTTGATATTGTACACGTAGTTTAACGTGGTGTACATCATATTAAAATTAAACGTTTTTAACTGTAAAAATGTAAATTTACTTGAATCAAATATTAATTATAATCGTAAGATGAATGAGAAGTTAATCGAATTTTGAACCAAAGTGTTCCTTTCTTCTAGGTCGTTTTTATTTATTGTCTCCAGGATTGTTCATTCGGTTTTTTTTTGCTTTATTAGTTTCTGTCATCTTAACGTTCTTTGTAGGGATCTTCTCACTTTCAGGGTTCAGTGGAATATCCTCCAATATATCCAATTCTTTAGTGGTTATCTTTTCAGCACCAAGCTGTTTGTTTTCGACACGGTTTTTCAAAATATTCTTTTCTTCCCGAGTTTTTTCTTTCCAGTTGTAAAAACAACAAAGAACGCTGCACGATCATTACAAGAAGTAAATAAATAAGAATCACGTGTTTCAAGACCATTAAAATACATATTATTAAATAAGTTATGGATAATGGGTTACAGATATAACTATAAATGTGTTTCATGCTTAACCAACAAGTAATTGTATGGATTCTTTAGACAAGTATATTCAGTTATAATGTTTCGAACCATGAAACGTAGTACTTTACATGAAGCCATAGGTACCAACATAATACGTCATATAAAGGCAGAGATCTCAGATTAATACCTTGCTTGAAATCAGATCTATCAACATGGTATCTCGTAAGAAGGCAGATACATGAATATAATATCTCACGTATATTTTTAACAGCAATGGGTGTACAAAAACCAAAATTGGAGAGCAAAAAAAATGAACACAGAATCCTACTGTTGAGTTAAAAGATAATTAGATATTGAGGTCAGATACTCTTCTACTTCAATATCATCAAATGATTAATCCCTGTGTTTCACATATTTTAATTATAAAGAACTTGAAGATAACATGCAACTGACCACAAACCAACAAGAGAGATTAAAATGAGTGCTATCTGTTTTGAAGTCGAGGGTAGCGTAATCTTGGAAACACTTCAGTTGGATCTCAGGACAAAAAGTCGAATTAAAAATCAGCTTATGTACTCCAAGGATAACGTAAAACAGAAAAAAAAACTTCAAATGTATGTTAACAATAATAGTCATGTGTATAAATCTTTAAGCCCAACAATAATCTTGATTAAACATACTTAAAATGTTAATTCAATAAATACAATATTTCTTCATGACGAAAAACCCACTTGAAATAAAAATGTATCTCAGAACGGCTGGTGTGGGAATTAACATTGTTATTGCATTTTCATATAAAACAATACCCAGTATGGCCAGGTGGGTTAAGGCGTTCGACTCGTGATATTAGGGTAACGGGTTCGAATTCCCGTTGCACCAAACATGCTTTCCCTTTCAGCTGTGGGGGCGTTATTATTTGACTGTCAATCCCAGTATTCGCTAGTATAAGAGTAGCCCAAGAGTCTTACACTGCTAATTTTGGGATGGCTGGTGCAGATAGCCTTCGTGTAGCTTTGCGCGAAATTCAAAAATTAAACATGTTAAACAACGATAATAACCTTTAAAAAGTTGCAAACTGTTTATATGTGTAAAAATATTTTTTTACAGTTTATACGGATAAATAACATAAAAAAAGAATGCGTATTATATTATTTGAACTCTTTACCAGTAAAGTTAATTCACTTAAGGGAATTCAGTTAGTTTCATTAGTTCCTAAGTTACTTACTTTAAAAGATCATCGAACAGAAACTTATGCAGTTTCTTCAACTATACTTCACCTTTTCAAATTGTCAAATATGATGACGTCATAGTATCACCAAAGGGTATTCTGTATAACTACGATGTCATAATTGCTTGTCATTGCAGTTTGTCAAAGTGCCTTCAGGTGGGTTTAACTAGCTATCAACAGGTATCCAACAATGTCAGGACATCTATACCCATTTTTATAAATTATACAGCGAAAAAACAACTAACTGCTTTAAATTATATTTAATACTATTAATAGCACACTATTTACAATCCAATTAAGATAATCACCGAGACACAGTTTCATGAATTCCTTCTTATTGATATATAAATAAGTATAAAATTATATACTTATGTTAAAAGGAGAAATATATGGTTATATAACAGGAAATCAGCTGGTTTTCCATCACATTTATTTTGTTAGACAATATAACAAGGGTTCAACTGGTTTTCCAAACACGAGTTATCAGACTAGATAAATATCTCACCATTTTCTTCAGTATATGTAATTTATTATACAGCTGAATATGAAAAAAATAGTTATAATAACTTCGACTCACAAAAGGTGTGAGGATATATAACAAAAATCAAACAAACCATCTTTGATTAATTACATTTCACTTACCGTTGGGCCCGGCATGGCCAAGCGCGTAAGGCGTGCAACTCGTAATCCGAGGATCCGAGTTGCGGGGGGTGGTGATGACTAGCTGCCTTCCCTCTAGTCTTACACTGCTAAATTAGGGACGGGTAGCACAGATAGCCCTCGAGTAGCTTTGTGCGAAATTCCAAAACAAACAAACACTTACCGTTTCAAACTTTATAATTAGCTTCTTTCACTTATTATGGTACTTTATATGTTTATATGTAATGAATCGTATCCACTGCCTGGTAAGTTTTCTTTACAACACAAAAATATTGACAGGAATTTTTACAAAGGTTTTTCTACTGGATCTTGAATGTGAATTTTATATGTGAATAACAACAGCATTTCGATGACAAACACTGAACGCTGTAGCCGCAGCTCACGACGTTTTTCGCTAACTTGGTAACAAATCTTGTATTCAGAACTGTTAACGTTTTGATGATCAAATATTATTATAATCCTGCATGAAAACATTTGTTTTTATTTTGACAAATTACTTTTCTGTTATTTCAAAAACAAAATACTGTATGCAGTGTATACTGAAGTGAAGATTTGAGAGTGTGTGTATATTTTCTTCTAACAGCCACATCGAGCTATCTGCTGAACCCACCGAGATGAATCTAACCCCTGGTTTTAGCTTTGTAAATCCGTAGACGTACCGCTGTACAAGCAGAAAGCTGATAGACATGGCGTTAATTAAATACGTATCTTTAGGTCTTCATAGGCCCCCCAGTGGCTCAGCGGTATGTCTGCGGACTTTCACGCTAAAATCCGGGTTTCGATACCCGTGGTGGGCAGAGCACAGATAGCCCATTGTGCAGCTTTGTGCTTAATTCTAAACAACTAAACAACAACAGGTCTTCTTAGTGATGATGTGAAGCACACAGGTGTGTGATAGAGTTGTTGTTTTGAATTAAGCACAAAGCTACACAATGGGCTATCTGTGCTCTGCCCAGTACAGGTATCGAAACCCGGATTTTAGCGTGTAAGTCCGCAGACATACCGCTGAGCCATTAAGGGGCATGTGATAGAGACATCAATATGTTTGTTTCAGTGATGTCGAGAAACCCACTTGTTGAGAACTTTTATATGCAAAAACGGCTGTTCTGGGCCCAGAAAACACTTCAAATAGAAGAGCGAACAACGTTTCGACCTTCTTCGGTCATCGTCAGGTTCACAAAGAAAGGGTTACTGGTCGGAAGCTGACCACGTGTTTGGGAGGGGTTGTATAATTGAGTGTTGCAATGTAGAGGGCGCGGTTTGAATATATAATTTTGTCTATAATATTAATATAGGTATAATGGTGTTCCTTTATATTGGTTTATTTTGGGTTTGAGTTGTTGTATAAGTAAGGCTTCTTTAATTTTTCGTTTGTTTATGTTTGTTTCTTTATTTAGTATTTTAGTGTTTTCTATGGTTATGTTGTGTCCATTTGACTTGCAGTGTTCGAAAACGTGTGAAGGTGACTTTTTATGTTCTTTGAATCTGGTTTCCATTTTTCTACTTGTTTCTCCTATATAGAAGTCGTGGCAGTTATCACATTGTATTTTATAAATAATGTTGGTGTGGTGTTTGTCAGTGTAGTTCTTACATAGTATAGACCTTAGTTTTGAAGTGTTTTCTGGGCCCAGAACAGCCGTTTTTGCATATAAAATATGTTTGTTTGTTATTCAATTTCGTGGAAAGTTTGAGATGGCTTCTAGCGCATGCTGTTCCTAATTTTGAAATAATATACCAAAGGAAACACAATTATTAAACACTATTTGTCTGAATGTTTGATCCCATCATAAAACCGTGTAAGGGGATTGACCATTACATTAAAACCCCTAACTTGTACCCCTGTTTTTCTTCTTACTGGAAACCCATAAAACACCACTAGTAATGTTTGTTTGTTTTTTAATTTCAAGCGAAGTTATATGAGGACTGTATGTGCCAGCCATCCCTAATTTGCCCCCCAGTGGCTCAGCGGTATGTCTGCGGACTTGCACGCTAAAATCCGAGTTTCGATACCCGTGATGGGCAGAGCACAGATAGCCCATTGTGTAGCTTTGTGCTTAATTCAAAACAACAACAACCATCCCTAATTTAACAACGTGAAACCAGAGAGAATGCAACTAATTATGACCGCCCAAGCCCAACATTTGGGTTACTCTATTACAAAGGAATAGAAGGATTGACCGTCACTTTATAACGCTGTTACTGAAAGATCGAGCATGTTTGGTGTGACGGGGTTCGATCCCGTGACATACAGATTAGGAGTAGAGAGTTCTACCAGTAAAGAAAAATTTGTATAAAATTATTATTACTTTCATTATAAGATAATGCCAAACCAACTACTGATTTATACCTAACTCTGTAATGGAATCACCGAGTAGACATTTTAAAATATATTTGAAATTTCAATGGTATCTCAATACGAAAATAGTGGCGCCAAGTAACATTCAGTCATATAACTTAATACAGTTATGTAAACATAGAATTTTTGAGTAAACGTTCTCATAGTGTTAGAAGTCAGTCTCTTAAAACGAAACATTGGAAAATCTGTGTTTAGATGGCCGGCATGGAAAGTTGGGTTAAGGCGTTCCACTCATAATCCAAAGACCCCCGGTTGAGTTTTTGTCGCCCTTTTAGCCATGAGAGCGTTAATGTTGTGATGGTCAACCCCACCATTCGTTGGTAAAAGAGTAGCCCAAGAGTTGCAATGGGTGGTTATGACTAGTTGTCTTTCCTCTAGTCTTACACTGTTAATTTAGGGACAGCTAGTGCAAATCGCCCTTCGTATAGCTTGACTTGAAATTGAAAACAAAAAGGATAAAGTAAATATTAGTGTAATAACCACAAAACTTGTATCACACCAATATTAAAACAAAAACAAACAATTGTGTGAAAAACAATGCTCTAGTAAACCAGAATTAGTGACAAGTTTACAAACCTGTAACCCTTAAATCTGGATATAGATTCTTTCTGGTTGATATGCAACTGTTTATTTCAGGAAAACTCTGTACAATAACCTAAAGTTATGTTAAGGTCTGTTTTCCAAGAAATGACCTAACATTTGATGATAAAAACATGCACCAGAAGGAATGTGTATTATGTTACTACAAATTGATATATTAGAAACATTAGTTACTGGTATATTAACAGCTGCTTAGAACTAATGTGAACATATGGGCATTTTATAATAAGGAACAACTATATGGTGTGTGATATTTCGCCTTCTATTGTCACTAGAATGTCTCATTGGCATTTATCTAAAATAAATTGATTCATCACTTGTGGAATAAAGAATGGTTTGATAAAATATCTTTACCTAAAACAAACAGGATTTATTTATACAAACCAACTGTGGTTTAGTGCAGCAGCTATGTAACATTAGTTATAAATACCATACAACTGATTCTTTGACTCTGAACCTATACAATAACAGCATGCTTTAACACAGTAATTAATAAAACATTTTTATCGTCTCTCATGACGAGAAACCTACTTAAAGTAAAAATGTATCTCAGGACGGATGGAATGGGTATTAACACTTACTAATAAAGCAGAGAACAAAGTTTTGACCTTCTTGGGTCATCTTCACTCTTTGGAAGCCTGATGATGACGTCATCAGAAGGTCGAAACGTTGTTTTGTAATTTATTAGTATGTGTTAATACCCATGATAGCTGCCCTGAGATGCATTTTTACTTCAAATAAGTTTCTTGTCATCACGTATTTGATGCATCGTTTGTTAGGTGTTAAAATATGCTACAATAATTATCCTATACACAGTTTAGTTTTCTGAGTTAGAGCACAATGCACTTCTAGTCAGTTTCTTTGATAGCACGGACTTGACTGATTGTTCATTTCTAGTCTGGAAACTTAGAGTTATAGTTAACAACAGAATGATTTTAAGCCAGAAATCAACTGATGTAGGTCATCCAACTATCAATACCAACATTTATCTCCAATTATTGGCACTGATAAAGTTTCATCTTATCTGAAGAGCTCGCAGAATTGGACAAAATTTGTTGAACAGAAAAAAGTCAGTTAAGAATAACTTCGTTAAAGGTTACAAATATGTACAAGTAAGAACTAGGGTCACTCAGTACGTTCCATCTGCAGGAAACCATTGTTGATGTATCACCATCAACGCCTCTGTTAACGTGTGGTTGGAGGCAATATATGTATACAGTGTTAGCTATTGTTTTGTGAACAGACAGAGCTTTGACTGTTAAACGATAAGTTTCATTTATTTTTAAACATTCGTGAATGGATATTTAATTCCAAACTCCTGATTTGGTTTGAAATATGCGTAAACCCCCACGAGGCTCTCCTGCGCAAATTTGACAGACTAAAGGGGCGGTACCTAGTCAACGCCACCCACCAGCTTCTCTTTTACTGACGAACAGTGGGATTAACCGAAAGTTTATAACATCCTGGCGCCTGAAAGAGTGAGCATATGTGGTAGGACATTACAGCCCACTGTTTGTGATTAGATGCCCGAACCACCAGTACGCCAAGGCGCAGATTGCATTTGTTCGAGGCAAAAGGTGTCGAACCAGGAATCGTAGGATTCATGGTTTAGGCACGTAACCACGTTGTCAGGTACAACCCCATTGTTTAGATGTTGGTAGTTTCCTACAATCGTCTGGTTGTGACGAAACTTTCAAAATTGATTCATTCTATTAGAGATGTTGAAAGAAAGGGTTAAATTTGACCTCTCGAAAGAAATATTAAAGTTGTGAAGTTTCGGCAATCTAAAGAATGTTACAGGTAACGACTATACCAACAGCTTTTTTTTAAAATTAATTAATTATTAATTTTTTAATAGCACCCACCGTTAAAATCGATAAACAATTAAAACATTTTTGTAATTGAGGCCTCAACGTCATTACCAGGAGTGGGTTGCACGAGACGATGGTGTCATATATTTAAAGGTGTAACGTCGAAACACAGTCAACTTTTAAAAGCGATAAATTAACCGTAATTAAAATGTTTGTGTCCATTTTATTGGTGTGTTACATGTGATTCTAACACTTCACACAGTTCATACTTGTTTGTTGATATCGCTACACAATACACTCGCCGATCCAAATTTTTTCAACCAAAACTACGAGAAAGGCAGTCAGCCAACAATATTCATCAGCAACTCTGGGCTACCTTAATCGAATAATGGGACTTCACTGTCATTTTGAGCGCACACATGGCCCAAAGATTCGGGGTCAACGAACCTCAAACCATGGATCCTCAGATTCATAATCCGGACACTATTCACTGAGCCACGCTTCATCCTTTTCTGGAATGATCTCTCTTTCTAACGGGCAGAGTTTTATCAGCGTACCAGACAGTGTATTTAAAGATTCGTGGTTTGCGACCTGCCACATCAATACAATATGCACCTTGGGAGCATGATGAGTTATAGGTGTATTAATCAAATCATACTGTTTGATTACAGCAGTCCAAGAGTTGGCGGTGGGTGCTGTTTACTAGCTGCCTTCCCTCCAGTCTCTCAATTCAAATTTCAGAACATCTATCGCATATAGCTTTCTTGTAGCCTTTACATAAATGTTCGAAACAAATTTTCTTGACATCGACAAAATTACTCAATTTCCGTTTGTGCTAAATGTTTTCTACGTAATTATAGACCAATCATCACAGAATATTTACGATTATTAGCGTCAAGTGAAGTTTGTTTTTTCTGTGAAACGAAATATCAACTGTAAGTAAAATGTTTGTCCGATTTAAAGGTCATGGGTTCGAATCTCCGTCACCAAAAATACTTGCCCTTTCATCCATGGGGCATTATATGTGACGGTCAGTCCCATTATTTAAGAGTGAAAGCATAATCCAAGAGTTGGTGGTGGATGGTGTTTAGCTATCTTTCCTCTAGTTTGTGGTTGCTAAATTATGAAAAGTAAGTAAAGATAGCCCTTGTCCTGCTTTTCGCAAAATTTAAACCAAAGCGATATGTCTGTGGATATGAAGGCTAGACACCAGGTTTCGATATCCGTGGTGGGCAGAGTACGGATAGCTCATTGTGCAGTTTTGTGCTTAACTTCAACCATTTCAAACCACATTTTATGTGTGTCCTATCCTCCGCTTGGGGTGATTTGTTTTTGAATTTCGCGCAAAGCTACTTGAGCGCTATCTGCGCTAGCCGTCCCTAATTTAGAAGTGTAAAACTAGAGAAAATGCAGCTAATCATCACCACCCACGGTCAACTCTTGGGCTTCTCTTTTATCAACAAATAGGGGGATTGACCGTTACATTATAACGGACCCAGGATTAAAAGGGCGAGCATATTTGGTGCGACGGGGTTTCGAACCCGCGCTCTCGGATTACGAGTCAAACGCCTCAACCCACTTGATCATGTCAGGCCACGCATAGATGAAGACACAATAAACTTATGCCATAAGAAGGTTTATTTCTTTTCGAAACATGTACACCCCAGAGTAAAAAACAAAAGAAAAGATACAACATTATTTCATAGACTGTTTAGAAAGAGTATTAGTGCTGAATCTAAGTTAAATGCACGACAACTGTTGTAGAAACAAAAGTGTAGAGGAAGACGTTTCGATATAAGATTTAACCTTCCATTCAACTTAGTTTCATAAAATATAATAGTTTGTGGGTTGAGCTTGACCGAGTGATTTACATTCGGGCAATGCATCTAAAGATCCATAGTTCACGTTTCACCTCAATAAAATCGCGCCAATAGTTTTAATAGTGGCACTGAGATTGAAAAATTCGAATAGAGCAGTTCCAGAGCTGATAGTAAATACTGCTTGTCTATCAGTTCAAAATTAGGGGAAGCTACCACAGAGACATCTTGCGTTCAAATATCCAAGTGAAACAAAATTTCGTTTTGTCGCGTCAATAATAGTTCAGCGGCCTTATGACACTAAAGTCAGGAATTCGATTTCTCGCTACAGACAGAAAGTACAGAGTAAAATATCTAGCTTTGTGCTAACCTAAGATGTTGTTTTTTGTTGTTGTTTTGAATTAAGCCCAAAGCTACACAATGGGCTATCTGTGCTCTGCCCACCACGGGTATCGAAACCCGGATTTTAGCGTGTAAGTCCGCAGACATTCCGCTGAGCCACTGGGGGGCTCTAACCTAAGAAATAAACAAACAATCGTTTTGTTATATTTCACTGTCGACACCACACTGTTAAAAACAACTATAAACCATATTCCCAACGATAAAAATTCAAACCCAAAACAGTGGTCAGCGTCCGGTCAGTTACCTCTTTCTTTGTGAACCTGACGATGATCGAAGAAGGTCGAAACGCTGTTCGGTCTTCTATGTAAAATATTTTCTCAACCCAAAATAGCCATTTTTACATATATATTTCTCTACAAGTGGGTTTTCTCAACATCACTGATTAGTAGTTGGCTCTGTTCACACACAGCAACAGATAAAATCACAGTAAACAAGACTCTAACCGTCACAAACTCACTTTGATTTAGATTTATTACTAAATTATTGTTACATCTGATAAATACCGCACCCTGCGATTTTTTTATCTGATATAGATGTGGGACGTTATGGGCTCGAACACCCACATCTCACTCTCCTAATTTCTTCATGTGAGACTGGCGAGTGGAGGTAAAAGCTGACAGTCAGTGTTTACAACCACAATGTGGGTTCTACGTCATCAGTCACCTTCAAAATCTAGAGTACAGTTTATATATCACATTATAGCCTGTATCCTAAGGATCCTTTTAATTGGTGCAGCGTTTTTGATTTTTGTTCGGATTTATTTCTGTGTTTATTACAAATATAGGTCATACAATATATTAATCACAGAAATGTAAACTAATTTGTTATCGATAAGTGCCATACCTATGAAACGTTATAAATGCAAAACTATGCCATGCAAATCAAATGTGGAACTGTTTGTTTATTTTTGTTTAAAGTTAGCTACACAAATACACAATGGGCTATCTGTGGCTGTCCATCACGCTTACCTAAACTTATTTTCTAGCTTCATAAGTCCACAGATATATAGAAGTGAAAACCATTTAGTCATTGTTTAAGTAACGCATATTAATATATACCTGAATAAAACATAGTGGGGTTTTATATAAGTAAAAAAATATCGTATTTAAAAATGTAAAATATGCCATATATCTGAAGCCTTATTTTACAATAGAGTAAAATTGCATTTACTAAAATCATAGTGTGTTGTTGTTTTCAATCATAAGATATTTTTAAAAGTGATTTTAAAAGCGAAAACTATAAATCTAGTGTTATAATATGAAAAGATCAATGTTGACACTTCGTCTTGTGGTGATGGCATCACTTCTAGTAGCACGCCCTCTGACATTGTTGACATGATCATATTATGCTGTCTGATAACATCCTCGTTTTTGGAAAAACGTGGTTTTTCATATTAAGTATTTGAAACAAAAATTGATA
Organism: Carcinoscorpius rotundicauda; assembly: GCA_011833715.1. Lineage (NCBI taxonomy): Eukaryota > Metazoa > Arthropoda > Merostomata > Xiphosura > Limulidae > Carcinoscorpius > Carcinoscorpius rotundicauda. The sequence continues at coordinate 81,011,218 of CM022401.1, read as the reverse complement.
TTAAATTTAGTTATTACTCCAACTTATCATTAATTAATTTAATTTTGCATATCACATACATATCCATCACCTAATTAATTTATTAATATTTAATTAAATAAAGTATTACTTTGATATTAATTAAGAATTTGCACTTCACCACATATTAATCATATTATTAATTAATCTTTAATTAATAAATCTCTCCCAGTAACACCTCAACCACCCTCCCACCTGATATTGTCCTTTGACAGATAGAACATGGCCAGCAAGATCTGCTCACATCTCCAATGATTCCTGGGCAATAGACATAACTAGTAGATCTATCTGCTAACTTCTTTGCTCTTAAGTGTCCTTGCACAGTCAATTCGTGAATTTGTTTCATCAGATGAGTCCTGTATTCTGTTTTTATGATTTCATACACTTCTACAGTATAATTGCTTTGTTTGATTTGGTACAGCAGTTCCTTCAAATACTCTGCTCTATAAGTGCTTTACCCCTTTGACTTCTGCTCGATTTTTTCCCATAAATTGTCACAAAGATTGTGCAGTGAAGAGTGTTTCTTTTACCCTTCATTCAATTCCTGCAAACCAACATTCGTGATATCACCTTTTGATCTTTGTAAGATCTTCGTGTTATGTTTGCTCTTATTTTCTTGAGTTCTATTGGTGACTGCCAATGCTTCTCGTTTATATACATATGTTTTTCGTACATATAGTTTTTGATAGGTCTAATATAGCACTCCCTTTTGTTGGCCTGGCATGGCCAAGCGTATTAAGGCGTGCGACTCGTAATCAGAGGGTCACAGGTTTGCATCCCCGTCACGCCAAACATGCTTGCCCTATCAGCCGTGGGGGCGTTATAATGTACGGTCAATTCCACTATTCGTTGGTAAAAGAGTAGCCCAAGAGTTGGCGGTGGGTGGTGATAACTAGCTGCCTTCCCTCTCGTCTTACTCTGCTAAATTCGGGACGGTTAGCACAAAACTACTCGAGGGCTATCAACGTGGTAAGTTTGTTTATTTGCCACGTTATACAACCAAACTTAAATAATCACTTTCAACACTCTTGTTATTTTTTAAATCATTAAATATTAACTCACCAAATAAATTGAAAAATTACTTTTAAACTAAATAGTTTTGTATATCAAAAAGATATTAATTACTAATTTGAAATCATTCTTTTCCCAACTTGTGTGTCTGCAGTGAAGTTATAATTTATAAAGCTTCTGTAATAAATAATCATTTTCTTTGAAACAAACATGGATTTTTAAAGCGATAAAACATGCAATTTTTAAATACTCTATAACTTTTTATTTTCTATTTACATAGATTTTATTTTAATTTTTTTATCGATGTGAAGTTTGTGAAAATTCGGGACAAGAAAACACAAATCGAGTTCCACTGTCTCTTATTAGTGAAGATAATCGTCTGATCATAGAAGTTCTTCTATTGTTGTCTTGCATCTGGCTTTCTAATTCGGTTAAACACTAGTCAAAAATTCTTGTGGATCTAAATATGTTTCAGGAGCTTAAGTTTTTCAATTTTTCTATGTACTCTAGTCCTCAGAACCCTCTGAATCTGATGATTTCCTTTCGTGAAACAAATCTCGCAGTTCTTTTAAGTAAGGTGGTCTCATTGATTTATATTTCTTAAATTTGTTGTAACATCCACAATGTGAAGGTTCCTTCTTCCTTTCAGTTAACAGAGTTTCTGATATATATGAGATTAGTGGTTGATATTTATGAGGCTGTGTTGGTATAAAATATTTTGGATGTGATCTTTCAAGACTCGTGATAATGTTTGTTATTTTACTTGAGGCATTACTATTTTGAATGTCCTTCCTATTGGTAAAAACATTTGCCTTTGTTTCTTTCTAAAAATAACAAGAATCAGGATAGGTTGATGTTAATTATCATTACATTGAAATTAACTCTTGGAAATTAATACAATGAAACTACCGATAACTGAGCTATATCAATTTAGTGGATATCAATTACAATACGTTTTCGAACAACACTTTTATTGAAACATCCAAATTGTAAGCAAACTAATTGACTCTATAGATTGATTTCTAATAAGTAAAAAGGGTCGTTGTTGTTTTTGAATTAAGGACAAAGTTACACAATAGGCTATCTGTGCTCTGCCCACCACGAGTATCGAAACCCGGATTTTGGCGTGTAAGTCCGCAGACATACCTCTGAGCCACTGGAGTGCAGTAAAAATGGCGGGAAGGGAATGTTTATCTTATGCACATCGAAATATTTACAACTTTACTTCAGGGAAAAACTCTGAAGAAAGTATCATATTTCTCTAGTACTAAACAGAACAAAATGTAAACAATTACTTACAAGCGTTATTAGAAATTTGATAATTTCAAAAATAATCAAACTAAAAAGAAATTGAAATAAAAAACGTTGGTACTAACAACTATACTTTTGAGAATGATAAATTGCGTGATGTATATTTTAATTTAGTTGCTGCAGTTATCGAGAATTTCACTCTACGTCGTTTTTGTTGGTTTTTTTTATCATAAAACTGCAAAACGGACTATCTGTGTCTGCTCACCAAGAGCATTAATACCAGACTTATAGTTTGTTTTGGAATTTCGCACAAAGGGAACTGGCGGTTGGGTACTGATGCGGTTTGTGCACGTGGAGTATTGGAAAACTTCGCCCTGATGGCAGTGACAAACTGGAATTTGGGGCAGCTTCGGAAACATGCCCCGTGCAGACCACCACAGTTGCTGCATAAGGTGTCGTTTCGATCTTTCGGGCAGTCTTTTAGCGGTGCAGACGGTTTTCGTGTGCCGAAAGTGTTGACAGTTAAAACTGTATTACGTTTGTCTTGGGTTCTTCAACCTGGAAATGACGAAACCACAGGATAATTCCGTTCTTTGTTTTTGTTTTTTGGAATTTCGCACAAAGCTACTCGAGGGCTATCTGTGCTAGCCGTCCCTAATTTAGAAGTGTAAGACTAGAGGAAAGGTAGCTAGTCATCACCACCCACTGCCAACTCTTGGACTACTCTTTTACCAACGAATAGTGGTATTTAGTATTTGAATGTTTTCTATGGTTATATTGTGTCTATTCGACTTGCAGTGTTCGAAAACGTGTGAAGGTGACTTTTTATGTTCTTTGAATCTGGTTTCCATTTTTCTACTTGTTTCTCTAATATAGAAGTCGTGGCAGTTATCACATTGTATTTTATACATAATGTTGGTGTGGTGTTTGTCAGTGTAGTTCTTACATAGTATAGACCTCAGTTTTGTGCCTGGTTTTTGAATAAATTTAGTCTTAACTGGAATTTTATATTTTCTTACTAGTTTTTGCCAGATGTTGGTTATTTGTTTGCTGATGTCAGGAATATATGGTATGCAGCAGTAAATAGTTTCCTAATTTTTTTATTCGTGAGATATATTTACTTTTGTTGGTTGATTTTGCTTTCTGTCCAGGTGTGTGCGTATAATGTTTTCTACGGTTTGTGGAGAAAACTTATTGATGTCGATGAAGTATTGTTTTATTTTGTCTAATTCGTCGTTAATTTTATCTGGTGAGCATAGTTTTATGGCTGTGTTTATCTGGTTTCTTAGTATGTTGAGTTTTTGTTTTGTTTCACGTGCTGGACCCCAAGGAATGTATAGTCCAGTATGGGTGATTTTTCGGTGGATTTCTGTTTTAAATTGTGTATCGGTTCTTGTGATTTTAAGGTTAAGAAATCATATTCCATTGCTTTCTTCCTGTTCACATGTGAAGTTAATGTTGGGATGTATGGAGTTAAAGCGATTGAAAAATTAAGTATGTGTTCTGTAGATGTGAATCCCGCAACCGTGTCATCTACATATCTGTACTAGTATAGTGGTGGATGTAATGCTGTATTAATTGCTTGTGTTTCAGCTTGTGTCATAAAAATATTGGCTAGAACTGGTGATACTGGGTTGCCCATGCTTAGGCCATTTGTTTGCATGTAGTTTTGGTTGTTGAACATGAAGTTTGTCTTTATTGTGGTGAATTCTATGAGGGTTGATAACTGGTTACTGGGAATGTCTATAGTTGGGTTAGGGTCTCGGATATAGAGTTCTAAGGCTATCTTGCAGGCTTTAGTAGTGGTTGGAACTTCTGAAAAGAAAGATATAACAACTCTGGAAATTATTTAAAAAAACTTCTATATGCCTTTATGAAGGAGGAGTTTAGCAAATTAATACCATATGGTACCTTCCACTTAATTCAGGGTGCTCATCAAAAATGTATATTACCACCATCTTTGTATATGGTGGTGATAGAGTGCTTGCTTTGTAACTTCTTTCACACTGTCTCAATGCGTGGCATTTTATTACCAGATGATGTGCCCATTAAATACTGTAAATCAGTAGTGCAGATGATGTGAAACTTTTTTGTCAAATTGAACGTTTATAGGTTCAGCACTGGCTTTTGTTAATAAATTCTCCCAAGCCATTGCACCCTACTAAACTACAGTAATGCTGAAGCTCGGTGACTGTGAAAGTGGACCTCATTTGAAGATACCTTATTTGGTTTAGCGTGGACTACCTCTGTAATTAAGTACGTTGGGGTCACTTCATCATGGATCCCGAGGCTGGCTGGGAGGAGGTTATTCAAGATGTTAGTTCGACAGTACGAGACTATGACTATAGCCATGCTGGCTTGTTTAGCAGGAGGAGGATGTGGTATCTTGGGGCAATACTACCGTTGCACGAATTTTATGCATGCACTGACGATAGGCATGATTTCACCTTTTTGTAAAGGGTAAACACCGAGCTGTTGCCTCTACTGACATTAATAAAGCCACCCCACAGTAAGAGATTGGGTGTACCATGGACACAATCAAAGTGTCTCTCTCTTTTCTGTTGTCTACCACTATTTGTAGTCTGTCCTATAAGGATAACGTTGTACGGAGTCTATTGTTTTCTATTTGTCACTGGGGTCAGACAATTTGTGATATTGCCATTCCTGAGTAAACCAATGTGTTTTAATTCCCTAACGTGGTATACTGACGCTGTTATTGTAATTTGCTGCTTTTGGTGCACGCCCAGTGATTTTTGTCTGACCACGAACTTTCGTTCTCTCTGTGGTTTATTTGCCACAGATTACACTTTGAGGTGAAATTTCGTCATCCTCGTTTTCTATAGAGTGTTAATTGGGGCCGGATGGCTATGCGACATGTTGATAGGCATTTACAAGCCTTCAAGTCTGTCTTTTCCATATCCTTTCGATCTCGCCAAGGACTATTCTGTTTCACTTGTCTGTTCAAGTTCCCAGTCAGCTGGCTTTTATATTTTATAATACAACCAGAATGTTTATACACGTAATTTTGTTTACGAGGTAAAATATGCCCACGAACTGGTTTCTGTGACGAATAACAGAACATTTTATTATGTTATGTTTAAGCTGTAACTCCGTTTTGAAGCAAACTACCAGCTTCCGGGTCCTCGGTTCGTGTCCCGACATTTAACCTATATGTTACGTCACTAATGAGAGGTTTGTATTAATATTATAAACACTATAATTTACATCATTTTTTTTCATGAAGTTTTTTGATTTTACCGTCATATTTCAATTGCGTAATATGTATTGTTCAAAGCTCGTTGTGATTGTATTGTACTTTGTATTATTTAATAAAATCGAAAGTGATTTGTTAAAAATTTTGACGAAAGTTATGTAAGTGTCGCATGAAATTTATTATTAAAAACAGGATTCCTTTTTCTGGTTGCGCGCAATTTAGTAAACTGTTTCTTTGTTTTTTAGTTGTGTGTGCTGCGGCTTTCTTTAACAGTGTTAATTCAGTAGACTTCGAGGTAGTGGGCGTGTCCTCCGCCACCCGACCTTTTACGATCCTGCTACTTTCTTTCCGATTCATTATACCGTCAGACACTCTACCTGTGGCGATCATTGGCTCTGTATGTTAGTTATTGATGTGTAGAGTTGTGGAATATCTACAACAGTTTGGTAACGTATGTTGTTTGGCGACGTTAGCATCGTTGCGAACAACTGTTCAGTAACGGTAACTTCACCCTCAATAGTGTTTCTGTCCCAGTAGAACCGACCCGAGCTTCACGAGTTCTCTCATGATGTAATAGCATCAAAGCACCAAAAATATGTTCGTGTAATCAAAGTTGAACTGCAGTGTTACCAAACCATACCAGCTGTTTGTACCATGAATCTTCGTGCTTGTATTAATATTAATATACCGGTCCCGAATTTTATTAATATCCAATGACTTAAATATCCAATATCTGTACTTTAAAACTAGGCCAACAAGGTATTAGTTCAGAAAAATAATCCTCCCATTTAACTATCAGATTCTTGAAGCATCTAGAGCAGTGGTGCACAAACGTTTTGAGTCAAGGATCACAAACAAACTTCTCGTAATCATTCGGGGCTACAAAAAAGTGAAAATTAAAATCGTTCTACAGTTGTTTCACACAAAATGGACATCACATTTAAGAAGACGCAAATAATGATTGCATCAAAGAGTTTGCACATTATTCTAAGAAATGTTATGATACGTCAACTATCACAAAGTCAGTGCGATGGATAATGCTGCATGTCATCTACGAGCTTAGAAATTTCCGGCTTGATGTTTGACGTTGAAAGACGCAAAACTGTTTCCAGATGATCATCAGTCAGCTGATTGCGAATGTTGTTTTTGTTATGTTTCATGTGCGAAAAAGCCTGTTTGCAGCAGTACGTGCTGCCAAACATGCTGGTGTGGACAAGTACGTTCTCTTTCAGATTAGCAAATGTGTCAGGGATTGTTTTGTAGAAGTCAAGGAAACTCTTTTCTCGGTAAATAGCACGCAGTTAATCAGATGCCTGGAGATTAGCAAGCTCAAGCTGAGATTCTACTGACAAGTCATCCACTGACACACTGAACGGATCAGCAAAAAGTTTCATCAACAATCTTAATTGGTCAAAGTCACTAAACCGTGAGTTCAAGGATTCAATCAAGGTATCTAGCTTCCCAACATAAACTTGTGTGTAAATGTCCTGATTCTTCTGTAGCTGTGACTGAAAAGTTGAAAAGTGCACAAATTGCCAGATGCTGTTTGCTGCCAGAACAACTGCAACTCTGTTTTGAAAGCTGAGACATGATTTGCAACCTGACAGACAAGCTGATTTTTTGCCTTGCAACTTCAAATTCAGATCATCAAGTGTTGTGTCATGTCGACCAGAAAGGTCAAATTAGCTTGCCATGCTGGATCAGTTATGGAAATCACTTCTGTGTCTTTGTTCTTGGTCTTGAATTCTATCACTTCATCAATCAACTCCCAGAATCTTCTGAGCACCTTCCCTTGATTCAACCAGCATACTTCACAGTGATACACAAGGTCATCATAGTCTGAATCAATTTCTTCAAGAAGACTTCGAAACTGACAGTGATTGAGCCCTCATGATTTGATGAAATTAATGGTTTTCGTCACTAATGCCATCAGTGCCTGAAAACCAAGTTCTTTACTGCACAGGTTCTCCTGGTGAATAATACAGTGAAACTTTATCAACTGTCTGTTCTGCTTTCCTCGATGCTTCATCAGCAGTGCCATCAACCCATTACTTTCTCTTGTCATGGTTGGTGCACCATCAGTTGTCACACTTACCAGTTTAGTGAAATCCAATGAAACACTACTACACAGTCGTACTGTCTCCTCGAATAGAGTAAACCCAGTTGTCTGACTCTTCATAAAATTCATGCCGATTAGTTCCTCTGCGATATCAAACGATGACGACACACCACGAACAAAACCTAGTAGCTGTGCTGTTGAACTGATGTCAGTCGACTCGTCTGCTGCCAAAGAGAAGTAGACAAAGTTGGCTGCTTTATTTATAAGCTGCCTTGTCACGTCTGCTGAGAGGTGTGAAATTCTTCGTTGAACTGTTATACGATTCAAAGCCACCATCTGTAGCTTGCGAACTGCTTCTGGACACAACTTTTCCGATGCAGTAATCATGCATTGCTTGACAAAATCATCATCAGTTAACGGTTGACAAAATTTCGCTATCATCAACGAGATATCGTAACTGATCTCACATGCTGCACCTAAATCTGCTGGCTGCTTTGAGAAAACGTTCTGCTGATTATTCCACGACCGCCGCAGAGATTGATTTCGAGCTGTTCGTTTCATCACCGGCAACGTTGTGGAAATCTTTATGCTTCGATACATAATGACGCTTTATATTGGATACTTTCGCCACTGCTGCTGTCGAATTACACAGCAAACAAATCATATTCTTCTGTTGTTGAACAAAGCAGTATTGTGCAGTCTATTCATTATGAAACTGCCGGTTTTCGCCGTCAACTTTTCTTTTACGATTAGCTGCCATATTTGTTACGAAATAATATCAAAATAGGGCTCATATGCAAATCTCGAAGAACAATTGGAACGCGTGAGATTTCGTAATTACGGAAATATTAAGTCATTGCGCCAATGATAAAATGCCTATGCATTGACGAGCTTTGCTTATTAAATTTTCTTTATTCCTCGACACAAATATGGAACCATCCAGTATCTAATCTAAAGCATATTCTTCTATAGCTCTTAATCTTCGCGCAGGCACGAACTCTCTATGTTTGACTTTCCCGTTGGACATCGCGAGCCATTCGGCGACTCGTCGCGGGCTGGATTTGGCCCGCAGGCCGGACTTTGTGCACCACTGATGCAGAGAATGAAATGTGTATTTCTTCTATACCACATAAAAATCATACCAGTCAAACTGCCAGACATAAACACCACGGATTTCTGAGTGACTGAACTTTTAAAACATGCTGGAAAACCACTTTTTTCATCCACTACATGGAATATGGAGCACTTGCATGAAATCATAATGTGCTTTGGATGGTATAGTCTAATGACAAAGCTCTATATAATAGAAGTTAAGATGAACGGTCGTTACATAGACATGGTCTGACATGACAACATCGTTAGGTTTTAAAATAATTTCAATATATTTAACATCTGTGTCAGACCAATTTATCAATATCGCGGCAGAAAATAAACAAACAGTTTTCAAAGTTAATGGATGGCGCAACGAGCTATTCGTTTTGTTTTACTTAACGAACCAGCATTCAATAGAGAGCTGTAACAACTACCAACAATTAGTGGAAACCCCACCAAAGATATATGGAGGATTCTGCAAGAAGAAGATTTTACAGGAAAAGCTTAGGAGAAGAGGAAGTAGGAAAACAAAAGCTTAATTCAATTTGTTGAATAACAGTTTATCCATATGCTTCAAATAAAATAGTGGCCTCTTTGGCATAAATAAATGTAGAAATCATTTCTAAGAAATGACATAACTAATTATGATAAGAAAATACTGTATAAACTTCAAATGTCTTTAGCAGAGATATAAAATAAACTTAAAGACTAATTGTGCTGTCGTTTCCTCTTACTAGAACAAGTAAATCGTAACAGAGTGGGTGTGTGGTGTTCAGTTCCATTAATATAAAATACATAAGTTTTAAATGTTTATTTATTTGCAAAATGAATATTCCAAAAATGTTATGCAGCAAATAAATTGATCGTGAACAGCAAATTAAAGAGATACACATTGTTGTTGTTTTGAATTAAGCACAAAGCTACACAATGGGCTATCTGTGCTCTGCCCACCACGGGTATCGAAACCCGGATTTTAGCGTGTAAGTCCGCAGACACACCGCTGAGCCACTACGGGGGCGAGATACACATAAGTGGAAAATTAAACAACATTTTAAAATAACTGTGTAAGTCTTCACACTTATAGACAACTTAATTCTTTTTATTGTGACTTCACTGTCTATGGTGGTTAAGAGGAGTTTTATATTAAAACACACTTAACAGATAAATTAATAGGATTTTAATTTACTCATAAAAATCAGAACAATTGTTTGTTTGTTTTGGAATTTCGCACAAAGCTACTCGAGGGCTATCTGTTCTAGCCGTCCCTAATTTAGCAGTGTAAGACTAGAGAAAAGGCAGCTAGTCATCACCACCCACTGCAAACTCTTGGACTACTCTTTTACCAACGAATAGTGGTATTGACTGTCACCTTATATGCCCCCACGGCTGGGAGGGCGAGAATGTTTAGCGCGACGCGGGCGCGAACCCACGACCCTCAGATTACGAGTTGCACGCCTTACGCGCTTGGCCATGCCAGGCCCAAAACAATCGTAAAAAATGTAGAACATCAGAACCCAGTGCTGAAGATGACACCACTAACTGTTTCTTGTAACATTTATGGAGTAGAAAACCCTTAATTAATACTAATTTCTACAAGTATCCGAACTTCCCCTTAAGATGCTCTCGCCACAGAGCTAGGATCTCAAAAACAGTCAAGATGGCACACAATTAAAACCATAGTACACAATCTTAGCAAAGAATGAATAAAATGATTAGTCCACTTTCGACACCTGTTTGACAAAAATGTCATTTTGCATTTAGAGCGTTTTGAGAAATTAAAATATATATATATATTTGAATGTTTAACTAAATATATATTTTAAACTAATTGTGTAGGGGTGAAATTCGTAATTATTTCATTTATTACAGGTGTTTCAAATGAAACTTAAAAAATATATTTCCTAAAGAAAAAAAGTTAAAGAAAACTATTATAAGTGTGGAAAACAGGAACATTAACCTGTGATAATTCTACAACATTCATAAATCACCTTGAAAATGTTGTTAATTTGTTATATCGTTCATTAGATAAGAAAAAAATCTAAAAAACTATATGTTTTTAGAATGTACTCGACGTGATATGTTCAAATTTGATGTAAACTTCTAATTTTAACACTGGCTTTTATAAACATCTAAGCCTTTCACGATTTTAGTTACATTTTCACGTAAGAAGTGTTGTGCACCTGCTATTGTGTCTTGGATCTTTTCATTCCAATTAGCCTAATAAATGATCAAACAAGTTTCTCTTTGTCTAGTCAGTACTGCCTGAGCTAAATTTGTATCCTTCATTCGTCTTTCCCAAACCATCTGTAAATCATTAGCTACAGTAAACGTTTAAAATCATGTCTCAGTGATTTTACGAAAAATCAGTACACCTTTCTGCATATATGACTGTATACACGAGTACTACACGATATATATTTTTAATTTATGGCAGTTGTGTTTTACTTTTTTGCTTAGCACACAGTACCCAAACTAGATTTTTGCCCTCATTTGTTTTTCACAAAGTTTCTGAATTGTTATTTGAGGTATTTATTCACCAGTGCAATGATCACATCATGTATGTTTTGACAACTCTGTAGCTTTACTGTCCTTTACTCCCCCAAGGTGTCTAGTATCAGGACTTTCAACAAAAAAACAAGGTCTCACTTTATTGTAAGATAATCCATTGGAACTTTTGTATTACAGGTCTGGTCAATGACTTATAACAATCACACTTTTGCAACTTTGGTATCACATGTGTACTCATTCAGTACATTTTTTTAAACTGTTTGGTACATTTTCATTACATTTAATCCTCAGAAATTATGAATTTCTCAGTATCTCAAGTAGTGGCATTGGTGTTAGACAGATATTACAGTTGCAATGAATTCTTTATTTGTCGTGCAGTTTATGTGTTTAACATCAATCCGTACATAACCAGCTTAATTAAATTGCAAATTCTTCTCTGTCCTGTACTTAAGGCAATATCAATCCAATTCTACGTTTGCTGGAATTAGTGTCCTACAGAAAAGAATAATTGTTATGTGGTATGCCAGCTCTATAGCTTGTACTGAAATGTATATTAATCACTGAACTACGTAGTAATAAAGAGCACTCCTCCAAAACATTCACTTTAACTTCAGTCAAAGCAGACATTAATACATTCATCTTCAAGCATTTGAATAAGAAGAATCGATAATACAACACAAAAACTTAAAAAACTATAAATCTCTAAATGTTTCTACGTTCAGTCAATTTCTAACTGATGCGGTTTTCATAGGGTCTATCAGAAATCCATCACTTCCACAACGTGACAGAGGAATTCCGTTTGTGCCTGCACACTGCTTTGGGTTTCATTTTTCCCTTACGAACGACCATTACTAGATTCTCAGAAGCAGATTAAATTTGCAACCACACACCACAAAATCTTGAAAAATAGATCAGGCACCTCTTCTAATACAGCTCTTATATTGTAAGATCTATCAATTGCTCGAAAGTGTCCAGCGCCTTAAACAGATCAAATAACATGACCTGGAATTCATACAAGCTGTTTCACATACTGAAAGCAGTGTTTGGTCTGTTTTTAACATGTATTGCTGTATATATTTAGAAGTAAATTGCTGTTGTTTAAGCGTAACAACCAAAGAATGCTACAAACATTACAGCGTATTCAACCATAAAAGTCACGTATTTTTAGCACTATACTGAGCTTCTATTGTTTTTGCATTCATCAACCAATGCCATTAAATGTGTTTGCTCTCAGGCAGTAGATATCGTAGGAACTAGAGCTATAAAGTTAGTTTCAGCCACTTCTACTTACCATGTCGCCATGTATTCCTAATTATAGAGTAAGTTGTTCCCGTTTTACCACTTAGACAGATAACTGATCACACATGATGAAATTTGACTAATGTGCTTTTCATACTGTTTGCTAAAAACGACCTGCGCTTCATTAGTCTTCCAATAAAGTGAAAGTAACCATAGCTTCCCTCAGCCCTCTTGCATATGAAGACCAGTTTGGTGAAATGGGTGATTTCTCCTATCTTAATTGGTGCCAGTGTTTGGAAAATTCACTTTATAATATCCTACTGCCCAGCCACCATAACAGATACTGCTACTTCCCTTGCAGAGCAGTGTAAAGGAAACCATACTTGCTAAAGTATGACGATTATGGGAAGCCTAAGAATTACTTCCAATTCGTGTATAGACATTGCAACTGTTTTAAAGCTCTAGAAAATGTCTGTGGATAGATAGCTCTTACAGTAACCTGAATTTTAATTCTGTGATAAAGCCATTTTGGGCGGTACAGACATTTAAGCTACCAATACATTCTTATAGGTCAAACGACTGCACATTTTAGTTCCTCATCAGAAAACATAAATGATTCAAGCATTGATCCTTTATTTTTAACATCATTCATTGCACTGCTTGTCCTTAAATTCACCCTTTCCAATCGAGAAATGTTTCAGGTTTCTGCGATTGTGTGAGAAATTTCACATAACAAGTGGTCAAGAAAGTTATTAAGTTAATGCCATTCTAGCTTTTCTAGTCTACTGAGGTCGCGCCTGTTTTGCCCTTAAAGAAATTATTGTAATAGTTTATGCTGTGCAATAATATAAATAAAGTATTATTTAGAAGTATGTCCAACGATGTTTAAAGATTATGTTCTTCTTTATGCTTGAATGATAATTACCAACGCTTGAGTAACGCTAGTTATTCTAGGTGAATCAAGTTTTATCTGCGAAACAAGGAATGTTCAATTTATCTATTTTGGAAGATGACTTTGGATTGATAATTTAGAGAAAATAGTTTCAGTCCAATATAATCAGTAGCACGTTCTCCAAAGTAAAGATACCATGTCTTTATGTTACATTATAATAAACACTGTACTTTTGTATCTCACATTGTGTTTAAACTTTATATTTAATTTTCAGGAAATTGAGTATTCACAGAAACAGAGTATAAATTTGAGATAAGTATTTTTTAATATACTGTTATTCTGCGGATCTATCCTTGTGCTCTAAAGGAAATCAGTTGGACATGAATATACCACAACAGCGCCAAGTTTTCATCTTATTTGTCTACTTTGTGATATTATTATATGCATAGATGTACTCTTCTGGGATTAACTGTATTTAACAGGAAGATCATCCAAGATATACATATATTACAAAATTAAAACTATAAAAGTGACGTGATTGAGTTGGCAAAAGAAAACTGGATACAACGTTAAGTTAACAACGCCAAATATTTTTATAAAATAAGTCAAAGTAATAAAAGGTTCACAATATTTTAGACAGCATTTTAGAAAGACAAATAGCATTTGAAGATTCTTGATGTTATTCTAAAGAGGTTTTTTGTGAACCTGACGATGACCAAAGAAGGTCAAAACGTTGTTCGCCTCTCTACATAAAAATTTTCCTCAACCTAAACCAGCCGTTTGTACATATACATTTTTCTCTACAGGTGGGATTTGTCGTCATCACTGATTATTAGATTCTTGTTATATTCCGCTCTAGACTGAAAAGGCGCTAGAGTATGGTGTTATTTCTAGAAAACCCATAATATCATCCTTCTTAATGTGCACGTGCTACCAACGTCATTGATTGTCCCAGGTGAAAATAGGAATGATTTAACCTTCTGGTTATATTCGTTTCAGATGTCATAGACACAGCAGGATTAGGAGAGCTCAAAAAGAAACTTGATCAGTGTTTGGGAATGAATTGCTGAAGATAGGCAGATGGATGCTTAATGAAACTAATGGAACAACCCAAATGGGCCAAAAAATCTTTTGTTCTTTTACATGTTATTTTCCAACTAAAATACAGAAATATCATCGAATAGAGCATACATAAGATTCCAAAATAAATCTCTACAAAAACATTGTCCGTTAAAAACGTTTAAAATATCTAGATGGGCCATGAGCCATGACTGTGTGTTAGTAACGTACAAATAGTGCCAATGCTGCACAAAGCGGATTTCGTATATGAAAAGGTCTAAGGGCACTCTGAAATATTCAAAACATTTCGATAAACAATTTTTCTTTCTAAGCAAAGAAAAATGAAAAGACAATATTTTTCCAACTACCACACTTAAATTCATTGATATTCATAGAGAAAGTTGCAAGTAATATGCAACAGAAGTAATTTTGAAGCCGAAAGAACGCCATAGTTTATTCATAAAACGAAGAGGGGAATGAAATAATGACGGCATCGCAATGTTAAGTTAGGCAAAAGTTCTAGTTTCGTAATGACCAAAGGTTTAGTTAAGTATCCCATTAAAACTTTATTGTGTGTATGTGAGCTTATTTATTTTTTCTATTATGTGCTATAATAGAAAAACTGAAATACAACAGTTCTTTCAAATACTGAAGCCAGAGACTGGTCAACATTTCCAATGATAAACACAGATGGTGATAAACTGCACATATTATTCAAAATACAACACAACTTCATTGTTTATATTATCAAACTTGTTAGTAAGTTTGGTCAAGAGAGTTCAAAGTCCCATCATTACTTTAAACTTCATTCTTAGATGTTTGTTGGTTTTTTTTTAATTTCGTGCAAAGCTACAAGAGTGCTATCTGCGTTAACCGTCCCTAATTTTGTAGTGCAAGACAAGAGGGAAAACAGTTACTCATCACCAACCACCGCCAACCCTTTTACCAAAATAGTGGAATTAATCGTCATATTATAACGTCCCTCGGTGAAAGGGGGAGGATGTTTGGTGCAACGGAGATTCAAACCCGCAACCCTCAGATTAGGAGTCGAGTGCCTTAACGTTCTCGCCATGCTGGACCCGTCTTTGATGGTTGTTGTGTTAAATATACTTTTAAAATATTAAAACAATAAAAAATATTTAGTTTATTTGTACGTGTTTGTTTACTTTAATTTTATTTATTTATTGTTTTGAAATACTGTAAGAAATTTTATGTTCCACATTTATTATATAATTTACCAATTTTCATATAAATATTTCTATGAAAGAGGGCGCAGTGTTAATAGTCATTCTGCGATATTTAGAAAATTACGTGAAAGGGGTGTAATGAGAGTGATAGGTAAAATTTCAGTATATTGAAGTGTCACTCTCATTTAACTAACTGCTTTGTTGATAAAGTATGAAGCATAACCTTTATAATAGTTTTGACAATACAATGTTTTAAATCGCATTGGTTAGCGCGATTACATGCGCAATAAGTCTGAGCTTGAAAGTTGGCTTATTACAAATATTAGTAACGTCAGTGACAAATCATGTGATTTTTGTTTGTGGATTATTGAAACGTAGGGTTAACCAACTGTATTAGAAGTTTTAAGATCTATAATAAAATGGTTTACTCATTCGTTAGGGAAGAAAGTGAATGACAAGTTAACATTTACAGCTAAGTGGGAAGTTATAAATTTTGTACAAACGTTAGTGTAAAGAAGGTTGTATATCTTTCCTATCCTTGAAATTAGATTTGCTTCTGATATTTTAATTAGGATTTGAGTTTTTGTAGCACGTGAGCTTGAAGCTACTGAGTCTGAATACTGTAAAGTAGATTCTTTAAAAATGTGTGGTTATATTGTAGTTAAAACCTTTAACCCTGTCATTATGTTCTAAGCTCTATTATTTTAGCAAATATCACTGATACTTTTAGAAGATTGTGTGTATACTTAGTACAAGCTTCCCAACAAGTAAGAAAACTGTCTGGTTATTTCTGTGAGAGGAAGCTTGCAGCCTTGTTAGAAAAAATAATGGCAGCAGAAATTAAACCTGTTGGAGGAGCATTAGGTAATTTGGGAAGTTCACGCAAACCTCAACTTCTTAACAAACTAGAGGGTCATCAAGATACTGTGAACATGGCTGTAATTATTCCTGGAGATGATGGAGTAATTAGTATCAGTGATGACAAGTAAGAATATTTTAGTTCCATGCACACCTTTTGAACTTATGTGTCAGCTGTACTCATTTCTTTTCTTTGTTATGCACTCTTCAATATTCAAATTCATAAAATATGTGATGATAATATTGAGAAAACTTAATATGTGAAAGTTTTATATCATTGTGTTATTAGCAATACCCTCAGAATACAGTCCAAAGATAGTAGTGTGTTATAAGCTGTAAGTAAGGCTAGATATGGGTGTTATTTACTTAAATTATTGATGAGCTTTGGAAATAAAAGTTTTAATAATTATGAATATAAAATTTTGTTTCCCTAAAATATGCCAGTGGATATGAGTGGGAGAAAAAATCCCTCAAATGATTGATGGGATTTGAAATTAAAGTACAATGTTGAAATTAATATTTTATCAGTTGTGAATATAAATGGTGTTTCTGTTTTAGCCCTAAGTATTCCAGTAATGATTTAAACTACATACTGTATTTATACCCCATACAATGAAAGAGGAAAATGGAGAAATCCTATCAGTACCCTTGGTGGCAGTCTTCACCAACTGATGTATATTTAGCTGTCGTAGAAATTATGCACTTTAAGAGAAATTTCTTGACACATTCTCATTACACCTTATTTAGCAGGTCAAAATGCAAAAGCATAGGTGGAGGTAGAGTATAAACACACAAACCTTTCTCAAATTGCTTGCCCTTCAATGCTGTTTACTTGCACATCCATCCTCTGCAAGAGTAAAAAATGTTAGCCTACCCTTTACTTTTCAGGAAGTCCGTCAACTTCTTAAACTCCTCTGAGGTACTGGTTTTGGAGTTACTAACAGCAACATTTCCATAAGTCAGTCACACCTTCAGAAAGTAAAATTTTTTTAACATGAGTCTAGACTGTTTTCTGAATCTTAAACTCTCATCCTGTTACCATCAGAATACAGTACAAAGAAATCAGTTCATCCTATTGATCTCTTGAGTAATCCAAAATGAGGTCACTTCTTACCCTTTTCTTTAAATAAGCAATCTACACTGTCCCTGTAAGATAACCCTTGCATTTTTGAAATTGTTTCAATAGCTCTCCTCTGAACTCTTTCCAGTTAGTCAATATCTTTTGAATACCTACTTAGAAAAGGATTCCAGAACTATACTTAAATTTCAAAGTTGTATAAGGGTTCAAGTTGGCTGGCCTCTATTAACAATGACTTTTCTGCTTTTCCCATTCAACAAAGCTACAGTCCATTGACCCAGTTTTGTTTTTCACCTCAACCCTCACCATTGAAAGTTTCTTACCAAATTATTATAGCTTGTAGAATTTATTCTGCTTAGTATGTGTATTGCGTAGATTTATGTGCTTTAAATATCCATTTTTGAAGATTTTTTTTTTCTTATCTTAGGACAGTGAGAATTTGGTTAAAGAGGGACACAGGACAGTACTGGCCAAGCATCTGTCACTATATGCCTTGTGAGTATTTTAAAAATATTTTTCAAAAATTCCATACTCTTAATATTAAATACCTTGTGTTCACTAAAAGGAAGCACATTTATATTTAATTTATAATACTGGGTAATAACCTTAGTCTGTAACATTGTAGTTGAGCTTGTAGCTTAAAAGAAACTTTTGTAGCAATTTCACTTTTGGGGTGGGTAAATTATAAAGCATAGACATTAAATCACAGTAGAAATACTACTGAGATGCATTATTTAGTGTTTAAAATTTTGTTGGCCTAATACTTCTGTCTTATAACATACTTTTGTAATGGTTTCAATAAATGATTACTGAACTATAATCAATGTAATATATGCTTAAAGATAATTAATGAATCTCCTATCCTTAATACATATGGTAATATAAATAAAAACATGAAATTCATTTTGATGACTCAAGAACAGACCACATTTTCAAATAAATAATGGAGGCAAATCTAACGTGCGTGTTCTATAGAGGCTGTCCAAAAGGCTACTGGAATATTTTTCAATCTAATTCAAAGCACTGAAACTTAATCTGCTAATATGATACAAGCTGACATACCCATTTGATGCACAGCGAGGACATAGATTGGGTTACATAGGAGGATCAGAACTAATTACTGGTTCTCCACTACCTTTCTGTCACTCCCAAGGGGAAGGAAAGATAAAGGTACATGTCACATTTGGTGTCCAGCAGTTTATAGTAATAAGTGGGGACACACTCATGCATGCACTCTTTACTTCTGTCTTGGTTATAAGAAATGAACAGACAGAACATGTATTTCATGTTTGATATAGTATTTTTATGCTGTATAATACTTGTATCCAGCTATCTGCTGGTTTCCTTTTTTATAATCTGTTACTGCATGTTTACATTATACCTGTGCATTTTAAAGTTAATTCTGTCTTGTAGATCATAAAATTGAAGATATTTTCATATAGTTTAATCCTCTATAGAAACTTCTTCCTACTATTAAGCACTCGAATATTAATTTGGAAGAAATCCTTTGAATTTACATCTCTATTTCAGAGTTAAATTTGCAGAATGTATTTGATTTGTGAAGTTTTGATGAAGCCATTCAACTTAGTTAAATTTTGGCTTGATTGAATGTGAAATGTGATATTTCTTGTTATTTGTATGTCCAAAACAAGTGTTTGCAGATATTTAAAAAAAAAATATGTAATATGAGAGAGAGGGAGATGCACTTGTAATCAGGTTAGTAAAATTAATGAACCAATCAATATAAGTACAATATACTATATTTACGTCACTATTTAATCAAATTTCAGAGTAAGTACTAATGGTAATTATTATTATTTTAGAAGTTTAGTACCTCTTCTGATAGAAATAACATAAGCGGATAGTACGTACTAAGCATATCAGCAGTATTGTGTTACAAAGGATGTGGTTCGTTGATTGCATTTATTTCTGTGAATGTAAAGTGGAAGCTCTGTGGACAGGAAATGTACATGTGATTACATCATCTATTAATGATGTTAAGTGGACACTATTTTTGTTCTTAGTCTAGCTTGGTTATTTTACTTGAATACAAGCTTAAATTCTGGTATTTTTATTGTGTGAAACCTATTGAAGCAATAACTTAATTTTGTAACTTCAGAAATTAACCACCAACATCTACGTCTTGCTTTGATCATTATGTAAATTGTTACTAGTGTGTAATAAAAACTTGTATACCTAAGTGATTTTGAGTTGTTTTAATGGATGTGTTCACTCACCAAGGGGATAAATTATATAATACAATTAATGATGATTGGAAAGGCATGTTAGAAATATTAGATGTACATGGTATAATAAGTAATGAACTGCAGCTTTTATATCCCATTTACTTTT
Organism: Carcinoscorpius rotundicauda; assembly: GCA_011833715.1. NCBI lineage: Eukaryota > Metazoa > Arthropoda > Merostomata > Xiphosura > Limulidae > Carcinoscorpius > Carcinoscorpius rotundicauda. The sequence goes on along the minus strand of CM022401.1, from coordinate 80,991,400 downwards.
ACAAAAATGACATTATCAATTATACACTTATTGTAATCAAGTGTGTATAATTTTTTTTTAAGTCGGAGGTCTCCAAACCTTTTCGTTCAAGGGCTGGGGGGTAGATCTTTTCAGGCTTTGTGTGCTGGAAGGGTCATGGTAAAATTTAAGTAGGAATGCATGCATAATCTGAATACAACATTACTTACTTATTTCTTGAGGAGCACATATTGAAAATATTTAAGATGTACAATAGTCTTTTTTAGCATTCGTGAAAAACGTGAAACCAGTGCTTTTCTGACAAAATTACACTTAAGGAGCACCAACTTTGAACCTCAATTATCATCAAAAGTGAGTGCAAATCCTAATCAGATAAGGCTGATATGTAACTATATTCTTTATACTTCATTTTTGAAAATGTCTTCACAGAAATTGTTAGTCCTAAAAACTGAAATAAATTCACAAGCAAAGTTTTTTTAAATGACCATATTGATCACTTGGAAGACATTTATAGAACTCGCTCAGTTTTGCTTCTTTGTATTTGTCCTTCGACATGTCATTTGATTGCAAATCAGTCACTTCCATATGAACTTAAGATGGTAGTTCATTGATAACACAATCAAATGGGTTTTGGAATATCCTTATTTCTGTTGCACTTGCATCAAGATAAAAAAAAAAATGTTTCTTGTTGCTGTAGTTTCAGGCTAGAAAGATTATATTGTGTAATCCTGCATGGGAATGGGGATCCCCTTTCTTGCTTGAACTTTTTACAAAATGGAACATTGTACCAGCTGGGACATGTAAAGAATTAGTTCTTGTCAAAATGCATTCATCTTGGTGACCATATAACAGATAAATGCAGTTTTGCCTTGTAATCTAAGATTGAATAAATTCAGGTACATGGTCAAGTCTATAGAAAAAAAAAACTACCAAAACCATTCACTGTTTGTGAGTAATGGTTGAGGGAAGTTCTTTTCATTTAAAAAAATTTCACTCTTGTTTCTAAACTTAAAAACAAGGCAACACAACCTTCCCACAACTAAGCTATTGAACTGAAGTGTTGTAGGGCAAGTTGGGATATGCTTTTTCTGTTTCCACCAAACTTTCATGGAACTAAAAATTGTTGAGTCTATGAGAATAAATGAAATTTACTGTTGAAACTTCAAGTTCCATGACACAGGACACATCCAGATATTTTCCATGCTGTACCTGTTGATGAATAATGGAGTAAAGAACCATAGGCAGAATGTTTTGTTACGTGATTTAATAATGAAGTAGTCCACATTCCACCATTCTTTAAAAACACTATAATCAGGGTCAACTTTTCTCTTCTTCCCTTGTCATGACATAACTAGAAATAGCTGTGCACTCGAACATAAGTAAACAGCACCATTCATTGACACAAACTGAGGTGCATGGGACAGAAGTGGGAAAAGACATGCTGCTTCAGGGCACTGAGATTGATAAGTGAAATGATACAATACTAAGTAACGTTGTTTTCCAGCAAATAGAAAAATGTATTGCTCCTAGATTGCCTTTTGCTTAATTAGGTTTTTTTATATTATTAAAAATGAAAAAGATATTACTTTAATGAACTATTGACAGGCTCTATCACAACTAAATTGACTTTTGCTCGATTACATTTTATTTTTTTGTTTTTATATTAAAAATTATATTATTACTTTAATAAACTGTTGAAAGGATGGATAAACTAAATTTGCAGTCCAGATGTTGACCATCCAGCCCATGTGGTGTAGTTTTAAAGACCCCTGATTTAAACTACTAACATCATTAACTATATGTAATATTGAGGTGTCTTCTAAAAACATTTTGTTCACAATTGTTTCACCTTATGACCAAAAGTCAAATGCAGTTTTTCATCGTATGTTTAATATTCTAACTAGAAAAGGCAGTCAGTGTAAAATGATAAAACTTTACCAGAGTGCTGCTTTTAAACTTGACTTATTCTTTTTAAGAATAATAAATGTTGCTGTCCTTAATGTGTAAATATCCTACTTGAGTTCTGTTGTTTCATTTATTGATGATTATAAAAAGTTGAATAAGGTTAGATTTTGTGCTATTAAATGATGTAATACATGTTACCTTAAATGTAGATAAAAATTAAGAATTTAGTTCACAGCATTATTTATTACTGTTGTATGATATACTGTAAAGTTAAATATGTATTTCTCATAATTTTAGATTTTAACTTGCGAATGTAATTGGGTAATTAGTTTATTTTCTATAATATTCCTATAGCTGCAGCAATATGTATGGACTATAACTCGGAAACTAAAAGACTTTTTGTGGGAATGGAAAATGGCTCAATATCTGTAAGTATTAGCATGTTGACTATTTGACTGTCATGATCCACACAAGTTGTACTACTGGTGTTCAGGTTGTAATTTAGTTACACACTAGAATAATTTCAAATTAAAGAAATTTGTATATGTGTGTGTGCTGTATGATAATTGATATCCATATCTAACCATATCATTTAAGAGGAAAACCTCTTTAATCGGGTAGATTTTGTATTTTGTTTGAAACAAGAATGTTAAAGGTTTTTACTTGAATAATACTCTTTGAAATCATGATTATTTGGACTCTTTTTAGTGCTGCCCCAAAATGCAGAATGGTATTTATTATCATTTAAATTAATTTACAGCTACTAAGTTTAAAAAAACAACTCAAATCTACACAAAATAATTTGAATTCAGAAATAATTTTTTATTGAGTTTTATATTTATTATAATTGCAAATTTGCGTTTTAGCATTTCTTCTTGAGCCACTACCCAATTTATTGTTTTAATTTTATCTGGCTGATGATGATAATGGTGAAATAAATTATTAAACAGAAAAAAAAAAAAGGCTTTTAGTATGGGCTTATTTTTCTGTGCATTTTACAAGTTTTTTTTATCAGTTACCTTCAAAATATTTTATTATTGTAATATATGAATGAATATGACACCAAAATTTAGCTAGTAATACAAATTTTAATATTATATAGCTTTTAAGTTCTTAATTCTATAAGGCATTATTTTTCAGAAAAACATCAGTTTTCCCCTGTTATGAGACTTAACATTTGATCTCTTGGTATTCTGTAGCAAATCGGACCTCTTGCCACACCATACATATCACATTCTCTTTCACAAATGCAAATACTTTAATTTTTAATACTGTGTTATTTATAACAATAGAAAGCCAAGGTTCTAATGTATCGAATTACATATTGTATTTTTTTCTGGTTCAATTTTATTTCAACAAATAACACATTACCATCTTAGCTGGACTTTCAACTGCTCATGTTACGTTGTTATAGATCCAGAAAACATTTGATAGTTATGGATCATTGTTTTTCACATGTTATTAATTTGGGTTCTTTGGTGCATTATTTAAATAAATAGTATTTAGTTCAATAGCACCATTAGTATTAAAAGTAGGGTTATGCTCCATCTGATAACAAGAAGATAAAAACAGGGTAACCTGAAAATGACCAAGGAAGGTCAAAAGGTTGTTTTTTCCTTATCAATAAAAGTATTAATATCCATACCAGCTGTTCTGAAATACAAGGTAAATACTTCTTGTTTTTCATGTGTATTCTGTATTCATCTTTATAAAAGTACATAAAATGTAAAAATTAAAGATCTTTAGATTAGTTAAAATTAATTTGCATGAGGATACATTCAAGAAAGGCTTTCAAGTAGCTTTCACATGATGTAGCACAGTAAGGTAACTTGAGCTACACATGTACCAAGCAATTTACAACTTATATAGCGGGAATATTAGTATTATTCAAACAACAGTCAAACAATAAAATTTAAGTATGAAGAAATGTTTACTCTTATGAGTTTAAATGTAGTATGAAATTACAAGTTGAAATCAATTTAGAAAGGGAAAAAGTAATGCATATTTTCCTTGTTTACCAACTTTGAATAAAATTAGTTTATTGAAAAAAATGGATAAAATACTTTTACTGAAGGAAAATTATTGAAATTTTATTTAAGAGGTTTTACAGATAAAACATTAATTTTGATATTTTTTTAGACTGAGAAAAGTATTTTTAATCTTAACATGAAAATTACTTGGTAGTTTGAGTAGTTTACAGCTTGACCTTGTATATTCATGGAGAAATGTTTAATGAAAGTATTTCATTAATTGTTTTGTCTACATATAACTTATTGATTAGTGAAAGCTTTCAAAATTTTATGAAATTAGAAAAGTCATAGTGGAAACTATATTACTGAAACTTTTAAGGTCATGTTGGGGATGTGAAATTGGCCATACCCATAGTGTACTTCTGTTAACATTGTGTCAGATTGATTAGTTTTTTTGTATCTTTCTGTAACAACATTGTATGTATGATTAAAATTACAGGTGTTAAATAAATTCATTTTCAAAGCTATTGTGCTAAATGATTTTTTTAAATTGGCAAAAGATACTATCTTTACTATTGTCATTTTGATAAACAAAAAATTGTTTACTGTTTAAATTCAATTGAAAGAAATATATCATTTTATTTTTATTTATTATTACTGTATATATCAAGTCAGATTTTGTTACTGATTAATGCATGACAATAAACATAAACATTTCTAGTTTCTGTAATATGCACACCCCTCGGTGTGGATTCCTGTACATGGTGAGGGGATCTCCCAGGGAAGGTTCTGTTCTGTCTGGTTACCTTCTCTGGGATCTAAACATCCACCCACGTGTTTGCCGTGCGTGGCGACCTGTGAAGGGGAGGAGAGGATCCTGGTGGTTGAGGGGTCCAACCCTAACACACCACTTTGGCCTCGAATTCCTGTAGATGGGCGGCCTTTGGGTGGCTCCCCTTGGGTCAATCGGCTGGTCCACTTGGGCTAGAGCCAACGTAGTACCAGTGTTGGAAGTTCTCAATGAGTGTTGTGGACATTGTGCGTGATGCTGGTGTTTGGGTATAGTGCTCACGAAACCCTGGCGTTTCTGCATGACTTTGTAGTGCGTCCCCTTGAAGGGCTCCGTGGTGGGTGGGGTGGGTGGGAACCGAAACTTTTCCTCTTTCCTATGGATCCTCCAAAAAATTTAAATAAAATTGGAGTGGAACTGTCGAGGTTTACGTTTTAATCTGATTGATATCAAAATGCTGATTGCTTCCTACCATCCTGTTTGTCTTTCTTTACAAGAAACACTTCTCAAATCTGCTAATACAGTCTCCATTTGGCAGTTTTCTCTGAACAGAAATGACAGCTTGTGTGATGGTTGAGTACATGGAGGGGTGGCACTGTTGGTTGATCAACATGTGCCCACCCTGTCTTTGTCACTCAACACACCCTTGGAGGCCGTAGCCAGCCATGTTTCCTTGGGTCGTACCATCACTGTTTGTTCTCTGTACCTGTCCCCTGGAGAGACATATGATCAATCAGAACTTGATGCTCTTGTTGAACTTTTGCCATCTCCATTTCTAATCCTGGGGAATTTTAATGGACATCATCCCCTCTGGGGAAGTGCTATTGATGGGAGGGGGTCGATCTGTAGAGTGGATGCTCTCTGATCACAATTTTTCCCTTTTCAATACTGGTTCTTCCACTTATTTTCATGCACCTGGTCAGTTCTTTATTGCTATTGATCTCTCAGTTTGCTTCCCTTCATTATTCTCCCATTTTTCATGGAAGGTTGGCAGTAATCCACTAGGCAGTTATCATTTTCCGATCGTTTTGAGAGAGACTGGCCATGGTTGATGCCACCCTACCCGCGTGCCCCGGTGGAAGCTGGATCAGGCAGACTGGTCCACTTTCACTGCTCTCGCAGAACTTGATCCTGCCATTGTAAATCATCCATCAATAGACGACTGTGTAGCAGCGGTAACTGACTGTATTATACATGCAGCTGCTCAGTGTATTCCTAAAACCTCAACACGTTTTCCACGATATCCTTGTCCATGGTGGAATCCTGCTTGCCACTTAGCACAGAAGGCTCAAAAATGGGCCTGGAATACTTTTCGTAGATATCCCACACTTTCAAACTGGGTTGCTTTCCCACATGCTAGGTGGGTAAGATGTTGAAGCCAGAAGGAATCTTGGATTAAGTTCACAACCAGCATATCTTCTACAACCAGTTCCAAGATCATATGGGACAGGATTCGAAAGGTTAATGGGCACTACAATTCTGTCCCCCTCTCAATCTTACTCTCTGATGGTCAGGAGGTGACTGATGTCCAGAACATTGCTAACACTAGGTGGAAGCTTTGCCAGGTATCCAGCACTTCTGTTTGTTCCTCCACCTTCCTGGCCATCAAGACTCGAGCAGAGCAATCACCTCTTTCCTTTCAAACTGACTGTTTCTTTGACTATAACTGTCCCTTTACCCTGGTGGAACTAAAAATGGCCCTTCATCGGTCTGCCAGTACGTCTCTTGGACCTGATGATATTCATTATGACATGCTGCACCATCTATCTCTTGCTTCTCTTGATGTCCTTCCAATTGTCTTTAACCATATCTGGCAGGACAATGTTTTTCCTTATACCTGGTGCCAGGCTATTATTTTATCTTCCTCTGAGCCAGGGAAACATCCCAAGATTCCTTCAAACTACCGTCCAATTGTTTTTACGAGCCGTCTCTGTAAGACCTTAGAAAGGATGGTTAATGCTCATCTTGTTTGGTTCCTCGAATCAAACAACCTCCTTTTGCCCACCCAGTGTGTGTTCCAACGACAGCACTCCACCACAGACCACCAAATTCGTCTTGAAACAATAATCAGAGAAGCCTTTCTCAAATGCCAACATATTGTTTCAATATTCTTTGACATTGAGAAGGCTTATGACACAACATGGAGGTATGGCGTTTTGCGAAACCTCCATACATACGGGTTACGTAGTCATTTACCCATGTTTATTAAAAAATATTTAATGGACAGAAGATTCCAAGTACTGTGTGGGTTTGACACTTTCCTGTTCTTTTGTACAGGGACTTGGAGTCCCTGAAGGCTAAGTATTGAGTGTCACACTTTTCAGTATAAAGATAAATGCCATCACTGAACAACTCCCTCTCACTGTTGCGAATGGGCTGTATGTCGACGACTTTCACATCTCATTTCAGTCGTCAAACATGAGATATATTGAGCAGCAACTACAAACTGCCCTCAATCATGTACGGGAGTGGACTCTGGCGAACGGCTTTAATTTTTCTCTCTTCAAAACTGTATACATGCACTTTTGCCTTCAACGAGGTATTCATCCTGATCCTGAACTTCATATTGGTGAAGTTTTGCTGCCAGTGGTCCCAGAGACAAAGTTCTTGGGGCTTATCTTTGATCGTAAACTGACCTTTATACCACACTTAAAGCAGCTTCAGATCAAATGCACAAGAGCACTGAACATCCTCCTTGTCCTCTCTTCTACCACTTGGGGGGCAGATTACTGTTCAATGTTGAAGATATATTGTGCTCTTATTAGATCGAAACTCGACTATGGATCAGTGGTCTATGGCTCTGCCAGACCCTCGGCCTTAAAGATGCTGGATCCCATTCATCACCAAGGACTTCGACTCTGCACCGGGGCTTTCTGTACCTCTCCAGTTCAAAGCATATACATTGAATCTCTTGAACCTTCTCTACACCTTTGCCATTTGCAACTATCTTTACAATATACTTTGAAACCTCATTCCTTACCAAAGCATTCCACCTGGGAATGTGTTTTCCTTTCTCAGTGGGCAGTACTTTTTCAGAACAGACGATCTGTAATTGCTCCGTTTGGCCTTCGCATCCGGGCGCAATTGGATGAATTGGGTCTATCCTTGGATAACATTGCAGATTCCACAGGTCGACGCATCCCACCATGGCTTATTACAGCCCCCAAATGTGACCTTTCTTTCAGTCACCTAAAAAAGGCAGATACTCCAGATTGGAAGTACCGTCTTTTATTCAATGAGTATCTTTCAAACAATCATTCAATTCCCATTTATACAGATGGTTCCAAATCAGGTGATTTAGTGGGCTCTGCTATGGTTTGCTATGGATCAGTAGTTGCGTGCAGAATCCCCTCTACAACTTCTGTGTTCACTGCTGAACTGTATGCCATATCTCTTGCCCTGGATCATATTGCAGCTAAGCAGTACTCCAACTGCACTATTTATACTGATTCGCTTTGTTCTATACTTCCCTTGGAATCTCATTTAAGGATTGCATATTTATTCATTACACTGTTTTAATTGTGGCTCCTTTTTTACAGTTTTAATCTCTCTCATTCAATTTGACATTGGACAATGGCCAGAACATTAAATAACTCGACACCAGGACTGGAAAGGCCAACTTCAGGTGACTTACGCTACTGTTTGAACTACTCATTAGTCTTCCTGGCGAGTTGTTATTATACTTTTGCTGCATATCATTTCACACTTTTACTACTTTACTTTTTAGTACTGGCCGTATTGACTCATAACCTGAAACCAGGACTGGAAAGACCAACTTCAGGTGACTGGTGGTGGTTTTTATTATTACCTGTTAGTCTTCCTAGGGGGTTATGATCATTACCATTCTTCTACAGGTAGTCCTTTACATCTCTGTTGACTGGATGTCAACATTGTTTTGTTTTTTTTTGCCATTTTCTGTTTTAATTGCCATTTTGCTTTTATCTTCAATAACTCTTACAAATTTTACTCCATTTACTTGACTTTTATCTTTTTACTGAACATTTGGCTACTCATTATTATGATTTTGCTGAGTGTCTTTTAAAACTTTTATTCTTTTACGTTTTGATAATAGCTGCTATGACACATAACCTGGAACCAGGACTGGAAAGGCCAATTTCAGGTGATTGACAGAAGTTCTTGAACTTACCTGTTAGTCTTCTTGGCGGGTTATGATCATTACCATTTTGCTGGAGTAAATAGTTTATAACTATGAAGACTGGATGTCGCCATTGGTTTTTACACCATTTTCTGTTTTAATTGCTGTTTTGTTTTTACCTTCATTTACTTTTACAAATTTTACTCCATTTACTTGACTTTTATCTTTTTACTGGACATTTGGCTTTTCATTGTTGCAATTTTGCTATGTGTCTTTTAAAACTTCTATTCTTTTACATTTTGATACTGGTTGCTATGACACATAACCCGGAACCAAGACTGGAAAAACCAACTTCAGGTGACTGACGGTGGGTCTTGAACTTACCTGTTAGTCTTCCTGGCGGGTTATGATCATTACCTTTTTGCTAGAGTAAATACCTTACAACTTCTACACTCCCTTCTATCTTAACATTGTAGACTAGGTGTCAACATTGGTTTTATACTTTTTTGTTTTACCTTCATTTCCATTTATGTCTTTTACTTCATTTATATTTTTTTTTTATATTTTTACCGAATGTCTGGCGCAGATAGCCTTGTTGCTTTGTGCCATAAAGCACTAAATCAATCAATGTAATGTGCACAGAAATACTTGGATATGTTTAAATTGTCAAAATTACTGATTGCATAGAGAAACGTTTATTTTGAAGTTCAGTAGACTTAACTTTTCATCAGTTTGGAAATATAAAGTGGGACAAACAATGAAATAATTATTATTGTTAATCATAAAAATATATTTGCCACTATGGTCTGATAGATTCTGTAAAACTACATCACAGTGTCAAGGTTTTCACAGGTCAGGAAAATTCTAGTAAGCCACAGGAGTTTGTAAGAATTTTATCAGGAGGTCTGATAGTTTAATGCCATTTCTCCAACATCTCCCATTTCTGTTGGCAACAAGCTGTACTATTTTGTTTATCTTAGTTTTGTGAAAACCTTATCTAGAAAATGAGACTGATGAAATATACTAATTTAGCAAATAGTCAGTAACAGGTCCTGAACTATGTACCTCCATCTGCAAGTGAATTGATGTCATGTGACTACTGCTGGAATGATACTGTTGGGACAGAATAAGATCAGGACTTGGTTGGCAAAAAATATAAAATCATGGATTAAGATTGGTAAGACAAATTTATAAACATTTCAGGATCTTAACTCAATTTTCAGTGTAAACACTTCAAACTGACCAGCAATATTTCTACTTTATTTTAATCAGTTGTTTCCTAAAAGTTGTTAATTAAGAAAAACTGTAATTCCAAATGTGTAGCAAACATGCTATGCATGAAATAGTGTTGAGTGACATCTTGGGCTCCATCATTAAATATGTTGGTAAAAATATTGTGTTTAAAGGGCAGTCAGGACTAAATATAGTATATGTTAAGAATGATGCTCTGAGTTAGTTGGATTAATGGTATAATTTTGGTTATGAATTGTGTCCATGTGAAGTTTGGAAAAATTGGAGTAAAGTATGTGGGTCTATTGGACTTGATACGAGGAGTCTTTCTGCTGCATATATTTGTTTAGCAAAATGACCATAGTAATTTCCTATTTCTCCAAAGTTAATTGCTTCTGCAATGCTGGTTGTGGCTATCCATGTCTTATAACAATTCTATAAATATACACAGCTTATAGGTAGCTATTGCTTCTCTGAAGCTGTTTTTTGGCATTTTGTATAAACTTATCAGCAATTATTTGTATCAAGAGTGGCATTTGAGGTAAATGGATGTGTATCTTATTGATGAGATTTGTGAAGATTTCTGCATTTTTGATGTGTTGAGATTTAAAGTCAAGTAGCTTATGTCACATCTTGCTGTCTTGAGCTACTGCTACCCAGTGGCTAACATCAATGTCACAGTGCTTCAGGTGTTCTTTACGTCTTACATTGTTTACCTTGTGTTAATTAGTCATTAAAAAGCTCTTCACATAATATGTTCTTTAGGAGGCATAGTTTTAACATTCTGACTGCATGATTTTTTGTTGTACTTTCGTGATGATAACATGAATGCGTGACATGCTTTTTTGTACCAGGAACTTTGTTTTACTTTCTCATTCTTGTCTTTCATTATAGACAGTTGAGATGAAAATGGTTAAGTTTCTTCAAACAGTGACTATATATTTTCTAAGGCTTTCATGCATAAAGCTGAGATAGAATGACTGGCTTTATACTCATTTCTAAATATAAAGTCTTTTAGTTTGTTAGTTTTTTTTGCAGTTTGGAGTTTCACTGTTCACTGAATGAAATAAAGTTTTTATATAAATACAGGGTGGTTGCTAGAAAAGCGGAAAATTTGAGGGTCAGATGAGATCATGAATAAAATGTGTGCTTACTCATTTCTATTTTGATTTCTTTACATCATGAATAAAATGCATTTTGAGCATCTATGAGGGTAATATAACATATGCTTTTTAAAAACTTTGTAAAAGTTATTCTTTGTAAAAATAAATAGCTGTTTGACAAATTTTCTGCTTTTTTAGCGACCACCCTGTATTTTTAATATCTGTATATATATGAAAGACATACAATATCAGTATTCCACCATATTATGGTTACTTTACAATTTTAAAATGTTTAATCAGCACAATAATGTGCTTTCATTATCAACTTCTCCACCAATGGTGTTTCTTTTCACATTGTGCTCTCTAGGTAAGTAAATTGCCTACTGCTGAAAGGACATTTGTTGGTTACACAAAGATGGAATTCTAAAGATTCAGCGAGGTGTTGTTTTGTAGCTAAGTTTTAACTAAGTTCAGTGGCTTTGAATTTTCATTTCAGGAATATTCTAACTGGTTTTACATGGAAGTTGAACTTTGAAGAATAAGACCATGGTCTATTTGGCATTTTGTAATCCTTATGGGATTTTCTGTCTGAGAATAGACCAAGAGGATACAGTTGATGGTACAGCTATGCCACTCAGTATATTTACCTCAGAAAAAGCTGCAATTAAACTTGTCAGAATAAAAGCTTTAATGGCAATAAACAGAGGTGAACTGTTTTCTCATTATTGGTCCTGTTATGTTGTGGAAGAGGCCAACATAATAATTAAGTTACTTGTATAATTGTTTCAATAGAGCAGTACTACTCAGTAGATATTGACTTAGTTTTAAACCTAATTGTGTTGTCTCTGAATGCATTCCATCCAGACTCTGTACTAACTTTGAATAATTCATAATGTCATACTTTCAGGATTCTGATATAAAACTACAACTTTTAACAAAGATACATAGAGATTGTAGATTGGCCAACAAGAAGACCTTAACTTGTTATCTTGTCAGTAGACTTCACATTCCACTTACTAAGTAGTAGAAAATTATGACCTATGTCTTAGAGCTTAGCAAATTAAACAATATAGTAAATTATCTATAAGCTGTGATTTAACTTCAGTTAGTACAATGTAAATCAGTTGATTAATTAAATGTACCATGTTACGTTTTATGTGGACTGAACGCAACAGAAAGACAGATAACACTTGTATAATTTATTACAATAAACTGTTATATATGTGACAGATATAAAATAAATTATGTAATAACAATGACAGATATTCAGTTTCGACCTTCAAAATTAATTACAATACAAAATGGTACTGGCCTGTGTCCAATATAATGATCCAGAATGAAAGTCCAAAAGTCCAGATCAGAAATCCAAAATTCCAGTCTAGGGAGTGAATTTGGTCCCACGAAGAAATTCCGAAGTTTGAAAGGAGAAGTCCAATAAATTTGACGAAGTTCTTTTTACGATGTCTTTGATGAATGTCTCAAATTTGTCGTTTTCCAACTTGCCTTGGTCTCCCCTAAACAGTACTGTACGTGTTGACCTTCAGTATAACTAGTAATTCGAATGAATTGTAAAGATTGACAAAATAAAATCACAGCTTCTGTAGATATAGCTCCAGTCACAAATTCAAATTGAATAAACACACAGCAAACGTTGAAAATTTCTCAAACAAAGACAATATCTCTTGAATCAAATGAAAACGAATGACTGATACTCCTCGCATCGCCTTCTGTTTATATACTAGTAGGCCTACTGTGTTTTTGAACAATCACGTAACTTCCACAGAATACTAGAGTAATCTACGCATGTCTGTTTTTACACGAGGCTCGTCTAGACACCAGGCTTACATACATTCTATTTATAAACAAATGATCGATCTACCTAATTCTAGAAATTTCTACATGAATAACAAGATATTTTATTGGTTTGAACTTCAAAACAATAATATAAACAACAACATGGCATTCCAAACTCTTTATACATAACTCTCCCCTTAAAAGCAAAAAAAAAAAGTTTGAACTTATGAAAACTTTTTTTTTTAACTGAATAAGGTCCAAAATATTTAGTTTGAAGGGAAGAGCCTGATGTGGGCAACAAGACTAGTACGTAGTCACCAACATTAAAAGATTGCTTCCTGGCCCTTTTGTCATACCAGGTTTTCATCTCTTCCTGAGAAGACTTCAGGTTTTCCCTGGCAACATTATAAGCATTGTGCAATCTGGTTTTGAAATCAGACATAGTTCAATAAGCTAATTTGTGAGTTATTGTCCTCCAACCATTTCTCCTTAACCAACTTCAATGGACCACGAACTAGGTGACCATAAACCAACTCAAAAGAGCTAAATCCATTAGATTCTTGAACAACCTCACAAACTGCAAGTAACAACAAGGGAACACCCTCATCCAAGTCCTTTGAGTGCTCGTGGCAGTAATTTCTAAACATGGCTTTTAGAGTTTGGTGGAAACGTTCAAAGACACCTTGTGACTCAGGATGGTATGCACTGGATGAAACTTGATGGATGATTAGTTCATGCATGGCTTGTTGAAATAGCTTGGACAAAAATTTCAGCCTTGATCTGATTGCACAACTTTTGGAATCCCGAACATGGTAAAGAATTTGACAAGAACTTTGACAATGTTGGGAGCAGTGATTTTTCTCAAAGGGATAGCCTCAGGGAAACGTGTAGAAGCACACATAATTGTCAAGAGGTATTCATTTCCTGCTTTGGTTTTTGGCATTGGGCCAACAAAGTCGATAATGACCCTTGAGAACAGTTCTTCAAAGGCAGGAATAGGCTGCAGTGGTGCTTTGGGAATCCCCTGATTTGGTTTTCCAGTCATTTGGCAAGAATGGCATGTCTTATAATAGTCAACATCTTGGCGCATCTTTGGCCAATAGAAATGTCGTCGGATACGATCTAGGGTCTTTCTTACACTTAAGTGTCCTGACAACACATGATTATGAGCAAGACTAAGAATATCATTCCGATACCATTTTGGAATGACGATTTGGTGAATAACATTCCACTCTTCATCAGCAGCAACATCAGGAGGTCTGTATTTTCTCATTAACACACCTGACTTCTGGTAGTAACAAATAGGGACAGTTCCTATTTCATTTTCATCAATGGCCAGTTGTAGAAGAGAACAAGTTTCAGGATCATTGTCCTGTTCCTCAACAAGTTTGTTTCGATGAAGAGAGTTGAAAAATGACTTGGAGTCATCAGTAGAACTTAAAGTTGAGTCAGAAATCTCATCGATGTGAGACATGAACGTATCAGATAAAGAGAAATCCTCTTTGGACTCCTGAGAACGTGTCTGAGAACGAGTAACAGCACAGGCGGGAAAAACATCAGGAAACTCTTCAACGAGTTGCTCTGCACTGGGACTGACAACAGGTGCTTCAACAACACAAACCTCTGGTACCACCTTACTACCAGCCAAATCATTCCCCAAAAGCATAGACACACCCTCAACAGGCAATGAAGATTTAACACCCACAGTCACTGGGCCCGAAACTAAGTCCGAATGCAAATCCAATCTATGAAGAGGAACGGAAACGACGCCACCTTCTAAACCAGAAATGAGCACATTGGCCCCAACGGATGACTTTTCAGAAAATGGAAGTACACTTTCCAAAATCAAACTCTGAAAAGCTCCAGTATCCCGCAGGATATTAATTGGTTGAAGATGTGAATCGCCAACAAAAGAAACAAAACCTTCAGTGATGATTGGCTTAAATTTGTCATCAACAAGATCTTCAGGTACATCAATAATATTGGACTTGGAATCCACAGTTTACTGGACAGGGTCAAAATCATTGGGAACCAATGATGTATCTAATGAGGGTGAAATGAAACTATGGGGAATGACTTGTTTTTGAGCTTATAGCACTCAGAAATCAGATGGCCAGGTTTCTTACAATAAGCACATGTTTTGGATGAGAATGACACGTTTTTGGTAGATGACGAGCTTTGAGAATGAGAAGTTTGCTCTTTTTTGTCTTTGTTGACATTTGCATAATGTTTGAATGAGTCATTGGGTTTCTTTGCTGTGGGATTTGTTTTACTTTTGTATGACGAATCTTTGTGAGTCAAAGCATACTCATCTGCCAAGACAGCAGCATCATGAATTTTGGAAGCTTTTTGTTCATTAGTGTAAGTTTTTAGCTCTACGGGAATACATCTTTTAAACTCTTCAACTTACATGAGTTCTCTGAGTTTTGTGCAATCATTTTTGATTTCTTTGGAATCACACCACCTGTCGAACAGAGTTTCTCACGAGCAACATAATCAGTTAATTTAAATTAGGATTCTTGATTATTATGATTTTTAATTCCAAAATATTGACTATATCTGTTTGTTATACACAATTGAATAAGTTTTTACTGCTGGCTAAAGGAAAGTTAATTAGCTAGCAGTATCCACTGCCATCTTTTTTTTCATGAACTGCTAACTAAGTGGAAGACAACTATCTGATAAAATATTTTTGTATGTACAGTGGCTTGAAGAACACAGTAATAGCTGTTATTCAAATGTAAATAACTAGCAGGTGTCATTTGATCACCATACTGCAAGGTCTTTCAATAAATGATCAGAGTATTCCATGTATTTCTGGAGACAGTATGAATTTCAGGAAGTTTTTAACCAATACTGAATTGGTGTTGTTGTGCCACATGTAACTTGGACTAATCAATTTGGTTCTTAACTCTGAGCATCTTAAATGTAAGAGGACTCGTGTTCCATATGTTGTTCCTTCTGGTGTATTACCAATATAATAAAACAAATTTTATACAGTTTCAGGGGATAAATAGTACATCTTAGGTTTACTTTTAACTCTTTCACTGGCATGTTTATTGTAGTTTTAACAATTCTTAAAAGTAAAAGTAATGTTTATTTTTGTACAAACAGAAACGTGATATATTATAACTGCTTGTGCATAGTTTATTACTTGTCATTTAAACAATGATGCAATTGATAGAAAATTCGCCCGTGTTGTGCTAAACATGCTCGCCCTCCCAGCTGTGGGGGTGTATAATGTGACGGTCAATCCCACTATTCGTTGGTAAAAGAGCAGCCCAATAGTTGGCGGTGGGTGGTGATGACTAGCTGCCTTCCCTCTTGTCTTACACTGCTAAATTAGGGATGGCTAGCACAGATAGCCCTCGAGTAGCTTTGTGCGAAATTCCAAAACAAACAAACAATAATAGAAAATTATCTAAAATATTTGATAAATGATGTTTTATTAATTTCTAAATTTAATTTTTATATATTTTTTTAATTTCAACTCAGGAGTTTCTAGTAGCTGAGGACTACAATAGAATGGCTCATCAGCGTAATTACCTAGGTAATGTACTTTGTCAGTTTGTTGTTTTAAGGAATTTTGGACTAATATATGCATGCATGTCTGTAGTTTTTTTTAATTAGAAATTGTTTTATAAACAAGGTTAATGTAGCTAATATCCAACTTTGTATGAATGAAATCAATCTCTCGAATTACTTAATGTCAATGTTTCATTAGACATTTGTCATATTTGTAGAATTGTATATAATGCTTAAGTCCATTTAGATGATACATACAACAGTAAATTATTAAATGCTATTTATTGCAGTCATTTAAAAGGAAAACTGCTTTCTGAATTAAGTTTTTACTATAAGTTAAATGTAATTGTATTTTTATTTGAAGTTTTTAAGATGCATTTCCATTTTGTAATGTTTAATGAGCAGTTGCTTGTAATTAGCTCATCAAGCCCGTGTGACTGGAGTTGTATTTTCATTAATCACTGAATGGGTACTTAGTGTGGGACGAGACAAATACTTTCAGTGGCACTGTTCTGAGTCTGGTCGAAGATTTGGTGGCTTTCACTGTAATGCTTGGTGTACAGCTCTGCAGTATCCTTGTGTAAAAATTCTAGTTCTTAGGCTTAAAACAATCTTATAGTTGTGATACTTCAGCTGATTGTAATTTGTTTCTTACTGTGAAGGTTTTTGGGTCTTTTTAAATAGTTCAATTGTATAAATCCAAGAAACTATAAAATTAATTAATGTATTACAATGTCAAGTAACATAAAATTTACTTTATGTATTTATTTTTCTTAACCTCATGATTTAGCATTAACATACCAGTTTTAGTAACAATATTATGTGGTTACCTAAACTAAAATTATTTGAGATTTTTTTTCTCTATAAAATCAAATGAATTATGTAACATGAACTGTAATTGTACCAAGATGAATTATCCACTTTGTCAGTATTTAGTTGTTTGTTTTTCTAATAGAACTGTGAACTAAAACCTGTTTATTGTGTGTCATTCAAACTTGTTTTTTACAGTAATACCTAACTGATAACTTTTTCAATTTATTTTTTGTAACTCTGGTGTAAGAAATACCAATCACAATGACAAATTATTGTGATTTACATATTTTTTTTTACAATTATCAAAATATATTTATTCCATACAGTAATTAGTTATGTTTAATTTATTCTGATGTGGTTATAGTGTTGCATAATGCATTTACTATCCAGTTATTTTGTTTAATGTGTCCACAGTTGCATATGGCATGCATTTTGTAACTGTATACTTACAAGAATTTAATTTACAGTCTCACCATTGGAAATAGCCATAGCATTTAATTACTTACTGTTCTTGTTATCTTATTGTGATTCAAAGAAACAATGGTTGCTGAGAACAAAGAAAACTTGAATTAATAATATTTGCATTTTAAATAAATTCCTTTTTATTTTTAAAGTTATTCTGTTTTACAATTTATTTTAACAGAAAGAAAATATACTGTCTGGTAAATATGAATTGTTAAATATTAGTGACTGTGTTGCTTTGCAGTATGATTTACTTTCTTTACTTAGTTACTTTATATTTACTTATTTGTTAAACTTGTGTAAATTTAATGTTTATTTACAAACATTTTAACCTTAATGTCACCTCTGCCATTTTTGTACCCCTTCTGTGCATGTTACTAAGTTACATTCAAAATGTCATTAAACCCCCTTAACGGGAATGTATTTTTATAAAATTACTATTATTAAGTATGTCATAACTTAGTTGGATATTATTTATGTTTTATTTTTTATTTTAAAATTTAAATAATCAAAATGGGAATTAAAACTGGAATTTTCTCAAGTGTGATTCCCTTGCAGTTAAGTCTAAAGTTTACAATCTTTTTTACATGATATAATACTGTTGGCATAGAATGTCAAATTAAGGCTCTACCTGTCTTTCTTTAGTGTCTGGAAATTTTCCAAGAATTTCTTGATGGAGTTTTGACATTATATTATTTCTAAGCTTAAGGCCATCCACATCCACTTGGAAAACCAAAGCTGTGTAACCAGGTGAACTATGAAGTTAAATGACATGCTGAGCAATGGAAAGTGCATATATTTGAATTTCTTGCATGAGATAGAAAAGCTTAGTGTTCTCTTCAAGTATACACAGTGCTTGGCAAGTGTTTTTTGCCTTTGTATTAATTTGCTAAACAGATTGCATTTAGGTTTTACATTTACATTTTAATTAGTTATGTATTATTTCTGTTAACAAAAGCATATTTGTATGCATATGATTGTATACATTTAACTTGATGTAGTTTGACTTGTGGTGATGTTTAAGTGATAGGGCTTCATTTTGTGGTGTAAACATCAGGGAAGGACTTTGTGGACAGTCTTTGCCCTTTAATAAATGCAGAACATTGTGAGGTCACTTTGGCAGTAACAGGTTGGCATACTTGCATCAAGAATAAAATATAAAGAATTGGGAAAGAAAATAGAAAGTATGATCTAAGTGAAGAGATGGATATGAAAAATGTGTATGGGGTAAAAAACAATATTCTATGAAAATTTAAAGGGTGTCTTCATATTTCCATTTCTTAATTTAAAATATTTCATTGCACTGTACATTGATAATATCTAGTTAGTAATATAATAAGGAAAATGAAAAATAAATCAAAATATTTACTTTGCAGAACATTTGAGAATGTTTTGTGATATTCATTTAGGAAGTTTTAGAGATTATGGAAATGAAATATGAAACAAGGAGATAAATAGTATTTTTATATTCAAAATGTAAATTGTATTGTATATGAATTATTCAGTCAGAGTGCAAATAACTGCATTAAATAATGAATATCTTATTACATATAATTGAAAATAATAAAAATTGTTTTATTTTTTTGAAGCTACATAATTTAGGATCATTCAAGAAAAAATTTTAAATTATTTCTTTAACAGGTTTCAATTTTGTAGTCATTTGGTTAAAGTGCAAATTTTAAGGAAGTCATACAATTTTAAGGTAATTAATTATTTACATGTATAACAGTTTTGTGTTACACTAAGGATAATTGTTCTAGAATAATTTTGGGTAATGTTTGAGCCATTTTTGTTTTATTTCACATTATATAACTACTATTAAGTGTGATTTCTTAAATGTAATCAACATCATGTTGCTTTAAACTAGTAATTTTTCCTATGCAAATCACACCTTGTTAAAGTGCTTCTGTATTGTAACAGTGTTGAAAAATGATTTATTGTTAGTAAGAAGCATGACATTAAAGTACTTTACACATTACTTTCTCACTGAAACATTTTGAGCTTAGTATCATTTATCTTAAGTTTCAATGTTTGTGTTTGACTTGAACTACGAGGGCTGTTCAAAAAATATGCGGACTGACGTCATAAAACAAAATGTACTTTATTTAGAAGTTACAGGTCTGGGAGCCCTTCAAAGTACTCTCCTCCCCAACGCACACACTTATCCTGACGGTGTTTCCACTTGTTGAAACAGTCCTGGTACGCTTTGTAATATCCTCCAGCTCCTTTGTCGCATTTGCCTTGATCTCGGGAATCGTCTCAAATCTTATTCCTTTCAAGGGTCTTTTGAGTTTGGGGAACAAGAAAAAAAATTGCGAGGAATAAGATCAGGTGAGGGGGAGGGGAAGTGATCGAGTGTTTGACCAAAAACTCATGAGTTCTGAGGCACAAATTTCTCAGCAACGCTGTACATCTTCAATTTTTTGGTCAAAATCTTATAACAGGATCCAACTGATGTCCCACACTCTTCAGCAAGCTCCCTGACAGTTAGACATCAATTTGCTCGCACCAGGGTGTTGATTTTGTTGATGTGTGGGTCTTCAGTTGATATGGAAGAATGTCCAGGACGTTCATCATCTTCAATGGACTGTCGACCACCTTTAAAATGTTCATGCCACTTGAAACAAGCCGTATGCTTCATATCAACATCTCTGTAAGCCGTGTTAAGCATAGCAAAAGTTTCAGTTGCAGATTTTCCAAGTTTAACACAAAATTTCACAGAAAGTTGTTGCTCCTTCAGGTCATTCATTCTGAAATCCGCCAAATGAAAAAATCGCACTTCACTTAAAACTGCGTAGCTAAATGAAGATATCTGCAATGTGGGAAATGGCGTCATAATCAGCTGATTTGTGTGAACCTAGCAACACCAAGCGGATTCCCCTAGAACCAACTGGAGCCACGCAATTCAAACAGTCCAGGTATTTTTTAAACAGACCTCGTATATTGGTGTAAGCTTAGTGAAATGTCATGCAGTAATTGCTTTACACTGATATACTTCAGGTGTTGTGATTTAGATAAATAGTTCATGGTTTCTTGTGTGCTATTGAAATTACGAAGTATATTACTATTTAATAAACATATGTCTTAGTTGTAGCCCTCTAGCTGTAATTTTACTCAATAATATTAACATTCAAAATTTCATTCCTCATGGTGGGCAGAGCCCAGTCTCATTGTGTAGCTTTGCACCGGAACTATCCTCAGAATTACTTTTTGAAAATCACATTAGATTGCTAGTGTTTAAGACAAATGTTTGGAAACATTTTGAAAAGTGGAACTTAAAAATACTTTATTTCTAATATTGTAATGTGTGTGATACCCAAATGTTTACATGTGCTTGCATTACAATTAGAAAAATAATTCTTAATGTTTTAAAAATAATATTGCTTAAACATTATTTCCACTTTAATGTCAAATGTTCAAATGTTATTCTGTAAAATAAAAGTTGAAGTAAACTAATTTGTAGAAAAAAACATTCACTAAATTTTAGTAACTTTAAGCTAAAAAAACTTTAAATCTTTGGTTTTGTGGATTTAACTGAAAACACTGTGCAGTTATATCTTTGTGTATTAAAGGTTAGATTAAGTTTTCCCTTTTTGTTTTCTTCCTTTTTCTACAACTGTTAGTAGTTTGCAATTTAAAATTTTACCGTTCATATTATTTTAAACATAAATGAAGAGTATAATATCAGTATTCTACCTTGTTATGGTTACTAATTGTGAACTTAGAAATATATACAAGAATATAAATTTTATTTAGGCCTGTTTACAATTATTTCACAAGTTTAAGTACACACTAAGAAATATTGCTTTGAAATTCATTTATTTATGGTAACAGCTACCTTAATTATAAATTAGATTTGATATGCAGTCTAAACATGCCTTTATTGGAGATTACTCTGGACAGATTACTATGCTGAAAATAGAAGCTACTGGCTATAAACCTGTTACTACACTTAAAGGTCATTCAGGTTAGTTTATTCACTTTTTTAAGTTCCTTAATGTTGTCAGTTCTAATAGCATTTCTTAGATATTTCTACATACAAGGTGCATGTGCTTGTTAACATTGGAGTAAAATTTGTAGGTACCAGAATTCCATTGTTTTGTTTTTGCATATGATAAAATAATTAAATCTGTTTAAACTTCATTTCAGCTGCTGAAATGTTCAGACTTGTGTTTTAAGAGTTTGAATAACCATGTGACAGTTTGAATTCTTACAAAATATTAGGAAGTGTTCGTGGGTTAGCCCTATAACTCAATTGGTAGATCAAGAGATCTTGAGTTCAAATCAGTATCAAGTTAATAAATTATATCGTAAATTCCATAAGCTAGTTTATTTTGACAACATTCTGCTAAGTTTTAATTAATTACCAGTTTCTTATCTATTCATGTTTTATTTGTGATGTCAATAAAATAAAATGCTGTTAATTTTTAAAGTATATTTACAACTAGCACAGCTATTGTAAGCACAGAAAGCTGTTCAGCTATTTTTAAAGAGAGAATTCATAATTTGCTTTGCACATAACAGTATGTGAAGTTTTTAAAACTTGTGTATATCTGCTCTATAGCTGTTTTGTTTTTTTTAGGTTTTTTTATTTACAGATTTTCCATTCTTTATCCATCTAAGCATTGAATGTGCTTGCTTCAGTCTTTCACACAACATGTAAATACCCTTAGCAAATTTTAGTGTGCAAAATTCACCACCAGCTTCAGTGTACTCTGTGTACTGTATATAAGCACTTCATTCAGATTTCAGTTTCCTTTGTGACTTGAAAGTGGTTGGTGTTTCTATGGTCATATCATTATTTATATTTATAAATTACTTTTAAAAACTTGTAAGTATGAAGTCTTGTTAATGTTTCTACCATGGAGGCCAACAAGATCTCTTATATCTCTGCTATCTGGTGTATGTCAGTACCCAGGGAATGGGTCACTCTCAGTTCAAGCTGTCTGTAATATCATCCATTGAATGTCTCTCCAGAAAGTTATGAGGTTGCTTTTGCAAATGACCTAGGACTAGCTGGAGATAATTGACTTTTTTATATATATACTTTTACTATGTTGGCCTCAACAGAGACTTTTTATCAGCCACCTCCAGCCCCCTTTTCTCTAGTTGATTATACTTGGATTTTGTGTAGTTTTGGGATTCTCTTCAATTGAATTTCATTCTACTCCTACTTTGCTAGCAGAAATGAGAGTGACTACTTGGTTCTTTCTCCTTTTCCTTATGTTACTGTTCATATTGGAAGATTTGTTGCTTAGTCACATGATGCAATAGCCATGCCTTGACTGCCACATTTATCAGAATAGTATGCTTTGGCTTATCACTGAGAGAAGGAAATATATTTAGATTCTCAACGGTTGGGACCCTCTTTTGGTCATATATGGTTTGAGATTGGAACTTGTAATCACTTTTCTTGGATTCATCTGATCCTTGTGACCATCTTGAAATATTTTTCTTCAATCTAGCTTTTGTCTGAAGCCTATGAATATTCCTATCAGCAATTTCAAGACAAGTTTGGGATTTTGCTGCTGTTTATACCAGTCAAATTATTTTTTTCAGTTTTCTCACTTATTTTCTGGCTATTTTTGTTGATGGGATATTTTCATTATAAACAATTTGTTAGAAAGTGTTCATTTACCATATTCTGCCCTTGGGGAGTTACAGGAAGACTAAATTCTCTAACACATTGATTTCTGGGGTTATATGACGTTAGAATCATGAACTGATACAGCTTGTTTACATTCTTCTTCATTATCCTCGTTGGTTCTCTACTTCCTTCAACATCTGGTGCTAATTGGGTAGTGTCAGCCCATCATGTTTCCTAAACACCCCCTCCTTTGGTTCCTGTATGTGGTGAGGAAAATTCTGTTCTTTCAGTTCACCTCCTCTGGGATCTAAACTTCCATGCACATGTTTGTCATGCATGGCAACCTGTGAAGGGGAGGAGAGGATCCTGGTGGTTGAGGGTCCAACCTAAATGCACCACTTTGGCCTTGAATTCCTGGAGACTGGTGGCCCCCTTGGGTCAGTTGGCTGGTCCACTTGGGCTATGGTCAGCCAAGTACCAGTGTTGGATGTTTTAATGCAGGTGTTTGGGTATAGTGCTTACACAACCCTGGCATTGCTGCAATGTCCTTCCTTGATATTCTAATGTATGTCCACTCGCAGAGCTTCATAGTAAGGAGGGGTCAGTGGAACCGAAGTTTTGTTATTTTATTATGGATCCCCCAAATAAAAATTTATAAATGAAAAAACAGTCCATAAGTAAGCCTCCACATCTAGAAGATTCTGAACAGCAGTTTTCAACATCTGTAACACCTGCTGTACCTCATTACCTTATTATATATTCTCTTTCAGACAAAACATTAGGGCACATGTCTCCCTTTTTCATTCAGAAGGGACTTGCTCGCACTACAAATTTAGTAAAGAAGCTTTGATCTAGTTACATTGATGGAAATATCCACATCTCAGCACAATGAACTCCTCATGCATTCTAAGGTAATTCGGGATATACCTATAGAAATTACACCTCATGCTACTTTGAATTAATCACGAAGAGTTATTGTTGAGAGGGATTTGATGAATTTCCCTGAGTTAGAGATTTTCACTGATTTCTTCACTCAGAGTTTCTGCAGTGAAGTGTATCACCACTCCCAAAGGTGGAATTATGATGCTGACCACTATCCTCGTTCTGACATTTACATCACCACGTCCACCTGCCACCATCAAGATAGGTTATCTTAATTGCAGAGTATGGCCATACATTCCAAACCGTCTTTGATGTTTCCAGTGTTAATGGGTTCGGTCACTAAAAGACATCATGTCATGTTTCCTTGATGTGTGCTCATTGCAATGGCAATTATCAAGATACCTATGATGGTGAAACGGACCCTCATTGCATCAATTGCAATGTCTCTCACCCATCCTACTTTCATTCTTGCTCTAAATGGTTGGAAGAAAAAGAGGTACAGCATTTGAAAATGATTCATAACATTACTCACCCTGTGGCTCGAAAGTTGCTGTCCACAACTTCATCTCGGACATATGCTCTGCACTTCGTTTCACTACTACAGTGGAAGTGCAGACAGATCTCTCTGTGCCTCCAAACAAATCATTCTTTTGACCTCCATGGTTAAAAAAGTTGATGAATCAAGTTCAGCCATCTCTGTTCCTCATATACATTCCAACAAATCCCAAAAACCACTTCCTCCAGTTTTGGGTACAGGCATTTCCTCGTATACATCTCCCCTCCCAAGATGTAAAATGATCACTCATTTATGTCCTTATTCACTCGATTCCTCTTCCAACAGCAACGACTTGTCCAATCGACCAGGACCCATGGAAGTCAAAAGACCTCACTTGAGTAAAGACAGTAGGGGAAAAAAGACATGGTCTTAAACAGAAGGGTTCTTCACCCAGTTTTCCTACACATAAATAAGAATGGCTACCTTCATACACCAGAACTGTCGAGGTTTACGTTTTACTCTGGATGACATCAAAATACTGATTTCTTCCTACCTTCCTTTATGTCTTTCCTTACAGGAAGCATTTCTGAAACCTGCTGATACAGCCACCTTTCAGCAGATTTCTTTAAACAGAAATGACAGGCTATATGATGGATGAATGCATGGAGGGGTGGCACTGTTGGATGATCATTGTGTGCCCACGCTGTGTTTGCCACTCGACACACCCTTATAGGTCATAGCCGTCTATGTTTCCTTCGGTTGTACTATCACTGTTTGTTCTCTCTACCTGTTGCCTGGAGAGACATATGATCAATCAGACCTTGCTCTCATTAAACAGTTGCCACCTCCCATTTTAGTCCTGGGGAATGCTGGTATTGATAGAAGGGGTCACTCTGTAGAGCATATACTCATGATCACAACCTTTATCTTTTCAGTACTGGTTCTTTTACTTATTTTCATGCACCTAGTCAGTCCTTTACTGCTATTGATCTCTCAGTTTGCTCCCCTTCATTATTCTCCCATTTTTCATGAAGGGTTGATAATAATCCATGAGGCAGTGATCATTTTCCTATAATTTTGAGAAAAACTGACTGTGGTCGATGCCACATGAATCACATGGCCCAGTGGGAGCTGGATCACACACACTGGCCCTCTTTCACTGCTTTTGCAGAACTTGATCCTGCCATCGTCTAACCTATCCATAGAAGACTGTAGCAACAGTAACTGACTGTATTATACAAGCAGCTGCTCAATGCATTCCTAAAACCTTGACATGTTTTCCACAATATCCTTGTCAGTGGTTGAATTTTTTGTGCCACATGGCAAGGGAGGTTCAAAAACAGGCCTGGTATATTTTTTGTAGGCATCCTACACTCTCTGATCACATTGCTTTCCAGCAGACCCGTGCATAAGCTTGGTGGGTAAGACATCAAAGCCAGAAGGAATCTTGGATTAAGTTTGCAACCAGCATATCTTCTACTACCAGTTCCAAAGTCATATGGGATAAGGTTTGAAAGGCTAGTGGGCAATATAATTCTGTCCCCTTACGATCTTACTCTCTGATGGCCAGGAAGTAGCTGAAATCTGGAGCATTGCTCATACCCTAGGTGAAAGCTTTTGCCGAGTCTGTAGCACTTCTGCTTCTTCCTTGAAATTCTTAGCCATCAAGACTTGGGCAGTGTGATTACCCCTTTCCTTTCGAGCCGATTGTCTCTATGACTATAATCTTCCCTTTACACTGGTGGAACTCAAACTGACCCTTCATCAGTCTGGCAGTACATTGGTTGGACCTGATGATGTACACTGTGAAATGCTGCACCATCTGTCTCCTGCTTTTCTTGCTAATTTTCTGATTTGTTTTTAACCAGATCTGGCAGGAGAATATTTTTCCTGATGCCTGGCACCTGGCTATTGTCCTACCATTTTCTAAGCCTGGAGAGGATTCCAATATTCCTTCAAACGACTGTCCAACTGCTTTAAGCTGTTACAATAAGACTTTGGAGAGGATGGTTATTTCTCATTTTGTGTGGTTCCTCGAATCAAACGACCTCCTCTCACCCACCCAATGTGGGTTCTGAGGACAGCGCTCCACCACGGACCACCTGATTCGACTTAGTCAATCAGAGAAGCCTTTCTCAAATGACATCATCTTGTATCAATATTCTTTGACACTGAGAAGGCTTATACAACATCGAGGTATGGCATTTTGCAAAACCTCCGTGTGTACAATTTTTATTAGAATGTTTTAATGGACGGGAGATTCAAAGTTTGTGTGGGTTCAACGCTCCCATTCTTTTCTACAGGAACTTGTATCTCAGGGCTGTGTTTTGAGTGTCAAACTTTTCAGTGTAAAAATTAATGCCATTACTGAACAACTTCCTCTCACTATTGTATACTGGCTGAATGTTGACAACTTTCACATTTTGACAATTGCCGAACATGAGGTATATTGAGCATCAGCTGCAGTCTGCCCTCAATTGTTTAATGAAGTGGGCCATAGTAAATGGCTATAATTTTTCTCTGTGAAATCATTTGCATGCACTTGCCTCCAACGGGGTATTCATCCTGATCTTGAACTATGTATTGGTGAAGTTGTGCTTCCTGTGGTTCCTGAGACAAAGTTTTTGGAGCTAATCTTTGACCACAAGATGACCTTTATCCCACACATCAAGCAGCTTTGGGTCAAATGTACAAGAGCACTGATAATCCTCTGTCCTCTCTACCACCACTTGGAGAGAGGATCGATTTTTCTATGGCTTGACAATGGATCACTGGTCTGTGGCTCTGCCAGAACCTTGGCCTTAAAGATGCTGGACTCCATTCATCATCAAGGACTTTGGCTCTGTGTTGGGACTTTCCATACTTTCCCAGTTCAGAGCTTATACATAGTTGCAAAGGAGGTTAATGAGACTGTCTTTACTATATGCTTTGAAACTTTGTTTCTTTCCAAAGCATCCCACCTGGAGTTGTGTTTTTCTTCCTCGATGGGCCATGTTTTTTCAGATTAGATGGTTTGCCATTGCTCCTTTTGGTCTTCGTATCCAAGTGCAGTTAGATGAATTGGATCTGTCCTTGGATAACATTGTTGTATCCACTGGTCAGCCCATCCAACCATGGTGTCTTACAGTCCCCAAATGTGACCTATCTTTAAGTCATTTGAGAAAAGCAAACACTCTTGATTGGAAATACTGTCTGTTATTTGCTTAACATCTTTCAAACCATTCTTCTATTCCTATTTATACAGATGGTTTGAAATCAAGTGATTGTGTTGTCTCTGTTGTAATTTGGTGGTTGCATGCAGAATCCCCTCTACGGCTTCTACTTTCACTGCTGAACTGTATGCCATTTCTCTTGCCCTGGATCGCATTGAAGCTAATCAGTACTCAAACTGTACTATTTATACTGACTCGCTTAGTTCTCTACTGGCCTTGAAATCTCTTCACATTAGTTCCCATACTGTTCTTGCTGATATTAAAAACTAACTAGCCCATTTATCTTTAAAATATACTTCTATCCCGTCTTACTGGATACCAGGCCACGTTTGTATTCACGGGAACAAACTCACCGACATCACACCTAAATTCGGTTTTTCTGGCACTCACCACTGTACCATATGTAGAATCTATCCCTGCATTGAAAGCTTGGCTCTGTGTCAGCTGGCAGTTGACTTGGAGTGAGCACTGTGAAAACAAGCATTTTGAAATAAAACCCTATATTGGACTTTGGCTGTCTTGCTTCTGTAAAGATCGGAAAGAGAAAGTTGTTCCAACTAGACTTTGCATTGGTAATAGTTTTTTAAGTCATTGTTTTCTTTTATCTGAAACTGATTCACTAATGTATAGTCTATGTAACACTCAGGTCACAATAAGCTACATATTACTTTCTTGCTGTTGTTAGGACTCTCAACAATGGAACTATATTAAACATGTTCTGTCCCAAGGTTTGTCCATAATGTTAGACAGTGTTATTGGTGATGGTGACACTGTCCACCTTGGAAATGTTTTTAGTTTTTTAAAGGTCTTTAGTGAATTTCACTAAATTAACTTTAATTTTAACTTTTTGCTGGATGTTTGGTGCAGATAGCCAAGCTGCTTTGTGCCACAAAACACCAAATCAACCAACCAACCTTTAGTTCCCATAATAGAGTTTATCCTCATTCTCTATCTTTTTCTGTACAATTGAACCAATGTCGTTCCTGACTATAACATGGGTGAGGGAGCATGATTACTTCACTTTCTGGAAATCTGAAGATCTTTCACCAGGGATGCATGGAATCTGGCTTCAGGATTGGTCATTCAATTTACATTACTTCCAACAGATCCATAGTGAGTAAAGCTTTATTTCAAAGCCATAAGTAAATTGCTAGTTAAAAATAGTAGCAGAGGTGGTTAATCCTAGATTTTATTCCAATTTATTCATTGTATCCAAGAAGACAAGAAATTGCCATCCAGTCTTCAATCTGTCTTGGTTCAACAATTTTTTTTACTTTATTTACAATGGGATGTTTTCTCAGCTTAAGATAGCACTTTATGCCAGGATTTTGGATGACCATGTTTAATGTTACTGACACATATCTTCATATTCCCATTGTTAAATCTTCCTGCATGTTCCTCAGGTTTGTATACAGAGTTGTTCAAGTCTTTTTTTCATCACCTGCATTCCTTGGGTCTGTGCACACATCATTACATGGATAATGCTCCTTCTGGCAACATCCCATCAATTAGCAGAACAACATTCTTAGATTTTCCATTCAGAAACCGCAAAAGTTGGCTTCCTTATGAAACATTTGAAATCCATTCTTTTATCAACACTGTCTCCCTCTTGAGTATGGTTATCATTACTCACTTAAGTTATGCTCAACCAACTCCTATCAAGCTTCAAGCTACAGAAAGAGTCATCATGCTTTTACTTGTTTTCTGCACATACGATTCTTTCTCCTTTGGGAAGGTGGACATCCCTCGAGCCTCTCATTTATTTGGGATGAACATACAAGGTTCCTTCAGTGGATCACACAATTTTTTGGATCATCTGTTTAATTACTCAGGATCAGCATTATTGACTATAAATGTTAGATTGGAACAACACTACCGTTGGGATGTACCCATCTCACCATTTCATCCCCAGATCAGTCTGTTTACAGATGCATCTCTTCAGGGATGGAGAGCTTATATTCAAGGTTAGGAGTTTTTAGATGGAAGATTTGTCTTCCCTCTGTCAACTTTTTAAACTTTTTGCAGTACACTAGGCAATGGCTTAAGGTCCTTTTTTTCTAGAAGGTAAAAGTTGTTATGGTAGATTCTGACAATTTTGTAGTTATCTCATTTCTTGTCAAACAGGCACAAATTCTCAAGTCCTTTGTTTTTGTACCTTGGACCTTTTCTACTGGTCTCATTCCCTTCATATCAGTCTTAGGGTGTATCTTTTAATCCATATTTATCCTGCTTTACCCTAATAGACCTTTTCTTCCCAAGACTTACATCCAGGAAACTGGAAAGATCTTTCTCACCAATCCATTTGCCAACCATTTCTCACCTTTATGACCACTTCAGTGCTGATTGTTTCTGTCCTGTTAGGACCCTCAAGTGCTATATGTCTTGTACTAACTCATTTCAAGGTACTAGAAGTTTTATTCATAAGTTGGGAACCTTCAACTTCCCATGACTTTTCTCCATTTAGCCTAATGAGATGGCTACACGATTTATTCACTTGGCATATAATGGATTATCATTACAGGAAAAGAATCTTTTATGTGTCATATCTTTGTCATTAACCACATGGTTGAATTGACCTATGGAAGTTATTATGCTTGCTGGTAAGTAGATTACTCTTAATACTGTCCTATCCCATTACTAACATGATCTAGAAGTTGCCTCCATTGAAGGTTTTTAGCTACTTCCTTGTAGATGTTTTGACCATATCTGTTAGACTTTATCCAGAAGTGATTATTTAGTTCAATCATATACATTCCTTTATTTAGAGAGTTCTTTTATTTTTCACTGTGCACTACTCTGTGGCAATTGTTGCCCAGGCAGGTTTGCCTTTATTTTCAGTTTTGCATTAGTAATGATGTTCATTATAATTACTACAGGTTATAACAAGCTTTATCAAAATGAGTTGTTCCATAAGTCCATTCAGTTGCTGACTGGATGGTATTACCATATTATCATGTATATCCCTTTACTAATAAATTATATATTTGTGTGTTACTTTTGTCCTTCAGTATTGCTTATGTGATTTAGACTGAAGAAGCTGAACATTGAATGTTAGGTGAAATTATTTATTCTTATTATAAGCGTGCGTGCTTATTCTTGTCTGAGGCAAGAATGTGAATAGGTGTTTTTCACTAATTTGGGTGTGCTGAATTCAAATTTATAAACAGTTTTGCTCTATCACCTCTAGTTTTCTGGCTTTTAAATAGTCTCATTGTAGTATATACAGAGTATATACGTGCTTATTTCAACAGTTGCAGCAGCTTATTACAGAGAAAACAGGATAGATAAAGAACATTGATGGAATAAATATACTTGGATGACACAATGTACACAATTCATAGTACCGCAGACAGTTAGAAGTGTGTTTTCTTAGATGATCTGGTGTATTTTGCCTTCGGGATGTCACGCAAGAGCATCCAGCAGAAGTCTCCCATCATGCTGGGGTTCCACTTGCCTTGGTAGTTGTTCTCCATCTTCATAATGTCTTGGTGGAATCTTTCTCCGTGCTCATCACTCACTGCTCCAAGGTTTGGAGGGAAGTCGAGGTGGGAATGGAGAAAATGAATTTTGAGTGACATTCGGCATCCCATATCCTCATAAGTCTTTAGCAACTTCTCAATACAGGCTTGGTAATTTGGTACCCATGTGTTACCAAGGAAGCCACTACAGACTGACTTAAATGCTTCCCTTGCTCTCAGTTCCTTTAAGGTAAGAAGCTCCTCAAAATCAGTATCCTTCAGCACCTCTCGAATTTGAGGTCCGACAAAGATGCCCTCTTTGAGCTTAGCAGCACTGAGACCTGGGAACACAGTAGACAAGTGTTGGAAGGCAGCACCATTTTTGTCCATGGCCTTTACAAAATTCTTCATCAAACCAAGCTTGATGTGAAGAGGAGGAAGAAGCGCCTTCATGTCAACCAGAGGATTCTCCTCGACGCTGTGTTTGCCAGGAACAAAAGTGCTTCTAGACCCCCAGTCTTTCTGCTTGTAATGCTGGGATACAGCTCGACTATCCCAGAGACAGAGAAAGCAACAGTACTTTGTGAAGCCCGCTTGCATAACCATAAGAAGACCAATGACTTTGAGGTCCCCACACAGACTTCACTGGTACTGGTTTTACTTACAGCTTCTAAAATAAGCTCCATATTGTCATAGGACTCCTTTAGATGGACAGAGTGTGCAGTGGGAATGCTGGGATATTTATTCCTGTTGTGCAGAAGCACAGCCTTGAGACTCCACTTGGAAGAGTATGAAAAGACGCCAGTCTGAAGGATTATGTGGCAAACCAAGGAAAGTGAACAAGCCTGGTACATTTGTGCAGTAGCACAACATGTTTTCCATGTCAAAAAATGAAGCAAGGTCTTTGTTCCGATTCCTAAAACTGGTGATCCTTACATCTTCCTGGACTAGGTTCCACTGTTTAAGCCGAGAAGCCAAGAGCTCTGACTGCTGTTTTGACAGATACAAATCACGAGCAAGGTCATTTAGGTCTTCTTGTGTGATCCAGTGTGGCTCATTGCCACTTGTTCCTGAATAAGAAGAGTCAATATCTTCAGAAGAGATTGACTTGGCAGAATCTTCCTTTGGAGGCATTTCTTCATCTGATGAGGAAAGATCCTTATTTACTGGAGGTGTTGGGACAGGAAGATCATCTGAATGGGGAATGGGTCTCATAGCAGATGGAAGGTTGGGTTATTTGATCTTTTTTCTCGAAGATGCATTGAAACCAGTTATATTTGTTAGACAAAAATAACAATCGTCTGCATGGCTTCGTAGCTCTCTTCAAACCATCGGGAGACTGCAAAGTTGAAAGCTGCTTTCTTGCCATTAAACCAAGCAGTTAGTCCATTGTAGCAGGGTTTACAACAGATGTGTGGAGCCCAAGATTTTTCCTGATCACCAATTTTACAGTCAAAATAATGAAAGTCGGCAGTTCTGAGGAGGGAAGTGATGGTTCGACGCTGTGCAACTGTCGTGAAGTCCCCACACACGTAGCAGAAAGAATTGGCCTTGTTGAGGCATCCTCGGTGTTTTGACGAGCTTGAAGCCATTGGAGAATCTGAAAAAAAACAAAGTAAAATTAAATCATATGTAAGGCAATAATAATTATGTGCGTCGTTGGAAATTGTAATACAAATATATACCCAACAGATTGTGTAACACAATTGTCGAGGGACACCAACCTCCTGCACTGACTGCCAGTGCACTACTGGCTGTTGATTGAGATGTGTTGGCTACGCTTAACTGCCAAAATCCGTCCTGATATATAGCTATATATATAATGTAATGCTATCACATTTATTGCATGATAACTAAAAAAGAAGACACAAGTCACACAATATTAGAAATTAACCCTGAATGCATATACACCTTTATGTACAGTATGCATATCTAAAATACTGGAGGTGATGAGTAAAAACGGATTTCAAATCTGAATTCAGCACCCCTAAATTAGGTTAAAACAGCTGTTTTTGTGCTTGCTTCAATTTCTTTGTAAATCAGTGTTATTAGTATAGGTGATGAAGTGCTATTTGAAACGTTTTAACAGTAGCAGCTATCCATTAACAAACTGCATTTCTTAAATAAGAAAACTTAAATTACTGTTGTTAAAATATTTTTTACATTAAATTTCAAAATTTTTGTTGTTAATTTTATTTCTTTATTACAAGGTTTTTTTTCTGGTGTAATTTCCATTCATTATCATCCGACTAGCCAAAACCCATTTTTATATCTTTGCCTTAATGTTTTATATGACTAGTGAGTATTTATGCTGTATAAAAGCCCTTCATCAGTTCAGTAAGGTGTTTTTGACACCTTCAACATTCATTTTGTTGCTTTGTTTTGTGTAAAGCCTTCCTTACAGCAACTCTCCCAATATCAAAGGTATGTGTTTGTTTGAGTCTTATATTTTTTTACTTTTCATTTATTAAGGAAGTATTCGTTGCTTATCATGGGATGCAGAGCGTCAGCTTTTGTTTTCTGGGAGTTTTGATCAATCAATTGTAGTTTGGGATATAGGTGGTAAACAAGGAACAGCCTATGAACTGCAAGGACATCAGTAAGTAACAGGCTATCATGCTTTTTGTCATCCTTGTGCGTTTTTTAGAAGCCTTCAGTCATATGTCCAGATTAAGTTTTATTTGAAGAATTTTATTGAAAGAATTTGACTCTTTCTTCTGCATATTTTTAGTTAAATACAATAATTTGCATACATAATCAACTATTATTACACCTTTCTTTTACTAGAATTATCAAAGTATGAAAGCTTTAGTTTCCTTGGTAGTCATGAAATCGTGGTAAATTTACTTTTAATAAATTAGAACATGTAGTATTTATATTTTGAACTCCTGAAAATCTAAAAGTACATAGATTTGAAATAAAATATTTTTATAGTTAGAGTAAAATAAAAAAAATTGGTATTTGAAAAGAGCTGCAAATTATTGCTAACATCAGCACCTGACAGAATTATTACTTTTAAGTGTAAATATTTTGTTGATCATTTGTTTATTTTGCTTTTTATTTTATTTATATTTTAAAGTGATTTCAATAGGAAACTAAATGTTCATTAATACGTGCATTAAGTAATTTAACAAGCCTTTCCTTCCTGTAGATCAATGTGATAACGAGCTACTTAGTCATTAACAAGTGAATTTTTTTTTATATTTTCTTGGAATGAAAACATCTATCTTATTAGATTTTAGTTTGTTTCAAAGAAATTTGTAGTAGTAAATAAAAAAATTAGCAATTTTGTTTAGATTTGTGACTGCTTGATTGGGTAAAATTATACATAGTATTGTGTACTATGTAACTTTGATTCGAGCAGTTGCAAGTGACATGAAAATGTCTACAGAAAACTTGAAATTACATAGAAATTTTTGATAATTAAATACAGGAGTCATGTTTCTCAAATAATTGTGCATGTTTTTATTTTCAGCAACAAGGTCACTGCATTATGTTATGCTAGAATGTCCAAGCAACTAATATCGGGAAGTGAAGACAGTATTCTAGTTTTTTGGCACATGGAAGTTGGACGTCAAGAAGTAAATTATTTTTTAATGTAAAAAATTTGAATTTTACAGTTGCATTCCTAATTACTTTATAAATGTAAAATAATACAATTAAGTTAGTTTTTTCCATAGCTTTGATTTTTTTCCCTCTGCAATGAAAAGAAACAACTGTAGCTTTTCTCTTCCCAAACAAAATTCAAAATACACTTAAAAAAATTGCTTTTAGTCTACAGTAAGTTTTCAGTGTTAACAATTTTAGATGCCAGAAAAGCATGAAAAGAAAATGTAATTCTTTAATCCAAACTAGATAAAATATCACAATACAAGAAGGAAGTACTGAAGAAAAGTAAGTATTTTAAACAATTTAATTATGTGCACACTGCAGGGCTTAAGTGTGCATGTTACAACATTTTACATTCAAAAGTTGATTAACATTTGTCTTCAATAACTTTCACTGTTTAGCATAAATTACTTATTATATAAATATTAGTAAAGCAAAGCCTTATTTTTATAATGTTAAATCTTTGTTTAAATATTTCCAGACCGGTCACATATGATCATGTTTGTTGACTTGCTTTCAAAGTTTTATTGAAATACTGTTTTAGGAATTTATCTCTTTAAGTTTGGTATCAAACTGTAGATTATAATTTTCATGTTATACGCTAATTAATTTTTAAATTAAAGGTAAATATTAAACACACCTGAATACCAGCTTTGAATGCAACACTTTTTCAGATTGGATATTTGTGATGTCAAAATACAAAATGTATGAATCATAATCTCATACTGGTATTGACAAGCTAAAATACACAACAAATCCTTTAACTTTTCTGTTTGCTGAGCTATTGTGATACTTAATGAATTGAGCACAGTTTCCATTTTTGGAAACAGTCCCTCATATATACTTCTATATTTGGCATGTGAATAACCAGTCAGAAGCTCAGAATGTCTCCTTTTTTATTATTTTTTTTGCAGCCATTTTCAAATATAATTGCATCCTCTTTCTTTTGAGACAAACCTTTTGAGTTCGTAAGTTGAGTCTTTAGTCTCTTTTGATTTTGATTTTTTTAGATACAAATACAGCTTAGTTATTAAACTTTATAATGGAATCTTGTGGTATCAATGAAGTAATTTGTGCTTTTTTGGTTATTCAGATATATAAAACCTAAAATTCATATTCTCCATATGCAAAATTTCTTAAGACGTAGGAAGCAAAGATGAGCAGCAATGAGTACAAAGGCTGTAACTAGAAGGGATAATTGTGTGCTTATTTCTTTACTTACTTAATTTAAGAAAAGTTTTGTGTTTGTGAGTGTGTATGTATGTTATACATTCACAAAATATGTAATTTAAATGACTTTTAACAAATACTAATACACTAAAACACAACCAAGATGGGTCACTTTATAACACCCAGATGTGACTGAAAGGTCAATATAATAAAAATAATGAATCTTTATAAATGTGTAATGTTGTGAGTTTTAAACTATTTAATCTAAACACTTATGTTTTTATTTTATAGTATCTAGTCCTCTAGATTGAAAAAGGCATAATTTATATTCATTTTATAATTGTTTATGGCGAATACAAGATCAGTCATATAGACTAAATGCACACAGAGGTTTGTTAGGGAAAATAACATGGAATATAAAGTTTTGTTTTAAGAAACATTTGATAAAGGTTTCTGGCCATTATAAGAATTTTGCATGTGAAATTCAAATTTTCCTGATATGTAAAAATATTTTTAATCTTAAAATGAAAATTGCTTTGTTTCATAAATAGCAGGCAAAAATAAAAAGGCAGGAAAAAAAATACTTAACAAATCTTAAGACTTAATACACAAATTTGGTTTTTGTGTTTTGAAAGTTTTTTATAATGTTTACTGATAATTTGCACAATTTATTTAACTTACACTTACTAATTTCAAAGAAATAGCATGAAAAATATTACAAACACAAAATGCTTACAAGGTCAATCCCAGAAACCAAGCCCGTGTTGAAGAGATAAACTAGAAAATCAGATTGCTTGCGACACCTGTCGTATCCTCTCTTTCTCAAATTGCCATTCTATGTTTTATATTACATAAATAGAATGACAGTTTTAGTATACCAAATGGTGTATTATGTTGTTTTCAGTACAGTATATCATCTATTGTGTGAAATTCCTTCTAAATTTCATTTTCCACTTTCAGATGACATTAGGGTTCATGATCAAACATTTTCAGACCATCTTCAGGCAGATTTTGGTATGCTCTCTTCCTCTTGCTTGTCAGACTAATATTCTTTGATGTACTATGGCTCTTAAGATCCATAATTGGATTATAAACAATTGAATCTTCTACTTCTTCTTTGAGGATCAGATCTAGAAACAACTTCATTTTAATTAGGTTTAATTCTCAAAGATTTCTTTCCAACTTCTATTTACATTACCTGTATTCCTTCCAATTATTGTCAGATGTCTTTTATTGTTGCCCTAAATATTTTTCAGATGAGCTCATGACCATTCCTCCTTGGGTTCATCCACTATGGCTTGTTTATCAATCTCTTCCTTTTCCCATAATGTCTGGCTCATCTGCTGCTTGGACTTTTTGGAGAGATGCATTACTTGCAGGAGTGCATATCTCCCATTTATCCCAGTGGGATCTACATCAGGACACTTTCCTAAGCAATATCATATTTGGTGGTAATGCTGATTCCTGAGAATCCAGGATTGATGTAGCTGTATTGCATTGTTTATTATTTTTACTGGCTATACATTTATCGTGACTTCCTCCTTCCTTCCATGAGTGGCCTTCCCTTGTTTCCTGTCCTTCTTTGCATAGGCTTTTGCTTTCTTTATCCTTGTTATTTTTACACACAGACTGACTAGCTGCCAGCATTACAGGTGAAACTATGGAATTTTCCAGACAGGGGCAAAACCAGATTGCTTCACTTTTTGTCATGTAACAGCATTTAATGAAGGATTCATAGCTTCTGAGAGTTATTTCAAGAGATCTCTGCATTCAGTTCCAATTCCACTATTTTCTTCCCATCCTTACTAGATCCTACATATCTTGGTTGTCTTACGAAGGCTTTCAAAGACCTGTTTTGCAAAGAAAGTATCGATTGCATATGCCTTGTACAACTAGGATTTTATCTGCATCTATTCATGGTCTCTGAGAAGACAGGAGATTTGAGAACTATGAATGATCTATATGAGTGTAATTCTTTTCTGGAATCCTTGATTCACTATGAAGTCCTATCTCTCACTTTGGTGGGTATTTTCTCCAGGTCTTTGAATGACCAATTTGGTGTGACAGATGCTTGTCTTTACATTCCTATTGCTTCTAAGTTGCATTGTTATCTTTGGTTCATTCACAAGGGTTGGATATTCCAGTTCAAGGCCCTTCCTTTAAGACTAACCTCATCCTCTTGTGTATTTTGAGTAGTGTGAACTGTGAACTTTTGCCTAACATCTTCATTTGATGGGTGTTTGCACTCATCATTACATGGATGACTGGCTCCCTTCATAGTCCAGAGATCATGCTTGTCTTTTCTCCAAGAAGCAGGTGGATGTGATTTCTCATCATGATAGAGAAGTGCATTCTTATCTCCAGCTCTTTTGGGGGGTTTTCTTCAGCTCCAACCTCAGTTGGGCCCAACATTCTGCATGTCATCTTGGAGATATGAAGCAAGCAGTCCACAATGCCCTCATCTTATATTCTCTCACAGTCTGAAAGGTTGTATCTATCTTAAATATGTGGGATTACTTAAAATCTTTCCTGTGGGTTGAGCTCACATGCATTCCCTTTAGTGTACACTCCTTGATCAGTTCAACTTCTTGGAGTATGGCAGGGATTCTGCTTCCATCACCTTGTCCAGATTTACTCCTGTTCACAGATGTATTTTAGAAGATTGGGGAACTTACCCCTGACTCTGGGAGACTTTGATATTTTTTCTTAATTATTTACAAGCTTTGTCCATTTCTTTCTTCTCCTTTGTTGAGTTTTTGGATTGTACCATAACTACCCTTCCCAGTATTCATTCATAGAGAAGCAAGGGAACACCAAATTTATGTCTGGATCTCTCTTTTTCTGAGACCACAGTTTCCACCTGATAGTCTGAGCTTGCAATGTTCCTGGTGCTCTGAATCTGATTGTGGATCATTTATCTCATTCCGACAAGATTCTCCCCACAGAATAGTCCTCCAATCTTTGAATTTTTAGTTAATGCTCTCTCAGCTGGGGACTTCTCATATTCATGCTTTGGCCACACACTTAAACAATAAGTTTCATTCTTTTTTATCTTTTATTTCACACCTAATTAGCTCTGGGAATAGGATGCATTCAGTCAAGATTTGAGGGAGTCATCCCATCTATGCTTATTCTCCTACTCTGCTTGTCTTAACACTCCATGTCTAGTCCTTCTGGTGGTTCCATTGACTAGTGCAACCATGATTCCTACTTTTCTCACTTGTACAACCTCCTTTACCCTTACCTCTGTCTTGGTTTTTGTTTCATCAGTCTCAGTCAGACATCATTTACTCAGATTCATTGTCCTCCATCTTCACATGAATTTTAGTCAAGTCCATTGCTTCAGCCCTTTGACTGACTGCATGTGTTGTCTCTTTCCACTCCAGATTCACAGAACGTTTTCTCGATGTCTCTTTACCAGAAACAACAACCGTCTGTTTTTTACCTTTGATCTCTTTGAAGTGTTTTCCCTCCTTTTGTTCATCTTTCTCAATTTTTCACCTGTTTTTCTAACAGTGGTTTGTTCACTTCAGCTGTGTCAAGCTAACAGGTGCCATTCTTAAGCATCTTCTTCCAAGTTATATAGGGTTTTCTCTTCCCTTGTCATTTTCCTTTTTTCTACTTCTTTTCATCATGCATTCTCCATGTTCCTTTGAATTGTCTGACTGGGATCTCAGTATATGGCCCCTTATGCCCTTTCCCATTTTCCCTTTGAACCTTTGTTTACATGTTTTGTAAATCATCAAGACATGCCCTTCTCCACCTCACTTGTGGGTGGCATTTCTCAGCTACTTATGCTGTGAATGTTACACAAATTCTTTATGCTTCCATGTATGTTATCTCATATCCATACCTTTGCTGCTTATGAAGGCTCTCTTATGTTTGCACACATTTTCTTGCCTTCTTTCTTCAGTGTTTGGTGTTGCCTTGGTCAGGTATGCTTTATTTTAATCCTTTTGCAATGGGCTCGATATAAAATACATAATTTATTATTCACATATCAAATATTTATATTATAACTTTGAATGTGTTATGGTGTATCTTCATAAAATTTAGCAAACTTTGAGCAAACATTAAGTCTCGTATACAAAAAAAATCAGGTTTTTTAATGAAGTACTTGTTACTAAAGATTTATTTGAGAATATATACTCTTCAAAAAGAGAAACGCAAAAGGGATATTTTTTTATTTTAAAGAGAAATGTATGTAATAACGTTACAAGCTCAGAGTATGTGATGTTACACATGTTAAGGCACTGATTGTCAGACCAAAATGACAATAAAAGTTGTGCACTTTGAAAACGGAGGAAAACATCAGTCTTTTTGCCAAAACACATTCATGTCCAATAAATTGGTTTGAGAGATCTGCATGTTCTGCAAGTGCAACATGTGCAAAATTCCTGTAAAAGTGACGGGTTCTTGGTTTCCATAGCTCAGTGTTAAGCCACCGACACGCAATACAGTTATGCCAAAACTGACTGAAGCACAATGCAACATTGCCATTGGTTGATTGGAAGCAGGCGAATCTCAATCAGATGTTGTCAAAGCTGTGAATGTCCACCCAAGCACCATCACAAGGTTATGGAATCATCACCAACAACATGGATCAACTCGTAACCGTCCACGATCTGGCAGACCTCGTGTGGCCACGCCCGCACAAGATCGCTACATCCAGTAGCATCACCTTCGGGATAGGATCACCACTGCGACGTCTAATGCCTCAACCATACCAGGGCAGCGTAGGATTTCCAATCAGACTGTACGCAACCGTCGATGAGATTATTATGCCCCATGTGCAACCCATCATGGTGAATGTCAACGACGTTTTTCAACATGACAATGCCCGTCCTCACACAGCCCGACTCACCACTGTCTTCTTGAGACACTACAACATCAACGTTCTTTCTTGGCCCTCCAGATCATCAGATTTAAACCCCATCAAACATCTTTGGGACGAGTTTGACCAACGTCTGCGACAGCAACAACCTCAACTGCAGACTCTACCTCAGTTTGCAGCAGCTTTGTAGGCTAAGTGGACAGCCATTCCAAAGGATGTGATTCATCATCCCATCGCTTCCATGGGCAGGAGATGCCAAGCAGTTATTGATGCTCACGGGGGACATACTCGTTATTAACGTTGAGTGACGTTAAACATCAATTAGTGAGCGTGGACTTCACCTTTGCAGACTTTGGATGTTCAGCAGTGAATGTGTAAAGTTTCACGCTTGTCATAAATTTTGCCTTTTGCGTTTCTTTTTTTGAAAAGTATATTGTCTTTCATTTCTACTATGAGCATGATGTGATGGTATGATTAAAAACTATTTTTTGTTCTAAAAATGTCAAGTAACATATGTTTAATCCTATAAAACTTAAATACATTATAAATATTTGTTTCAGTAAAACCATATCTTGTGTTATTTTCTTTACCCTAAGTCTGAAAGATTAGCTGATTTTCCCACTCTCATGACTGCTATAAAATTTAGAAAATATAAATTTTGCTCTTCATTATAAATTACATTAA
This sequence comes from Carcinoscorpius rotundicauda, assembly GCA_011833715.1. Classification (NCBI taxonomy): domain Eukaryota; kingdom Metazoa; phylum Arthropoda; class Merostomata; order Xiphosura; family Limulidae; genus Carcinoscorpius; species Carcinoscorpius rotundicauda. Next base: position 80,949,801 of record CM022401.1, on the reverse strand, counting down.
AATACAGATGTTTAACATAAATAGGTTAGATCTCATAAAATTATACATTTATATAAATTCATTATGTTTATAATGACTTTCCAGCCATGCTAACATTAAAGCTGCAATAATGCAATATATGTGCACTCGTGTTACAGTATCCAAGAAAGAAAAAAAAAAAACTGGCCTTTCCGAAGTGGCCTGTCTGAGCTATATTTTAGTGAACTAGTGTAGTGTAAAATAAAATCACATCTCTATTATATTATTCATGTGTATACATTATTATTATTATTATTATTATTATTTACAAACAAGTTCTTAAATTTAATTTTTTGAAATTTAGAACAGTAAATAGAGAAGTATAGCAAACAATTATCTTCTCTAGTTATGAACTTTGTATTCATTTGCTGCTTGCTGTAGATTGCCTGGTCTTACCAAATTTTGCATGTAGAGGATATGAAACAAAATAATATTTAGGTTTTATACATGTATTTGAAAATAACAAAAAATCATAATAGAATTTTACTATAATTTACAAGTTTAGTAACCAAGCTGTATGTAGTCTTAAAATCTTGAGCTTTTTGAAGTTTTACCTTACTGTTTGGATTTCCCTGCTGGGACAGCAATATGTCTTCAAATTTACAATGTTAAAATCAGTGGTTCATTTACCCTCAATGGACACAACAGATAGCCTGAAGTGGCTTTGCAACAAGAATTTGCACACATACACATGCACAACTACTGCTTGGAATTAGCTTATAAAGAAAGAGTTTATTATGTGAGGAAGCTGCTAGAGGAACATTTTGAAATTTGAACTTTCAGTTGTTTATTCACATGTCGTAGACAGAAGTATGGTGAATGGGTCTACAGTGTTTCATTCAGTAAAGATAGCAATATCTCAGCAACTAGAAAATATAGGAAGCTCTTATTTACCAGCTTTTGAATGTCAGTAATTTGAGTCTGTACTTTGTAAGAAACTATAGACTTTGTATTTGGATGTTTCAAACATCTAATATGAACCAGTGTTACGTTCAACATGTGTCACACAAATAATAATATTTGCCTTGTTTTTTTAATATTTACTTTTAGATTAAGAAATGCTGATGTTTGATACTAAAACTTTAGGTTTTAATTTACAATGTTATACCAGATTTACTGATATGAATTAATAAAATAGTTCAATAACATTTTGAATGCAAGTCAATAAACAGTGACATGGCTTTTGACTCATAACCCAAGTTGATATGGTTAAACCTGTATTTATTGGTAGCATTATAATGCTCTGTGTAGAACTAGTGTGTTCTGCAATACCATTCTTGGCTTGCTCTCTGATATATACATATTTCTCAATGTCTTTCTCTTTAACTCAGTTGTGGATTTTCATGAGTAAAGCAGAAGGAGATTTCTCTCCATCTTTCCCATCCCTTTGTTTTAAGAGATTGTTGACATTGTGCAAAAGATATCTAAATTGTTAAATGAAGAAAAATATTTAAATATTATTTTGAAACTTACTTTGCACTCAGAGAAACAGTGTAAATTGAAAATCTCACTGGGACAAGGACCTTTCAAAAAACAAAAGTTGAGAGTCTGGGACCTTTCACTCTGGAACCCTAGTAAGAATTGTGATATGTAATTGACATGTTCCAGTTGCATTGTTTGTTGTTTTTGTTTGCTGCTATTTATTGCACTTCTTGGAAGGAATTTCACTTGTATATATCATTTTTTTTTCTCCTGCCTATATCAGGTTCATTTCCTTTTTGAAGGACACGCTTATTTTAGTAGTGCAGTACCCCACATGTAATTCAGTTTATCTTGTAGCACATCTGTTCATTCTGAGCAGTCTTTTCTATTTTGTTTCAGTGTTATGTGCATATGTTAGCACTCTTTGCAGTGTGAGATTCTAGCTTTGTAAACCTGTATCAGGAGTTAATATTTTCTTACACTGAAAATGTATTTTTGAATGGAACTTTCCTCTTTCTTCCTCCCTACTGCCAATGTTAATTTTATAGTTTCTGTCAATTCTTGAAAGTAAGTGTTCATTCAGTAGGAATAGGTGAGGGATCTAGTTGTGCCAATACAGGTGGCAAAATGTAATTAGTGGAAAGTAGTCACATGTAAAGATGTGGTCAGTAGTGTGATGCAAAATTGGTAGTGTATACAAGATGGTGTGCTGAGTGTGAAGCTTTGTTTTACTAATGTTAATGGGGCACAATGAAACTTTTAGCCCTCATTTGTTATTATAAAAGTAACTAAAACATAATTTGTAACTTGTTAGGTGTTATAAAGTTAAGTTACAAATTATGTTTCAGTTTACACAACCTATTTGGTTACATAAAGTTACATTAATTTTTTGGAACACTAGCTTCGGCTAACTGCATCATATCATTGTAACTATATTGGATTTTTTTTTTTTTTAACATTAAGTTCTCTCACAGTGGCTAATTGCCTCTCTCTCAGAATAGTATCTGAAGGGTATTGTAAAATAAATATATTAAAAGCAACTGTATGCTAATATATGATGGAGACTGTTATAAACTCCAGTTATTTTAGAAAGAAAAAGTTAATTTTAATTTGTTCTTTTCAGTTTTTCCCTTTTTATTGATTTTGCTTTGGTTAGTGTTAAGGCAGAGGAAAAAAAACAAACTATTAAGTTAAAGAAGAGACTTAATTTAGGAGGTTCTAAAGGATTATACAAATGAAATATCAAAACTGCAAGATGAGAAGAAATTTCATTCTTAACATGAAATAGCCTTTCACTCAGACACTCTAAATGACTTTTCAGAGTTTTTGTAAAGGAACAGATAAATCTGTGGTAGTGTAGTAACACTATGTTAAGAAACCCATGTTTAGTAAATATAGAATTGCAGTACTGTGCAAAAGTGTTAAGACAAGAGAATGTTTTGTCATTTTTTTCAACTTTATGGGATTAACTACAGAATATAAACATCAACACTATAGTAATGCTTCACTGATTCCTCTTGACAACTGAATAAGCCAGGATAAGAATACTTGTCATTCTACAGGTGAAATTACCAGAAATTTTTGCAAAGTTATACAAGTCATCAGTCTTGTAAGGACAATGTAACAAGGACCAGAAAGATATAAAAAAAAACAAAAAACTCTTTGCTAAATGTCTACAGTGCATATTGGAAAATAAGACATTCTAATATAATAAATGACTTTATAATACCAAATCTGTTATTTTTGAATTGACAACTGAATAAGCCAGGACGAAATTACTTGTCATTCCTTAGAATTCACACGTATTTGTAATAAGGGCACATCATAAGGATTCTGCTTGAATGAAAATACTGATGAAATTTAGGGTCTGAAATAACTGTTTTATCTTGTGTCTTAACTATATAGAAAGAAGCAAGCATATGGTACTGGTGTATTGCAAGAAGAAATTAATATAGTAACACTCTAGAAGTAAACCTTGTAAACAAAATATTGACTGTTTGTTGACTGCAAGCACTTACAAGTTTGTTGTACTAAATATGAAAATTCATGAAATGTTGATGTATATCATTTGTCTTCCATTTGAAAGTAGCTTGAAATCTAATTTTTGTCATTGTCCTAACACTTTTGCAGATAATCTTATATTAATGTGATTTATTAGTCTTAATTATTACCTATTTGAAGAATTTTTCTATTGGGCAGTTTTCAAGAACATGAAGGTAAATTCTGGTGTTAGTTCAACAATATTAGAATCTATAAAAATAAAAATATGTTAAATTATAAGTTAGATAATATTTTTGGAAAAATCTTGGTAATTACAAGAAAAATGAGAAATCCTTAGTTTTTGTCCTTTAAAATGAATTTTACCTCACCTTGAAATTTACAAAGGAAGTATTAGATCAAACAGAAAAGTTAGGATATTTAAATATCAAGCTTCCAAGCTCTGGCATATAAAATATAAAATAAACCCTACCCAGCTATTTTAGAAATAGCATCGTCTCAGATACAGCTCTTAACACTCTGTGGTATACAAATTGAAAGTAATCTAATGATCCCTGATTACACACTATTACATTAACAGTGTGATGAGAACTCATTTTAAATAACAGTAACTTAGAATATGTACACTTTTTTTTTTTAGTCAATAATGAGTTAAGTTCTGTGCACATTGTAAAAGTATGCAATAATAGTATGTGCACTGTTGTTGGGTTACACAGATGTAACCTGTGGTCCAGGATGAAGATTTTAAACATTTACTAAGTGTCTTAATACCCATTTCTAATTACTTAAAAACAAATGTTTTCCAATAAAGTATGTATATTTATAATAATAATAATAATAATAGTATGACAAGAACTCTACAAGCCACTGTATCATTTTTCAGCAATATTCATGTTTTATACTTTTACTTGTTTCTCTTGTATTATTTGATATTTGAATTAATTCAATATTTCAATATTTATTTAAGATGCACAAGTTGTATTACTTTTGGTGTTGTGATCAAGCCAGTCAAAGGCTCTTGCAACAGAAACAAAATTACATAAAATTAATTTCACAGAGAATAATTCCAGGGTTTTTACTTAATTTTGTTTTTAATTGTTTGCTGTTTTATTGTGCCTCTGAATGTGATAAATTAGTAATTACCTTCCAGACTCCAGAATGGGCAAAAAGTGACTGTTGTCAACGCTGTACTCGCCCTTTTTTCTGGAATGTTAAAGCTATGATAGACCAGAAAACCATTGGTATTAGACAGGTAATTATTACAAATATTTTAACTTTTATACACCATACGTAAAGCTCACACTGCAATTGGAATTACAGCCAATACATAAATCTCCCAAATGTTGATGGTTTGCTTGTTTTGTTACACAAAGATCATAAACATTTCCATCCATATTAGAAATAGTCTCACTATTTGCCTTTATTATGGGTTGTTGAGAAGTCCATCAAACTAGGTACAGTTGCAGATGTTATATAAATGAAAGTGTCTTTATTCCTTGGTTTTATACTCTTTAGCAACAACATAACAAAGTTATTTAATTTTTATATTAAGAGAAATTCATGAGTGGAGGAGATATAATGATAAGAAGAATTTTTTTCTTGTTGATTCTCTTATTGCTATTAAGTCACCACTGTTGTATTTATCCTCATGACTTTGGCAATTTATTTACAAGAATATTTTCATTATTCAATGTAGTTTATCTGTGACCAGACTTTAGTTGTAAATAAAGAACTGCAATGTTTTTATGTAATTTCAGACCAAATTATAAAATTATATATTTTAGAGAATTCCACTGCGACTGTCAGTTAATTTTTATATTAAAAAACAAATTTTGCTTATCTTTTATATTTTGAAGTTATATATGGTGTCATAGTTGTTGTTTTTTTGCACCTGAAACATTAAAAGCTTCTTTGGATGACGTATCTTTTTAGAAAACTAGCTGGGATAATAATAATAGAGTTTAAACATTACAGTGTAGTTCATGTCATAATGTAAGAGACTGGGCTACTGCTTCAGAAAGTAGTAATATATAGGGATACCTAATATAGAGATAAAATTCAATACTTCCAAAATTGGTTCAAACAGATGTACAGAAATTGGCATTTCCTCATATCATGGGCTGGTTTTTAGGGTTCTTAATTCCTAATCCACAGGTTATGGGATTAAACCCAATTGCTTGTTGTATATATGAAAGTTTTGCTAGTTTTTAATCTAAATTAACAGGTTATGAGTACTGATGTTAACCTTTCTTGCAGCATCACTGTAGGAGATGTGGGAAAGCTGTGTGTGATACTTGCAGCACTAATCAGAGTTCTATTCCTTCAATGGGCTACGAGTTTGATGTCAGAGTGTGTGATGAATGTCACAGTGTAATTACTGATGATGAGTAAGTCATGCAGTATTCTGCACAAATGTCTTTAGCTATTTAACCAATTTGCTGACCTCATTGTACCTTGGTAAACATAATGGTCAGAAGGAGAATTATATAATATAGAATCAGTTGTTAACATTTTTAGCTACCAGACTGTAACTATGATTGGTGTAATTATGTCAAGAAATGTTATGCTGAATTTTTTTAAATTGGTACAGCACTTACTGATTGCTGATACAGCAATTCTTCATATGACAAGGCCAAAAACAAAGAGCATTTTGCATACAAGTAAAACTTAAGATGTAAACTACAATGTGAGTAAGATAAATGTGTTCAATTAAAGAAAAGATGTGTGTAAGAAGTCCAAATGCTTTTAGTGGTACATCTTCTGTCAAATTAAAATTTTCTCATGTTAAACATATGATGAAAAAAACAATAACTAAGGTTCAGTTGTGTGTTCATACAACTACAACCTCTCAAGAACTAACAGTAATATTCACCTTTCATTGACAATTAGAAGTTGCTTCTAGTGGAATAAAAGTCATATCACTAGGATGGTAAATAATTTATTTCCTGAAGTTGGTATTCCAGCACCCATAACAGTCACTTATCCTTATGGATACGGTTTTCAAACTATGCTTTGCAAAGCCCTTGGGCTCCGCAAGGAAATTTTACAATGTTAAGAGTTTTCAGTCAGAGCATTCTGTACAAAAAAAGTAAAATATATTTTAATATAACATGTTTATCACGTAGTAGGCCTTTTAATATTTTATTCTGCCTAATGCCAGACACTTTTATTTAGCTTAGGGAAAGTTCTAGCTGTGAAAGTGTTAATACAATCTCAGTTAACTTTGACAGTGGCACCACTGGTTGCTAGAAGATACGGCACTATCTCAAGATCACATGCGTCATTGGAGATGCAAGATAGCCTAGAAACTTTCATATAAAATATGGGTCAACCCTGGGTAGTGATGCCACCTGTCTTTTAGAAGCCAGATCTGGATTAGCAGCTAAATCTTGAATGAAATAAAACCAAATGGAACATGATGTTAAAACTGAAAGTTGTTCAAATTTGAAACATTGTGATGCAATTAGATGTTGTATCAATTGTTTCAATTTCAAAGTATATTTATGTGAAGTATAATTATATTTATGACAATTATAATTGGTAATTGTTAGGTTAGATTCATTGTTGTTTAATTAGACTTGGTACCAGTGAGCTCTATGACATCATGTTTCATTTTGTTTGAGATTTAGATGCACATCAGACCTGATTTAATATTTTATTTGGCTTAGTTTTTGTTAACCTATTATTTTTACAATTTTTTTTTATCTTTTTCCTTTAGAAGATTGTATTATTCTATCAGCCTAGCCTTTTTCCCAGAAATCTTTCTTTCTGACTTCATTGTGGCAACACTGACCTTAGGTCAGCATGTCATTGTATAATGATACATTTTAAGTGATTGAATGATTTTTCATTAAGCTATTTTGTGTTCATGAAAATACTTTTGAAGTACTAAAGATATAAGAATATGTGTTTAGACAAATTGATAATTGGTTGTCACCCTTATAATGGATAAGTAGCTAAATATCAATAATAAATCTGATAAAAGTAAAAATCTTCCTGGGCCTAGGCCTAATACATATTCATCGGAATTATGTCAAGTCTTGCAGCACATATTTGACTTGTGTACAACTACTGGGGAGTTCTTCCCTCCTCATTTATAAAAATTACTGTGGATTCAAAATTTCTTTGACTCTGCAAATACCAACAATTTGCCTTTGAAAGCGTACCAATATTTCAACTGATTACACCCTAAAAACAAAATTTTACCAGGAAGAAGTTTCAAAATTTTGGATTAAAATTGCCATGGAATAAGTAAGACCTTTTGAAAATTTTGATGCATTTTCCAACAACACATCTTTTTGAGCAAATATTTTCACTGTATACAACTACAAAGACCAAATTTAGACAGAGGCTAAATATTGAAGATGATTTTTGCTTACAGGTAATAACCAAATATTGAAGTAATTTGTGAACAAAAGCAAGCTCATCTGAGTCACTAATAAATAAATACTTAAGTGCACTGTACTTTTACTGAAAAATTTTGCAAACAGAAATTTTTTAACAAGTAGAAGTAAAAATCTTTCTTTAAATATTAATATTTTTAATAAATTTATATTCTAAAAGCTTGAAATAAACTTTATCTGGTGCTAGTGACAAATTGTTTCCATTTTTAGTGTATTCTTTTAAAATTAAAGCTCTGTAATGTTTTTTTCTTTCTGATGTGAAGCTCCACAGGCCTAAAACCTCTGGAAACCCCTGCATATGAATACCCATATAAAATCTGATATTTGTAAATCAACAATTACCACTGTTATAATAAAAAAAATCCAAAAAATTCTAACAAGATGGCATTTAAAACACCTAATCTTAATGTTTTAAGTTACCAATGATAACCATCATACAGATTGCAGCAAACAAGCATGAAATAACTGAAATGCCCAATAATCAAATTAAAGCAAAAAAAGTATTTTTGTTTCCCAATGTGATGATTTTAGACTGTTTTATAGAAAAATCTCTGTTATTCTATGTAGGTTTATTTTCTCTGAAGCATTTAAAAAAACTAAAACCCTATGAAAAATAAAATGACTTGACTTTTTTTTTACATACATGAATTGCTGTTTTCAATAAATTGATGTTTTTACAATGAGTCTATATATAAGATATATTATTACTAATGCCTTTATTACTAGCTTATAAAAGTACTACTGCTACTACTGTTAAATTAATATCAGAACCATATTAATCTTTTTTTCTCTAAAGGAAACTTTTGACTGAGCAAAAGTTCTAGTTACAAATACATAAATTGATTACCAGCATTCAGTTAATAGAATATCATCAAAATACAGATAGATTATAGTAATATTTGATACTATGTGTAGGATGCATAAGTAGTAAATAACAAATCTCCATCCATGTTTTATTATCTGCATGTATATAGAGAAGAAAAACATGATTTTAAATTTTATGCAGGTTTAGAAAGGGAATGATGTTCTGAGTTATTTTACTGTTCTTCAGTTTAAATCAAATATTTCTTTCAATCTACCCATACAGTTGCTTACAGCATTCCAAGTTGTGATTACATCAATATACAGGGTGGTCGCTAGAAAAGCGGAAAATTTGTCAAACAGCTATTTATTTTTACAAAGAATAACTTTTACAAAGTTTTTTAAAGGCATATGTTATATTACGCTCATAGATGCTCAAAATACATTTTATGATATTAAAATCTTGCATTTTATTCATGATGTAAAGAAATCAAAATAGAAATGAGTAAGCACGCATTTTATTCATGATCTCATCTGACCCTCAAATTTTCTGCTTTTCTAGCGACCACCCTGTATATAAGATGGGATATATGGCCTCTTTCAGTTATAACATGTTGCATTATTTCAGTTCCAATACATATTTTGAATTTTATGTTAAATGGGGTATTTAAGTCTGTTTTTAAGACTAATGGCAAGATTTAATTCCAAAATATCTTATTTTGGATGTTAACTTTGCTGCTGTTTTTTTTGTTTGTTTGTTTTTTAGATTATTTATTAAAAAGAATGCAAAGTTTAATTCACTTTAAAAAAAAATATTTCTTCAACTGGAAAGTCTACAAGTTAGATAATGCTCAGTAAGAGGCCTGAATTCATAATGTACACTGTTGCAACAAATTCCTTTATTTGTTAGTTTTCTCATATCTCTTGTTCCAAAATTGAACTAACAAACCTAATCAAATAACTTATGACTTCAGGCTTGGTGTACCTTACTAAAAGACTCAATAATAAATCTACTGTGGTTTAACTTGCATTTTCTACTACTAAAACGTTTTTGGGAAATTCCAGACTACTTTTAACCATAACCTGATCACTTTGAATTAAACATCCTTCTGATTAGGCTGTACAAGCATCTGAAGTAAAATATAGCCTACAAAACTGGGTAACCTTGCATTTTCAAGTGATATATAATCACTTGTTATTCATTCAACTCTTTTATGGTATAAAAATATTTTGGTATGTTAAAACTAATTTTCTGGGAAAGAACATTTAGAAAAATTAAGATGAAACTTAAATGAATCTGAAATATTAATTCTGTTGGATACTGTTAGCGTTAAATGTGGTAATATATTTATAGACACATTTTATAAATTGAATTTCTTATTTTAGTCGAATTCCAATGGCCACATTTCATGATGCTCGTCACTGTATTATAGACATGGATTTAGATGAAACAAGGTTCCACCTTTTGACAGTAGGGTCAGATCGTGTCATGAAGGTAACAATATGCATTTTTATCAAATTGTTCTTAATAAAGATACTGTGTTCCATATTTTTTTTAGTATTAAGCAAACTTTAAAATTTAAACTTTATACAATGGAGGGAAGAAACTAGAAAAGAGGAAATTTTTTAAGTCAAAATCGCATAATTTAAATTTGTCATGACCAACTATTATTAAATTTTAGCATACTTTGCATTAAGACGTTGCATAATTAGTGAAAACCAGTATTAGTAATTGGTCTGTAGTCAGAAGTGGAGAAGTGTAATAGCATTGGTAAATGTAATATTTGGTAACAGCTTCCAATTGTAAAATATTTATTTTTAATTGTTACAATGATAAAGTGAAACATTCATTATCCATCTATCAGTTGTAGGTACCTCTCTATGAAGTAGTTATTTAACTTTTAATGATGTCGAGAAAACCCACTTGTAGAGAAATGTATATGCAAAAACAGCTGGTTTCATACTGGTAGGAATGTGAGATATTCATTTTTTTCTGGCAATAAATAGTCTTAGGCCTAATTAATAAGCAAATTATACATGTTTTTTTGACTGTTTGCTATTCCATACATTTACATCTAGTGCAGTCTTTTTAGTAAAAAAAAGTATTTCAAAGCTATTTTGAAGTTACAAGTACCTGCCTGGTCTGTTGTGCCTGGATAATGGAGGTTTCTCTGTACATCTTGCAATGAAATAGTTTAATTTTCTCAGGAATACAAATGGTAATACTAAAACAGTTTCAAAATAATACAAGTGCACACTTCACATTAATATTCTAACTCTTTTGTCATCTCTTAACATGCATTAAAAATTTGTTTAAATTGTTTTAAGATGACTGAAGTAATTACAAAATGACGTTATTAGTTTTCTAAAAGAATAAGTTTTGGTCTAATATTCAACTTTTATAGTATTAAATCTGAACATTTATTGCTTTGTATTATAGCTCTGGGATGTAAGGAGCCTTCTGAACTGACCTTGTTAAGAAGTATTATGTACAGACAAGAATGTATTTGTTGTCTTCTGTAATTCTATCAACCACTTTACTAATGTAGATACAAAACATCCACTTGTTAGAACACTGTCCATCAGTTGTGGGTCCAACATCAATGTTCCAACAATATCTAGAGAGACATCTAATGTTGGCACATGTGTATGCTTAATTTGTTTTAGTTTTGAAGAAAATTTAAAACATAGAAGTATTGTGTGTCATTAAAGCAACAAACTTTGAGTGGAGGTGAGGAATTAATTTAAAAGCTGTCGAGTGTAAATGTAATTACTTTTGATATTTTATTTCTATTAAACTTTGTATATTAAGTGAAAAAAGATCATATAAAATGTCTGATAATGTTTCTCTCTGACTTTAAAGAAAATTGTAATACTGTTTCTGAGTTTCTTAGTTTTTCTCTGAACTTTAATTGGTGTAAAAAAGTGTAATCGTTATATCTTCTTGACATTGTTCTTTTTATGTGAACTTTGATCACTGAGTGATGTAATCATAAAAATTGATAGATGTACTTGTGTTTTCCTTTCAACTTTGTGTAATCAGTGAAAGAAAGTGTAATAAACATAAAAATGCCGGTTATAAGTTTCTCTGAACCTTTTGAGTATGTGAACTCCTTCCTATTGGTGATAATATCAGTTACAATTAAAGATTTATCTCTTATTGTATTGAAGAAAAATACTTAGTTTTGAGCATAAGTATCTACTTAATTTGGACTAACATAAAAAAAAATAGCATTCATAAATCTGAATTCTTGATTTCTCTTGTATCTTGTGTTTTTTTAAGAACTCGAGATGAGCTTCTGTGAATGAACTTCTTTGCATCTTTGTTTTACCAAAGAAACTGAATTTTTCTTCAGTCATAGCCCCATCTGGAATAACTTGTGATTATCTAAGAAATGTTCATTTGTTATGTAATTTGTTGTTTCAACCTACAAAGGAAAAGTTAACAAAGAATATTATAATTTTTTGAAATAAGATTTTATAAAAGTTAAATATCTCTCTAAGTGATTTATAAAAGTAAATTCTAAAATAGATGAAATCTGAACAGAATGAAGTTTTTGATAAATCTAAATTTTATGACTGTTGGATAAAACATTGTAATGAATCACATATCATAATGAGAAGTACTGCAACATGAGTAAATATTTGTCGGCATATTTTCGTAGAATTCGATTGACTATAATTATGAAGTTTTGTCATGCCAATATCCTCATGATACTCAGAAAAAAATCAAGGAACTTAATACTTTCTCTATTTTGTATGATATATATGTTCTGAGTAAGTGAAAATGTTAAGGCATAGTGTCAAAACTGCATCTCAGTGTTTAATGACGAGATTTAATATCTCATAATTTGATGTGAAGGAGTGATTTCATCAGCTTGTTTGTTTCTTAATATTGCTGAATTTAAATAGAAGTGTTTTTTATTTTTTTTGTTTTTTTGCATGTCTTGTTTATAAATTATTAGGTGGCACACTGATAGGTAATGTATTCAACAGTTTGACTTTACTAGCTTAAATTTCTGAAACAAAGGTGCACATTAGCAAAGTCAAATATTCTGGAGATGTACCACATAGCAGTGAAAAATGATTAATTTTACTTGTATTATGAAGTATTGTTAAGCAACATTTCTAAGAGTAGAAAGTTTAGATGCAAAAGTAGAATTTAACAGTTCGTAAATCAATTGACAATGTTATGTACATAGCCTCGTTTTTGTATGTCTTAAATTTTTTATTTTCTTGGTCTGTTACAAGCTACATTAATGTACTAGATAAATTATTATAAACTTTATCATAATGAGGATAAAATCCTTTCATACAGTGTTACTTTCAGGCATGCATTATATTTCACTAATGTAACATGGATTTCAGATAATAGTTTATCAGGGCTGATGCACGTGATACACATGGAATGTGCTTTGTCCTCTGAAATTATACATTTTTTGGAATCTATTTCAACTAATGCATAAGTTTTTGTACTGAAAGTTGTGAACAGAAGTTTCTTTAGCCTTTCACAGTGTTTGAACTACCATGGTACAAAAGAGGAATAAAGTATCAAAAAACGGTTTGTATAATGGTGATGATTAACTCAGAATAGTAATCGACAAAGTTGGCTTTGTCAATGTTTTATATGGAAAAATAAGTGTATTAAAAATGTAAAATCTGATGCAAAATTTTGAAATGTGGCACAGTTTTTTAAAAATAATTTTGCAATGAAGTTAAATAAATTAGAATACTGTAACTGATGTGAAAGGATAAGTATAAAGACTAGAAGTTTGAGTTGAAAAACATGCATAAGTTTTTATTTGTGTTCATATTATCATTCTAGTCTGTAGGAAATGGATTAAAGTCAGAATTTGAATTATGTATTATAAATGTTGTGAGATTTGGTTCTATAAATTATACATTACTGTTCTGTCACTTGTGGAGAAACCCAAGTGGTTCTTGTAATTAAGCTAATTTAATGTATTTTGGTATTATTATACAAGTTAGTTGTAGCAGTTTTATAATTATAACCAGTAAGTTTCTACAAGTATTTGTTGTTTTTCATGAAAATAAAAGCCTGTTGTCAGAATAAATTTAGGGTTTTACACATTAATGTACAATCTTTTTTTTCTAAACGGGCCTTTTTGAAAGAAAAAAGTTTAATGCAGATAAGGTATTACATTTATATAACATGGATTATGTTCTGGAAATATAATTATGAGGTGAAGTGAAAAATATGAATATAAGGGACCATGTAGAATTGTGTTGGGAAAAGCTTTACTGAAATTGAGAAAATATTTCACACAGAATAATTAATGAACTAAAATTAGAACTGTATTAAAATATTTTTTGTAGTTTCATTGAAACCAAACATATCATCTTGTCATGCATCATGTAAGACCTGTACTACAAAGGTCTAACATAGTGATGTCAGAGCTGTATAACGTTATCATCAATTGATTCATGGTTTTCTGCACTTTAATAACTGTGTGATTCTGAATGTTCATTTATGTACTGTGGAAAATAGAATGTGTGCATGTCAATTTAAATGATGTACTATTTCATATAATTATGTAATAGTTTTTCTTTCATTTTGCACATTGATCCATGTGTATAAGCACTCATCTGTTATTTTGTTGTATTGTACAGTGTTGTAACTCTTGTAATGCTTTTCCAATCATTCAGAAACCTAAAATGATAAAGATAATATTTCTATATGAAATGTTCATCAAGAAGTCAGAAAAAGCTGTTAATAACAAAACAAAGTTAACTGCTGGAAATTATGGTATTTTTAGCCATTGTTATATAAATTGTTTAATCTGCCTTTCATTGGTTTCTAATAACAAATTTTATAACAAACTTTTAGTAACTGTTAATTGAAATTTGCCAGTTTCAAGCATATATTAACAGTAACAATAGATTATTACAGCTTTGTGAAAATAACTATTGAAATAAATTTTGCCTTATTAAAAGTATCAATAACTTGTATTGATTTTTCAGTAGGGGTCCAGATGTTCTAATGAAGGGAAAAAGTAATTACAGAAAAGCTCGTACATTACAATTTGATTTCGGTACTATTGTGAAATATATAACTTTCCTGGAGCGATACTACAGTATTCTAGAATTTATCAGTAAAATATGCTTTTTTATCCTTTCTCACAAAATAAAACAATAATTATTGTATACTGACTCATATTCTACGAAATTGACAAAACACGAACTTGTACAGTCAGAAATATATATGAATAGTACACTACTTCGGGCTGCCAAATCATCAAAATTCTTAGGCCTACCGTAAGATTTAAAATTAACTTGGATTAACCATGTAAACGAAATTAAAAACAAAGTCTGGCGAAGAACCAACTATGCCAGGAGTCTAACTGGCAAGAACAGTGCAGCATCTACAGACAACATAATTTACAAAATATACATTAGACCAGTAATAGACTACGCAGCTCCAGCATGGATAACTGTAAGCGACAAAATATACTCTTCAAAAAAAGAAACGCAAAAGGGATATTTTTGTTTTAAAGAGAAATATATGTAATAACGTTACAAGCTCAGAATGTGTGATATTACATGTGTTAAGGCATTGATTGTCAGACCAAAATGACAAAAGTTGTGCACTTTGAAAACGGAGGAAAACATCCGATTTTTCGCCAAACGCATTCGTGTCCAATAAATTTGAGAGATCTGCAAGTGCAAAATCCCTATAAAAGTGGCGGATTCTCGGTTTCCGTAGCTCAGTGTTAAGCCACCGACACGCAACACAGTTACGCCAAGACTGACTGAGGCACAACGCAAAAACGCCATTAGTCGCTTGGAAACAGGCAAATCCCGGTCAGATGTTGCCAGAGCTGTGAATGTCCACCCAAGCACCATCACAAGGCTATGGAATCGTCACCAACAACACGGATCAACTCGTGACCGTCCACGACCTGGCAGACCTCGTATGACCATGCCCACACAAGATCGCTACATCCAGTAACGTCACCTTCGGGATAGGACCACCACTGCGACGCCTAATGCCTCAACCATACCAGGGCAGAGTAGTATTTCAATCAGACCGTACGCAACCTTCGACGAGATTATTAGGCCCCATGTGCAACCCATCATGGTGAACGTCAACGACGTTTTTCAACGTGAATACGCTCGTCCTCACACAGCCCGACTCACCACTGTCTTCTTGAGACACCACAACATCAACGTTCTTCCCTGGCCCTCCAGATCATCAGATATAAACCCCATCAAACATCTTTGGGACGAGTTGGACCGACGTCTGCGATGGCGACAACTTCAACTGCAAACTCTACCTCAGCTTGCAGCAGCTTTGCAGGCTAAGTGGACAGCCATTCCACAGGATGTGATTCGTCATCTCATCGCTTTCATAGGCAGGAGATGCCAAGCAGTTATTGATACTCACAGAGGACATTCCCGTTATTGACGTTGAGTGACGTTAAACTTCAGCTACTGAGCGTGGACTTTGCCTTTACAGACTTTGGATGTTCAGCAGTGAATGTGCAAAGTTTCACACGTCATACAGAACTACCTGAAATAAACCTGTTAACAATATGTGTTACGTATTTTTTAATGTTTTATGTTTTTCGTAGACTAAACGCAACAGAAAAACACAGATAACAGCTTGTATAATTTATTATGCTAAACTATTAACAATTATAACAGATATTACATAAATTATATAATAAGTGACAGATATTAAGTTATAACATTCGAAATTAATTACAAAGCAAAATAATACTAGTTTCAAACTTCAAAATTAATCACAATACAAAATGGTACTAGCCTGTATCTAATATAATGATCTAAAATGAAAGTCTCAAATTCCAGTCTAGGGTGTGAATTTGGTCCCACGAAGAAATTCCGAAACAGTTCACAGTTCAATAAATTCGCCGTCTCTCAGCACAAGCAGTAATTCAGATGTATCGTAGAGATTGACGAAATAAAATCATAGCTTCCGTAAATCTAACTTCAATCACAAATCCAAGTTGAATATTCACAGCAAACACTTAATCTTTCTCAAATAACTAACTCTCTTCTTTTGAAATAAAACTGATGTCTGAATCTCACTCTTTTTTCTTCGAATAAAACTAATGACTGAATCTATCTTCTTTTTTCAAATAAAATCTGATGACTGAATCTCTTTCGCATCTTCGTCTGTTTATATATTGTAGGCCTAAAATCCTCGAAAGACCGCGAAAGTTCTACAGGTCTCCAGAGCAATCCACGCATATCCGTTCTTGCACGAGACTACACGTCTAGACACGAAGTCACCAGCACTCATTTACAAACATATGATTGGTCTACTTAATTCAAGAAAATTCTAAATGTTACCCTAAATGAATAACAAAATATTAGTTTAAACTTCGAAACAATAATATAAATATGGAAAAATGAATAATAGAAATGAAAATTTAAACACAACACGACATGTTGTCGCTTACAAAATATTTACACATTTACATAACATATGTCTCAAATTTTGCCCTTTACTTCCTTTTTTGAAGAGTACAATTAAAACCACAGTACAACCAATCCAAAATACACTTCTCACAACAGCAATCAGAGTTCCAAGAACTTCATCATCAAAATTCATACACAAATATGCGAAAATACCAACCATACCAGATAGACTCCTACATAGTACAATAACGTACTTTAATAAAAACTGAATAAAAAACGAATAACTGCGAACTAGATAGGTGCCTCATACATGAAGTTAGTCCTAGATATCCTTTCCCGGTCAATATGTTTTAAACAAAAATTAAATATATAATAAAAATGTGTGTGTGTGTATATATATAATAGAAAAAAACAAAGTGCGACCAATAAACTTGACATCTTGCTGATAGGGCAAAATAATACCCATATATGAATCACAATACATGGACATTGCCCTGGAAAGGATCGGAGTGACATTCAGTTCACTCTGACCCGATAATGAACTATCACTATCAAATATTGCAAGACCACATAAGTACGAGAAATAGGTCAAAGAGAACGTGACCTTCCAGGGTACGAACATATCATACCCAAACACCGAGAGAGAGAGAGAGGGTATTACTAAATGTATTTTTACTGGAAAAAAATGTACTCGTTTACAGATAATTAATCAAACAACCATGTAACAATATCTTAGGAGAGAGAATTGTTTTTGTTAATTTCGCACAAACCTACTCGATGGCTATCTGCGCTCGCCGTCCATAATTTAGCAGTGTAAAAAAGACTAGAGGGAAGGCAGCTAGTCATCACCACCCACCGCCAACTCTTGGGCCACTCTTCTTCCAACGAATAGTGGGATTGACCGTCATATTATAACGCACTCACGGCTGAAAGGGCCAGCATGTTTGGTGAGACCAGGATTCAAACCAGAGACCCTCAGATTACGAGTCGAACGCCTTAACCCACCTGGCCATGCCGGGCCGTAGTTTCTAGCAGATGTGTACGATACTGTAATTCGTACTGTCTTAAATTTACTCTGAACTTCAATTTATTCTGTAATACATATATATTTGTTTCTGACACGCTTTATGTTGTTCTGTTTGCTTTGAATTACATTATGCAGTTTACAGCGTGTAAATATCTTCCTGAGTCAGATTCATCTTTTGAAAATTATTTAAAAATTAATATTTCTTTTTGCACTAAATGTCAGTAATAGTTCTTTTTTGTTTCAGATCTATTTATTTTGGTGGCACTTCAGTGCTCAAGTTGCATTATGCCAGATATATTTAATTGTGGTGTTTTAAACTTTACTTTCGGCTTTGAAGTTAATTTATAATGTTCGTATTTCGTTTTCAATTATTTTTAGTTGGTCCACATGTTGTTTGTAATTTTTTAAGTTCATTGACACTATTTATAGCAAGGCTTATTTCGATTCTTTAGGGTAATTTTCAAGGTTTATTTCTTGGAAGGGATCATACTGCAGTTCAAAATAAATGGATTTTCCCCTTCTTTATATGAACAAAAACTGTATTTGAGAATATTTTTAAAATTGTTCAAGTGTCCTGCCCCCCAGTGGCTCAGCGGTATGTCTGCGGATTTACACGCTAAAATCCGGGTTTCGATACCCGTGGTGGGCAGAGCACAGATAGCCCATTGTGTAGCTTTGTGCTCAGTTCAAAACAACAACAACAATCAAGTGTCCTACAGATGAAATGTAGAAGCTTATCATCTGTGTTTTATCTTGTTATTTTAGTATAATTTTATTTGAAATTTATAATAAATTTAATAAGTCCAATTTTCCATAACTTGCTGTCAATAAAGACGTTAATTTGATTTTGATCTAGATGTATTTCTTCTTTGTAATTCATTTGTGATACCACCTGGTCTGTCTATGGAAGTATCACAGAATTGCTGTATAAGAAGTGTGGTTATAATGATGCACATTGTACAGAAAATGTGGACGGCAGTGTCTTCCACCAATGATGGGATGTATGTGACGCATGTGTACTAAAAATGTAGTATATGATCTCTTAGTTAGGCCAAACAAGCGGAAAACGGGCTTGAAAGTTTACGTTCTAAAGTCGTAAATTTAGATTTCGCAATATGAATTTTAAAGTTGCATAAATGTGTGCATATATATTCAATGCAAATAAAAGCAATGTGTCATATTTTATGATATGTATACAAATAAGCATTTTAAACTTTTTATAGTTATTATATTTCCCACTTCCTCTCCGCTGGCCATAATAAGGGCGGTTACAGCTTTGCTGCAACTGACCAGATTTCTTCTTTTTCAGTTATTCCCATACCCATGAGAGTCAGCTTTCGTCGACCTCTTTTTATTTTAAGACTTGGTAGTAATTTTGGTTTTAAAGACCTTAGGGAGACCCCTAAGGCAAACCAGGGGAACTCAGAAACTTTTGTTTCTCTTCAACCCCGCACATTGATGAGAGTTAAAGATCTCTCAATGAGCAAAGTGAATGCTTGGATAGTTTATGTATAGGGCTATTTCTGAAGATGGCCTTGAGGTTGAATGGTCGTAGCCGCGAAGGATACAAATGAAGTCGGAGGAAAAAAGGAGGGACGAGCTATGTTGAAAATGGGAAAAACGGTGTCAGGGGCGAGAGGGAGGAGAAGGGGGCAGGGAGAGATATTAATGTTGGTATTGCATGAAGTAAAGTAGTGTAGAAAGGTATAAGAATAGTAAAGGCATAGGATAAGGTACCTATTTTCAGAGCCAGGTTATAGAAATACCCAATAATTTCGCTGTGGGGGGAAACGGGAGTACCCCGGGAAAAACCCACTTTCACGTTCAGGGCGATGAATAATCTACCCTGGATAGCTGTGGAAAGTCCGAATGGAACAACTTATAGTTGTTCTAGAGAAGATGATCGAGTCGTTTCACTGAATCTTTTAAATGCCAGATATCTTTCTTGGTCCTGTTCTCTTATTAGCTAATCAAGACCTGGAAATATATTTGTTCTTCTTTCGGACAGGGGATTGACGAAATCTCTCAAACAACGGGTGGTAATCGTGGTCCACTGCAAAAGCTTGAGATGATTCTGGTTGTGGTGAGTGTGGCGACTGAACTTGAATAGATACGTTTTCTAGGTATTCTTCATTCGTCTGGAACAGTTTATATTTTATAGGTTTTCTAGTCTGAATGAGTCCAGAGATGATTGGGCGCTTGTCTGTCACAGTTGCCTTATCGACTGGGCAGACTGTGTAAGTATTCAACTGGGAAGATGTTGTAGAGCGTAGTGCAATAGACGACGTTTAAGTGAATTTGTTGAAATGTTGGGTTTTGTTCTGTCCATGATTAGAGGTCAGATTGTCGTTTGTCTGGGACTGGTTGTCGTGCACCTTTACGAAAGTTTGTGTTGAGTTGGATACCGACTTTACAGGATAGGATATCTCTGTATACTGTGGAGGGGGCAGTTGATTGCATAAGATGATATGAAAGGCGGCGAAACAGGTTTTGATTGCTTGGGTGACCAAGGATTACTTGAGCAACGGCGGGGACGTTCAGTAATAAAATGGAAGATATGATAACAGCAACCATTACGTAGAATGGTATCAGCATACTGTTTGGGGCTCGATACTATTTTCATGTAGCTGGTAGCTTGCTTGGTGGATTTTGAGTATATCCAGTGCACGGCATAAATCACGGACTTAGTTTCGTTCTCAATGGCATGTTTGACTTCACTTTGTTGAATGGAGTGCTGAACTCCTCTTAGGAAAACAGTGAAAAGGTTAGTAGGGCTCTTGGTAAGTGAACATTTAATATTAAATTGGGAATTCCAAGGTTCGCAAAAATAAGATAGGTCAGCAAGCGTTGACGGTTGGAGGATAATTCCCCCTCTGCGAATAATTCGCGTTCTGGAAGGGTCTAAGGAAGCGCCAGGCGATAGGTGGGGTGGCAGGCCATCGACGATTACCGGCGAGATCGGCACAGCAGAACCAGGTAATGAGAACGTCATTCTGGTATAGCGGGAGGAGAAAAGACACGTCCGACTAGCTTTAGAAACCCTAAAAATCGACCTCTTCCTCCTTTCTTTGTATTTGTTGCAACATGTCAAGTGTATTTATACATTGTACACGAAGGCCAGAGTAACCCGCACTTACTCAGGCCCCTATCAGGGTAATGTCCATACTCTGTCTACCAAAACACTTGGTGCTAATATATCATTTCTCTCAAAAGTTCAATAACAATTTGCACACTCACTAGACAAGTATTAACCATAAAACATTCACATAAATACCTTTCAATGTTTATTAGTTAATCCCTAAACTAATGTGGAGTCTAGTTTACAAGTGGCCTTTTTGTTTTATTGGAATATACACACACACACACACACACATACTGGGTAAAGGTGTTTAGGACGATCCTCATCACATATACAGTATCTGTCTAGTTCGCTTACTAGTTATTTTTTTTCTTCCAATTTTTGTCAAAATTTATTTTACTATGTAATAGTCTATCTGCTATTATTTCTCTTGTAAATAGCGTATTTTGTATCGTATGTATTTTGCTTGTACTAGTTTTCACTTACATTTATATATGCAGGGGTTGTATAGTCAATCACGGGTCTAATGCATGTTTTATATATTTTTATGATGTTATCTGCGGTTGCTCCACTATTTTTACTAGTTAGACTCCTAGCATGGTTTGTTATTTGTTAAATTTTTGTTTTAATATTATTTATGTAGTTTACCAATGTTAATTTAGAGTAAAATGTTACTCTTAAAAATTTTGCAGATGTAGCAATTTGAAGGAGTGCTCCATTCATATAGATCTGTGGTTATGCTTTTTTAACTTTTTGTGAATTCTACTAGTTGTGTTTATTTTGATTCTGCATTTTTGACAATATTCATTTACCGTATTTTCCGGTTAATAAGCTGAATCGCCGAATAAGCCGAGGCCAATTTTCAGCTCTGAAAGTGAGGGTTTTTGCTCATTACCGCCCAATAAGCCGAGGCCATTTTTAAGAAGTGACAAGTTTCTTCAAAATGATTTCTTCGTCTCATTTCAGCGTCAGTATGCATGAGAAAACCGTTTGGGTTAAGACAACGGGCCACGAGAAACAACGTTTCACTGTAGTCTTAACGTGCTTTACTGATGAGACAAAATTACCACCTATGGTAATTTTCAAAAGAAAAACAAATGCAATGGATGGAACGGAAGATATGTTGTGGTTGGAAGACAACATTCCACTCACTCAGCTAATAACACCAGAGCATGACCCGAACGACGACCAAGTCTCTGCCGAGGATTGGAATCTATTATTTGGTGCTTCTGACGATGAAGATGATAAATTTTAATAAATTTCTGAGATTAAAGTGTGTATTTTTTTATGAATTTTGTTATTGCTATGAATATATGTCATTCGTAATGTATAGACCTTTTTCTATTAATAAATAAAGTTTATTCAACTGAAATAACTCTAGCGTAACTGTGAGATCAAAGGTATGATTTTGGTCCAAAGCTGGTGATCGGCCAATAAGCCGACCCCCAAAAATCAGGTCCAAAATTTAGGGCCAGAAATTCGGCTTAGGCGGAAAATATGGTATTTTATTTAACTGTGGTTCTATGTTTGTGGCTGCTATTGCTGGTGTTGTTTTCCAGACTGCCACATAATAAGCAAACTGTGAGGAATACCAATATTTTTTATATTTTAGAAGCATATTATTCACGTACATGATGAATAAGATAAGGCTAACCACCCCTCTTTGAGGGATGCCAGCTTTTGGAATAAAACACCCTGAAAAGGTCCCTTCAACACAGACTCTGCATATTGTTTATGAGAAAGTTTGATAGCCAGCAAATAATTCCCCACAGTAGTCTCATTTTTTGCATTCGGAACTAGACCTGATTTCCTTTTAGAGTGGTTTGGTTTGTATTGAATTTCATGCACAGTTATACGAGGCTATCTGCGCTAACCATCCCAAATTTAGCAGTGTAAGACTAGAGGGAAGGCAGCTAGTCATCACCACCCACTGCTAACTCTTGGGCTACTCTTTTACCAATGAATAGTGGGATTGACCGTAACATGATAATGCCCCATGGCTAAAAGGGCCAGAATGTTTGGTGGGACAGGGATTCGAACCCACAACCCTCAGATTACAAGTACCTTAATCACTTGGCCACGACAGGCTTTTTTTAGAGTGACATTCTGCACATTATACAAGGTTAAAAACATGCTAATTAACATTTATAAACTGAACACATTAATACACCTTTTTCCCATTCAATTCTATGGCAACTGTACAACCCTAAATTCTTATGGGTCGTCAGTGCTGTGTATTTTACCTGAAATTAAATACATACAGCATTTAAGATTTCCTCTTCACTTTTGCCTGGAATTACCACCTCTTTCTTCAAGGATGGTTACTCTGTCTGCATTATGTGTAAAAATTTTCAATCATGCATTGTTTGCTGTAATTTGACTCTTACAATCAGTTATTACCCCGATTGCTGATCTGATGCTCAAAACTGAGACCGATGCTAATTTTAAACTGTAGCTTAAATATTTCTGTTGTACCAGACAGTCTAAATATTTAAATAACACATTTAGACATTTGAGTAACATGGTCAAAATTGATCATGCAGTAGATAAAAAGACGACAAAAATTGCAATCCTCTCAGTAACATCATGCCTAAAAGGAAATAAATTCTATATATGTAAACAAATAACATGCACCATAAAAAACTTCAACAAGTTAATAATTACTATAGGACACGTGTCACGCCTGCCCTGTAAGCATTAAACTGCATTCACAGCTTGCATATAACTATGTACATAGTAAATTATGAGGTTCCACACAAACCACACACTAAATTAAACAATTTGGTGTCAACAGTTATCCAGCCACTGTTATTTGCCAGATAACCACAATTACCTGAAAGTGTAAGACCACACACATGTATGTATGAACATTAGATATCTATGGGTGCTGAATAACACAAAGAACAAATATTATGTAACATATGAATGAAAGCACAGGGTTTCATCTTTATGCTCATAGTGTGATATAATGTTAATTATGATTACTTACCCGTAAAGTACTAATTGTACACAATGTTAATTGCTATTTTAATTAATACTAGTATTTGAATGTTTCAATTTTCACAGTGCAATAATTGACAGTTAGTGAATTTTCATGGAAAGATAAAAATTTGATTGCAGTTAAGCACTAAGCTATACAATGAGCTATCCATGTTCTGCTCACAACAGGTATCGGAAAACCAGTTTCTAGTGTTGTGTGTAAACATACCACTCTGTTGCGAGGATAAGAGTAACAGAGAAATTCAAACATCATCTTAGAGATAAACAATTATATCTTTTGATTTTCAGCAGTGCAAATTGATTACATTGAATTTAAATACTTTTGAGTGAGCTAAATTATCAGTAATTATAACAGAATGGATAATATACCAAATGGAATATTTTCCATCATACAGTTAGAAACAAATACTTAGTAAGCAAACAGATTTCTAAATATTTTCCTAACATTATTTTAGCACAACATAGAGTTAAAGATGTACAAAAACTGCAAATTATGTAAGTGTGATGGTACTTTGAAAGTCACAACAAGCAAGTGATAAACCTGTATCTGTAAGAAAGTCCCAATGGGTGCCTTATTGCACGTATACTGAAACCTAATTCTTAGCATTTTTAAACCTTCAGATTTACTGTTCATGTCCACAGGATAATGTAAATGACACATGTATTCATATCGCTATATATTTTACAACTATTCTGTGTTTACTGTTTTCTGTTAATAAAATTTATTTCTGAAGATTATTGGAAATTACAAATTCAGGGAGCATTTATAAAGAAAGCAAAGGATTCAGGTTTGTGAAAATCACAACATTTATTTTCAACTTTCAATAAAACTTACAATGTTTGAATATTAGACTAGTAAAAAGAAATAACAAAATAAAGATAATTCACAAAAACAAGTGTATATATTTCATTCTTGGCCCCATTATTGGCAAACGAAATACTTTAGCGTTAACCACAAAAAAAGCACAATTTATTAATATTTTATTAGTATGGTTATTAATAAACCTGTATGTTTACTTTTTACAAATACACTTTTACAAAAAATAGTGATTGTCTTCTACACACATGCACTTACTATGATATTACTTTTAAAAAAATTGTAGAATATTTAAAAAAAACAACAAATACACAAACTAATAATGGTAAATCTGTAAGTTTGACAAGCATACAGTTGAAACATTGAATGAGTTCTATAAAACTTTGATTACAAGCATCAACTCTTTTTGATTTTTACATATCAATAAATACTTTTTTTTTAAGACTCCAACAATGAAAGTATACATTTTCAATATAAATAATGTTTTTTTGCATATGTGTTACTAGTGCCACTTAAAAATGTGTAGAATGACATAAAACATTTGTATTCACTGAGAAGGAAATAATTACATAATTGAGGGTAAAAAAGGCTGAGTCATCCATTTACAGAAAATATTTTTTCTGTTTTTATTCATCTTTTGACCAAAGTTTTTGTACTAAATTACTTAGAAAGAAGGAAACGCATCTTTCAGAAGTGTTTTATTCTAATAAAAGTGATTATGAGGTGTCTTAAACAGAGTGTAAAATTCTGAAGTACACGAGATTCTGCTTGTCATTTTGTGCCAAAAATGAAAACAGCATATGTGATCTTTCACAATACCACAATTCCTAACTGCATTTTAAAATATTTTTAAAAAATGTGAAGGTGGGATAATGAAGGCATATTTCATTAACTAACAAATATCAAACCGTCGTCTTCAGATATTTCTGGTTTACCATCAAACAGTTTAACATTTTCATTTTATTAACAATTTAAAAATATTTCAAAACGTGGACAGATAAAGTCAATAAAAATCGTTTTAAAATGTCAGTTCTCTAAATATTCCTGAGATAAAATTTTGTTAATATTTTCTTTTTATGCCCTTTATTTACAGAAAGACAATCTGCATATATTACACTGAAATTAATTACCTTTTGAGATTTTCTTACAGTTACAAACAATAATATTAGCACATGTATATGTCCTTCAAAAGGTCAAGATTTTCTGGCACTTTTCTACTTTACTTAAGATATATTTTCTGACAACACATTGTGAACACAAGCTTCCTCTAAACACACCATATTTTTCATTTCATTATTTGTAACACCACTGTTTCAACTTGGCTCTGTTTTTTGTACTAATTTGGGTTTAATAAGTTTAACCCACGTGAATTTCATTTAATTGGGCTAACAACAGTAGGACAAAAGACAAAACTGCCAGCCCTAAAATTAGAGGGGCTCCACGAACAGGCATTCGAAAAAGTTTTGCCTGTAAACAAAAATGTATAATTAATAATACACTAATAGTTGCAGTTTAATCAAATAATATTATGGAATGTACTAACTTAGGATTAATAAGCTTAACCCAGGAGAATTTCATATAACTAGACTAACAACAAAAGGACAAAAGACAAAACTGCCAGTCTTAAAATTAGAAATGCTTCACAAACAAGCACTTGAAAAAGTGGCTGTAAACAAAAGAGTGTGATTACTAATACACTAATAGTTGCAGTTTAATCAAATAATATCACAGTGAAATGTAAAATAAAGACACATGCTATGTTTAAGCATACAAATACCCCAAGAAAACAAACGAGGCTGTCATTTTCTCTTCACCAATATGAAAAAAAACTAAGCTTCACAGCAACTTAAGACCATTTTTATTCTTGCCTTTAATTTTTAAAGTTTTTAATTTTAGGCATTCTTGTATTATTTGAACTTTTTAATTTCATCTATATATTCTACACTACTCTCATTTGGTTTTCCTGTACTACTTCCATACACCAATAAGTCTCTTTGATTGTGCTTTAAGTAATTAATTTTCCAGTAATAAGAATAAATGTGATGGATAAACAAATAAAATATTTTAAACTTAATTGTTCCCCTAATTCCATCTTCTAAATAGGTGTGAAAATAAATATTTTTACAGCAACATTAAAATATTACCAATACAAACTAGGGTTAGGAAAAGTTCACTTCTAATACAAGTGTTCTCATTCTTCTCAACCATACAATTTGCATATCAGGCCAAGCAGTACCTATTCATTGTTAATGTTAATAAAATATAAGTTTGGCACTTTAAAAGTACTGCTCATAAAATTTCTGTCCATTTTGATACAAAGCTTTTAAGTATATTCATATATATAATATAATTTATGACTAATCAAGCAGAAAAAACTAGGCTCTAGCAAATCCTGTGTAAAAATAATTTCGACCCGAAATCCATTTATTCAATGAAGACATTTTTTATGTCTTTAAAAATATCAGCTTCTAAATATCTCTTGCTTGTATAAACACCATAAAATATAGGAATGTGCTGCATTTTAAAGAAAATTTTGCTTTATTAATGAATTTCTTTACCATATTTTTTCATTTTAATTTTTTTGCTAAACATTTAAAAGGTCTCTTTTACATAAAAGTCATAGTCATATCAACATTTTTAATTAAAGTATCCTTACCTGCATTTTTAAAGAAGTGGTGTAAAGTAGGACAGAATCCAAGTCATCTTGACTTGTGTCCTGGTATCCAAATGGACGAGCCCGAAGTTCATGCCCAAGTTTTCTAAGTGCTCGGCAGGAGCTTGTTAAACGAGCTGCCTGAAACAAACAATTTTTGGCTAAGATAAGTATAACTTATTGAAATAAATATTTCTAAAGACTCTTTCTTTCTTTTGAGATGGAAAGTATTACACAAACATAAACATCTTTTAACACTACCACATGCCAGCAAGTTTACAAATCTCAGTTATTGATCTCCATTTCAAACAGTCTCATTTCACAGTAATGAGATACTTTTACCATTATTAAAATATCTGCAAGAAGTTTTTTATATCATTTCATCCAAAATGAAGAACATCTTCCAAGTTTTTAATTATTTTCATAATTCAACAAACTATTCATTACTGAACTTATAAAGATTATATGAATCATGTTCTAGTTACATCTTTACTGTTTCTGCTTTAATACAGTTTCATTTTAGTTTTTATATGAATATTCTACATTTTATGTAACTCGATAAACACAACACAGAATGCAAACACATTATTTTACATTAAAAAGTTTTTACAATAATTACAATTAGTTGTTTAGTAGTTTTGTAAAGTAAGTTCTCATTGTTGTACATTTTTCAGATGTAGTATTCCAATAAAATATAATTTACAATATCAAATACTATTAACAAAAAGGTTATTTCCATATATTTAGATTATAAAAGCATATAAAAAGTTTATGTTTAGAATTATAAAAAAAATCAAATGAGCACTGAACAAATTTCTTTGCATTCTCACTATATACATTAAATTCTTCAAAACTGGCAGTCACTTTAACAAAACTTTGCTTTATTTTTCCAACCACATGCATAAATGTTAAGTAATTACATAAAATGTGAACATTATCATCACAACCTTTAATTTTACAGAAACTAATTGTCTGTGTCTCATCTTAATTCTTGTAATAACAAACCACTTTTGTTCTTTACTATTTCTCTCAAGAATCATAACACGCAAGTCACAACCTATGTTTTTAACACTGTTTAAGAAAGAGCAAATTAGAGCTTTGTAACTTAAATTATTTCTGTGTACTAACCTTATACACAATGTAACAAAACATATATCTTTTTCAAAGTGGATTTGAATATTCAACTCAATTATAATTTTCCTATCCTAAAAAATGTATTTCAAAAAGGTACTTTCCTCCTCTAACAAGATTAATTATTCTGTCCAGTGCTGCAATTATCTGCAAACGTTTTCTTTACATACACCATAAACATTCTGCTCCCCCCTACTGGAATCAAATGATTCCAACATGTCTCATGCAAATCATGAGTGACATACATGACTTCCTTTATATGCCTCTACTGAACTATTACTTCGATGTTTAGCAGAAGAGATAAAGACCAGAGAAAAGTAGGAAGTACCTATCAGAAATAATTTTCAGAATAGGAAAATAATAACTTCCAATATTGTACTTCCTTCTTCTCATATAATTAACTAGAATCTCATATTGATTAAGTGGAGGGATTGGTACAAAGGCATGACAGAAGTACCCATAAAAAAAGTCCAAAGAATATTCCTAGAAATGATAAAGTCAGATCTAAAAAGCTGATGAGGTGAACTGCACCACTTCTGATCAGATATATACTTTGCCTATTTGTGAAGTGTTTACTAGATAAGGACAGAAAAAGAGAGGAGAGCATCCAAGTGTAAGAGAACTGAAGCAGAATCATGATTGTAATCTTGAGAAATATATGTAACTTAACTCACAAAGTATGAAAGTAAATAAATCAATGGAGATGGTCCTAAGTAGAGTGGTTAGGGTGCAATGGATCATAATATTCTGGAAACAAACTATATCTAAAACCGATGCCACTGGGAATCAGCATCCAGGACAGGATAGGATGAGAATCATACTGTCTTAAACTCAAGTTCAAGAAACCAAAGGGAATGTAGAACCACTCCAACTTCAGAGCATGATGTGCTTGCTTCGATTTATTGATCCAAGGTCACATCTGGTATTGAAAGAATGGCTATTAAATATAAATCATTCCCAAGGAGAATCACAAGTGAATCACACATAAAATTCAACTGCTGAGGGTAGAAGGAGTTAGATTCAAAAAGATTTTACTAGGCTTAACCAACTCCTCAGGAGGGGCATGGGAATACAAGGTGAAATGAGGTGGAAATAGGCGATTCAAGTCCTCATCAATCTGAACAGACTGAGCATGTTTAAGAGGAAGTGGGGCAAGGTCTGGAGATAGAGGTTAACCCATGTAACATTCAATCTGCCTGCAAATAAAAGCTGATACACTCCTGTCAGATTGCCCACACCAATGGCCTGTGACATAGCAATATTTGCAGGTGTGATCCCTAAAGTAATAGCATGTACTTTGGAATTCATAATCAAAAAGAGTTAACCAAAATACAAATTATAATAACCAGACTGTAATCAACTTGGATTGAAGTGCAGAAATAATAAGAATAAACTTGAAAGTAATTTAAATGAAAACCACTTTGTTAGTATATCAAAGATTAACATGAAACCTGAAACAAACCAAAAAAAAATGTCTGGTTACAAATGCTGTCAAATGAGAAGTGACAGTTTGGTTGAAGCATATAGGGGAAGTCACATGCATCACACGAGTATATCATACTCCTATTGGTCTTTAAAGAAGTGATCCATGATGATTTGCATGAGAGAGATGCTGGAATCATTTAATTTCAATAAGAAGGAGAGCAGAAGGCTTATGAAATGTGTACAAAAACATTCACACAGAAGGTAGCACTGGAGAAGAATAGCTAATCCTATGAACAGAGGGAAGTACCCTATCAGAAGAATTATTTTATCATATATCACTAATATTCACTTTATTCTCATTTTCATAAACAAACATTTTAACACTCTTACAATAAATTTTTGAAAATTCTACAACATTATCAGTCAAAAGTACTGTTGTTCACAAGTTCAAGAAAAATTGTATTATTTAACCAAAATATTAAAATCAAGATATTCTGAGGTTCCAATACATAAATACATTGAACTTTAACACGCATGTCTTGAAATTTTTCAAAATAATAATGACATTACAGGATCAATACTATAACAAATTAAGTGAACACACCTGTATAACTGGAAAAGCCAACAAAATTATCCACAGTACAACAGAATTAAGAACTGATATGAAGATAAAAACATCTCTAGTAGCATTACTGGTATCACTCACAAATCCATAAATAGCTGAAAAGGCAATAATATGTTTCATTTCATTTATGAAGAAAGTAAAAATAAGATGGCACCAACATTTATTCCAGTAATTAGCACTAACACATTTATATGAAAAAATTACCTTGATAAAAATGTACATTTCCAAAGTAAATAGTTGTATTTTTAGTTCCATAAAAGCTTAAATTTAACAATCCAAAACTCAAATCACCTTTCCTCTAATTGTATATTTTCATGGCAAAGAATATACACTATTTTATCATCAAGCTGTCCCAGTATAAAATGATGATAGTAAACATAGCCTTTGATTGTAATTTGTGTATTAACTGAAGTTATTCTTTCTGTTACAAAAATATTAATTTTTATTTCTCTAAACCATTATATCCTTTCTATGAAACAAACATTTCATATAAGTTTCAAAACAGATATATAACTAAATATATTCAGTCATCACCACACTTACACTCAAGTGACAACATACATGTTATTTTGTTACATATATGTATTCACTTATTTTTCAAATAGAGGTTAAATATATATGAAACACATACAAAATGTATTTATACACATTTTCCAAAGGAAATAAATATCAAATGTTAAATGACAAACTCTAAAAACAATACTTAAAACAGGTTTGGGAAAGATGGCAGATTCACAGTTCACACTTTTGTTTGTATGAACAAAGACAGATGCAAATACTTTGACATAAATTACCTTGAGTCATTTGTCAAATGTAGTTCACACATCTGTTATTTATAAATATAAACACAAAGAAAAATGCACATTGTTATTCAGTGTAATTTAACCACCATTCATATAAAGGACTCATGATCACAAAGAACAGAGTGCAATATTATGGTAACATGATGCAAAACATGGATCATCAGATTAACCATTATATCGCATCCAGTTTCAGTGTGCATGCAAGTTAACTGTGATGGTTTGAGGATCATATTTCACAAATTTGTTTGTTAGGACACAGAAAAAAATGCTAGAACTTAGTATGAAATCAAATTACCTATGGTGGTTTGACAACCATAATTCAATATTAAAAGAGAA
Source organism: Carcinoscorpius rotundicauda (assembly GCA_011833715.1). NCBI lineage: Eukaryota > Metazoa > Arthropoda > Merostomata > Xiphosura > Limulidae > Carcinoscorpius > Carcinoscorpius rotundicauda. Next base: position 80,917,860 of record CM022401.1, on the reverse strand, counting down.
ACACCAACTGCTTGGTCTTCATTTAAGTAATTGATAAATTTTCTTGCTTCCATGATTTCCTAATGAATGATTAAAAACAATTTATACTAAACAACAAACAATACTAAAAAGCATGCACCTATATTGAATACTGAAAACTTAATGAAAAATTCATAAAAAAGGAGGATAAAAGTATTGATTTGTTCAATCAACAGATGTTGTAAACAATTTCTGTATTAACTACATCATAATCATCACCTCTAATGACTCATATTGACAGCAAAATGACATAAAAGCCACATGCTAACATTCAATTAGAAATAATTAAGCTGAAACAATTGAACTTTTAACGTATACAGTTACAACAGAAAGTGTTTACACCCCTGTGTCCCATGTAGTTTTTTGCTCATAACTTAAAAAGTATCACTATTAGGCTAATAGACCTAAGGTATATTATAAATATTATACTGACACACATCTACATAAAGTTTTATGTAAATTAAACGACAAATAAAGTGTTTATAAACAAATAACCAAAAATAGGAGGACAAGAAAGAGCTCATACATTTCAGAATGTGTGAAAAAACTGATATTCCCATAAATATTTTGTTTAGTTTGGCAAATAAACTACATTATACCAATCCAGAACTAGACACTTGGTTCATAATTATTGGAATTTAGTCAGCAAAACATTTACTTCTGGCAATTTAGCACCGTCTATGTCATTATCTGCTTGGTCATCATGGCGAACAGGAAACAACTGTCCAGTGATTTAAAAAAATGAATTATTGTAAAATACAAGTCTTGTATGCCTCTTTCCGGAATCGCTAGACAACTTAATGTGCCGAAATCTACTGTTCAAAGCATAATTTCCAAGTTTAAGCTTACTAGATCAACTGCTAACCTCCCTTCTTCCGAACGCCCCATAAAAATTCCAGAGAACCAACAGGAAGGTTCTCAGAGAAGTTAGTAGAAACTCTCGATTGACACATACAGAAGCTGGTAAGAGAAACTGGAATTGAAGTAAGAACCTCTACATTTACGAACATGTTACGCTTTTCTGGGTTCAAAGCATGCCGTCTTCGTAGAACTCCATATTTAAAGCCTGTTCATTTAGAAACACGATTGAGGTACGAAAGAAAGCATTTAGATAAACCCTTTAGCTATTGAAAGAGTATTCTTTGGTAAGATGAGACTAAAAATCGAGCTTTTCAGCCACAATGATGTTCGAAACATTTTCCGTAAGCATACATTGAAATATGTGCAATCCTAGTTGCAGAGGAACCATGCAAGAGTTCTGGAGTGGCCATCTCTGTCACCCGATATTAACCTAATTGAAAACGTTTGGCATGAGTTGAAGACCAGGATTCATAAGCATCATCCAAAAAATTTGCAAGAGTTGGAGGCCTTCTGTAAAGAAGAATGGAAAAAAATACCACTTGAGTACTATCAAACAATCACCAAGGGCTATGAGGAGAGATTTTGCCAAGTAATTCATGTGAAAGGCTACACAACTGACCATTAAAGCAGATGCATGAACACTTTCTGCCCCTCCTATGTTTGATTATTTGTTCATAAACAGTTTATTTGTTGTTCAGTTTACATAAAAATTTATGTAGATGAGTGTTAGTATAATATTTATAATATAATATACTTTCAGTATCCTAATCATGATACTCTTTAAGTTATGAGGAAAAAACTACTCACGATGCAGGGGTACAAACACTTTCTGTCATAACTAAACATTCTGAAAACATTCAGTGAAAATAAAAAAAATTTTAAAATTCCAGTATTATCTTAATCATTTCTATAGTTGTAATTTATTAACTTCATTGCATTTAGTGAACTGTCAAGTAAAGTGCACTTGTGAACAGGCATGTTAAACTATTTATTTCATTTGATTCTACTAAACAAGCCTTCTTAAAGTAATTTTTATTTAGAAATTAGAACATGCAATTCTTTTCATACATTTGTATTTTTAGTTACTTAGGGAATAATAAACTATTGTTTTCATGCCATATTATACTGTATTTTGTCTTTAAAAATAGAACAAAATTATAATTTTTCAATGCTGAAAATATATTTCCCATACAGTACTTATCTCCTCTTACAAGATTTGCTACTCCCCTCTAACCATGAACCTTTTCACTAACACATGGTATAAGCTTTAGGTTCTCCCCTGTTTGAATCAGAATGTCTCTCATGCAAATTATTGTCACTTGTTAACAAACAGGAGCATGACATACATACATTGTGCATATGGTCCACTCTACACTCCCTTACCTAACCTTCACTTCAAAGTTAAGCAGGGGTGAACACTAACAGAAGTAAAGAGAAAGGGTAGCAAATATGAAGAGAGTTAAGTATCTATTAGAAATATAGTTTCAATGTGGGTATAGCATAACTTCCAATACAGTACTTACCTCTCCTCACAAGATTGGCTAGAATCACACACTGAAATGGAAGAGGGTCCAGTATGAGAGAGAAAACAGATATATCCCCAAAAACATCTAAAATATAACTGCGATCATAAGAGAAAAATGAAAAGCACTACACTCCTTCTGAGCCAGGTATACTTTTTGCCCTTGTATATAATACATAAATCATGAGGGCAATAAACAAAAGGCATATTGTGGCTATGGTACTTTGGACTGTGCACAGCAGGTACATAACATCTTAAACCTCCTTTAGAAAAAGATAATATCCCATGAGTACAGTATAAGGAACATGCTTACATCACTTCTAACCCAAGAACTTGTGTGAGGACTTGGGTAAATTCGTTCACTCCAATTCAAAACCTCTACTGTAAATAACTGACATCTAGGTTGGGTGAGATGAGGACCCATTTCAAAAGTGCAAATGCTGTATGGATGAAACTAGCATAACAAAATCTAAGGATTGTTTCACTCAATCCAAAATTCTCACAACAAGGGTAAGTTGAGAAAACCCAATCTGTACATGCAACACCAGTGGAGGCCTTGTCTTTTTTTGTAACACCAAAAAAACACCACCACCCTGTTCTCAACTTAATGGCTACAGTAATCTATGTGGAACCATCTAGAAAAGAACCTCCACGATCCACTACTGCAGTGGCTTGGAACTGGAAAATGGCAAGTACTCTCATACTCCACTTGAAGAAAGGAGATAGCAGGTTGGAATGTTCAGAGGACCCTTGTCACTAGAGAGAGTGGAATGAGTGACTACAAGACCCTATCTTATAAAGAAAATCATACAGTTCTTAATTCATGGCATCATAGAGATGGGCTGTATCTTCATCTACTTTACACATCTTTCATGGATGATATTATCAGGAATGGGCACATTTATAAAACAAATACCAGAATGCTATTTACCTACAACCAATCTTGTGGAACATACCATCTCAATATGTTGAAAATTGTGGATTTAATAGTTAAAGAATATGTGGTCAGGCACTACTCATCACAGAGCAGGATCTAAGAGAAGAATGTGATGCAAAGGCCCCTATAAGAAAATAAAGCATTAAGAAAGACTTACCAAGTGTCCATGCTACACCAAAGTGTGAAGTATAGCCACAGGCAAAAGAAAATATCCTGAGGATACAGAAACTTCAATGTAATGGAGATAATGGGAGATGACACTGATGTGGTGGACAACAAGCCTGAATGCAGAATATCCTTCAAATCCAACCTGTAGGAGAAGCAAGGGGAAAAGGTGAAGATGTAGACAGGAAATAAAGGAAGCCTGAAGATGAGAAGTTGACATGAGAAATAAATCAATGGATCAAACAACGAATCCAACCACAAAAAGAGTAGAGGGAAAAAAGATCCTGGTAGGAAGAGGGTTACCTGGGAATAAATAGCCAGTAATATGAACAATTGAAAGAAACTTTGCTGACAATATAACAACCAGTAGTATGTACAAGAATAAAAGTCCATTTCTTGATGAGGGTAAACATAGGTCGAAAGAAATTGAGCAAAGAGTAGTGAACATCAAAATTAGTTGAGGAGAAGGAACAAAGGAATGAACTACAGACAAGAGAGGATATAAAATGTGGTACAGTGTAAAAAGAATGGGATAAATATATATGACTAATGTCCTCTGCAGGTGAAGAGAGGAAGAAATACCCTCTAAATGGAAAAAAATCACTGGATGAGAGGAGTAAACAGAACTAATAGAATGGAAAACAACATAAGCATCCAATCTGGAAGCATCGGTACATGTAGGCTTCCAATGCATTTGAAAATAATGGAATAAAGGATAGAATAGGGGAAGAAAAGATGTTGTGGTTACAAAGAAAAAGGGAATAAGGAAAAGACGTTGATACTCTATGTGAGAACCAAACATGTCAGGAACCAGAATGGGAAGGCTGAAATGTAGAATCAATGACAACAATTAAATAAAGAAGAGGAGAGGTAGGGTAGGAATAAATGAAAATGGAGTAAGAAGATTACAGATGAATGGGCCAGAAATGAGCACTTTGAAGGGCCAGGAACATAATGTTAAAGAGAAGGGAGGCAAACTGACAAAATAACTGGAAAGAAGGATAAATGAAAGGGAATGTGTTTGACCAAATCCAAGTGAAGGCAGCTAATGCTAAAACCCAATGATGGAAAACAGGAGACCAAACCAAATGAAGAAAGGAGGGAGAAGTATATGTACCAAAATAAAGAGCAAACTACTATGTGCAAAGTCAGTTAACGAAACAAGAACAAAAGAAACCATCACGTAAGCCCATTCTAGCCGAGATCATAATCTGCCCTATATCTGAATGTACCCTGTAAATGGAAAAAAAAGCCAAATAATTATAGACTAAAATAATTCAAGTGGAAAAGTACTGGAATCTTGACTAGTTGTATTTATGGAAATATGAACCACAACTGTTAATTTGTTGGGTTAAAACATGACTAAATGATCCTCAGAGATAGGAAACAAAGATTCCAATGCCAGCAAAAACCAAAGAGCTCTACGATGATGATAAGGATATAAAGTACAACCTCAGGTTAACTGTCTGAAGCCAGACTGTTGTTAACACACACACACACACATACTCCAGTCTTGAAGGGATCCACCAGAAAATAGAAGAAAATCCATCAATAGAGAATGGACCATGATTCCCACATTAATATGAATCCAGACTCACCATAAAAAGAGATAACCATTATGGCAGTAAAGAAAGGGAACTAGAGAATCCAAAGGATCCACAAAAAGGTTCTAACAATTAAGAAGGGTCCATCAAAGGAACATCAGACAAGGTCTACCAAGGGGTAAAAGAAGAAAGACTCCATCCCCAAAAGGGATAAAAGCACTGGAGGAGAAATAAGGGAAGAGACAGTGTGTACTAAATAGTCCATACCAGAGAATAAAGTAAAAAAGACTGCACTCAACTTTAAAGGGTGACTTATCCTTACCAAATGTGAGACTGAAAAGGATTAAAGGGCTCCCCTTAGTTAAAAAAACCAACCCACCTTTGGACCATTGATAAGGAGTAGGTCAGGCTGACTCTCAGCATAGTGAGGAGCCATTTGTCCTAGAAAAAGGGAAAGCACAATTCCAAGTCACAAAACTGTAGAGTGAAAAACCACCCTGATCAACAAAGATTAAAAGGAAAGATGTGAAAGTAGTACACCATCCCATGATGGACAAACCAAATAAAAGGACAAGAATGAAAATAAACATTGGAGGGGGCATTTGCAGTCATCCAAGACCCTTATCAAAGAACCACTAAAGGTAAAGTACAACACCTTGGTGGATTGAGGGGCAAACAAATGTAGTGAAATGGGGTAGGTCACTGACCATGCCCCAATTTCTGGTCCATTTGGAAACCCCACATCAGTGGGAATAACTCCCCAACTAGAGGGGGAGGTCTGAAAGCTTGTTGGATGAGGAGGGTGCAACAAATAAAGAAAGATACTGGCTTGGCCAGGGATAATGCAAAGAAAGAAACAAATAAGTATGCCTAAATCTGAGAGAAGGAAGGAAATGACAATAAAACCATATGACAATAGATCAAGACCCCAATGAGATATCCAAGGAATGTACTGATGAACAAAGTGAACACAGATTCCCACTGTATCCAGACCCACTGAGCATCATACATAACCAATGTCGATGTGCCTTACATCACTGAAATAAATTATGAACTATAGAACAGTGAAAAGAAAAAAAAAACATGGGCAAAGAAGAAAAGTCTGATAGATAAAACTAATAGCACATGTGGTTTAGACTAAGACAAATGTTGTGCTAGAAAAGAAAGGACAGAAAATTGTTGGACTGAATAGATCATACACACCAAAGGCTCTAAAAATATGATAAATATGTATTGTCAATAAAACAGGGCCAAGTGTGGGACACACACAAAAAAAATACTAAGAAATGGATCCATGAAATAAGGCATCTACACCCAAAATATCTTATCAATAAGATATTTAGTACTTCTGGCCTAAAATATAAGTATAGACTATATAGACAGATTTGAAGTGTTAACATGAACTTCAAATACATGCTTTAATTTGTCAAGCAAGACAAAGATTTGGCAGAACAACACATGTAAAGAAATGCTTTCAAAATAAAAGTGAAATAAAAAGGAAAAACCTGCAACCTTAAACTGAAACTAAAAAAGATGTTGGCACTTGAATGCTGCAAAACAAGAAGTTAGGGTAGGTATGGGAGTGGAAATGAAACCACGTGTCATGTGAATATATCATACTCCTCTTGGTTAACAAGTGATACATGACAGACATGTTAAAATCTTCTAATTTCAACAATGGGAAGCATAAGGCTTGTGGTCTGCATTAGTAAAACATTCACAGTTAGAAGGCAGCACCAAATGAGAATAGTTAATCTTGTGAAAGGAGGTAAGTACTGTATGGAAATTTCATTTTCCATAAAAAAAAAATCCAAAAGTACGCTTGGTGACATTTTGAATTATTATGTTGCATGCAAACTTACATACAAAATTCTAAAGAAATACATATGTAGAAAAGTGTATAGGCAGTGCTGAAGACAGACTGATAGTCAAATCCAGAAAAAACTACTGATGTCACAACACACAGAATTATCACTAGCTACCAAAATGCTATACTAATTGAGAACCAGGGTTTTTCTTTTTTTTTACATTTTTCTTCTAATTTTTAAACTAGTCAACATGATACAACTGTCTGAACTTCCAAAGCTAATAACCAATCAAAGTAATACCTGAAACACAAGTTCACAGTGATAATACATTAAATGTTATTTTTTTATTACAAGTGGCTGTCATAATTTTCTTCAGTTATATTTTTTCTTCTGACAAACTTAAGGTACATTGTGTTTAGCCTACACTGTGTATGTGCCACTGGTTTTCTTGTAGTTAAAAGTGTAGACTGATTTCATTTAATCCTTAAACAGCAGCCATCATTAACTAATGCTGCTATCTACAACATTCCTGCGATTTATGGGTTAATAAAACATAACTGTCTCTTCACATTCTTCTGGTTCTTGTAGACTGTAACATACTTATTCGACTGTTAAAAGGGACCGAACAGCTTTGAAGGAAGTACTATGAAATAGAAAAGTTATATACTACCAGATAAACTGTAATTAAATATGCTAGTAAAAAAACGATCAAGTGTTTACTTATGTAAGTTACAATAATTTATAATTAATACACATACATAGATATACTAATAATTTCTTGTTAAATACTTAAATACCACTTCAACAGTTGTTTAGCATTTGTAAACATTATACTGAATAACAAAACAAGAAAAAGGCATACAGTTCCATATGTCGAGGGGATATCTAAACTTTTCATACATAGACCTAAACTTTCATGAATAAATTAAAGTTGAAACTTGTTATCTTATCTGAGTATACATCACAAAGCCATCCTTTTTATGAACTACTTATAAACACATCACACCTTAAAAATTACTATTCATATCACGAAAGAGAAAGATATTTTCAGACTAAGTTTCCAATTATTTTAGCAGGAATTTTTTTTTTCAAAAATATATACAAGTTTTTTTCATTCTAAAACAAAGTTTGAAATAAGTCACAATTACTGATTTTGTAAGGTTGAACAGACTAAATGTTTTTCAAGTTAACCCTGAAAAAAATGTTTAACTGAACTTCAGAGATTTCCATCATATTCATTATTCAGATATTATTTACCTTGTAAAATTCCTGGAAGCTGAGAGTCTTTTCTCGAACAGCATAACTAATATTTTCTAAGTAAGAAATTATCAGCTGACAATGGACAGAATAGCTTGTTGCTATAGCAACACAAACAATATCATTCCACAGCAGAGTAACCAGCATCAGGACAATTAATAAGATTCGTAGAAAATCATAACTATAAAAAACAAAAATAATTGCCCTAAAAACTGCATGCTGAGCTATGCAGATAATAAAACAAATCTTCAGCATAAATTTGAAAAGTTATTTTGATAATTGTATGATGAAGTTATACATATTAGAATCCAGTTTATAAATAAAAATTAAAAAATTGAAATAGAAACATTTCAGTAATTCCCTTAAAATAATAATCTACTGAAGTTTTAGTGTAATATAAATAAAACTAGTTTATAACATTAGTTTCATTTACTTTAGTCCCTTTATTAATTTATTTGAAGATAAAAATTATGTACTTACGATTGTGCACGTCAGAGTTAAACATTTGTTCACGTAAAGCAAGTTTAGAAATAATCTCTGGCAACATTAATGTAACTATTTGTTAATGCATCATGAAACATGAAACAAAATAATCCTAATAAAAAATAAAACAGTAAAATGCACAAGCATGACTTAGTACTAGGTTCTCTTTTTGTTGTTTTATTCTATATTGTGCAAAGGTGTTAGGACAAAGTCAAAAATTGTATTTCAGGATATTTCAAAGAACAATGGAAGGAAAATCACAGAGGAAACATCAAAATTTATTTGTCTTCATATTTAGTACACAGAAGCTCAGTGAAAGTCCTTGAATTATGCAAACAATTAATATTTTGTGTGTCCCCTTTTTTGCTTTAATAACTGCAGATAGCTTTCATGCATTGTTGCAACATATTAAATTTAGGTATCCTTTGGGATTTTACAATGTCTCTAATACACTCCCACAGAGTTTCTTTCGAAGTAACTTTTGATTTCTCAAGTTTTTCATCTATCAAACCTCAGCTTTGCTCAATTGGGTTGTGATCAAGTCTTTGTGATCTGTTGTATCATTTCAATGACTCCAACAGCTTCTTTCTTAGCTACATAATTTCTGCATAGGTTGGATAAGTGTTTAGGGTCATTATCTTCTTGACAGTAGAATTCTTTACCAATAATATGCAAACCACTGGGTATACCATAACAGATCAGTATCTGGCAGTACTTGCACTGGTCCATTGGTCCATCTATTTTGCAAGTATCTCTCGTTACCTCAGAAAAAAAACATTCCCAAACCATCGCAAAACCTCTATCATAATTTATGGTGGGTGTTATGCATCGAGGTATGTTTTACCTTTCTTTTACCAGACATACAACCAATGCTTTGATTCAAATATTTTATACTTGGACTCGTCCATCCATAAAACATCTTTTTCCATTCATCAAGAGTCCAGTTTTTTAACCTTTCAGCAAAGTTCAGTCTCTTGACAATGACTGGAGATCAAAGTAAAGGTTTTTTACTGCTAAATAATCAAATATTTCATTCTCTTTGTGTCTTCTTGATAATGCAGATCTGGACATTTCTATCATTTAATACATGGTTATTTATCTCACACTTGATATCAGTAGCAGTTTTGTTTCTGTCCCAAAGATTACATAAACAAAGATAATTAAAATCAATATCACTGGGTTTACATGTTTGAACTCTTCCTCTCCTATTCTTAAATTTACCAGTCTCAGTCTCACAATCTAGGGTGTATTTCAACCAGCATCATATAAAGCTTTGATGTGAACTCTTTGCTCTACTGACAACTCTATGCTTTTTGGGCCATGGCACAACAACAAAATGATATATGTAGTTATAAATTCTGTTTTTAAAGTTTATTTCTGTAGTGCTATTAAAATGATTTCTTTTAGCATGTAGCAGTACCATATACTAGCTTCCTTGTACCAAGAGCATGTCACAAGTATGTAGGAATTCTAGAAAAAATAAGTATTCTCAACCTGGTTCATTTAATTCTCAACAATCAGTGAAGCAGTGCCATAGAGTTGAAAGTTACATTTTGTAATGCCATGGAAAAAATGACAAAATATTATCTTGTCCTAACACTTTTGTACAGAACTGTATACTTTAAACTTTTAAGAGTTTCTGATAGAACAAACAAAACAGAGTTCTTACTGAGGATTCATCCATGTAAAATTAATCTCAAAGTCTGACATCATGTGAAGAATTTGTGGAGAGATAGACAACAATACCCAACAGAGGCCCATACCTAAAAATGCTCTTCAAAAGAAAGTGAAATATAAAAATTTTAATGTAATAATATTTTTATTGTGAACAAGTATAGTACGCAATAAAATCATGAATATATCCATTAAAGATATTCTTAACTGTGGCATACAAAAGATACTTCTGAAAATGTATCAGTAAAAATACAAAAATGCATGGTTTATCATTCTTATGAATATTAGGAGGTTTAAAATTTTAAATATTTTTTACACAACATCCAAAATAACTTCTACAATTCCTGCAAAACTAAAATATGTTCATTAATTTTAAAACACAATCTTAGTCACATTGATATTTCAGAAATTTACAACAATTATTTTTACATTAAAATATCTCAAAATAATAATTATTGTTAAGCTAATATCAAACAACAGTCTAAAAGTGCTGGGTGCTGAAGATTATTATTTTTCTCCTAAATTAGAACAACTTTCCTTTTATGGTCTGTACAGAAACAAGACAGCCACAGAACAACAAAATGTTTGATCTGGAAAAGCTTGTTACAAAGATATTCACTTGATATAGGATAGGAATGGCTGTGATCACAAACTTATCTGCAAGTTCATTCCTACAAATACTGGTGTGTCAGGTTTCCAAAAATCTGGATATGAATGGAGGATAAAGAAAAATGGGGCCAGTCATTGGTGAAAGAGGGGACACAGAAGATGTTCAATGCCCCAATAAACTTAACAAGTAGTTACTTGATGTGAGGAATGAAAGTAAGTTTATGGTCAAAGATAAGCCTTGGAGACCATGAGATGGACATCACCACTAATACAAATCTCAGGATCAAGATGTATACCCTGTTGGTGACAAAAGTATGCAAACAGTTTTGGAGAAAAAAAAGGTAAGACTATTCATTGTGGTCCACTTCAACAAGCCACTCAAGGCAGACTGAAGCTGTTGCTCAATAAACATCATGTTCATCAACCAGGACAAGACATGAAAGTTGATGACATACAGCCCAGTTGCCAAAGTATCAGAAAGTTGTATTGATAGATTTAATTTTGATATTAAAAAATATGACACTCAAGACACAGCCCCAAGGGACTACTCTATGTTCCTGATGAAAAGAATGGAAAAGTGTCAAACCCACATGGACTCGTAATAACCTGTCCAGTTAAAAAGTTCCAGATAAATGTGAATAAATGGCCATGAAACCCATCAGAGAGTGAGTTCCACAAAGTGCCATACCTCCATGTAGTATTCATAAGCCTTCTCAAGGTCAGAGAATACAAAAATAAGATATTCTCTCCTGTGGAAAGTTTCCCTAATTGATATTTCAAGTCAAATCAGGTATTCCACAGTGGAGCACTGTTGACAGAATCCACATTGATTTGAGGAACCAAACAAGCTGAATATTAACCATCCTCTACAAGACCTTACAGAGACACCTAGTCAAAGCAACTGGACAACAATTAAAAGGAAGCTTAGAATCCTTCCCAGACTTAAAGAAAGGGAGAACAACAGCCTGGTGCCAAGAATCAGGATAAACATTCTCCTTCCATATTTAATTTAAAAAAAACCACAAGAACAGTAAGAGAGGCAGAAGAGGGGTAGTGCCACATCTCATAGTGAACATTATCAGGTCCAAACAATGTACTCTCAGACCAATGAAGAGCAAATTGTAGTTCCACCAATGTAAAGGAAGGGGGATTGCTCTACCAAAGACTTGATGACCAAAAAAGTGAGGGAAGAAACAAAAGTGCCAATGAGAAAATTTCTTGCTGACTCTATTGGCAATGCTCTGGAGATCAGCAACTACCTGGCAATTGAATAGCAAGAAAGAAAGGGGATGGGAAATACACCTCCCACTAACTTTAGAAATCTTGTCCCATATGATGTTGGAACTTGTGCTATAAGAGATGCTAGATGTGAACTTAATCGAAGATTCCTTTTGGCTCCGATATCCAACCTCTGGAAAGCAATGTGGTTTTAAAGAGTGGGATACCTTTTTCAGGTATCGCAGGTCAGTTTTCAGTGTCTCATGGCAAGCATGACTCTATCACAGATGAGGACATCATGGAAAATGTGTCAGGGCCTCTGGAATAGATTAAACAGATGCCTAGATGAGACAATCAATCACTGCTATTACACAGTCATCTACTGATGGCAGACAGATAGGTGGTGACAGGATCAACTTCTAAGAAAGAATTGAAAGAGGGCCAGTTGGCTTGGTCCAACGTCCACTGAAACATGTGAATCAGATGGTATCAATCACAGCCAATTTCCATCAAAATAAAAAATTATCATTGTCCTGTTGGTCACTGTCAGCCATCAAAGAATAGTGAGAGAAAAATGAAGGGGAGCAGATAGAGAGATCAAAGGCAGTAAAAGACTCGCCTAGGTGAATGAAAATAACTATAAGAACCAATATTAAAAATAGAAAGGTTGTGATATGACAGCATGCACTCTAGGGAATGACCCTTCCCATCAATATCAGTAACACCTCAAAGGGGATTGTGTCCATTAGAGTCTCCAAGAATTATAAGAGGAAATAGCAACTGTTCAATAAGACCATCAAAATCTGATGTGTCACAAATCTCTCCAGAAGAGAGAAAGAGAAAACAAACAATGATGGTATGACCCAAGGAAACATGGATGGCTACAGTCCCCAAGGATGTATCGAGCAGCTAAGACAAGATGGACACATTCTGGTCAATCAGCAGTGGCATCCCTCTATGTACTTGTCCATCACACAACCTTTTATTAGTATTTATTGCAGCAAAGCAAATAGGATATCTGCACACAATCTACTATTTTGAAAAATAATGTGCCACAAAAAGGGAATACAAGCAGGTTTCAGCAACGTTTCCTGTAAAGAAAGACATGTGGGATGGTAGGATTCAATTAAGGCTTTAATGTCATCAAAATTACAATGGAAACCTCAAGAGTTTCACTGTACCAAAGTGGCCACTTTCATTTAAGCAAAGGAGAACTGGGTAGAGAGTTCTTCAGTTTATAACCATATCATTTTTCTTTATTATAAGGAGGTCCTGTAGACCCCCATGGATCCTGCCTTCAATCAATTGGGCAGGTCTTTGTTGGTAGATGTAGATTCCAGCACCTGAAGAGGGTTGAAAATATATGGCCATACAATTTAGATATCCAGTGGTAAGTGAACATGGCAATGTAAATATCAAAATTAGAAAACTCTTAGACAACATAATTAAATCTTTATGAATGGAGTTACACTGCACTGCAGAAACTCCTTGGCTGGAGAAACCAGCAAGGATTTCCAACTCGAGACGTTCTTCAAACTCCTATCAACAATAACTCCTAATGAGGAATTCAAAGTAATCTGGGAAGCAACCTCAATAGATATATTCCCAATGGCCTTGGAATTCAAGAGGAGTTCCCAGTGCTTTGAAGTAGATGCTTCCATCAAGATGACCCCAGATCATAGCTTCTTGACTGACTTTGGAGATCCAGTAAGACCTAATCCCCTCTGAACAAAAAAGGGAGACATTTGCCCTAAAGTTTTGTCAGACAAGGAATGAAAAATCAGAAAATGAGATACAAGATCAAAAGGAGTTAAAGATTAGTAAAGTCCTCAAGGCATTGTCATTTACCAGTGAGCTGTGTTTTACTGTATCCATCATAAAAAGATGAAGATTCAGACACAACATGGGGTCTAACGAGGGGATGTCACACAAAGACACTGCAGCATCAACAGTTTTATGAGCACTATACCCAAACATCAACATTAGAGAATATATCCACAATACATTTTAAGAACACCAAATATTGGCACTTGGTTGACTCCTAGCCCAAAACAGCAAACAAACTGACACTGGGAAGGCCACTTGTCTACAGGAATTCGAGGCCAAAGTGGCACGTTGAGGTTGGACCCTTAAACTATCAGGATCCTCTCCTCCCCTTCAAGGGTTGCCATGCATGACAAACATGTCTGTGGATATTCAGATCCCAGAGGAGGTAAAATGAAAACACAAAACCTTCCATGGAAGAACTCTCATCATGTATAGAAATCCACTTCAAGGGGGATCTTGAAGGAGGTTAAAGATTGGATATGTGAGCCACTTACTATTTTTTGTCAGTAGTAAATGGTAGGCAGGTATCAATGGATTGAAAGTTAGCTAATGTAACTTCTCTTTTCAAGGAAGGTGATAAAAATTATCCCAATACTTACAGGCCCATTAGTGTTACATCAGTTGTAGGAAAAGTTTAGAAAAGTCTGTTAAAAGCTGATTTGCAAGGTCATTTAACAAAGTTTACAAATTTATTGAACAGTAAACATGGTTTCACTAAGAGAAAATCTTGATTCACAAATTTTCTGTCCACCTGAGAAGAAAGCAGCTAGGAGAAATGAAAGGAGAAAAATCAGCTTTTGTCCCTTTTTACTGAATGTATGATGATGAGTACATATGGTAAAGAAAATTATAAATTCACTCAGGAGGAAGTTTCTACAATTAAAGAACAGGGAAGTTATGAAGAATCCCATGCTTCACTGAAAGAAAAAGATAGAAGTATATGTAGTGAGGAGTCTGGTGAAATGTTACACTGGAGAAAATGCAATGGGTATTTGCAAGTCCATATTTTGAAAAGCAAACAGCCTTCAGTTCATTCAATCTCAAGCTGGTATGGGCATTAACATATTTAACGATAAGGAGAGAACAACATTTTGACCTTCCTGGGTCAGCCTCCTAGGTTTTACTAACAAAATCCACAAGTGACTTTCCACCAATAAGTAAAAGTTACTGGTATATAAAAACATATACACCAATAGATATGACACCAGCAGTCTATAGTGAACTTTAAAGTGCAACCAATAAATAGCGAGGGTTGAAAGAAATACCAACCTGACCAGGCCACATCCATCACAGTGTAGGATCCCATTATTAGTGGTTAAAAGTAAGGTTGCTGTAATTAAAAACAGAAATGAAAAGAAATGATAAACTTACCCCAGTCAAAAGCTAATGGACATGTGTAGAATCCCCATGAGACTAAACTATATCCACCATGGAAAGATAAAGCCACAATGTGTAGATAATGAGTGGTAAAAGTATTGGATGTAGTCCACATTCCATCCTAAATTATCTCCTCCAAAGGGAAGTAAAAGCCAGCAGCCAAGAATACAGTGATGTAAAAAATTTGATGAGCATAACTGTAGAAATGGTGACCTTCCAGAGATGAGTCCAAATATGTCAGCCTAACAAGTTGCTGAACCCAACCAGTGAGAATGACAGATGAAAGATCATGGAAAAAGGGAAGAGTTTCAGAAAATAAAAAGTCTGGAACATAAACCCTGAAAAGAAGCAGGACATGTCACAACATCATAAAGAGCAAACCAGACAAAAATGCCAATCAGTATTGAAGTGGGAGTACAGGTAGGAGATGGAAGGTGAGAAAACTAAGCCATTATAGGTCTTTGGGAAAAAGAATTGATCAGGACAAATGATGACAGATGAAGAATGGTAAAAAATGCAAGTAACATCAACTCTCTCAACACACACTCAGTAAACTTGACATACCACATGACCTTTTTGTACTTGTTTACTGTAAGTCTTTATAGATTTAATACTTTTAACTCAATATAGTAAGTTTATCTTCACAATACTTGGAAGTCTTTCAGTTAATGTAATACATATTTCACATGCAAAATAAATATCCTTTAGTAAAGTATTTTTAACAAACTAAAATAAAGATTTGTCAATGAATGTATTACATATTTGTTTTGAATACTCTGTATGAAAAGTAATTTTCATGTTAAGATTAACAATACTCTTCATCATCTCAAATTTCCTATGTGTAATCCCTAAATACATTTCAACACTTTATATTTTATTTGTTATTCTCAATAGTATATCTCTGTGTGGAATT
This sequence comes from Carcinoscorpius rotundicauda, assembly GCA_011833715.1. NCBI lineage: Eukaryota > Metazoa > Arthropoda > Merostomata > Xiphosura > Limulidae > Carcinoscorpius > Carcinoscorpius rotundicauda. The sequence goes on along the minus strand of CM022401.1, from coordinate 80,901,647 downwards.
AATTTGACTGACCTTATAACCACCAAAAATTTAAATAATTCTGAATAACTTTTTTCATTCTAGAATGACTTGAAATGTAACATGAAACTACATTCATTTATCCTAACAAGTTTTAAGCTTGTAACAGTATACTTCTATTTATACTTAAATTTTATTTGTTGTATTGCCATTTCAACTGTCCATAATTACTATTTGCACCACTATAAGTTGTAAATCACTTGGGGAACATGCAGTTCACGTTAAGCTATTGAAGTACATTACCCACAAGATACTATGAGCTCCTTGCATGCATGCCTTGTGAAACATTTTTATATTATTTATTTTAACGTGAACATGCAGTTCACGTTAAGCTATTGAAGTACATTACCCACAAGATACTATGAGCTCCTTGCATGCATGCCTTGTGAAACATTTTTATATTATTTATTTTAGCTAATCTAATCTTATCTAACCCACAAATATTAACTTTTACATTTTAGTTACTTTTACAATATTAAATAAATAACAATTATAAAAATACAAAGAAATAACATACTTACCTAACCTTTTTTTCTTTATTGTCGTCAAACGTTGATGACAGTTAATCGTACTTTTTTATATTAATGGTAGCAGTGCACTAAATTTTTATTCAATTAAGTAACCCAACAAAGAATGTAAACTAATAACATGCAAAAAAGCAGATAATTTCCCCTAGCTCTCAAAATTGTTTTGGTTTTCTAACTATCTGACGATAGCCATTACAAATTGGTTCAAGTTTGTTGTTAATTTTCTCATGGTAAAAAAAGTTTTATTCTGCGTGAAACAAACTACCATTTGTTCAGAACATAATGCTATACATGAATTGACAAATAAAACAGAGAGAACACTGAATTAAATGTGACTAGAAGTAATTGTATATAACATACAAACTATCTAAACATACCTGGTTAAAAAAACCCTCAAAATTTACAAGACCCTTAAAGTACACAATACAAAAAATGATATACAAAATGACTAAAATTACAAAGTAATAATCAATATCTAACCAACAGTTCATCTGAATTAACTTGGACAATAAAAGACAAATATCTAACTTACCAGTCTGGGCACTGATAATGTGAAATACTTAGTTATTCCATGCATAAAGAAGGACAAAGCCAAACAAAGTGTACCTGAGGAATATCTCCCACAGAAAAATCTACTAACTGTTGATTGTACAAGTCAATAAACTTATCACAGATCCAATGGGATAGCTGAGGTTAATTATTTACTGATTTGTATTGGTTGATTCAGTGTTTTATTGCACAAAGCAGCTATCTGCACCAAACATCCAGTAAATAGGTAAAAATAAAGAAAATGTAGTAAAATTCATAAAAGGAAATGAAGGTAAAACAAAACAGCATTTAAAAACATAAACAACAGAAAACCAATGTTGACATCTAGTTTACAATGTTAAGAGAGAAACCACAGCAACAGATGTTGTAAAGGACATTCTGTAGCATCATGGTAATTATCATAACCTGGCAGGAAGACTAACAGGTAAGAACCACAATCAGTCACCTGAAGTTGGCCATTCCAGTCCTGGTTCCGGGTTATGTGTCATTACAGCCATTATCAAAAGGTAAAGTAATAAAAGTTTTAAAAGGCATGTAGCAAAATTGTAACAACTTGCCAAACATCCGGTAAAAAGGTAAAAGTAAAGTAAATGTAGTAAAATTCATAAAAGGAAATTAAGGTAAAACAAAACAGCATGTAAAAACATAACATAAAACCAATGTTGACATCCAGTCTACAATGTTAAGAGAGAAACTACAGTAATACAAGTTGTAAAGGACTTTCATTACAGCCATTATAAAAAGGTAAAGTAATAAAAGTTTTAAGACATGCAGCAAAACTGTAATAATAACTTGCCAGAATAACTAGCAGGTAGTTCAAACAAATAGTGAAAACAGTAACGTTAGTCATCTAAAGTTGGCCTTTCCAGTCCCGATGTCGAGTTGTTTAATGTTACGGCCATTTTCTAATTTCAAATTGAACTGGTGAGATTGTGATTCTTAAAAGGAAACCACAATATGAAAGGTTTAATGAATAAATATAAAACACTTAAATGACATGAAAGAGATTAATGGTCTTAAAAGAAACTAAAATCTTTATCAAGGTGGGCAGTGTCACCATCACCAATAACACTGTCTAATGTTTAGGGACAAAACTTGGGACAAAACATGTTTAAAATGATCCTGTCATTAAGAGTCACAACAATAGCAAGAAAAAAAATGCATAGACTACACACTGGTGCATCAGTTTCTGATAAAAAAAAACAACAACTATAACCAGTGCGAAGTCTAGTCAGAACAACTTCCTCCTTCCAATCCTTATGGAAGCAAAATGACCCAAGTCCAATATAGGGTTTTATTTGGAAAAGCTTATTTTCCCATTGCTCACTCCAAGTTGACTGCCAGCTAGCATGGAGCCGAGCTTTGAATACAGGACCATAGTCCATGAGTGAAATAGGAACTGCAGTGATAGAACCAGAGCAGATAGATTTAACTGCTGTGTTTGCAAGCTCATTCTCACAAATACCAACATGACCTGGTATGCAGACAAACTGGATAAAAGTAGATGTTAATGAAAAATGGGCCAGTTGGTTTCAAATATCAGGGAGAACAGGGTGTGAACCAACGTGAAACAATTGCAGAGCCACTAGAGAACTGAGTCAGTATAAATAGTGCAGTTGGAGTAATGCTTAGCTTCAATATGATCCAAGGCAAGAGAAATGACATGTAGTTCTGCAGTGAACACAGAAGCTGTAGAGGGGATTCTGCATGCAACCACCGAACTGCAACAAACTATGGAGAGCCCACAGAGTCACCTGATTTGGAACCATCCATATAGAGTGGAATGGAAAGATGTTCAGTAAATAAAAGACGGTACTTCCAATTGGGAGTATCTGCTCTTCTCAGATGACTTAAAGAAAAGTCACATTTGGGGACTATAATAAGCTATGGTGGGATAGGCTGACCAGTGGATAGTACAATGTTATCCAAGGACAGATCCAATTCATCCAATTGAGCCTGGATGTGAAAGCCAAAAGAAGCAATGGCAGATTGCCTGTTCTAAAAGCATATGGCCCACTGAGGAGGGAAAACATAAACCCAGGTGGGATGCAATGGTAAGGAATGAAGTTTCAAAGACTATAGGTAAAGATAGCTGCAGATGACGAAGGTGCAAAGAAGGTTCATGAAACTCTACAAATAAGCTCTAAACTGGGGAGATGCAGAGCTGATGTCCTTGATGATGAATGGGGTCCAGCATCTTTAAGACCAAGGATCTGGCAGAGGCACAGACGAGTTTCGATTGAATAAGAGCACGATATATCTTTAACAGAGAACATGAATCCACTCCCCAACTGGTGATAGAGAGGACATGAAGGATGCTCAGTGCTTCTGTACATATGATCCATAGCTGCTTAATGTGTGGTATAAAGGTCAGCTTACGGTCAAAAATAAGTTCTAACAACTTGGTCTCAGGGACCACATGCAGTGAAACTTCTCCAATACAGGTTTCAGGATCAGGGTGAATACCCGGCAAAAGCTTTCAACTAGAGTATTGGCGATGCTTTGGACATCAGCTATCTCTTAGCCATCAGAGAGTAAGATTGAGAGGGACAGAATTGTAGTGCCCACTGACCTTTCAAACCTTGTCCCATATGACCTTGGAACTGGTGGTAGAAGATATTCTAGTTATAAATTTAATCCAAGATTCCTTCTGGCTTTGACGTCTTGCTTACCTAGCATGTGCATGGGCCCGTTGGAAAGTGATGCAGTTTGAAAGTGTGGGATATCTACAAAAAGTATTCCAGGCCCGTTTTTGAGCCTTCCGTGCTAAGTGGCAAGCAGGATTTCACCATTGACGAAGATATCGTGGAAAACGTGTCAAGGTTTTAGGAATACACTGAGCAGCTGCTTGTATAATACAGTCAGTTACTACTGCCACACAGTCATCTATTGATGGCTGATTCACAATGGCAGGATCAAGTTCCATAAGAGCAGTGAAATAATGAAGGTAATGTACAGCCATATCCTGCAATTAAGATAACCTGCCTCAATGTTGGAAGGTGCACATGGTGATGTAAATGTCAAAACGTGGATATTTGTAGGCAGTGTAACCATTTTTGCAAGTGGAGCTGTGCCTCACTGCAGAAACTCCTTGAGTGAGAAATCAGAAAGAATCTCTGACTCGGGGATGTTCTTCAAATCCCTCTCAACAATAATTCCTTGTGATGAATTCAAAGAAGCATGAGGTGTAACCTTAATAGGTATATACCAACATAAAGTTTGGAAACTAAAAGTTCTAAATTTCACACAAAAACAGTAGAATGAATGAAGATCAACATTCTTTGAAGAAAATTAAATAATAATTTGGTACAAGTAAAAGCTTTTATTTACTTACCAATTTGCAAAAACCCTTATGTGACACAAAAACATTATTTTCCATATTTGAATAGCTGAAATAAGGAAAACTTGTTATTAAGACCAAATCAACTTTTGTGAAGTTTAAATTTACAGGCCTATGTAAGTAATATTGAATTAAAACTTATTATTTTATTGCATAAATTTACCATACTAAAGCAAAAAAAAACAAAACAAAAAAACACACAGCATACCTAAGTCTACGAATCAATTTTCTCTGTGACAAGTGCCAGGCATGGGTTACTGTTGTTTGTAAAAAAACCTGTGGATAAAATATTTTACTTTCACTCAAACATTCATTTCTTAAAATTAGTAAGGGCAAACACTATTTCTTCTACCTTTTCTATTTCCCTTTTGTTTGTTTATTTAAACAAAAGGTTTGGGTTCATCTAAAAAATAAGTTATTGTATACATTAGGGCATTCATTAGTACCAACACTATAAACTACTGTTAAGAATCAACCAATCAGTTTGTATCCAAATAAAAATCCTCAACCATAGTATGTTTATTCTCTTTCTATAAATTTTTCTAAAAAAAATTAATTTTTGATAAATTCACTTCCTTGAGTTAAAGACAAGTCTTTAAAAAGCCCATGAAATGTTGTCTAATAATTACAGATATTAAGAAACCTAGATTTTGTTTCCAAGGTCATGCCACATAATTTTGTGAATATCAAAATTATTTTTAACCATCAATATTAACCCCTTTTGTGATGGGTCATGGGTCAAAGGCCATATCATTGCATTTGCTGATTTGCATTCATAGTTTATTGAACTACTATTTTTGAATTTATGTCAATAAATTTGGAATTAAATCGTAGATTATAATTTACACTTTATTTCACATATGAATTAATTTCTTAATTCAAAAGTGAATATTAAAAAACACACCTAAATATAAATTTTAGTGAGTCATGTGGCATGCTGAATGCAGCACTGTTTAAAATTAAATGTTTGTAATGACAAAATACTAAGTCTATAATTTCCTGCAAATTAGAAAATCAAATTTCCAATATTAGCAAGCAAGAATATAAAATAAGAACATCATATGCTATTTTTATTTTTCTGAGATATGGCTTATGTGCTGACTCCCACATAGTGGCCCTGTTCATCTCGTTCCATTTTTAGAAACAGTCCTTTATATACACTTTCCCACTCATTTTAATATGTGAAAAGCCTACCACATTCTTTTGAATCAAGTTTTCAAGACAGGCAGGTTGTGTCTTTAATTTGCTCAAAGGTTTCATATTTAAATCTAAATATGTCTTCATTACTAAATTTAATAAATTACACTGGAATTTTTTGGTATCAGTGTAGTTATTTTTTATATTTAGGTTATTCAACTTTACATGTAAAAAAAAAAAAAAAAAAATGTTTCATATCCTCCATGTGCGAAATTTTCAGAGACTGAGCAACTTATATCCAGCAGCAATAGATTTCTAAGGTCATAGCTAGAAGAGATAATTATTCGCTTTATTTATTGTTCTAGAGTTTAAAAAAATAAGTTCAATAATTTATTTCTCAGCAGTAATAATTCATAGACATATATAATGTATAATAACTGAAATGTGACTACATATTACAAAATACTGGTCAAACTAAAACAGAGTAAAGACAAAGAAGACCAGTCAGTTTTGCATTACTGGATATGTAACATAAGTACATGGGCACCACGTCAATGCAAGTTACACAATGTTAGCTAGGCATGACTGGAAGATCAATATAACATATATATAAACATATAATGTGGTGAGACTTAAGCTACTTAAACTGAACTTTGTATTTTCATATGTAGTCATTTCAGCATAAAATAAAGCATAATTTATACTTGTTTCCTGATTTTTTATGATAATTAAAAAGTTGATCAATTGGTAAAGTGACAGATCCCACATGTAGTAAGGGTACAGAAAATAACATTCTAACTGAAACAAATGTTTGAAATTTATTTGGGAAGCTTCAAAGATTATGCAAATAATATTTGAGATTTTTGGGATGGAGAATAGTATTATTTTAATCATAACATGAAATCACTTTGCATTAATGACTAATAACAAAACAGACTCAATATTTTCACAAACAAATCTTTAGCAAAAATATTTCATTAAAACATCTGGTTTTTGTGTACAAAAACTTGTCTTTGTTAAAACTTTAACAAATTTTGTGAAGATACATGTGATGTATCAAAATTTATAGTGCAAACACTTAACATGTGCAAATGTATAAAAGAATTTCTGTACATTATACCAAACTCATTACAAAAGAGTTACTTGAAAACTTCAAAATAATGTTTCATTAGATAAGTAATATTACATGAAATTAATTACCTTTCCCAAGTTATGCTCACAGGCAAAACTCCTTTTAATATTTTTAGACACATTGACCTTTTTTATTTTATTCAAATCACATGCAATAGAAAAGATATGTGTAATTTTTTCTATGTTTTTTTTTATTTTTGTGAAAAGGTCACACATCGATCTGAATATCAGCCTGGATATGAATGAGGATGTACACGTATAACACACATCACAAACTTAAGTGGCACATTCAAAATAAAACTAACCCTTTCCATTAGATGTTCTAACTGCTCCCTTTCTGGCACTCTCATCTGATACAGGACATATATATACGAGGAGAGGTGTAAAACATCAGGCAAAAAGTAGACACCAACTGCACTACCATTACAATGCTGTTGTGGTGGTGGTTGTATTGGAAAAGACAGATGATTATAGTAGCTATTATTAAACTCCAAAGGATAATGGTAAAGAAACAACGAAGCTGGATGGGCAGATTTCATTTTTAACTGTGGCAGTACAGATCTTTCCTAAAGAAGTATGCAAAATAAATCTTAATACTAAAAAAATAATATCTATAGTAAACATCAATACAAATCCAAACTATAATAAGTGTAACAAAAAAAAAAGGAATATTCGCAACCTCGAATATAATCATACTCATTTGTAATTATTTTTGTCATTTCAAACAATTGATTGATTGATTAATTTAGTGTTTTATGGCACAAAGCAATGAGGCTGTCTGCGCCAGACATCTGGTAAAAAAGTAAAAAAAAAAATCTAGTGAAAGACATAAATGGAAATGAAGGTAAAACAAAAAAGCAGAAAACCAATGTTGACACCCAGTCTACAACGTTAAGATAGAAGGCAGAGTATAAGAAGTTGTAAGGTATTTACTCTAGCAAAAAGGTAATGATCATAACCCGCCAGGAAAACTAACAGCTAAGTTCAAGACTCACCGTCAGTCACCTGAAGTTGGTCTTTCCAGTCCTGGTTCCGGGTTATGTGTCATAGCAGCTATTATCAAAATGTAAAAAAATAAAAGTTTTAAAAGACACTCGGTAAAATTGTAATAATGAGTAGCCAAATGTCCAGTAAAAAGATAAAAGTCAAGTAAATGGAGTAAAATTTGTAAAAGTAATTGAAGATAAAAGTAAAACGGCAATTAAAACAGAAAATGGCGCAAAAACCAACGTTGACATCCAGTCAACAAAGATGTAAAAAAACTACCTGTAGCAGAATGGTAATGATCATAACCTGCCAGGAAGACCAACAGGTAAGAATAAAAACCACAGTCAGTCACCTATGGGTGGTCTTTCCAGTCCTGGTTCCGGGTTATGAGTCATTATGGCCAGTACTAAAAAGTAAAGTAGTAAAAGTGTGAAACGACATGCAGCAAAAGTATGATAACAACTCGCCAGGATGACTAACGAGTAGTTCAAACAATAGCGTTAGTCACCTGAAGTTGGCCTTTCCAGTCCTGGTGTTGAGTTATTTATTGTTCTGGCCATTGTCCAATGTCAAATTGAATGAGAGAGATTAAAACTGTAAAAAAGGAGCCACAATTACAAGGGTGTAATGAATAAATATGCAACCCTTAAATGAGATGAAAGAGATTAATGGCCATTAAAAAATTAAAAACGTTATCAAGGTGGACAGAGTCACCATCACCAATAACTCTGTCCAATGTTACAGACTGACCCTGGGAAAAAATATGTTTAAAATATTGCCGTCGTTGAGAATTGTAACGATGGCAATAAAGTAAAATGTGGCTGATAGTGATTTGAGTGTTACACAAACTATACATTGGTGAATCAGTTCCAGATAAAAGAAAATGATGAGTTAAAAAACTGTGACCAATGCATAGCCTAGTGAGAACAACTTCCTCCATCCGAACTTTACAGAAGCTAGATGGCCAAACTCCAATTTTGGGTTTTATTTGAAAAAGTTTGTTGTTGCGTTGCTCACTCCTAGTGGACTGCAAGCTGGCATGGAGCCAAGCCTTGAAGACAACACCATAGTCCATGTACGGAATAGGCATAGGGGTGATGGGGCTGAGGCAGACATATTTAGCTGTCATGTCTGCAAGCTTGTTCCTGCAAATACCAACATGGCCCGGTGTCCAGAAAAACTGGATTGAAGTAGTTGCTAATGAGAAATGGGCCAGTTGGTTTCGAATATCAGCAAGAATAGGATGTGAGCTAACGAATAGCAATTCCAAGGCAAGTATAGAACTAAGCAAATCAGTATAAATAGTGCAGTTGGAGTACTGCTTAGCTGCAATATGATCCAAGGTAAGAGATATGGCATACAGTTCAGCAGTGAACACAGAAGCTGTAGAGGGGATTCTGCACACAACTACTGACCCATAGCAAACCATAGCAGAGCCCACTGAATCACCTGATTTGGAACCATCTGTATAGATGGGAATTGAATGATTGTTTGAAAGATATTCATTGAATAAAAGACAGTACTTCCAATCTGGAGTATCTGCCTTTTTTATGTGACTGAGAGAAAGGTCACATTTAGGGGCTGTAATAAGCCATGTTGGAGTGGGCCGAGCTGTGGATTCTGCGCTGTTTTCCAAGGACAAACCCAATCCATCCAATTGTGCCCGAATGCGAAGGCCAAACGGAGCAATGACAGATCGTCTGTTCTGAAAAGTACTGCCCACCGAGGAAGGAAAACCCATTCCCAGGTGGGATGCTTTGGTAAGGAACGAAGTTTCGAAGTATATTGTAAAGATAGTTGCAAACGGCGAAGGTGAAGAGAAAGTTCATGAGATTCAATGTACGTGCTTTGAACTGGAGAGGTACGGAAAGCCCCAGGGCAGAGTCGAAGTCCTTGGTGATGAATGGGATCCAACATCTTTAAGGCCGAGGGTCTGGCAGAGCCATAGACCACTGATCCACAGTTGAGTTTCGATCTAATAAGAGCACGATATATCTTCCATACTGAGCAGCGATCTGTCCCCCAACTGGTAGAAGAGAGGACACGGAGGATGTTCAGTGCTCTTGTGCATTTGACCCAAAGCTGCTTTAACTGTGGTATAAAGCTCAGTTTATGATCAAAGATAAGCCCCAATAACTTTGTCTCCGGGACCACTGGCAGCAAAACTTCACCGATATGAAGTTAAGGATCAGGGTGAATACCTCGTCGATGGCAAAAGTGCATGCATGCAGTTTTGGAGAGAGAGAAATTAAAGTCGTTCGCCAGAGTCCACTTCCGTACACAATTGAGGGCAGTTTGCAGTTGCCGCTCAATACATCTCATGTTTGAGGACTGACATGAGATGTGAAAGTCGTCGACATACAGCCCATTCGCAACAGTGAGAGGCAGTTGTTCAGTGATGGCATTTATCTTTATACTGAAGAGTGTGACACTCAATACACAGCCTTGAGGGACTCCAAGTTCCTGTACAAAAGAACGGGAAAGTGTCGAACCCACACGAACTTGGAATCTCCTGTCCATTAAAAAAATTTTTAATAGACATGGGTAGATGGCCATGTAACCCATATGTATGGAGGTCTCGCAAAACGCCATACCTCCATGTTGTGTCGTAAGCCTTCTCTATGTCAAAGAATATTGACACAAGATGTTGGCGGTTGAGAAAGGCTTCTCTAATAGATGTTTCAAGACGAATTAGGTGGTCTGTGGTAGAGTGATGTCGATGGAACCCACACTGGGTGGGCGAGAGGAGGTTGTTTGATTCAAGGAACCAAACAAGACGAGCATTAACCATCCTTTCTAACGTCTTACAGAGACAGCTTGTCAAAGCAATTGGACGATAGTTTGAAGGAATCTTCGGATCTTTCCCTGGCTTAGAGAAAGGTAAAATAATAGCCTTGCGCCAGGCATCAGGAAAAGCATTCTCCTGCCAAATCCGGTTGAAGACAATCAGAAGGACATCAAGAGAAGTAGGAGATAGATGGTGCAGCATACTGGCAGACCGATGAAGGACCATTTTTAGTTCTACCAGAGTAAAGGGACAATTATAGTCAAAGAAACAGTCAGTTTGAAAGGAAAGAGGTGATCGCTCTGCCCGATTCTTGATGGCCAGGAAGGTGGAGGAACAAGCAGAAGTGCTAGATACCTGGCAAAAGCTTTCACCTACAGTGTTAGCGATGTTCCGGACATCAGTCACCTCCTGACCATCAGAGAGTAAGATCAAGAGGGGGACAGAATTAGAGTGCCCATTAACCTTTCGAATCCTGTCCCATATGATCTTGGAACTGGTGGTAGAAGATATGCTGGTTGTGAGCTTAATCCAAGATTCCTTCTGGCTTTGATGTCTTACCCACCAAGCATGTGCACGGGCCCATTGGAAAGCAACCAGGTTTGAAAGTGTGAGATATCTACGAAAAGTATCCCAGGCCCGTTTTTGAGCCTTCCATGCTAAGTGGCAAGCAGGATTCCACCATGGATGAGGATATCGTGGAAAATGTGTCAAGGTTTTAGGAATACACTGAGCAGCTGCATGTATAATACAGTCAGTTACCGCTGTTACACAGTTGTCTATTGATGGATGATTTACGATGGCAGGATCAAGTTCTGCGAGAGCAGTGAAAGTGGACCAGTCTGCCTGATCCAGCTTCCACCGGGGCACGCGGGTAGGGTGGCATCGACCACAGCCAGTCTCTCTCAAAACGATCGGAAAATGATCACTGCCTAGTGGATTACTATCAACCCTCCATGAAAAATGGGAGAATAATGAAGGGAAGCAAACTGAGAGATCAATAGCAGTAAAGGACTGACTAGGTGCATGAAAGTAAGTGGAAGAACCAGTATTGAAAAGAGAAAGATTGTGATCAGAGAGCATCTGCTCTACAGATCGACCCCTCCCATCAATAATAGCACTTCCCCAGAGGGGATGGTGTCCATTAAAATCCCCCAGGATTAGAAATGGAGATGGCAACTGTTCAGCGAGAGCATCAAGTTCTGATTGATCGAATGTCTCTCTAGGAGACAGGTACAGAGAACAAACAGTGATGGTATGACCCAAGGAAACATGGATGGCTACAGCCTCCAAGGGTGTGTTGAGTGACAAAGACAGGGTGAGCACATGTTGATCAACCAACAGTGCCACCCCTTCATGTACTCAATCATCACACAACCTGTCATTTCTGTTCAGAGAAAACTGCCAAATGGAGACTGTATCAGCAGATTTGAGAAATGTTTCTTGTAAAGAAAGACAAACAGGATGGTAGGAAGCAATCAGCGTTTTGATATCATCCAGATTAGAATGTAAACCTCGACAGTTCCATTGTATCAAGGTGGCCATTTTTAAGAATGAGTAGGTGAAGTGGCTGGAGAACCCTTCGGTTTACAACCACATCTTTTTTCTTTACTGTCTTTAATCGGAGGAGGTCTATCAACCTCCATGGATCCTGCTCTGGGTCGAGTGGGCAGGTTTTTGTTATTGGAAGAGGAATCCAGTGACTGAGGACACGAACGAATAATTGTTTTGTCTCTTGTTGTTGGAGAAAATGATGTATCAGAAGAAATGCCTGTATTTGAAACTGAAGAACGTGGATCTTGAGGTTTATTGGAAGGTATGGGAGGAACAGAGATAGGAGTGGAAGTCGATTCATCTACTGTTTTAACCATGGAGGTCAAAAGGCTTTTCATTTGTTTTGAAAATGATTCTCTTGGAGGCACAGAGAGATCTGTCTGCACTCCCACTGTAGTTGTGGAATGAAGTGTAGCAGCATATGTCCGAGATGGAGTTGTGGACAGCAATTTCCGAGCCACAGGATAATTAATGTTGTGTGTCGTTTTCAAACGCTGCACCTCTTTTTCCTCCAACCATTTTGGGCAAGAATGAAAGTACGAGGGGTGAGAACCTTTGCAGTTTACACAATGCGGGTTCATGTCACAGTCATAGGCATCATGGTCCTTGCCTCCACAATGAGCATATGTCAGGGAACCACGACAAGAAGTCTTTGAGTGGCCGAATCTCTGACATTGGAAACATCGAAGAGGGTTTGGAATGTATGGCCGAACCCTGCAAATGAGATAACCTGCCTTGGTGGTGGCAGGTGTACGTGATGTAAATGTTAAATTGCCACGCACGGCAAACACATGGGTGGATGTTTAGATCCCAGAGAAGGTAACCAGACAGAACAGAACCTTCCCTGGGAGGTCCCCTCACCACGTACAGGAATCCACATCGAGGGGCATTTCAAACAATATTTTCTCAACACTAACTCTTTTAATATTCTAGCATTAGAGAAACTATTATCTTGAAAATCGTTTTCAATAAGTTCACTCACCATCATATAGGGTCCAAAGCCATCTCTCCTGAAACATGCAGCATACTGTAGAATGTAACCAATCACAATAAATGTAAGCACAGTAATTGTATAGCCAGTATTAAAAACTTTTACACACACATTTACATCTTGAGGAGTCCCAGGAGAAAGAAGTGGTCGCCATCCAAGCTAAAATACATGTAAAAATAAATGTGAAATGATTTTCTATCAAACATACAAGTTTTAATAAAACACTTGTTTACATTTTCATGCTTGATATAACATAGCAATAATATTAATTAGCTAATGCACTAAACAACCAATAAAAAATGTCTTAGTAGTACATATGGTAAAAAGTGGTCTTGTAAAGTAAAATAAATACTGTTATTTTAATTAAAAAAAGATTTCAACATTGTAAAAAAATTACATTCACTTTAGTATAATGACAAAATATTTACACCCTGCAAGTTATTTTAACAATTATACTTGAAGGATAATTTATATAGAATTTTCACAAAGTAAAAGTATTGAGCAACGGATGAAAATGACAAAAACTTTAAAAAAAAGACCGAATTTTGAGATATTTTTCTTTAATCTTTTTAAAATTTATATGATATTTTTAGAATGCTAGACTGTACATTTTAATGGTATTTATATAACATTATTTAATCATATCTGATACAAGATGAAGCAATTAGCTACTGATTATCAAAAGATAATATTAATGGACCAATTGTCTGAGTTGTATAATGGAAGTATGTCATAAATCAAATTAATACATTAAAGTGAAAGGTCAACATCAAATAAAACTAATTCTACTGCCTCATATTCAAACAGTTAATTCCAAAATGATTATTTTCAGTCTATGGGAATTCTGGAGTATTTCAAAACCTGATTGCAAAAGAATAAACCTTATGAACAGTTTTGAAATAGCTTTATAATATTGACAGATTTGAATTAGAGGATATGAGGCTTACTTCCTATTGTCACAAAATTGAATGTTACACTTTGGGACTGCACATGTGTATGTCATGAAACTGATTGTCTAATCCCACTACTTAGACAGTGTTATAATTGGACAACTAAAAAATTTTACTAATCAATTAATCATTTACTAATCATATCACACTGAACTAATCATTTATTCTAACATGAGCTTTCCATAGTTTGAATAAACAAAAATAGCTATAAATGGGAACATCAATATTAATGAGTTTGCTGTTTTTGAAAGTTGTGATACCAATTAAGCTAAACAACTATGATTCAAATCAGAAATAATAATGGAAAATCATATTGGTAATATTTTAATTACTTGAATTGTTGAAATGATGAAAAATACTGATTTCTATTAATTGATTACTTTCAAAAAATTGATCAATTTAAGGGCATTTTCAATTAAACAACTATTTGTTGACTCTAAATCGAATCGAACAAAATCAACTGTGATTTTTAAAAGAGAGCCACATTAAAAAGGTGTAGAGTACACATTAAAAAACTTTAATAGCACTAAAAAGATTAATGGCCTTGAAAAAACTGAAAACATTACCAAGATGGACAGTGTCACCATCACCAATAACACTGTCTAATGTTATGGGCAAACCTTTGGACAGAGCATGCTCAAAACAATGCCATCATTGAGAATCATAATGATGACAAAAAAGTACAATGTGGCTTATTGTTATCTGAGTGTTACAAAAACTACACACTGGTGCATCAGTTCCAGATAAAAGAAAATAATGAGTTAAAAAACTGTAACCAATGCGTAGTCCTTATGGAAACAAAACAAGTACAATATAGGGTTTTATTTGGAAAAGCTTGTTTTCGCGTAGCTCACTCCAAGTTGACTGCCAGTTGGCATGGAGTCGAGCTTTGAATACAGGACCATAGATCAGGTATAGGAGAAGCACACCGATTATCGTGCCAGAGCAGATAGACTTAGCTGTAGTGTAGACGATCTCGTTCCCGCAAATACCAACATAGCCCGGTATCCATAATAACTGGATAGAAGTAAATGTTAAAAAGAAATGGGCCAGTCGGTTTTGAATATTGGCAAGAACATGGTGTGAACCAACATGGAGTAATTTCAGGGCCAGTAGAAAACCAAGGGAGTCAATATAAATTGTGCGAGAGCGAGTACTGCTTAGCTTCTATGTGATTCAGGGCAAGAGAAATAACAAACAGTTCAGCAGTGTACACAGAAGCTGTAGAGGGGATTATGCACGTAACCATGGCAGAACCCACACAGTCACCTGTTTTTGAACCATCTGTATAAATAGGAATGAAAGGATGGTTCGAAATATGTTCAGCAAATAGCAAACACTATTTCTAATCAGGAGTGTCTACTTTTCTCAGATGACTTAAAGATAGGTCACAACAGGGGACTTTAAGAAGCCATGGTGGGATGGGCTGACCAGAGAATACAGCAATGTTATCCAAGGACAGATTCAATTCATCTAACTGCACTTTGATACGAAGACCAAAAGGAGCAATGGCAAACTATCTAATCTGAAAAAACATGGCCCATCGAGGAAGAAAAACACAACTCCAGATGTGATGCTTTGGAAAGAAACAAAGTTTCAAAGCGTATAGTAAAGACAGTTGCAAACACCAGAAGTGCAAAGAAGGTTCATGAGACTTTATGTATAAGCTCTGAACTGGGGAAGTGCAGAAAGCCCCAGTGCAGAGCCAAAGTCCTTGATGATGAATAGGGTCTAACACCTTTAAGGCAGATGGTCCAGCTGAGCCATAGACCAGTGATCCATAGTCATATTTCGATCAAATAAGAGCACAATATATCTTTAGCATAGAATGTCGATCCGCTCCCCAAGTGGTGGTAGAGAAAACATGGAGGACATTCAGCGCTCTTGTACATTTGACCCGTAGCTGCTTGATGTGTGACATAGAGGTTAGCTTATAATCAAAGATACGCCCTAAGAACTTAGTCTCAGAGACCACAGGCAGCACAACATTACCAAAATGGAGTTCAGGATCAGAGTGAATACCTCATTGGTGGCAAAATTGCATGCAAATGGTTTTAAAGAAAGAGAAGGTAAAGCTGTTTGCTGTGGTCCACTTCAGTAAACAACTGAGGGCATTCTATAGCTCACCCTCAATATACCTCATGTTGGCGACTGACATGAGATGTGAAAGTGGTCGACTTAGAGCCTGTTTGCAACAGCGAGAGGGAGTTGTTCACTGATGGCATTAATTTTCATACTGAAAGGTGTGACACTCAGAACATAGCCCTGAGGGACACAAAGTTCCTGTAGAAAAGAAATGGGAAAGTGTCAAATCCACACAAACTTTGAATCTCCTGTCCATTAAAACATTTTTAATAAAAATGGGCAAATGGTCACATAACCAATATATATGGAGGTTTCTAAAAATACCATACCTCCATGTTGTATCATAATCCTTCTCAATGTCAAAGAATATTGACACAAGATGTTGTCTTTTGAGAAGGCTCTGATTGATGTTTCAAGTCGAATTAGGCTGTCCATGGTGGAGCACTGTCACTGGAACCCACACTGGGCAGGCAAGAAGATTTTTTGATTCAAGAAACCAAACAAGACAAGCGTTAACCATCCTCTCTAAGGTCATACAGGATGGTAGGAAGCAATCAGTATTTTGATATCATCCAGATAAGAACGTAACCTTGGCAGTTCCATTGTATCAAGATGGCCACTCTTATTTATGTGTCGGCAAATTGAGTGGAGAATCTTCAGTTTATGACAACATCTTTTTTCCTTACTTTCCTTATTTGAGGGAAGTCCATCGACCTCCATGGATCCTGCCTTGGGTCAACTGGGTAGGTCTTTGTTTTGGGATTCCAGAGACTGAGGTCGTGAATGAATGATTGTTTTACATCTTGAGGTGAGCAAATAAGATGGATCAGAGGTAATGTCTGTGCCTGGAACCAAAGGATGTGGATCT
Source organism: Carcinoscorpius rotundicauda (assembly GCA_011833715.1). Classification (NCBI taxonomy): domain Eukaryota; kingdom Metazoa; phylum Arthropoda; class Merostomata; order Xiphosura; family Limulidae; genus Carcinoscorpius; species Carcinoscorpius rotundicauda. The sequence goes on along the minus strand of CM022401.1, from coordinate 80,884,725 downwards.
TTGAGTTTGGTGAAATGTATATAAGGGACAGAGATAGGTGTCGAAGTTGATTCATCAACTTTTTTAACCATGGAGGTCAAAAGACTTTTCATTTGTTTGGAGAACAATTCTTTAGGAGCCACAGAGAGATCTGTCTGCACTCCCACAGTAGCTGTAGAATGAAGTGCAGCAGCATACATCTGAGATGAGTTGGTGGACAGCAGAGTTCGAGCCTCAGGAAAGGTAATGTTATGAATCCTTTTCAAACACTGCAACTCTTCTTCTTCCAACCATTTAGGGCAAGAACAAAAGTCGAACGGATGAAAGCCATTGTAATTTATTCAATGATGGTCCATTTCACACTCATAGGCATCATTGTCATTGCCACTGCAATGAGAACAAGTCAAGGAACCATGACATGATGTTTTTGAGTGACTGAACCATTTACACAGGAAACATTGGAGAGGGTTTGGAATGTATGGCCTTACTCTGCAATTATGATTGCCTGCCTTGATTATGGCAGACAGATGTGGTGATGTAAATGTCAAAATGAGGACATTGGTCAACACCATAATTCTATCTTTGAAAGTGGAGGTATGCCTCACAGCAGAAACTCCTTGGGTAGAGAAACCAGCGAGAATCTCCGACTTCTAAAAATCCCTCTCAACAATAACTGCCCATGATGAATTCAAAGTAGCATGATGTGTAACCTCTATAGGTATATCCTCAATTGCCTTTGAATGCAACAGGAGTTCACTGTGTTAAGATGTAGATGTTTCCATCAATATGTCACCAGATCAAAGCTTTTTTACTGACTTTGGAGAGCCAGCAAGTCCCTGTAGCCCCTTCTGAATGAAAATTTGCCCTAAAGGTTTGTCTGAAAGCAAGTGCAATGTAAGAAACTGTAGTACAACAGGTGGTACAGATGGTGAGGATTGCTGCTCAGAATCTTCAAGACATGGTTGTTTACCTATAGACTGTTTTTTCACTATTTTATTAAGATTTTTATTTGGAGTATCCATAATAAAGAAAGGGAAATTTCAGTGCCCACTGACCACACCCACCACGGATCCTTACGGGGGACGCACTTCAATGTCAAACAAGGACACTACAGCAATGCCAGGGTTTCATGAACACTATATCCAAACACCAGCATCAGATATAATGTTCACAATACCTGTTGAGAACATCTAACACTGGTACTTGGTTGACCATAGCCTGAATGGACCAGCCAACTGACCCAAGGGGGGCCACCCTAAGACCACCAGTCTCTAGGAATTCAAGGCCAAAGTGGTGTGTTAGGGTTCGACCCCTCAACCACCAGGATCCTTTCCTCCCTTTCGTGGGTTGCCTTGCACAGCAAACATGTGGGTGGATGTTTAGATCTCAGAGGGGGTAAACTGAAAGAACAGTACCTTCCCTGGGAGCTCCCCTCACCAAATACAGGAATCCACACTGAGGGCAGTTAGGAGTAAGTATGCTTAAACATTAGTGTGTATGTATTTCAAGTTAAGAAGTAATGAACAAGATCCAAATGATGTACGATTCATATACATGTTACACAGTAATGAGTTATGCCTAAACAGTAAATACTATGAGTTAAATGTTAAGAATGAATTATATCTAAACAGTAACTTTTGTGTGTTACCTAGTAAGAAAGGAAGAAAAAGGCATAAAACAATGGGAGAAAACTTGAAGGAAATGCTTAGGAAACATCAAGAGATATTCATTAGGTAGGGAATTACTGGGTGGAAAAAGTAGTTTTACTTATACTCCTGAACTTTAGCTTCAAAATTCTCTGAAGGAAACTGTGTGGCAGGGTCAGAAGAAAACAGTCTACTTAGCATGTACTCAACTACATGGTGAACAATGCTGTCACAATCTTAACAGGCAAAGCCTGTAATTACAATAGAATTTATCATAAAATTCACTTGTGAATCTGTATTGAAAATACAAAGTTTCTGAAGTAACATATTTCAAGTATCAGAAAAACAAATGCATCTTAGCACAACTGCATCAAGAAATAGAAAAGGGATTTTTCACACTTGAATGTTGAGAGAGAATTTACACAGAGAGATACATCACACTCCTATTGGTGGAGAAGTTTGGTACATGATTCGTCATCATACAATAGCACAATTTCACATGAAAGTTAAACAAGTTTGGTAGCATAAAAGTCTCTCAAGAAGAAGAGTATGACTTCAAGATGAAAACTGTTAATCTGGATGCAGAGATGAGACTTATAAATACAGAATTATCTAACTTTTTTATGTTGAAAACAGCACATACATTTAGAAAAGCAAGCAGTTTGAAAGATAGGAATAAAATTCCACTTTTTCTCTATGTTGAAAATAGCTTATGTGTACAGACACACACACACTTACCAAAGCCAAAAGTCTGAAGTATGGAATTAAAATTTTTCTCTTACAGTAATGAAGAACTGCTGATGTTGAAACTTCAATTGACTGGAAATCACTATAGTGACTGGCCTAAAATAAAACAAAAAAAATCATGGTTAAATAATTACCAGTCTGTATTTAAGCAAAAATCCTTTTTTACAACAACAAAAATTGAATATTTGTATTTAACTACCAATTTCCTTTTATAAAATTTCTGCTTTGTTCTTTGATATTTAGATAAAGTGAAGTGCTGTTTAGCGAATACACAATGTAATGATAATAAAGATTAATAATATATCAAAACATTTTAAATTGCTCCATTAATTATTATAACTGTTGGTGAGTATTAACCTAATGTAACTGATTTGTCCTTTCAAATTTATGAATATAGTCAATTGAAAATAATTTCCAAAGTACTGTTTCAAGGCTCAAAATTTATGTTATCTGAAATAATGGCACTTTCACTTAATTTACTTAAAACTTACAAGGAAGATAGGATAATTAAATAAATTATTTATTTGAAAGATCTAACTGGTGCAAACACAGCCTCCTCGGTGAAGAAGCAAGAGACAAAATTCATGCACAAGTGTACTTGTGCATATTTTTACAAGCCTGATGTAAATCATTCAACATCTCCATTTTGATAATCAGTCATTTCTTAAACAAACTTATGATAAGATGTAACCATGTAAAGAAAAAATCAAAGGAAGCTAGAAACTTTGTGAAATTATATTCAAAATTCACCCTGAATAGTTAAATATCACACACAGTTCTAATAAACTAAAAGACAATAGTGATATCTCACAAGTCAAATAAGAATTGTAATTTTTTTTAAAGCAACTACCAAACTGTCTACAACAAAACACATCACGTCTATGATTTCCATTTCAAGAAGAGAAATGATTATAATAATAAATGTTGACCTTTTATTCCATGACTTCAAGTCTATTAATTATGGAAGAAAAAAATTAATATTTTTATTAACTGGGGTTCAAAGTGCACATACAATGACATTTTACCAAGTGCCATTCAACACAATATTATGTAATTAATTCAGAGTTCTTATCTATTCATGATACTCTGTACTGCTGATTTAGTGACAGTTTGGGGTAGAAAGAGTAAGTTCTAGACAAAATAAACAGGAATATGGAAGAAACTACACGTGCATTTTGGAAATTCTAGAAGATATGCAAGTGCAGTATGCAAATAGTACAATGAAAAAAAATATTTTTATTCTTATGCTCCAACATGTTAAAGTCTGAGTTAAACCGATATAGTCATTTCACTGACTTATCTTGAATATAAACATGTTAGTAACATTTTTTTTGTGGTTTTTGTTTTCATAAAATAAACTTGTTCATCCATACATAAGTTCCACATTCTGTGTAGATACACACAGTACTCTCATAATTATAGTAAACATTTCTTCTTCAATAAAGGATCATCCGATTGAACCAACCAACGTATATTCAGTCAACAGACGATATAAACTTGAAAAAATGGTCACAATTCATAAAGTTTGGTTACTAAAACTTTGTTCACAAATACAATTATTTTCTCTAAACTGAAGTTACAAAACAAAATTTCAAAAATTTAATATGCAGCTGTTGAAATCTTAACTTCTTCTGTTAAATAACCCAGGTTATAATATTTATTTTATTGGAACTTGTTATTCCCCAGTTTTATGTTCGGTTGTACACGTGTGCATTTCTAAACAAAAGTATAACTTTTCATCAGAAAGTTTTATAACCAAAACAAAATACTACAATAAGCATCATTTCTTAAATTTTCATTAATATCTATTTATTGTAATAAAAGCTATTGATAAAACAACTTCAATTTCTTCTCCTACAGTTATTAATAAATTGTACAACTTCTACTTTAAATGTGCAAATTACAATTACACTGAGAACAATAACAAATACAAATAGTAGTAGTTATTGAGCTAAGATGAATTATCTTTAACCTTTAAAATATTTAAGGTCAGTTTTGACATTTATATTTTTCACCACTGCAATAAAAATTCTGATTAAGAAGTGTGTGAAATAGGAAAGCCTATACAAGTGGCACCAACCACTACAAACTCACATCAGGAAATGAATAACAGAACCATGTAAACAAGAGCTAAATTAAAGAAAATATTGACTGTTGGGTATACAAGGGCTGTTCAGGTAAAGAGTTACTATTTAGTTTATTCAGTGACTTAATATTTAATGACAGTTTAGTTTTCATAACAAGTGTATTAAAAGTTAATTATTTTAAAAAAGTGACTGTTATGACAAGTTTCATTACAAAACTCTGTACATATCATGCATTGTGTATGTAATTTAATAATTGTACTAAGATTTTTTTGATATTGTTGATATCATCTTACTCAAAGCTTCTAAGTCTTTCTCGATATGTTTAATTTTGTTGTTACTACAAAGCTAGATATTTTTAGATTATTCTCTCAAGTGTTCTAAATACATGCAGATTTAAAGAGGAAAAAGTTAGCAAAAGTAAAAGTGAAAAAAATTAAGTTAGACAATGTGATTGTCAGTTTAGATATAACGAAAAATTTCTAACTTGAAAGTTTCACAGGTTGTATTGTAGCAACAGAGATAATTAAGGAGAAATTTCATGTCAAAGGGAGTTCTAATGTAATTGGACCCACCTGCATGAATTTGATTAAAAGGAGACAATTATTTAAGACTCTGGAAAGAACTGTCCTTACCAACAGTTACAGTGGTGATTTTAAACTGTTTCACATCTTGTAACAACAGAAATAGAAAACAATAGTTAGTTAAACCATGTTTTAAATCAGCTGTAAAAAGTGTACACGTTTTTTACAGTAAAAATATTTAGACCTACATTGTATTCACTATTAATGCATTTGTTGTTACTGTTAAATTATAATACAACCAAAAAATAAAGTGTAGGGACAGATAAGTGTGTTAAACAATATCCATTAAAATGTAAAATCTTTAAATTTCTACTGAGCCTCATCTCATAAGCAAAAACAAGAGGAATCCCTCCCAAAATATGAGAAACAGTATTCTTTATTTATTTATTCAGCATAAGTGGCCACACATGCCCCATATATATGTGTGTATGCAAGACTTCTTCTGTACATAAAGCACAACACAGATGAAAAACTTGCATTAAATCTTAAAATAAGGAGAAAAAATGTGGCTATGATGAAATCCACAACTGGAACACATATATAAAAGAAAAAAAAATCACAATAAGTAATAGAGATGAATATTGTGACATCCTTCCTTAAAACTATTAGTATCATTTAATAATCTCCTCATAGCATGGCACTGACTAAAAAATGTGGAGATTACAATCCCAAAATATGGCATGAATGTGGATATCTGGCATAACAATATTGTTGACAGTTGAGATACTGAGGTGGCAAGTAAATATAAATTTAGTCACTACAATTTTTTATTTACTCTAGTTTTATCTATATTTAACTCTTTTGTATATATAGACTGAGTGTGGATATTTGTAAATATGTAGTAAACACATGCCATGTGCAGAATATGATCAAGTAAGTAATGTATACTTGTGTATTTCCAAGTTTACAATTAATGATTTAAAAGTCTTACAAAGCATATAAAATATGTGTATTACTTGTTAAAGCAACTTGCAGAGAAATCTCAAGGACTCAATATGTTATTTAAACCCAGTACAACTAGTGGCAAGGTAGATTTTAGGAATGATGTTGAATTTATGCTCAACTTACTTCAACAGAAACAAATGCACCTCCATCAGAAATGGTGTTAGAGTGAGAGCTGATATTTATTTCATCAGGATCTGTCTCACTGGATAACCTTTTAAACTGGTGGTTTGAACTATTAGCTGTTAGTACTGTTGGTACATTGGTCATGTCACAGTACTTTTTTCTAGAAATAAATTATGGTACAGTTAGTGTTATAGATTTTTCAAACATTAAATATATTCTAGATTCAGTTTAATAAATATATAAAAGTTACTTATTTTACATTTTAAAACTCTTAAATATTAAATACACAAAATTATAAAAACAAGCTTAATTTATTCATTAGAACTATAACAAATCATTCACATACACATTTGTATGGTCTACGTGACGGCAAAAACCCAGTTATGACATTCAACAGTTATATCAATAATATTTAAATATTTGACTCAATTCTACGCTCTGGAAAAATTGTAATTCATAATAATAAAAACAGAGATGATATTCCAAAATTTGTTTGCAAACTTAATCACATGTGTGTGTGTGTGTGTGTGTGTATGCATGTAAATGTATAAACTAAAAATTACATGCTAGCAGTAAACAATTTATATATGTCCTATCCTACTGTCTGTATTGTTTCCTGAAAACTCAGATTTTTTTTCTTCAGAAAATATATTATAGATTGGCTATGAGCAAATACATAAAGAGGTATCACTACAGTTATTTCAATGAAAAGTCAATGGCATGAAAGAGAACTAGCACAAAAGCAAACTTACTAAAAAACATCCAAATATTTAGTGTATTTAGAAATATGGAACTGTAGCAGACTAACATGTTAAAATATATAGTGCAATAGATCTGCCATATTGATAAGAAGGCATCATAATATTGACTAGTCATCAGATAGAAGTATAATTATTTTACATTTAAAATTTCACAATTTTTTTTTACTCATTTCGTGTACAATTTTTTTGTGCATCAGGTAAAATTACATAGGCCTTCCTGTACAAGCTCTATAAATTAAACATATAGTTTTAAGAAAATAAAGTCCGCAAGGCCCATGGACTGTCTTTATGTTTCTTGATGATATTTAGCAGGCTCAAAATATAATTAAAGAAATTTGTTATGTTACATTTTCATATTTTTAATTACTTAAAATATTCTAATATGCTCTCTTGAATGCTGCATATCTGTCATTTCGCTCACTTTAACTAATATAAATGTCTTGACATTTCTGCTAATTCATAAAACCCCAACACTTGACATATTTTATTAGTGTAACTATTAGTAATAGTAGATTTCATTGCAAATGACAGTCGAGAAGTATTTAACGGATTTGATTAAGCCTTTTCTTACCTTTTCACTGTTCTAACTCGAACCTAATGTACTCCAATAATCAGCTTAATATATACATTTATTATAACTGTTTTCAACTTTCAAAGAAAACTGATAATGATAAACTAACTATTTTAAAACACTTTTACTTTAATTTTAATTAGCTACTTTCAAAACTCTAATTGTATAGTAGCAAGTACCCTTGACTATCCAAACTTACTAGAATAAACAGTAGGTCGTTTTACACTTGACCATGACCATGAATTAAATGACATTGAAAATACCTTGTCTACACCCCCGTTAAAGTTTACACCAATACCTTTAATTATGAGAGATGTTACTATAATAGTCATAAATTTACTGAAACAGCGTACATATTGGTTTAAATATTTCCAAAATTGTAAAATCATTAAAAATTATCTATAAAATACTTTGACTGTAAAAAATACACAAAATATTATTACCATACAACTCTCTGTTGTACCTAATATGATAACCACCTGATGAAGATCATTTTCCCACCACACGGCTGTAGTAGAAAGCTGTTCGGGTGAAGGCGTTGTTGTGATGCTCCTCAATTACACAATAATATACTAGATGGCACTACGTGAATTTAATAATAAACATCAACCAACTCACAGAATAAACTACACAAAATATTCAGTTGTTTTAGCAAATTATGAAGGTAAGAATAAACGTATGAGATAATATCGCCCAATAAAAACATTGAATTATAAGTATTATTTTTAAGGTGCAAACAAAAATATCAAGAAGAGAGTGGGCCAAATAATACAATCACACAAATATATTATCAAATCCCTATAAATATTAAAATAATAGCACTGTTGGTTATCTCTCCTTGTAACTACTTCAAAGGGTATGAATGTTCAATAAATCTATGTGAAAGGACTTATAAATTTTCAGTTTGCGGTTTTTATGAGCTTTTTTACCACTTCCGTGGCCTGGCATGGCCAAGCGCGTAAGGCATGCGACTCGTAATCCAAGAGTCGCGAGTTCGCGCCCGCGTCGCCCCAAACATGCTCGCCCTCCAAGCCGTGGGGGCGTTATAATGTACGGTTAATCCCACTATTCGTTGGTAAAAAAGTAGCCCAAGAGTTGGCGGTGGGTGGTGATGACTAGCTGTCTTCCCTCTAGTCTTACACTGATAAATTAGGGACGGCTAGTACAAATAGCCCTCGAATAGCTTTGTGCGAAATTGCAAAAACAAACAAACTTTACCACTACTTCGCCCCCTGTTGATGGATTTTCATCAAATTGGTGTGAAGATTTTTTGAGTTCGTGCGGAGATATATACAAATTTGCGGTTTCACATTTTATGTTTAGAGTTTTAATATGGTTTGGCACAGCCAGGTTCTTAAGGCACTCGATTTGTAATCCGAGAGTTGCGGGTTCGAATCCCCGTCACACCAAACATGCTCGCCCTTTCAGCCTGGGGGCTTTATATTGTGACACGCTTAATACGCTTGGCCATGCCGAGCCGCTTCAGCTAGTAAATAAGATATTAATACTTGTAAGATGAAAGCACACCGAGTGTGTTAAGTATATCAAAAAGTAATTTGTACAACAAGCATCTTCATTAAATGTTGTCCAGTAAAATATTAGTTAACCGTTTTATGTTTATCACCTAGCTTATATCAATTAAAAACGAAATTTACCTCTTGACTTCGTCATGAATTATGGATGGATTTATCTTCGAAAATCTATTTCATAAAATAAAACCAATTTTTCATTTTTAGGCTAAAGTCTTTATGTGACTCAGCAATATTAATATAAAGCATAATAATATTATCAACTTTCATTCCCAAAAAGAGATGTTGTAAGCTCCATTTATCAAGAGTTTGTTTAAATTTGTTTTTGAATTTCGCGCAAAGCTACACGAGGGCTATCTGCGCAAGCCGGGAAGGCAGCTAGTCATCACCACTCACCGCCAACTCTTGGAGTACTCTTTTACCAACGGAGAGAGGGATTGACCGTACCATTATAACGCCCCCACGGCTGAAAGGGCGAGTTTAGTGTCTTAACCACCTGACCATATCGAACATTTATCAATTTCAATATCGTACTTGAAATATATGGATAACGTATTGAGATTATTCATAATTATAATATTGAGGTAGTACAACTCAGGTATTATTTGAGAATTTTGAGCAATAATACTTGTAATTTGTGAGAAGGATGTTGTGGTTTCCTTTTCAACAACTATATGTGATATGACAATATATAATTTTCACAGGATCTAAAAAAATGTGATATACCTTAGTACTCTATCGTAGGCCTTCCCATCACAACTGCAAGTGTTGTTTTTCACGATGAAAAGATTATGACACTTGTAATATAAACATCTTGTGTCAAACTTTTTGTTCAAATGCAGATTTAGCCCGTATAGAGAGTGATTCAAACAAAATAATAATAATAATTTAACAAATATTTGTGATTTTCTCACACTTAGCGCTTTTCCTCAGAGTAACCTGCAGAATTTACAAATTAAAAGGAAGATATGACAGATGCTGTATTATGCAACAGAGGCCTGCCTTTATCTTACTGATTGAATCTGACACAAAAAAAGAGACTATACAATCTTGCATATAATTCTAGTTAATGTTGTAACGAATTTACTATCCTCTATCTTTATTAATGTTTATTTAAGTTAAATGTATATTTAAAAATGTACATAACTTATACTGTTAAATCTGTATTGCCAAATTCCCGCCTATTCAGTAAAACTGTAGAAGATTCTTGAATATCAGAATCAACAATATACGTGTGTAAGCAAAGATTGGTTTAGTTTGTTTTAAATTTCGGGTAAAGCTACTCGAGGGCTATCTGCACTTGCCGTCCCTAATTTAGCAGTGTAAGACTAGAGGGAAGGCAGCTAGTCACTACCACCCACCGCCAACTCATGGGCTGCTCTTTTACCAACGAATAGTGGGATTGATTGTCACATTATAAAGCTTCCGTGGCTAAAAGGGCGAGCATGTTTAGTGCGACCTGGATTCGAACCCGCGACCCTCAAATTACGAGTCAAACACCTTAACACGCTTAGCCATGCCGGGCCCAGCAGAGACCAGTACATCGTCTACTTCGTTGTTCTGGCTGAAATTTCTAGAAACTCTAATCACGCCTCTGAATGTTATCAACATGACGTACCTAGATACAGTATATATTGTTGGCTTGTTATAGTTGATATAATACAAGTCTCAGAAGCTATAACTGTGATTAACGTTTATTAATCTGGAGCTTCAGATATCTGGCTAGGAACGTTTATAAATTTCGAACATTGCAAGCCACTTAATTTCAGCAGATTCACATCGGACATTACTCTTCCGGTGAAGACATTATGATAACTTCATAGGTGAAAAACTTGACGTGTGATCAGCGAAGAGATACATAGCTCCCTGTTAAGTGAATTGTACCTACATTATCTTGAAATTAACTCGCTCAATATGAGCACTCGATAACGCATGAAGTTCCAGACCAAATAAAAGACTCGACACTGTCTGCAAGATTCTAAAATGTTTGAATATAAATCATTATTTGTAATAACTATTATTGTAAATTATACTGTTGTTTGTATTTTAAAATATATTTGTACTAAAAATAAAACCGTACGTATATATCTTGTTGGCATGTACCTTAAATTGGGTACACATCGACATTCATTTAACTTCTAAATTACAAGCTGTAACTTAGTTTCAAGCTATTTTAAATTGTAACATGTAACAATGTAAAAAGCTGAATACTGTTGAGAGAGAGAATGTTTATTTTATATTTATCGCCTCTCAACAACTTAAATAAAATTTGACATAAAATCCTGAAAAGCTGAAATAGTATAATTTTTGTTAAACATAACATTCTAAACATTTTAATACCAATGCGTTTCTCAAATTTAAAAGTGATAACAAATTAGCCTACTTGTACATTATACATGTAAATTGCTTACTTTTATCATGGAATCAATTGGTTAGGCTTAACCAAATCTTATACATATTTAATAACACGTGTCCATACATTGTCTACGGTAGCAATATCCTTATGGCCTGGCATGGCCGAGCGCGTTAAGGCGTGCACTCGTAATCCGAGGGTCGCGGGTTCGCGCTAAACATGCTCGCCCTCCCAGCCGTGGGGGTGTATAATGTGACGGTCAATCCCACTATTCGTTTGTAAAAGAGTAGCCCAAGAGTTGGCGGTGGGTGGTGATGACTAGCTGCCTTCCCTCTAGTCTTACACTGCTAAATTAGGGACGGCTAGCACAGATAGCCCTCGAGTAGCTTTGTGCGAAATTCCAAAAACAAACAAACAAACAAGCAATATCCTTAGAGTCAGCAATGGATCTATTTCTTGCTGTTTATGACGACAAATGGTTCGTATTTTGTGAATAAAATAAAAAAAAATGTCTTAATTAAACACAGAGACTGTCAAGACTAAAATTTACATCCAAGAATAGGTAAAAATGAATTTATAACTCAATGTTATTGATTCAAAGGTTAAGAAATGCAACACCCCCAGTTTAGTATTTAATTTTTATCCGCACTGGATCGGCGGTAACCTTCAAACTTAGTGCTAAAATATGGCGTTCGACACTTGCAATGGGCACAATGAAAATATTCTATTATGTAGCTTGGCACGCACACAAATGCCCTCACATATATAGATTCATGTACTCTGAGCTTGTGCTACCACAAGAAACATGCTTACACCATCTTGCAGAAATAGTTTGTTTTGGAAATTCGCACAAAGCTACTCGAGGGCTATTTGTGCTAGCCGTCCCTAATTTAGCAGTGTAAGACTAGAGGGAAGGCAGCTAGTCATCACCACCCACCGCCAACTCTTGGGCTACTCTTTTACCAACGAATAGTGGGATTGACCGTAACATTATACACCCCCACGGCTGGGAGGGCGAGCATATTTAGCGCGAACCCGCGATCCTCGGATTACGAGTCGCACGCCTTACGCGCTTGGCCAAGCCAGGCCAACCTTGCAGAAATACATTTTCCATGGCTGTACAGTCTTGTATAGACAGAGCATATCAGATTCTTGTGCATTACCAGTTAAAACACTTTGTAATAATAACAACATTTTTTTCGGTGGTCCATTACATGGTTTGAGCAACCTTCTCAAAATATTAGAAACATTTATCAACTTAATTTTTATGAAATAGTGGTACTTTAACTTTTGTAGTTGTAGTTGTTTTGAATTAAGCACAAAGCTACACAATGGGCTATCAGTGATCTGTCCACCACGGGTATCGAAACTCGGATTTTAGCGTGTAAGTCCTCAGACATACCGCTGAGCCACTGGAGGGCTTGGTACTTTAACATATCTGCTAAGTTCAAAGTTGTTATTTTGCCTTGGTCAATAACAGTTGAATGTTAGTTCCATTCCTTTGAGCTAAATTTATTTTTCAACTTCAGTGCGGGCTTTTTCGGTCTCGAGACGTTTATTTTCTCTTTCTTTATTGGCTTCGATATAAGCTTGTTCAAACTCGATCTGTTTAAGTAATAACTGGAACTATAACTTATCTTTAGCACTCGACTCTGATTGGCAAGCTTGGACACTAGAACATTCTCCCAATACTTCATCAAACAAGAAATCACCATCAACTAATATTTCAATAGTAAGCTTTTATAACTCATTTGTTCTCAGTGGTTTCTTAACCTCTAGTTCTGAAACTTTGGTAAGTTCGAGCAATTCATTTTTATCATCTCTTTGTAACTGATTGTGAGAGAGTAATAGGTAATCAACCAGCTATACTGTGTGGCGAGATTTTTATCATATTATCTATGGGTACATGACCATGTATAAATTTACATAATTAAGCTTATTAGATATTTTTTAGTAGCGAGTAATTGTGCGGTATTGAATTGTAATCTTCAAGTATAGTAGCTAAATAAAAGTTTAAGACATGTTAAAGAATGTGTAGGATAGACTGGATGTGACCTGAAATTCGTTAGAAGAGTTGCCAATTATACTCATTTATTATTGCCTTAGCAAGTAAATATTTTGCAATTACTATTGAAAGTGAAGTTTTTGCCATTCTGGTTCTTTCTCCTAACTTCTTTCAACGTTATATTGGCAACTCAGAAGTTACAAAATTAGACATGTAACTTGTAATGTCCAGCACGTTTGAATCCTAGTATTGATGTGTAATAATTTTAGTGTAGAATAAAGAATTCATTTCAAATACAGATTTGTTTATAAAATGAGATCATAGTGTCTACGTCATTACTCTTTATGTGGTATTTAAATTCTAATTTTGTATAATATTTAAAGCTATAAACCTTCAAATGGCAAAACACTTTTTGCACATCATTTCAAACATTTGGAAATAAGCCTAGTTTTATATATTGAACCACAGAAGTAAATTTTTGGAATATGAAAAGAGCTGATTTTATATTTTTATAACCAACAACAACAAATTGCTTTTTTTGTACTGTAAAACACAGAAGAGAAGCAAAAAAGCATATATTTTTAAGTAACTTTTATTGTCCTTGTTGTTCCAACAATTCCACTCTAATGCTGTAAAAAGCTTAACAAATAAATAAATGGAAAACAATTTTTCACTTTTATGATAAATTCAAAAAAGTGTAAAAAATTCATGACTGAAAAAAGAAATATTATACAGAGCTGGATTAACACCACAAAATATAACAGTCTAATAAGTTTATTTCTAGGAAGACACTTTCAATACTTCTGTCCACAAATCTCTAGCCATTTTCATTTCAAACGTTTTACTGTAATACATGACAAAAGAGCTTTAAACCAGAAATGACTGAATAGTATATTATTTTATTATTAAAAAAATATTTTTTTAGGTTTTTTTTAATAATACAATTAAATTTGCTTAACATGTATTCATTAATTGTGATGAGGAAAAAAATGTTTGAAAAAAATGCAGACATTTACATAAAATGTAATATAAATAAAATACCACATACGCTTTTAGACAGTTTCTGAAAAATGCTTCATTATTCATATTAATAAACATTCTAGAGTTAATTGAATTGATTATTTCCTTCTAAGTCATGTAGTAATATTCTTCACTTTACAAGCAACACTGAATGAGCTAAAGAAAAGTTTTTGATTGTAAAAAGTGTAATCAATACACGTACTCAATTTTTATTTTTAAATGCTCGTCATTTTTCCATAAATGTTGCCTCGACAGATTTAACTGTTAATGCACAATCTTATTTACTTTAGGCACATACAAACAGATGTTACCAACACTTACTCAACATTACTGCATGTTTTCTATGAAACTTAGGACATCAAGCAGTTTGAAACATTACTCTTTCATATGACCTGTCTTGTCAAAATCTCAGTCATTTTTCTAATGGCTAGTTTTAAATTGCAGATGATCAGAAATACAGTTACTTCAAATTGATTAACAGGTAACATGAGATTCTGAATAACTATATATTTTGATGCTACTATTAGTAGACTAAAATATTGTGACTAGTATAACAATTCAGATCTATTAAGCAATGCAGCTTTGTGTGATTTACATGTTTAAATTTTAAAGTAGCTGTTAATAAAAATTAAACAGCAATAACCCTAATTTGTATAAAAAATAAACCTGAAGACTGTAGAAACATCCCTGTAAGATATACACAAACTAATAACTGTGCAACATGCCTAAATTAACTAAGCTTCTGATTACTGTCTAGAATTTAACATAATAAAGCAGCTGTACAGAATTGTAAGGTTTCAGACAGTAGATGTTTCATAAATGTCTAATAAAAAAAGAGTGATCATCCTTCAGCACAGTTTGAAAATCAAAATATCACTATTGTGCAAAAGTCACAAAATAGACGTAGCTTTTCATAAAACCCATATGCACTCTCATGTAACACAATTTTCATTATTAAGCCTAATTCTGGAAAATTGGTTTTGCACTCCACTTGTTAAGAAATAAAGGTAAAAATCAGATTTGTCAAAGAATTGTTCTTTAACTGCAAAACTGTAGAATTGAAGCACTGACCTACCACATTTACAGAATACTAATATACTATTGTATGGTTGTGGAGCACTAAAACATTCAAAAGCTTTCTTTTTTTGTTTTGGTAAACAATTTAATATGCCATTAAATCATCTCACATGATTAAAATAATAATAATAAATTACAGTTAAGCCTAATCAATTAATATGTTACAAGTGTACAATTTAAAGAGCTTGCAAGCACTTTATAATTTCAATCTTTAAAAATGTTCATTGAAAATGTTGAAAGAAAATAATTTTTCAGGAAAGGCCAACCTCAAATTTTGGGTACAACTGTACAAAACAGTATTAAAAACTCAGTTTGGTGCACTTCTAAGATAGTCCTTACCAGTAAAATATATCAACAGGTTTGGTTACTTGAAGCTCAAAAATAAAGATTAAACAAAGAAATATAAATGGCAAATGATGCAATGATGAATCAAACTGAAATTCATTTTTATCACACACTGAACAACTAGTGTGGTCTACATGACCAGTATTTTTACTGCTGTCTTCAGTAAAATTTCTTGAGATGCTCATACACGATAAAGAACTGAAAGACTATTTAAGGTAAAAATCATTTTTACAAATAAAATCTCCATGTCTGAGAGAAACCAAGAATAAAATTAAAGTTTAAAGACTATTAGTAAGTCATGAATCATATAGAAATGCAAGAAAAGTGGCAAGTTCCATCATTTAAAATCTTCTATGTGTTACCCACCTACTAAGAGCAGTCTGTACTTTAATTTTGACAAGAAACACACAAAACATTATGATGATACAGTTCATATTCTTGCATAGAGAAAGCTTTTGGATTATCCTGTACAATATTCTATTTATGTTACTTAGCACACAAAACAAGCACAACTCTACAAGTGAAGGAATATAATGCAGCATTGAATGCATACATTAATCATATATTAATTTTTCAGTTACTTACTCAAGGAATTTCAAAGTAATTTATACTTAGCTATAGGAATCAAAGAAAAACTCATAGTAAACTACTTTTTTAAAAATGTGTGTAGAAGGCCATGCATATTTCACAAAAACAGAACAATTTACACTATTATCTCAGCTTTTTAAATAATAGTGAATAATAAGTTAATACTTGTTACAAATGTTGCATTAAAAAAACATATATACAACTTTTACAAATTAGATATTTATCCAAGATAAGTAGTATCTTAAGTGTTTAAAATTCAGCTCCTACTACTTTATTAATTTGTGGCTATGCCCTTGAAGTACTATACAAATAGTATGTATACAAAATTTACACATTAGTAACAGTACTGAAAAAGGATACAATAATGTTCCATGGTCCCAACCGAACCCAAGTGGGTACAAATCCTTTGTACAAAGCTAAAAATCCCTCTGTTTGTACTGTCTGAGAATGACAAAAGAACAGTATATATTAAAACATAGCGGCAAGTCATTCTTATTATACAGTAGTGCAGAAAGGAGTTTCAAAGTGGGGATGCTTGGCTAGAGATGTTGTAGATTTCGTAATGGAAGATTTAAAGTATAAGGAGTTGTTAAAGAAGGTTCAACCTAGGGTGGTCTCAAGGTAGAAAATTAGTATTTACAGTTGGTATACAAGTCAAATATGTAAATGTGGGGAATGTTACAGCACTCCCATTTTTAATGTCTGTATTATACAGGTAGTTTACTGTGACAAATGTTGCTCTCTAGTTCATGTGTATTCATATTATTATTATTTGTAAGTATTAAATAAAAACAAAAATTCAGTCTAGAATATTATTTCTAGAAATGTATGTGTATTTTTAGAAGAAAATTACATAAACCAAATGTCTTTGTTAAATGTGTCATGAGGAACATTCAACAGTCAAAAAGTATTAAACATGATAAAGCTTTATGTAAAATACAAAAAGAAAACAACAAAGTTAGAAAGAAAAGTTAAATAGTTATACTACTTAAATATTGCAAATCATCTCGAAGTAGACGTAAAAAATTGTTCAAACCTTTAAGTTCAATTTATTCATTTAAAGAATCAGCAAAATGTTTATACAATTAACAACATGAGATCCTTTTCAATGAGATTCTTAGATCCTAAAATTTCTACTTTCTGTACTACACTGTACCCATGACTTATAATTCCTGAAAAATAAATACAAATGTTCCATAAAATTGTTAGACAATTTATCTTGTTCAACAACAAATATTCCTTGAAATGATTTAATCCCCCCCCAAAGATTTGAACAACCTGTAGTGCAAAATGTAAATAAAAATCAAATATTTGTTTAAAATTATTTCAAAGCACAAATAAATATATTTTTCCCAGCATATTGTGTATCAGGATTTTTCATTTTAGAATTAAGGATTTAAAACCAAAAAGTGATTGTGGTATGATTTCCTACTTCAAATATTCACTTAAAACACACAAGTAAAAATATTTTTAAATTTAAAAAAGTTTACGATGACTTTTAAGATTTTACATATATCACACAGATAACCTTAATGGAGAAGTGTTACACTTACTTGAATTGCACATTGCAGTGAGCTTGTGTACACAACCTCTGCTCTACTGCCATTCACTACAGCTGCTTTGAGTCTCCTCTGATTCATCAGTCGAGTCTGTCAAGCACATGTCGTGTATTCACAATTGAGCAATTAAAGTAGTTTCAATAATTACATTATACACACAAACTACAGTAACGAATTACCTTCTATTACCTATTAACTAAAAATAGAGTATTAAATATTATCTAATCAGTAGCCAAAGATAGCATTTATCAATAACTGACAAACTTTCTACTCTTTCTTCCTTTTTTTTATTTTGTAGGAAAAAGTATGGTGTTTATAGTGTTCACAATGATGAAAAAACAAATGTAACTGTGTAACAATTGCAAGTTACCTCACAGACAGGCAGAAAGACATTGTGTGATAATGTAATAGGCTTTTTTTTTAATTCCAAGCAAAGCTACAAGAGGGCTATCTGTGCTACAGTCTAATTCAGCAGTGATACACAAGAGGGAATGTAGTTAGCCAGCAACAACAACTCTTGGGCAAATTTTTTGATCAACAATAGTGAAATTGACTGTCAAATACAATGCCTCCAAGTCTGAAATGGCAAGCATGCTTTTCTATCTATAAAACAAAAATTATTTGGTACATGTTAAATTTTATGGTGTATTATGACAAATAATAAAAAGTCACTTTTGTAGTTATAAAATTTACCCAACAGTTACTGACCTTTATGATTTGAATAACACAATAAGAAAGTAGTACATCTGATGGAATTTGTGTGATATTTGTATTGTTATTAGAAATTTAACATTTTTTAGAGAGAAAATTGTGAGACTGTTAATGTAATTTTATTCTTCATAATGTTAATATTTTACTCACTGTCATAAAATTGTTGCCATAAATCCTGGATTTTTATTTCAGTTATGTAAGTAATATCCACCTAGCTCTTTTAGTATTTTATTAGCATGTTACACATTTATGGTTTGCACATAGATTTTATTTTTAAAAATTCTTGAAATCTTAAAAACAAATAATTAATGCACCTTTTCTTAAATAAGAATAAAACTGATAAGGGTTTTAAAAACTGATTGACCATTTTACAAAAAGTGTTATTCTTTTAAAACCAAAAATGTTTAAAGACAACAAACAATTTCCACTACACTTTCATCAAATATTTATAATTAATTTTTCACACTTCCCCAGGAACACAATACAATTTATCTAATTTAGTCTCACTACTCTGCACTGATCCTTGGCTTAATTTGATAAATGGCTTACCCTAACCACATCAATTGGAGTAGATGCAATGGCTCCTGTAACTCCAGCAATGAAACTAGATCTATAAAAACAAATTACAGGCCTTACTGACACTTTTCACTGATAAAACACACATCTATCTACACAATTCTATGTCAAAATCTTATGCATTTTTATCACAACTTCTGCACTATTCATTGATCGTCATTCATTCTTTTATTCATTTTTTTACTCTAGAAAAAAGAAAGCCAAAAGAACATACAAAATTTGATGCACTGTGACTGACACGTAACTAGGCAATGATCTTAAATAGATAAATTTGTAAAGATCCATTACTCAAAGCAGCATGTGTAGGATCCTAGCAGAATGTCATTTTTAATTTTCTTCCCTATCAGTCAATAAAAACTGTCTTTTGTATCAATATAAATATTTCTATACTGATTCTCTTTACTTCAGAAAGCTACGCAGTTTTAAGAAGGGAAACAAAACATTATTACACAGAAACCATTTTATTTTTATGAAAATGACTAACTAAATTCCAAGTTTATTTCAGAGGAGGTGAGAAATACAATTATAATAAAGCTTAAGCAGAAATCACAAATAAATTTACTTATTTGTGTGTAAATAATTCAAATTAAAAAGGTTTTAATGTATTGTCTATCTGTCTGTATATATATAAATATATTTCTGTTTCCAACATGCACTAGAAATGTATAACTACTTTTGCCTGAGTTTGTAAATGTACATGTAGAGATCAGAGATATATAGATAAACCAGTCTTGTAATTATACACTATATGGTAGAGATAGCAAACCACTCAAAGAAGAAAAGTACAAGTAATACACAAACCTTTTTAAAAGATCAAAAGTGCAACTGTTCAAGGTGTTCACCACCATTACAACGTAGGTAAAACTAAAAAGCCTTTAAAAACATAGAAAGGCTTAGTGCAAATTGATGCTATGGCTCACTTATTATATTGCTTCATGACTTACACTGTGTAGTATCAAACAATCCTCTAAATTTTTAGTATACTCTGCAGTATTTGAATTTCTCTAATCCATAATGTATAGTACCATTGCAGGTTAGTGTAATTCAGAGAATGCAGGGTATACTAATAACTATGAAATGATCACCCAAAACTAGCACAAGATATTATATTATTACAGAAGTTTGCATTTTATACACCTTTAATGTGGCTTGCATGAATTTACAAGTACAACCAAGTACGTTATCACAGAAAATTTAGTAGCTGTGTTGCTCACCCACATATCTAAGTGTAGGCAACGTTGTTTGCAATCTTAAATGAAATATGTATACATTATCTGCTAAAAACTGTCATTAAACAGACATGTATTTGAAACTATATTACTGGCCTATCATGCATGCATATTCTTCAGGCAGAGCACTTCTAAACAAGGTAATATAACATTCTCAATTTTTCTTATATCTGTTATCAGTCTGTTGCATATGAAATGTTGGTTTTTCACATGAAAACTTTAAACTCAACTTTTAATGTCTGAAAGAAAAGCATTATCATAAATTTGTTAGAATATAGTGTATTGTCTGGTTCATTTCAACTTTATTTTCTTACTTCAGAAACTAAATAATATTTATATTGATTTTTGTCACCATAGATAAAACTGATAGTCATGTAATTTTCTTATACAAGTTCAAGCTTAGTTACATTGTAGCAACAGCAGCTCATAATATTAATCATACATTTGGTGATGGCCCAGCTAATGAACACACAAGCATAACATTGGTTTAAAAGATTTCTTTCTGGTGACACAAGCCTTGAAAATGAGCCTCAGAGCTGCCCTCAGACAACCACTAATGATGAAGAAATGAATCCCTTAGTTCAATTAGACACTTGAAAAACCACAAGAGAACTTGCTTACAAACTCAACGTTCATTATTTGACAGTTTTCTCATATCTTGAAGCAATTGCTAAGGTTAAAAATTCAATAAATTGTTAATTCATGAATTGACTGAAAACCATCAAACAAGAAGAACTGATATTTGTTCCCCATTTCTTACTCTCAACAAAATCTACCCATTTCCTCATAGAACTGTCACCTGTAATCAAAAATGGGTTCTTTATGACATTCAGTGATGATCTGGACAGTGGTTTGACAATGAAGAAGCACCAAAACTATGCCAAATCCAGCTTTTCACCCAAAGAAGTTTACAGTCAGTGTTTGGTGATCAAAAGTAGCTGTGATCAATTATTCATTCTTAAACCAAGAAGAAACAATCAAAGCAGAGATAATTTGTTGTGAACTTGAATTATGCATGAAAAGGTGTCACAAGAACATCCAGCAATAGTCAACAGCAGTTGACCCATACTGCTTCATGACAATGCTCAACCCCATTTCTCACATGCAACTGACCAAAAAATAAATGAACTTCAGTATGAACATTTACCTCATCCACCAAATTCACCTACAAATTATCAGTTTTTAAAAAATATGGACTTCTTTTTGGAGGAAAAAGTGTTTGCAAATCAAAGGTTAATTAAAAGTGCCTTTGAAGACCACAGGACGTTCAATTCTTTAAAGTCTGTTTTTGAATTCTGCCATAGCTACGCAAGAGTTATCTGTGCCAGCCACCCCTAATTTAGCAGTGTAACACAAAAGGGAAAACAGCTAGTCATCACCACCCACTGCCAACTCTTGGGCTACTCTTTTACCAGCAAATAGTGGGATTGACTATCACATCATAAAAAATGCCCCAATAGCTGAAAGGGCAAGCATGTTTAGTGTGACAGGGATTCAAACCACATAACCTTCAGCCGAGCACCCTAACTTGCTGGCCATGCTGGGCTCAATTCTTTAAAAATGTCATTTATAAATTTGCAACTTATTGGTAGAAGTGTAGTGAGTCTAAAGGGGCTTATTTTGGTTAAATAAATTAAACAATAAAAAGACATACCTGTTTAACATTTTCCTTTAAAAACATGACATATGCAACAGCCTGATAAATTACAAAATGAAATTGGGGTTTTCTTTTAGTTCCAAATTTAAAATACTGTTTCCTCTTGGACACTAACTGTTTATCACAATATACAACAGCATTTCAACAGAACACAATGAGTTTGGTAGTCAACAAGCCTACATATTTATAATGAGCAGGCATTTGAGTTTTTGTTCAGCAAACAATTGTTTCTGACCAGTTGAACAAGAAGTAAACCATTTTACAACTTCTGATATACAGATGGAGTCAAGCTTATTGTGAAGTAACTATTACAATGATTCCCTAATACAGAGAATCCTTTGTTATGATAATTGTATAAGTACTCAGATAACAAACATTGGTATTTAATTAAAAATGTGATGGGACACAAAAAGTATTCAACTTAGGCCTTATAAAAATGGAGCCTTAAGTGATGTTTTATGTGAATAAAGAGCTCTAGTTACTGCAGAATGTCCCTTACTCCAACACATTATAAATAACACATGGTAGTCATATCTATGAGATTTAAACATACAAGCTCAAACAAAAGCCTGAGTTTGGATCTTGAAAAACAATAAGTATTTGTACATACATGAAGTGTGTGATAACATTATCTGCCAATAGACCTGACAAAATAAGGTTTTTCTTTGTAATGTCATAAACAGGAAGTTCTACACCAACCACAATGGCTGCTCTCTGGGCAGTTGGCCCCACTCCCTAGAAGAAAAAAATGAAATATATTTTGATTTTGTTAGCAATACCTTTGTTTTACAGTAAATGTCATTTAAAATGACAAGTACAAACTGCATTTAAAAAACACCTATGCTCCCATTAATGTTGTACTTCACATTTAAAACTCATCTATTTGTTTGTCTCCAATCTTTAATTCATGACCTTAAAAAGTTAGTCATATGTAGGTTTTGGTATGTAGTACCTGTTATACAAAATTCCCTAAAATTTATCCATTTAATCTTGAGGTATCTATCTACAAGATTGAGAAGGGTAGGCAAACTGATACAACTTGTTCTGCTTTACAAAGCAGTGGGGGAATAATTAAAATATAAAATTTATCAATTAACAGAAAACGTTTAAAATTTTATTAGCATAACATGAATGCAGGTTAATTTTCATAATGCTTTCCTCGAGTAAACTGAGTGCTTATTACAGAGTAAAATCATATCACTTTTCAAGAAATTCTACAACAAATGATAGGTCAAGCAATGAAGAAAATATGACAGCTTTAACACTGAAAAAAAAGTTAACATACTCACTTTCCAGAGGCCTCTGATGCCTTCATTTTTGTAGATATTCAAGAAGCAATTAAACATTCCTTTTTTAGCATATTGTTGGTGCTGAGCCTGCATTCGCACCTAAAAATTAGTAAAAAGAATATTCATGTTTGTTACACGTCAGAACAAAGACATCTTTCAATATCAACACAGTTAACTTCATACTGTCTCATCATACAGCTTTGAATAAAGAAAAGACTAAATTACCTTTATGGGTATTGAAAGTCTGAACTATTAGGCAAAATTGTTACTATCACACTTTCTAAGAAAAAATTCAACACAATGCTTGATTAAAGATGCAACTCTTTTCAGTGTTGAACTTAAAATTAAAGAAAGTTCATCTAATATAAATAAACTCCCAGTTTGAAATAACAACACAGCCTCACTACAATTAAGTCTGTTCTGAATACTTTTACACTATTGTAATGTCCCTTGCTAATACAGCTGCAAGTCTAAGGATTTACAACCCTAGAAACAGGGGTTTGATTACCTTCGAGGGCTGAGCTATAAGAGGAACAAACACAGTTGTCGCATTGCTTGTCTTTCTTGTAATTTACTTAATTCTGTATTTTAATTATTCTTTAAAAAATGTTCAAGCTTTATAAATTTGTGTACCTAATATTTTACCCTGTTCAACATAGTGTTTTGAAGATGGAATATGTACATCTCAAAACGTTCAGGAATTAAAGGTTTGTTACTGTAGACGTGTCAAATGTTTATTGTTGTTGCATTGTTCTGCTGTTTATCATCAACCTGTTTCTTTTATAAGTACATATTTGTCAGACACTCCGATCATCAATAAATTGTTCAACAAATCAACACAAAAATCTAGAAAACCTTTAAAACATCAGTAGGGTTGGCAATAGATGATGATATAACTCCAGCAGTAACTCCACATACAACATTCTTCAGCAAAGTCTCATCTACAATAAAGAATAATTATGCTTTGTACTTGCAACACAAACATAATTGTGATACAATATCAGAATAAACTCCTATTTGCAGTTATCACACATATAAAGAGGATGAAATACTTGTGTTGTCACAAACAATGAAGCTCTGAAATATTTTAAGGTCAAATAGTATATTCTAGAGAAATTGTGATTGATTGATTATTATAACGAAACATGAATAATTATAATCCACAGAAATACACTGTAAAAAGTATGTAGAAAATTTTAAAATAGTCTTTCCTTTATACTGAATTATTCTGAAACTTTTAAGCATGTAATTTGGTGAAAGGTTATTATAAATTTTCATTTTCACCATAAACATGTCACTGTAATGTCTAAAATGTAAGGTGTTTGGAATAAAAACCATAAAAAATACAATGCAAAAATATATCATTCTTTTCCCCCATGCTCTGTATGTTTGAAGCATTAACAATGTAACCTGTACTGCAAAACTACCAGATTTCTGTTTGTTTTTAACTTCCTTCCTTTATCAAAAATGAAATAAAAAGATGGTTCCACTTATATATATTTGCCAAAGAAAGTATAATGACTTCAAAGATACATAAATACTGGCCAAGTAATCTATCCTTTATCCACTTCTTTTTAATTATAACAGCCTTAACTATTCAATGCTTTTTATATCCGTTTTAATGCTTAAGAAAATGTTCTTTCTCTAATCTAAATTAGTACAATTTGAAACTTTATTTTTCCCTTTGAAATCATAATATAAGATACTTGATGTTTTCACTATGATCATTAAGGTACCAGCAGGTTAGAGTTCCAAGAAATAATCGCGGTGTTATTTATTATACGTACATTTCTAACTCTCTGTTTGTTAAATAAAATTTTATACATTTCACACAGGAGGAGATGAATAGGATAAGTAACGTTTACATCATTTACATTTGCTAACTGATATGAAGTTGGAATGTGCTGTTTATTTCTTATATGTCTTTGTTTATCTGTATATCTTATGATGGCCTAATTGGAAAACAGTCAAAAATACCAAAAAATTATGTGGAGTTTATCTCTCAGTCAACCTTAAAAGAATTTACCTTCTCACCAAATTTTTTACATTTTTAAGAAACAAGCATATTGGGGATGAAATTGAGAGATTAAATATCTTTCATATCAGATGGAATAACTCTATGAAACAAAAACTGGAACTGCACTCAGAAATCAAATTAGATGTTAAAAAACATAGTATATATACTTGTTGTAAATGACATTTATAGATTCCATTTAATCAGCAAAAAAAATGGGCAAAAACCTGATTTATATAACAAGAATTAGAGATAACTACAGTATGACAAAGCAGATTGATCGACTGATTGATTTAGTGTTATATGGCACAAAGCAGTGAGGCTATCTGTGCCAAACATCCGGTAAAAATGTAAAATAAAGTAAATGTAGTAAAAGACATAAAAGGAAATGAAGGTAAAACAAAAACGTATAAAACCAATGTTGACACCTAGTCTACAACGTTAAGAGAGAAAGCAGAGTATAAGAAGTTGTAAGGTATTTACTCTAACAAAATGGTAATGATCATAACCCGAAAGGAAGACAAACAGGTAAGTTCAAGACCCACCGTCAGTCACCTGAAGTTAGCCTTTCCAGGTTATGTGTCATAGCAGCCAGTATCAAAATGTAAAAGAATAGAAGTTTTAAAAGACATATAGCAAAATCGCAAAAATGAGTAGCCAAATGTCCAGTAAAAAAATAAAAGTCAAGTAAATGGAGTAAAATTTGTAAAAGTAATTGAAGATAAAAGCAAAACGGCAATCAAAATAGAAAATGGTGCAAAATCCAATGTTGACATCCAGTCAACAAAGTTGTAAAGGACTACCTGTAGCAGAATGGTAATGATCATAACCCACCAGGAAGACTAACAGGTAATAATAAAAACCACTGTCAGTCACCTGAAGTTGGTTTTTCCAGTCCTGGTTCTGGGTTATGAGTCGATATGGCCAGTACTAAAAGGTAAAGTAGTAAAAGTGTGAAATGAGATGCAGCAAAAGTATAATAACAACTCGCCAGGACGACTAACAAGTAGTTCAAACAGCAGCGTTAGTCACCTGACGTTGGCCTTTTTCCAGTCCTAGTGTCAAGTTATTTAATGTTCTGGCCATTGTCCAATGCCAAATTGAATGAGAGAGATTAAAACTGTAAAAAAGGAACCATAAAAAGATGTAATGAATAAATAAGCAACACTTAAATGAGATGAAAAAGATTAATGGCCATTAAAAAATTAAAAACGTTATCAAAGTGGACAGAGTCACCATCACCAATAACACTGTCCAATGTTACAAACTGACCCTGGGAAAAAATATGTTTAAAATATTGCCATCGTTGAGAATTGTAACGATGGCAAGAAAGTAAAAAATGGCTGATAGTGATTTGAGTGTTACACAAACTACACATTGGTGCATGAGTTCCAGATAAAAGAAATCGATGAGTTAAAAAACTGTGACCAATGCCTAGCCTAGTGAGAACAACTTCCTCATTCCAAACTTTACGGAAGCTAGATGGCCAAAGTCCAATTTTGGGTTTGATTTGAAAAAGTTTGTTGTCACATTGCTCACTCCAAGTGAACTGCCAGCTGGCACGGAGCCGAGCCTTGAAGACAACACCATAGTCCATGTATGAAATAGGCACAGGAGTGATGGTGCGGGAGCAGACAGATTTAGCTGCCATGTCTGCAAGCTCATTCCTGCCAATACCAACATGTCCTGGTATCCATAAAAACTGGATTGAAGTCGCTGTTAATGAGAAACGGACCAGTTAGTTTTGAATATCAGAGAGAATAGGATGTGAGCCAACGTGTGGCGATTCCAAAGCAAGTACAGAACAGAGCAAATCAGTATAAATAGTGCAGTTGGAGTACTGCTTAGCTGCAATATGATCCAGGGCAAGAGATATGCCATACAGTTCAGCAGTGAACACAGAAGCTATAGAGGGAATTCTGCGTGCAACTACTGAACCACAGCAAACCATAGCAGAGCCCACTGAATCACCTGATTTGGAACCATCTGTATAAATGGGAATTGAATGATTGTTTGAAAGATATTCATTGAATAAAAGACAGTACTTCCAATCTGGAGTATCTGCCGTTTTTAGGTGACTGAAAGAAAAGTCACATTTGAGGGCTGTTATAAGCCATGGTGGGATGGGCCGACCTGTAGAATCTGCAAAGTTATCCAAGGACAGACCCAATTCATCCAATTGCGCCCAGAAGCGAAGGCCAAACAGAGCAATGACAGATCATCTGTTATGAAAAAGTACTGCCCACCGAGAAAGGAAAACACATTCCCAGGTGGGATGTTTTGGTAAGGAACAATGTTTCGAAGCATATTGTAAAGATAGTTACAAACAGTAAAGGTGTAGAGAAGGTTCATGACATTCAATGTATGTGCTTTGAACTGGAGAGGTACGGAAAGCTCCAGTGCAGAGCCGAAGTCCTTGGTGATGAATGGGGTCCAGCATCTTTAAGGCCAAGGGTCTGGCAGAGCCATAGACCATTTATCCATAGTCAAGTTTCAATCGAATAAGAGCATGATATACCTTTAACAATGAACATCGATCTGCCCCCCAACTGGTAGAAGAGAAAACACGGGGGATGTTCAGTGCTCTTGTGTATTTGACCCGAAGCTACTTTAAGTGTGGTATAAAGTTATGCTTACGGTCAAAGATAAGCTCCAAGAACTTGGTCTCAGGGACCACTGGCAGCAAAACTTCACCGATATGAAGTTTAGGATCAGGGTGAATACCCTGTTGAAGACAAAAGTTCATACGGTTTTAGAGAGAGAGAAATTAAAGCCGTTCACCAGAGTCCACTTCCATACACGATTGAGGGCAGTTTGTAGTTGCCACTCAATATATCTCATGTTTGACGACTGACATGAGATGTGAAAGTCGTCGACATACAGCCCATTCACAACAGTGAGAAGGAGTTGTTCAGTGATGGCATTTATCTTTATACTGAAGAGTGTGATACTCAATACACATTTTTGAGAGACTTCAAGTTCCTGTACAAAAGAATGGGAAAGTGTCGAACCCACACAAACTTGGAATCTCCTGTCCATTAAAAATTTTTTTAATAAACATGGGTAGATGGCCACGTAACCCATATGTGTGGAGGTCTCTCAAAACGCCATACCTCCATGTTGTGTCGTAAGCCTTCTCTGATAGATGTTTCAAGACGAATTAGGTGGTCTATGGTGAAAAGCTGTCGACGGAACCAACACTGGGTAAGCGATGTTTGATTCATGGAACCAAACCTTTCTAAGGTCTTACAGAGACAGCTAGTCAAAGCAATTGGACAGTAGCTTGAAGGAATCTTGAGATCTTTCCCAGGTTTAGAGAAATATAAAATAATAGCCTGGTGCCAGGCATCAGGAAAAACATTCTCCTGCCAGATCCGGTTAAAGACAATCAGAAGGACATCAAAAGAAAAAGGATATAGATGGTGCAGCATGTCATAATGAATATCATCAGGTCCAACAGATGTACTGGCAGACCGATGAAGGGCCATTTTTAGTTCCACCAGGGTAAAGGGACAATTATAGTCAAAGAAACAGTCAGTTTGAAAGGAAAGAGGTGATTGCTCTGCTCGAGTCTTGATGGCCAGGAAGGTAGAGGAACAAGCAGAAGTGCTAGATACCTGGCAAAGCTTCCACCTTGAGTGTTAGTGATGTTCCAGACATCAGTCACCTCCTGACCATCAGAGAGTAAGATCGAGAGGGGGACAGAATTGTAGTGCCCATTAACCTTTCGAATACTGTCTCATATAATCTTGGAACTGGTGGTAGAAGATATGCTTGTTGTGAATTTAATCCAAGATTAATTCTGGCTTTGACGTCTTACCCACCTAGCATGCGCAAGGGCCCGTTGGAAAGCAACATGGTTTGAAAGTGTGAAATATCTACAAAAAGTATCCCAGGCCTGTTTTTGAAACTTCCGTGCTGAGTGGCAAGCAGGATTCCACCAGAGACGAGGATATCGTGGAAAACGTGTCAAGGTCTTAGGAATACACTGAGCAGCTGCTTGTATAATACAGTCAGTTACCACCGCTACACAGTCGTCTATTGATGGCTGATTTACGATCGCAGGATCAAGTTCTGGGAGAGCAGTGAAAGTGGACCAGTCTGCCTGATTTAGGTTCCACCAGGGCACACGGGTAGGGTGGCATCGACCACGATCAGTCTCTCTCAAAAGGATCGGAAAATGATCACTGCCTAGTGGATTACTGTCAACCCTCCATGAAAAACGGAAGAATAATGAAGAGGAGCAAACTGAGAGATCAATAGCAGTAAAGGACTGACTAGGTGCATGAAAGTAAGTGGAAGAACCAGTATCGAAAAGAGAAAGATTGTGATCAGAGAGCATCCACTCTACAGATTGACCCCTCCCATCAATAACAGCACTTCTCCAGAGGGGATGATGTCCATTAAAATTCCCCAGGATTAGAAATGGAGACGGCAACTGTTCAAGGAGAGCATCAAGTTCTGATTGATCATATGTCTCTCCAGGGGACAGGTACGGAGAACAAACAGTGATGGTACGACCCAAGGAAACATGGATGGCTACAGCCTCCAAGGGTGTGTTGAGTGACAAAGACAGGGTGAGCAAATCCTGATCAACCAACAGTGCCACCGATCCATGTACTCGACCATCACACAACCTGTCATTTCTGTACAGAGAAAACTGCCGAATGGAGACTGTATCAGCAGATTTGAGAAATGTTTCTGGTAAAGAAAGACAAACAGGATGGTAGGAAGCAATAAGCATTTTGATATCATTCAGGTTAGAGCATAAACCTTGACAGTTCCATTGTATCAAGGTGACCATTTTTAAGAAGTGGAAGGTGAAGTGGCTGGAGAACCCTTCTGTTTATGACCACGTCTTGTCTCTTTGCCGTCTTTAGTCGGTGGAGGTCTATCAACCTCCATGGATCCTGCCCTGGGTCGAGTGGGCAGGTTTTCATTGTTGGAAGGGGAATCCAGTGACTGAGGACACAAACGAATAATTGTTTTGTCTCTTGGGGTGGGAGAAAATGATGTATCAGAAGAAATGCCTGTATTTGAAACTGAAGGACGTGGGTCTTGAGGTTTGTTGGAAGGTGTGGGAGGAACAAAGATGGGTGTGGAAGTCGATTCATCAATCTTTTTAACCACAGAGGTGAAAAGGATTTTTAGTAATTTTGAAAATGATTCTCTTGGAGGCACAGAGAGATCGGTCTGCACTCCCACTGTAGTTGTGGAATGAAATGCAGCAGCATATATCCGAGATAAAGTTGTGGACAGCAATTTCCGAGCCACAGGATAATTAATGTTGTGTGTCGTTTTCAAACGCTGCACCTCTTTTTCCTCCAATCATTTTGGGCAAGAATAAAAGTAAGAGGAGTGAGAACCATTGCAGTTGACGCAATGTGGGTTCATGTCACAGTCATAGACATCATGGTCCTTGCCTCCACAATGAGCACATGTCAGGGAACCACAACAAGATGTCTTTGAGTGGCCAAATCTCTGACATTGGAAACATCGAAGAAGGTTTGGAATGTATGGCCGAACCCTGCAAATGAGATAACCTGCCTTGATGGTGGCAGGTGCATGTGGTGAAGTAAATGTTAAAAGGAGGGTATTTGTTGGCAGTGAAGTTCCATCTTTGCAAGTGGAGATGCACCTCACTGCAGAAACTCCTTGAGTGGAGAGACCAGCGAGAATCTCTGACTCGTGAACGTTCTTCAAATCCCTTTGATCAATAACTCCTTGTGAAGAATTCAAAGTAGCATGAGGTGTAACCTCAAAAGGTATATCCCCAATTGCCTTTGAATTCAAGAGGAGTCCACTGTGTTGGGATGTGGATGTTTCAACTAAATATGTCTCCAGATTAAAGCTTCTTTACTGACTTTGGAGAGCCAGCAAGTCCCTCAAGTCCCTTCTGAATAAAACTAGGGGACATTTGCCCTAAAGGTTTTTCCGAAAGAGAATGTAATATAGAAAAATGAGGTACGTATGTTACTGATGTTGAAGATTGCTGTTCAGTCTTCAAAACGTGGTCGCTTACCCATCGACTGTTTTTTTACAATTTATATTTAAATTTTTTGGAGGATCCATAGGAAAAAGGAAAAATTTCGGTACCCACTGACCCCACCCACCATGGAGCCCTACAAGGGGACACACTACAAAGTCATGCAAGGATAATGCAGCAACACCAGGGTTTCATGAGCACTATACCCAAACACCAGCATCAAACACAATGTCCACAACACCCATTGAGAACTTCCAACACTGGTACTTGGTTGACCAGCCAATTGACCCAAGGGGGGCCACCCAAAGACTGCCTGTGTACAGGAATTCAAGGCCAAAGTGGTGTGTTAGGATTGGACCCCTCAACCACCAGGATCCTCTCCTCCCCTTCACGGGTCGCCACACACAGCAAACATGTGGGTGGATGTTTAGATCCCAGAGAAGGAAACCAGACCTAACAGAACCTTTCCTGGGAGGTCCCCTCACCACATACAGGAATCCACACCGAGGGGACAAAGCAGAAAACTGAAGCATTGAATTGGATAAAAAAATGGTAAACATGGTTGCTTCAATAACACAACTTTAAGAAAATTCAACCAACAAACACTAATTAAGTAAATGATGATGTGAGAGAAATGGAACAATGCTCAAAAAATGGAGACAGAACACTAATTTTGATAGGAGATTTGAGATGATTAGAACAAAATAATGAACATTTCTATACTACTCAGGCCAACAAGTCTTAAGCTACAATAACTCAAAACTAAATATATCTTAATGTTATGAAATAGATCATATCAGGTCCTCAAAGGAAGTTTTCAGTCTGAGCTATAGAATAGATAATTATTGGAAGAGTTTATTACATGCTATTCAAAATCATAACATATGGGAAAAGCTACACACCATATTAATAAGAGTAATTTAAAATACATAAAACAAATTCATAGAAATGTTAAAATCACTGGGAGGACAACAGCAAAATTCCCAAAATGTTTCCCTTACAGTACAGCAGCTAGTCTATATGAGTGAAGTATTAAACAATTTATATTTGTTTACAAGCCATGAAAGATAAATTTACAGGCAGTATGTAAAAGCCCTGTATCATCGATCTGGTGATGATTTCAAAACAGTAACTGAGGTAGGTATTAAAACTCAGTGATATTTGCTCCAAAATCCATACTCAATTGAATGTCCCACCATGGTATCAACAGCATATATGTAAACATTTCTATTTAACTCAGAAACAAATGTAATCTGTAATAAGCAATAAAATGGTTCAGTAAACTCTCGTTGTAACGAAGTAAGTCGTAGAGACCAAAGAGAATTGTTTGTTACAAAAGAAGTTCGTTAAAAAGGATTTTTTTTTCATTCACTAGCCAAGTCTGGTAATGGTAGGCCCTATAACTGATGGCTGTTGCAGTACCAGTAACTGGATTAAAGGCTCAGAAGTCACACGTATGTAAACACTTAAAACACATTTAATGAAATTCAAAAAGACAATTAACAGCACTTGTAAAAAAAAAGACATGTCAAAAAAAAATAACATTCATAATATAGACATACATGTATGTAATTATAATATACAGGATACAAACACCAGCAAGAACGTCTAACTGGAGTCACTTGAAATATTGCACAATGCTTTTTTGCAAACTGCTGTCCCTCTGGCACTTGGTCACAAAACGCTCTATCATGTTTAATTAATTGTTTAATTTGACTGTGATTAGCCTTTTATAGGCCACAGCATGCAGGCTGCCCAGGCATAATCTACTCAAGCCATAATCTGAAAATTTTATATCTAAGCTAATTTTTGCTGGGAAAACGGGTGAGTTGGGGCGGGCAGGGGTTTAAAGTGTTATTGACCATAATTATTGTAAAAACATTGCTAGGCTAATCTACTACCCCGTCTACAGTCCGCTATTTCTCAAGTGTAAGATTTTAATGGTGGCACCACACATTGTTGCGCAGAGACTGACTAATTGCACTTGCTCGAGGCGTAGTGGGTGGTCGGCAGCCGGCAGCGGTGACAATTAATTTAGGGAAGAAGAGAAAAATAAATATCTTCGTACCTGGTTCGATACAAAGGATGTAATATTGATGCTTTTCACACCTCAGGAACTATAATTATACATCGTTACAAGCCGATACTTCGATACATGCAGTTCGGTTCAAGGGGCTTTTGTTACTATGTATTTATATGGACAGTTGGCCGGACCAGTCAACAACTTTGATACAAGTGATATATTCGGTTCTAGCGACTTCGAAACAATGAGAGTTTACTGTATTTGATATCACACTGCATATCATTTTTGAAAACAATATACACAGCAGAATACAAACTTGACATGAAAATTCAAACAACATTTTAACAATACATATATCAGACGCACGCATGGGGTAACATTACCAAAATGTTGATTATAAATTTCTCTTTTTTTTCATTCAAGTTTATAAAGATATTGAATGCTACTTTTTTGGGCTCTTTATTAATATTAGCAGCAACACTTGTTAATAATCACATATAAGCATTCTTTACTCACTAAATGCCCAATATCTGACTCCTTGGTTCTATTTTTCCTAAAATATCATAATATACTAGGGGGGAAAACTCAGGCTTCTCTTATAATTTATTTTTTGTTGTGGTATTTTGTGTTTAAAAGCACAACATTTATAAAATGTACAGGTAGTGCTGTGTATTTAATGTAATTAAAACAGTTAAGTGACTTGCTTAGACTTCTAACATAAAAGGTTAGGTATGTGAGATCAGAATGATCTTGATGGCAATGCGAGGCATTTTGATGACTGAACTTAATCCTATTTTATAACACAAGGTAACCAACCACCAAACACCTGCAGTACAACACACACTTTGGGCCATTTGGTGTAACAGAAATTGACAAACATCAACTTACATGACAAACACACACCAGATTTGAAACATTTTCAAAACTTTGGTATTAAAACTCTGTGATTCTGCTCTAAGATCCCTACTTTAACAGCACTTTAAATGTTTATAAAGCCATGAAAAAATGCACACATAAAACCTTTAAATATGAACACTGCTCTCTGTGATGAGACTCCAAGGAATGACAGATCCATTTCCCAAACACCTTTCCCTTTGCACTTTCGTAATCCTAATTTCATTGTAGCACAGTTCAGAGAAGCTTCCTAATTTTTATAAATGCATTATATCAAATTATGTTCCTAAAAATGTCTAACAGAAGTACCTTTATTTCAAGCATGAATATATATATATATAATGAAGAATTATAACTGCAAATACATTTAACAGAAAGGTTAAATATTTCTAAATGTACACAACATACCTATTTTTTTTGCAATTAATTATACTAAACTTCTGAAGGACAACTTCTTTTCCTTAGTTAAGTTTTAACAAATCAAACCAAAAACATTTAATCAATAAGCAATTTGCAACTGGCACTACAAAATAAGTTATAAAGTTATTTTTCAACCATTTTCTTCTCATATAGCTATAAAGACAGAGGATGGGAGTGAAAAACACTAATTTTAATCACTAACAAAAGACTCAAATATCCAAAGGTACTGTTAATTCATTATGCATTTTGTAGTTTGTAAGAATTTACTCATAGAAGTACTATACATTTTGCAATTTCTAAAAGTTGACATTTTTTTAAACTGAAAATGTATTTGCGATTGGCACTTACCTGCCCTCAAAAAATATCTTTCCTTGATTACTACCGCACAAAATTTTCAATGCTTGCCACTAACCTCCTATCTCCCCCTTCTGCATATCCACATATAATTGATTACACAACAACTCACCACCAATAGAAGCACAATACAACTTTTACTGTAGCCACTGCCTTTTTCTGTATGCACTCGTTAATAAGTTCAAGAATGGTTGGAAGGCCTACACCACATAACACAACTGCTGTTAACCATAACCATCACATAACACTGAAAGTGGGGAGGTTGGGTGGGAAATGTGTGAAGATGCAAGTATCTATTGGAAATACATTTGCAGTTTAGAAATATGTTAATTTTCAATACAATATCTTATCTCCTCTTACAAAATAGCTATAATTTCATGTTGAACTGACAGAGAACTAATGAAAAAAAATAATTGCCCTTGCAAAAGCACTCAGAGAGACCAAGAGATGCAGAACCACAAAAAGAAAATATTAAATCTCAGCAAAAGACTGCACCTCATCTGATCCAGGTATACTCTGCACTCTTTTAAGACACTGTTATGAATATAAAAGATGGAAAAATATCAAGGAATCCCATAATATGTATTTCTGATTAATGGGACACCTAGGTATCATGTGGCCTGGGTATGAAAGACCACAAAAGTAGTTCTCTTTCATCCAACACCTGGCAGAATTTGGAATTGTACAACAGTTCTGTGTTTGGCAGAAGATTACCTAATTCTTCACTTTGAAACAGAAATTAGTAAAAAAGGTTTACATGCATTTCCAACCAGCCAGCACCCACCACCATATGGTTAGGAGGAGGAAAGTCCTGGTGGGATGATTTCTGCATGCAGTTCAAAACCCAACAGCACTGGATATGGTTCTTCCAAACCATGTTAGGAGAAGTTTATCCAGTTGTACACAAGTGGGGTTATGGGTGTTGTATCAAGTTACAACCAACATTACATCCATCAGATGGGTGGAAGAAGAACTATGAATGTTGGGTGCATAACTAATTCAAAACCTGGCAGCATTGGGCATTTTTAATCAAACTTGTGGTAGGAGGTGGGATAACAGTTGGAACACCTGAGGATTTATTTACCTGGAGCATCTACAACCAACACCTGCTCCCCAGAAACCACATCCATAGGATGGTAAATAGGAACATCCTCCCAGCTTGAGTGTGTATATATATGGACACACACACACACTATCTATAATTGTACATCAGGTCCATGGTAATAAGGGCATCATGCCATTAACATGATTCTGAATGTTACCAGACCATCTCCAACCATCACCAAATCTTTTGGGAATGTACATTCAGAAGATAGTAGGAAAGAGGAATGCTACAGTGGAAAAAGAAATTTGTCAGAGATACTTACATTAATATAGTGTAGTGCTACAACCAAATCCTGGCAGTATCTTGAATCATATATTGAGTGCAAGGTAGGAAGAACTATACACCATGAATACTCAACAAAATGCCAATGCTCTACTCTCAAATTGAGTGGTGTGATGCATCACTTAGGAGGACAGGCTTCCATGATATATAACCCTAGCAGCTACAAACTGGTAAGTCACATGGACTCCCATACTTCACTATGAAAGAAAAACACACTAGAGAATCTGGAGGACCACATCATTAGATACAGAGCAATGGGTGGCCATGATCCCCTGTTTGGAAAAGTAAAACTGCCATGGAGACACAAACCACCTATACCTGGCAGCATCTGGAATCATATGCCAATTCTGCATTTGGAAGAGGTACAGCATATCTGTTATCAAGCATGATCACAGGATAGACAGGGTGGATTTCAAAGAAAAAATATATACCTGGTCAAATACCACTCACAATAAAGTGGGATTCACAATACACTAGCAAATAAGCTCCTGTAATTAAAGAAGTAACAAAACATAGTAAATAAAAACTAAGTCTGTGGTATGAAGGAAAATGTTGACAACTTTGAGAGCAAAAATAAGTATGTCTCTACCAACTGAGAAATGATTAACAAGTGTAAATGTGGAGAAGATCCTGATTACAATGAAAGTTGTGTCATGTTCCTACTGGTGGAGAACTTTTGCATTATCATTTACATTTACTGCAAAAGCAGTAGGTGAAAGGGTAGTGGCAAGCATTGAAAACTTGCACCAAAAAAGAGCAGTACCAATTGAGAAAAGTTATTTTGTGGAAGCAGGTGAGATACTTTCACAATATATTTCAACTAAATTTGAATGGAGAATGACAAAATATGGATATTAAACTGTATGCACAGCTAAATACATAATCAGTGCCATAGTTTGGAGGTAAGAAGCAAAAAATAGAAAATTCTTTTTGCAGGAAACAGTGCAAATTAACTTTATATTTAGATATTCATTACTGCTTCTGTATTGTATATCTATTATATGTGTGCACTAAAAACATCAGAAACAAACAATTTTGGGGACGGACTGATGCATGCCTAAATAAGCAGAAAACTCCTGATTGGTGGGAAATGCTTATGCCTGTGAGTATTTTCTACCTTGATTATTTGTAAACCACACATCTATCATATACAATGGAGTTGTGATTTAAGAACCTTTTATATTTAACAGACAGTTTAGTGGTTTCAAGTGTTCTTACTAGCAAGTACTAATGGATTTAACCCTTTAATTCAGTTGCCAGAGCACTCATCTGGAATTTGACAGGTTTAAAATTTAAATCAAATGTAAGGATATGTTGTGAAAACATTATTTACTGCTATAATATTTTTTTAAAACACAGTAAAAACCATTACTATGGTTATTATGCAAACAGAACCTACAGTTTAGAAAACATTATTAAATAGTAAACTTTACAGTCAGTCACCCACTTAATTCTATAGTTTTCTGAACATCTCCAAGTCTCCCGAAGTCAATAAAAAAAACTTTCCATTGTGAAATTCTTTTTTTTTAATGTTTGGCTATCAAGTAATGAAGTAAATTTAAGCCTAAAATCATCATGAATCCTGTTTTTGCCATTGAATGTATCATTAACTACCCTTTTCAATACAGTTATTATGTTATGTTTCAATATATTAATGAAAATTTATGTTTAATTTGGAATAAGTTTTTTTAATGTTCAATTAATGTTTTAAAACTGATAGATGTTAGAATAAATAACACACTGAAATAACCAGAAATAAAAAATATAGTGTTCTCAAAACAGCTGGAGGCTTGAAAACTAAAATATCTTTAATATGCGAATTATGAATTCCAAGTATAATTTTGTGGGGTAGAAAATCTGATGTTGCTCAGGTAAATGTGTGCAACTATTATATCACTTGGAAACAAATGTTTTATAAGTAATTAGTAAACGAAAAATAACAACATTTACTAAAGATTTGTTAATAAGTTAACAGTTTCACAATTTTGAAACATTATTCCTAATGAAACCTGATAGCTATTTGTTTTCCTTAAGTATTTAAGTTTTATTCCATTTCAGAATGAGCAAAAACATAGCATTCTTCAAGCTGTAACCTTCATTTTTCACAGATGAGACCAACAAAGGAACTAGTTAAACATCATATTGTTTTTATTATTACACCATATAAAATATAAGCTTATATTTTAAACAGTCTAAGGTAATTAAAAAAACAATTCAAGTCAAATCTAAGATTGTGATTTATGATAAATGAAGTTAACTTTCTCCTTATGTGAAAATGCACCACAAAGAGCTAATTACTTCATGTGCATTTATCATATAAATTCTTGCATGTACTAGACACCTTAAGAAAGCTCCAATTTCTACAGATAAATATGTATTATGCTAACTTATGATGTAATTATGATTAAAATGTGGTTCTTCACCAATAGGAGAGAAACGTATCCACCATGAACAGTGAACCTTACAACTACTAGTGTTTTTGACAAGGCACACAAAATGCACTTTAGGTTGAGAGAAAAGGTGGAGAGGTGTTGTAGAGAGATGATTATTTATCTGAAATTTTCATGTGAGGAAAGTGTTAACTTCAGAAATTATACTGACCTCTCTGCACTACTAAAATCCCACACTGGAGACAGTGCATAAAAAGATGAACTCCTCTTCAAAAATAACATCAGAAAGAGAAAACTCAGTGTGTGACACTGAGGCAGTTGGTAGCCTAGTAAGGTAATGATCAAGACAGCGTATAGAACGATATTACAAAGAAACTCCTCTTCAAAAGCAACATCAGAAAGGAAAACCTCAGTGTATGACACTAAGGTAGGGGGTAGCCTACTAAGGCAACAACTTGGTGGGACAATGCAATCATCTGGAGCCTTTGCTTAATAACAAGGATGAAGAGCAAAAGAGAGTATTAAAAATGATTTTGCTTTGTGCTAAAGTATCACTCATGTGGAAATAATTTAAGATTGTTCAACCAGTCATTA
The DNA here is from genome assembly GCA_011833715.1 of Carcinoscorpius rotundicauda. NCBI lineage: Eukaryota > Metazoa > Arthropoda > Merostomata > Xiphosura > Limulidae > Carcinoscorpius > Carcinoscorpius rotundicauda. Next base: position 80,845,285 of record CM022401.1, on the reverse strand, counting down.
CCTCACAGGTAAGCAGCTGAACATGAATATATAGTATAGCTGCAGCTGTAAGTTAAAACATTTTGTATAGGAGTAAGAAAACCAAGGGAAAGATGGAAAAAAGGTATGTTAAGGTTGCTTCAGTAAAGCTAAGTCTCAGTGGATAGCATCCAAATGAAGATGAAACACAAGAATCAAGTAACACATGGAAATGTGCAGAAAGAGGAAAAAAATAATAATAAAGAGGAGATCCCTAAACAGAATGAAAAGATTCAAGTGAAGCTGGTTCATGAAACAAAAACATGCAAGATCCAGGAAAAAAAATTACTTACAAAAAAAACAAAAAAAAAAACTAAAGAGATTCTGTGGAATCCAAGTAGTAAAGTGTGCAAGTGAGACTACCTAATTTATGTTTGCAAAGAAAATAAGTAGCAAAGGCAGGTATGGAAACAACTGTGATAGAACACTCAAAAGATGGACCAGGATCAGGCTGAAGTAACAGAAGCAAGTGATCTTGAATCAGAATGGAAATATCCATGTAGTGCACAACGGCAACAAAATCACTGACAATCAGAGTATCTCCAGTTGTCAATACAGTATTAGATGACTCTTGTAAGGAAGAATTAAAAGGCTTGGGAAAAATCTAAAACATGAATACATAATCAAAAATTTGGTGTTCCATTTCTGTACAAGATATAACTTTTATTTTTTTTCATTTTTTACTTGTAGAAAATTAACCAGATATGGCAATGGTGAATAGGTTTAATAATGATCTTAAAGAATGCCAGACAAAACTTCTATGTTACACCAATTAACAGAAACAGGCAGTGAAATATGTATTCCAAAAGAACAAATCCAATTAGAAAGAAATCATATTGAAGATAATTTGAATAAAGTTCTAATAATAAGTTTAAAACTTAGTACTGCTCTTTCATACAACCAAAAAAATTATGGAAAAAAAAGGCCAAATGAAAGGTTAAAACTATGCAAGATACCTCTTATAAAAAAAACAAACAAACAAAAGAAAATGTATCATGCAAGCAGTGCCTGAAGATACAACTTTAAATACTATTTGCCCTACCACTAATAACAGTACACTGCTCCAATGGCTTACAAAACTAATTAACCATTACACCAAAATCCTTTTCTTTCATGACACTCTTAATATTATTCCCATCCAAATTATACTTATAATTCAAATTATAATAACCCACATGCAATATCTTGCATTTAACATAATTAAATCCCATCTGCCATTTATTTGCCCAATTAAGAAAATGATCTAACTCCTCCTCTATTGCAGCAGCATCCTCTTCACAGCTAGCAACACTCAAGACCTTGATATCATCAGCAAATTAAGTAATCTGTTGACTATTCTTTCATCTATGTCATTAATGTATATCAAAAAGAGCAAAGGCCTTAAGACTGAGATCCATAGTACACAGCTTGCAACAATAATCCAGTTTGATTGAGAACCATTTACAACAACCCTCTGCTTTCTTCTAACCGGCACTCATCTACTCAATTAGTTAACTTGTCCCCCACATCTATAGAAATAATTTTATTTAAGCCTTTTATATGATACTTTGTGAAATCTTCTATAATACCAGTCAACTTAAATTTCATTAATGTGTGATATTTTTCATTAATTTTATCTTTTATACCCTTTGTGAGCCAACCTGTTTTGTTTTGTTTTTACTTACAGCTACACTTTTCCTTCCCTACGAATATGCTTGTTTTGAATATTGAAATATTTTTAAAGAACTTGTTCATATTTGCTCATTGTCTTTAAATAACTAAGCTGCCCAATTCATAACAGATAACTCTTGTTGCATCCCTTCAAAATTTACTTCTCTGAAAGTTTGTATCAAAATATAATTATTCCTGGTTTCCATTTGCTGCAAAATATCAAATCTAATAAAGTAATGACCATTTGTACCCAAGTGTTTCCCAATTTCCACTCTTTTAACTATTTCTGTATTAGACATTAACCATAAATCTAAAATAGCATTATTTCTAATAGGTTCCCTAACCAACTGGTAAAAAAACACCTCTTGAACAGTTTCCAGGAATCTTTCTTCTTCAAGGTTTGACTCTAGCATTTCCCAATCAATTTGTCTGAAATTAAAATCACCTATAATTTTGACTTCATAAACAGCTGAAAAATTAATCTCATTCCAAAGTTTATCACTAATTTCATCAGTTTCATCTGGTGGACATATGCAAATTCTAACTACGAGTTTCTTCCCTCGTTATCCACTAACAGGAACCCAAATGAATTCAATCTCTTTGCTGCTATCCTTAATATTATCAAATTAAACGGGATTTAGCTCACACTTCATGTAAAGAGCCATTCCTCCCCTCTCTTTACTACTGTCCTTATTAAGTAGCATAATAAAACACCTTAAATTTAAAAAAAAATTCTGTCATCAAAATAATCTGCATTTAACCATGTTTCAGCTGTTCTAATTATATCAAAATCTTCTATTCTACCAGTACCCTAAAGTTATCTATTTTATATAGTATACTTATAACATTACAACAGTAATAATTAAGTTTATTCTTATAATTATTTTTATACTACTTACCTATGCTAAACTTTCTTCTATATCTCATTTTTGTTATATTCAGTTTATCTTTGCCCTCCCCACTATCTGGTCATAGTTTAGATTAGTTGGTTGGTTGATTTAGTGTTTTATGACAAAAAGCAACAAGGCTATCTGTGCCAAACAACTGGTAAAAAGTTTAAAGTAAATTTAATAAAATTCATAAAAGGAAATTAAGGTTCCACAAGACAAAGTTTAAAAAAGAAACACATAAATACACATAAAATACACATAAATCAATGTTTGCACATAGTCCACAACATTAAGATAAAAAATACAGTAACTGAAGTTGTAAATGACTTTCTGTAGATTAACTGTTATTATCATTACTCGCCAAAAAGACTAACAGGTAAGTATAAAAACCAACATCAGTCACCTGAAGTTGGCCTTTCAGTCCTGGTTTAGAGATATTTGACTTCATGGTCATTTTCAACAAGGAAAGTAATAAATAGGTTTTAAAAGATGTGTAGCAAAATTGTAATAATAATTTGCTAGGACGATTAATGGGTGGTTCAAACAGCAGTGTTAGTCACCAGAAGTTGGCCTTCCCAGTCCTGGCTGAGTTATTTAATGTTATGGCCAGTTTCTAATTTCAAATCGAACTAGATGAATTGTGATTTTTAAAAGAGAGCCACATTAAAATAATGTAATGTATAAATTAAAAACTTAAATGGAATTAAATGGATTAATGGCTTTTAAAAAACTAAAAACATAACCAAGGTGGACAGTGTCGCCATCACCAATAACATTGTCTAACGTTATGGACAAACCTTGGGACAAGACATATTTAAAATGGTGCCATCGTTGAGAGTCGTAACGACGACAAGAATGTAAAATATGGCTTATTGTGAACTGAATGCTACACAAACTACACACTGGTGCATAAGTGCAAGAGCAGGGTATGAACTAACGTGAAATGATTCCATGGCCAGTGGAAAACTAAGCGAGTCAATATGAATAGTGCAGTTTGAGCACTGCTTAGCTTCAATGTGATCCAAGGCAAGGGAAATGGTATATAGTTCAGCAGTAAACACAGAAGCTATAGAGAGGATTCTGCAAGCAACCACCAAACCACAACAAATTATGACAGAGCCTGTACAGTCATCTGATTTCAAACCATCTGTATAAAGAGGAATGAAAGAATGGTTTGAAAGATGTTCAGCAAATAGCAAACAGTATTTCCAACCAGGACTGTCTAAGATGACTTAAAGACCAGTCACAATCGGGAACTGTAAGAAGCCCTGGTGGAATGGGCTGATCAGTGGATATGGCAATGTTACCAAGAACAGACCCAATTCATCCAACTGCACCTGGATATGAAAGCCAAAAGGAGCAATGGCTCAGAGTTTAGAATTCCACTCTTAAAACTGAGTTAACAGCCATTACAAAAGTGCCAGATCCTTTCCTAGTTAAGTGTAAACCATCCATTCCAAAATTTTTCTCCTCCAACTGAAGTGATCTCACAATTCCAATCAGTTAACCTGCTCATCTTTATGCACTAATTCAACCTAGTATTTAGCACTGGTGACCTACTCAAAATTTCACCTCCACAATTAATTCTTGGCAGTATCCCTGACACACAATTAATTTATGGCCTTTATCTTTGAAGCCTTCCCAGTGTTTATGGACTCACACTGCTAAAATGCAGGTTTTTGATATCCATGGTGGGCAGAGCACAGACAGCCCATTGTGTAGTTTTGTGCTTAATTCTAAACAAGTAAGTTATCTTTAAATGTTATTATTAACTCCACATATTTATTAATTAGCTTCTGTGACCTTCCTTTCCATACATCATTCGCCTCTACAAGCACCACAAAAGTTGCATCTCTGCTAGCCTCCTTTATTATATCTCTTGCTGTGTCAGTTATATCTTTCATTTGCACCCCTCGGTAGAAACATCTAACTTTTTTCTTCCGACTTATCCTGCAGACTATTCTACTCATATGTCACGTCAAAAAATCATCCAACTATAACCTCTTTAAGTTCATATCTGTCTCAATTCCTTTAGCTTTCCCTGCCTCCAATAATTCCTCATCTCCATAAGCCAAGGGCTGAAATCTGCTGTTCAACAGAATAGGGTGTTTACAATTAAGTTCACTAATTTTAACCCTGATGATACACTTTTTAATTTCCTGAATGTCATTGTTCATTTTAGCTGATGCCTCCCTTGTATGTAAAAGCTTATGTTCCTCTTGAAATCATGCTGTTATTTCCCACAATTCATACTTTTCTTTATCTATTTCTTCAATGTTAGTGATAATAGCCTGTAAACTAAGTATAAATCAAACATACATTCTTACTGCAAAAGATTAACAAAATTTTTTAAAATAATTCATTCAAGACTGTCAAAAATGAATCATGCTGTATTAGTCAGTTTTCCTAAAATGTTAGTACTTATTAATGGAATAAATATGGAAAAAATAGTTATATAAAAACAAACAAAATCAACTCTATGAATTATCACTTGTTTTGCTCCCAAAAACAAATTGTCAGACCATAACAATTACATTAGAACAAAGAAAATTTACACATCAGTGCCCACATACAATTGGTTTATATTTGTGATGCATTTAACATAATATATACATGTGTGTATTAAAAACTGATAGTTTAACTAAATAAAGACCTTTTCTTCAATCTATGTTATCAAATGTTATCCTTAATCACAATCCAATACACATGAAATTGCAGTTTTACTTGCATGGTCTTAAAATACGTATTGATTTTTTATACTTGTATAAAATCAAACTAATCTGTGAACTTTGAGTACATTATTTCTCTCTTAAAATGTGCCCCTGCATTACTTTTATCCAACTATAAATGGCTTCAATTTGTACAACAAAAATAATTACATAAAACATCTTGCTACTTGGCCAGTATGATAATTAACTGCAGTAATACAACAGCTGGTAAGTTAATATAACATAATTTTGGCTCATCCACAAAGTACTTACAGGATATTAAGATATTAAGTCTAATCAGCTTTTGGAGTCTTTGAATGCCAACAAATGGTACATTATATACCAACAATTTATATATTAGTTGTTTATTTGTTTTTACTAATTTGAGTACATTTTGGTCCAGCACTACATAATCATTAAAAAACCATAACTGACTTATTTTTTCGCACATCAGTTATATTATTCAACGTAAGAAGCAATGATAAATCACTTATTACTTAGATAATATAATAGTTAATATTGGAATATAAAATGTACTAAAAATTTAAGATTTTGTAACAGAACGAACTGTCAATTTTTTAGAGTGTAATATATTTTGTAAATTTTATTAAATGTTTATTCTTATTAATGTTCAACAACTAACTAATCCTAGGAAAAAGACAGTTGGGCAAGAGAGGGTTAAAAAAAATTATCCTTCAACGTATCATGACTTTTGAACTAACACCACCAAAAAATACAAATTATTTTAAGAACAAAATATATATAAATGTATGAAAAACCTGTTGTTGAATTCTCTTATCTTCATATTACAGTGCAATGAATCCTGTTTTTTCTTATACTCTCATTTTAAAATCAAACTTTACATTTGAGCAAAAAACCATAATGTTACATAGAAATAAAGTAACGATTCAAAAAGTGTAGAACTCTTTAAATTATGATGAATAATGAACATGAAAAAGAATATTATAAGATTTGATTAACAGTAGCCTGTTGAAAATGTCAGCTTTAGGAAGAGAGTAGTCACGCAAGTCTCCAGTGACTTACTTACTCTACATATTCTCCACCAGCACAGCTGGGGATCAGGGAGGAACAGCACAGCCTACTATGCTAGAACTGTGGAAGGATTCTTCATGCCACAGGCCACCCTCTATCTTTAGAGGGAGAAAAAAAATTTGACCGGGATTCCTACAGCTAGCACAGTATCATAAAATGGGAACTAAGCACTTCAAACAATAAACTACATGCAAACACAAAGTATGTTATGTTTAAAGTCTTAATTAACACAATTACTAACACTTGATATACATGCACCACAACAGGATTTCTGGTAAATTTGAAGGTTTAAAAAAGACACTTAAAGCCTGCTAAGTTTACAGCACAAATTCATAGAAGTTAGTATTTATATTGGAGTTAGAAGTTATATTATTCCATGGAAAAACAAATATTGTAACTTATTAACACTGAGATTTAACATCCTAAGTATCTTCCGTTTTATCAGCTGTTCATAGAAAGGAAAAAAAAAATTCATCAAAAATATTAAATATTTTTTATTTGAAAAGTCTTTATTTCACACAAAGACAACATCAATAAACTGTTATATATTTCAAAATTAAGTAGTTATAGTGTGTACACACAAACATTTATTAATTTCATATACTTGTCAATCACATCCTTTAGTAATACATGTTAATTTTGGTATCTGTAGTTGTTCAAACAGCTGTAAATCTAGTATTAATATCTAGATGTAAATCTGTATGGCATTTAATACATTATGCCGCTTCAATAACACTCTGCACATCATAGTGATAGTTTTAGTATTAAAAATATATATACATTTTAGTGAATATAATTACATTTTAATGAAGTTAAATAGTAAAATAAGCAAAATCATAATGAGGGACTACATTACAAACAACAAATTCAAACCAGAAAGACACCACGACAACACAATTTTTTTCTTAAAAACTGTATATGGAGTCATTCACATAGTGGTTCCCATGATATTCTTTAAAGTGACTAAAATGCTAAAGACATAATTAGACTTTCAATCTTTGTAATCAATCTATTTTTTTTGGAAAATGTAACTCAATGAAAAAACATGAATGTAATAACAGGAAGCATTTATTAAACATTTTGGAATCATCAAAATTCCATCACCAGTAATCTTGAAGTACAAAACATGCTCGAATATTAAGGTGAAACCTAGCTTCCCCAACAGAGGAAGCTTTACAATCTCTGTACATGTATAGGTAGATGAGATGTGAACGGGCAATACAATCTCTGTAGATTGAAAAAGTTTCAGTCTAAAATTCAGTTTTATAATAACATGGGTATATCTATAAATAGATTTAAACTTATTTTAACTTAACTAATTCATTTTTATCACATTTTCTCATCTTGTATCTGTATATTAAAATTATCTACTCTTTTGTGTATAATTTTGTTGTAATTACAAATATGGTTAGTCTGCTTTGTATCTCTATATTACTGATGATGGGATTGTGAAGATTCTAAAACATTTAATAAATGATTCCAATTATCACATTTCTGTGTTAATTGATCAGGTAGATCTCTGTTAACAAGGCAAATCAACTCAGACCTTCTAAAACATTCCATGTGAATAAGGTAACCCATGCAGCCAAAATTTCAGGGAAAAATGCTTTATCAGGAAACAAATACAGCAATTACCTAGGAAACGAGGTGTAAGATGAATCAAGAGTACAAAGATCTGAATTTCCCTCTCTGAAGCAAGAAAAAATAAATAGGTCTTGACCAACAGTTGATAAAGTAATGTACATCCTAAAGGCTTTATAGGTAGGGCTAAACTATATGAAACAAGACCCAAGTCCTTAGTTGGACAACATCATGCATGCAAGGATGATGAAACCAAAATTGATTTGTAAAAAGTAAAGCTTAAGTAAAAAACTAAAAACTGTATGTGCATACAACATCAAAAGGTGATCAATAAAGCATATTTTTAACCACAATGAAAGGATGAGAAAAGGCCTTGTTCATCAAAGATATAAAAGAAAAAGGAAGCTGCCTATTGAGGAATGGGTGAAAGGAAACTGTTAACACCACCAATAATTAAAATTAGCCAAACAGAACAAGTACATTAAAAGAAAAAAACATCAGCAAGACTTTCGAAACATATTAGTGAAATGAGATGAGAATTATACATGTCTAAGAAAGGATCAAACAGTGACCAAACTTGAAAACACTGATGATACTAAACTTCAGAGTAGAAAATGGAGGTTCTAGGTTGATGAAGTTGTAGCCAATAAAGAAAGAGGAACTTCTAGAAACAAAAGGTGTGAAGGCCAAAGGCAACAGTTATGTAGAATAGTAAAAGCAGTGATCATGGAATACCAAAAATGATTGCACACTCATGAGAAAATAGATGAGTGAAGAGACAAATTCACATGAAGATCTCAAAGACTCCTAGGGATGGAATGCATTAGAATGTGCCTCATGTCTGACAAGTAACATACATACAAAGATCAACACAGTGAAAGTGAAATTATTGTAACAGGGAGTTATATACACAGACCATGAGAAAGTATGACTTCTTGACAATTACTATTAAACATTACTGTTGATTTGTCTATAATCTGATTTTAGTAGAGTGAGGGTATCAAATGACAATAAAGATGACAGATATTCCAGCTTTTGAGAAGTCTGGTGAGATATTACCTCAAAAAAAATCAGGTGTCACAACTGCAGTGATCTGAAACCAGGTTATAACCTGACAGAGATGCCTTTGTGAGCAGATACAAATCTACTGATACAGGAAGAAGTTATGACTACAGAGGTTAATCTCCAATAAACCAATGTGGTGAGATAAAGGGTACATAGCTAGAGAGGATTAGGTTGGATTGTAGCTCACATTCTATCAAGACACCAAATACTATAGAAAAGAACACATTGTCTCACGCCACAGAAACAATAGTGAATAGTGAGTTACAGCCACCAAGGTAGATGTCTTTGATTTGAAGTATGTTACAGATAAGCTCAAAATCTTGATGAATCAGAGAAGGAGGTTGAAGAGCTTTATGATTAGTACTGGTCCAATATATTAATTTGCAATCAGGGTTGGTTCATCCAAGAGGTGGATCCAACAAGCTGTGCGTGCACCTAAGACTGAGTGGACAGAGGAGCTGGAAGGTAAAGCTTATATGGTCCCCCAACACATGTGGAAGCAAGTCACATGGAAATACTGCACATTCTCAAAGACATTAAGAATGTTTGGTCATGCAATGTTAACAGAGTTTATCTACTTTTTCTACTCAACAAGAGACAAACTGTGCTTTAAGGGGTAAGTATCCCTATTTTGAGAATGTTATCTGTTTCTTAGTTACAGAAATACTTATCTACAGTGATTTACTTCAGAGGTAAACTCTAAAGATAAACAAAACATGTCATAATAAATAGTAAGTTCATCTATGAACCTCAACAGCACTTGGATTTCATTAAAAAAATGAAAGACCATTTTGGACAAAATCTTGTTCAGTTCACTAAAATTCTCTTAATATTTTGTTAACCAGCACTATGTCTTGAAATTTAATTATCTGGTTATACTTCAAAAATCTGAGTAAATTATGCTATCTTCTGATATCTGATTAACTTACCTAACTCAAAAAATTTAACTATAATACCTTTTGGTAAGTCAGTAACTAATGCTATCTCTTGATGCATTATTAATTAGTCTTACTTTTTGAAACATGAATAACTATGCTGTCTCTGAAATGAATAACTAAGAATAATCAATTAAATTTTCTGACAGCTTATTTTCAGAAATTAAATAACATTCTTAATTAAGCCAATTTGTTCTTATGTTCCACAAAATCCATTTTGGGGTAAACATTTAAAATACACCTTCTAAGAACAATCAGCAAGAGCTAATATACCATTAAAAAATGCATATATTTCACAACTTATAACTAGAGGCTATGAACAAAACAAAGCTATGATATACCACTGACACATAATTTTGTGAATAGCTTAGTAATAGAGCCCATTTAAACATAGAAAAAAATTAGACATCGGTTGTTTTTTAAACAACCTTTAAACAATTTGACTAAAAATGTAATTTCCTACTTTTTATTTTACGAATGTATGCAAACTCTCAGATAACTGTGTGTTAAAGCATAAAAAAAGAATTTTCTTTGCTAAACATTCAAGTCACCAGAAATCCTGCAATGATGCAACATAAAGTTAGTAAAGTCAAAAAGCAGTTTCTTTTTACCCCTTATAACTACAAGGCAACAAAACACCATTGTTTGACAATGAATTTTAGTTTTGAAAATGAAGAAATCATGGTCTTATGTTAATTTATGATGTTTATATTTAAATAAAATACATAAACGACTGAAAAATTATATTATTTTAGTTTATTTGATGTGTCAACCCTTGCAGTTTGGGCAATTTTATTTGCAATACTTATCTGATTTTTAGTCGCTTTTTATTTTAGATACCAAAAAAATATGAATACAATAACATTCTGATTAAATTTAAGAGCTTGTGGAAAAACCATTTTAAAAAAACTTCCATGTGTTTAAGTTTTGGATTTCAAGATTTTGAAACAACTTAAAAACTTCTACTTCATATGATTTTTCTTTTGTTGTAGGATATGAGTTACTGTTGTAACTTTCAAATTTAGCATCTTACTTTACTAAAAATACAGTGGAAGTGAGTATTATTTATCAAAAATACCTTTTGAGCAAAGGAAAATGTTAACTCTGGAAACAATAATCAATTACACACATAGAATTGCTAGAATCCATGTTAAATTGATGGAGGCACCAGAGAAAATTTTATTTTAAATCTAAATGAACTCCTTTTGGAAAATATCTAAAGAGAAAACTTATGGCAGAGGCTTCATAGTTGCTCACCCATGGAAAATGGCATCTTGTCTCAGTCAGGGTATATTCTTCATCTAGAATGCAAAAGAGAGAAAAGCAAAAACTCTTCAAGTGTCACAAGGATGGGCAGAACTCTAACGTGGCCAACCAAGCATGTGCACACAAGCTTTAGCCAAGTAACATCTGTACTGTGGTTAGGACATTCACAAGACCATACTGTGTGTGCTCACTTTGACTATTGGAAATACTCTAGCTACAGGAAGAGGACACGAGTTGTTTGATGTGTCCCCATTTCACATTAAGCCCAAACGGTGAGAAATTTTCATGTTCCACCACACCAATGACTTGGAACTGGTAAATGGCAAAGGTCTCTGATGCTTCACTTGAAGAAAAGAGGGGAGGTCATACTGTGTCAGACAACCTGCTGAAATGATCTTTTACTAAAGACAGTACAAAACAGTACTATTTCAAAAGAGGGCAAGCACATGCCAAAGAATTAGATAGTCTATACCCTCGTGCCAGCTTTCTCCATGAGAATCCATGGTGATAGTAGGATCTGGATAAGATAAAAGAGTAAAATTGCACATTACTAAGATATCTCCAGTAGTTTTGCAGAACAACCCATCTCTCAGTGAATACTAGAAGAGTCAAGTTAAATGGGTTGAATATTTATCATTGCCTTGTTCCAATGCAGATTTTAGTAAATAATACCTTAAGAAACAACATCAGCTATCCCACAAGATTCTGTTTAATAGAAAATGAGAGAAAAGAAAAACAAAGTATACTTATCCATCTCAAAGACAGTGGGTTGAAGTCAAAATGCTGCAGAAGATTAAACAGCCAGATGATAAAGATAACGTGTTACAAACACATAGTGAATCATTCAAATGTCTACTTTGGCATGTGAAAATGCGATGCAAAAGAAAGAAACTGGTAACAAACATGATGCAATAAGATGTGAAATAGTCTGTAAGCATCCACATCTAGGGATAGAGTAGGGATAGAAGGAGACAGATTTCAGAGAGAGCGGTCCCAGGGTAGAAACAGATGTTAGCAATGGCTCGAAAAGAAAGAAGTCAGTTATAAGTCACACTAAAAAGGACATAGCATTTAATCAAAATCTGAATGATTATAAAGATGAAAGACAGAAGGAAGGCAGATAAAAAAAGAAGGTATGGTTACCTTCCTGAGCAGCTGAAGGTTTAGAAACTTAATTCTAAACCTGATATTTTGGGTATGAAAGCCTTATAATATTTACTAATAGCATGCAAAAGTTTGTAAATATTTGCAAACATTATCAGAAATCATAGTATAATTACCATCATGGATACTTTTGTGGTTGCGATCTGAGTAAATTCTACCCAACCCGTAACAGAAGAGTTAAACAAAATAAGTGATTACAATAAAAGGAACTTCAAAAAGAACATGCAAAAAAACCCAACAAAAAAACAAGTCAGATTAAGTAAATAATTTGGCCATTATGAACAAAAATGGTGCACATGGTTATGGATAAATTCTTAGCTCTCAAAGGATTTTAAAAAAATACATGACTGCAAGAGGACAAATGTAACAACCAGTTTTTGTTTAAAGAAGCAAGTACAATGAATGCATTACTCAAATTATTTAAAAACTTCTATATGAATACTTAAGATAGTGACTTGGATAATTTACTTGTGACTATACCAAGAAGTTGTGTATTTAGTCTTAAAAAATTGAGTGCTGAAGTCAAACATCAGTAGGTATGAATAAGTCTTATGAATATGGAAAATTCTCATTCAGAAATAATGTGAATCAGTTCAATATTTTTGTAAAATTGTTTCTGTGTCAAGGAAGTTGCTGAAATACCAGAGGATCTGTCTGTTGAATTTTGTGCACAGCTGCTCAAGAATGAGCTGCACTAGTTATTCCTAATTTATAATTGAGAGACTGGAAAAATGACAGATAGTCAACACAACCCACTGTCAACATTGGACTGCTCTTGTACCAACAAAAAGAGAGATTCACTGCCATAATATAATGTCCCCATGCCTGAAAAGGCAACCATGTTTAGTGATGAATTTTTAAACTCATAACCTGCAGATTGCAAGTGAATTGCCCAAACCAACAGGCTGTATTAGCAAAAGAAGGTTATCACAAAACAGTAAATATTTAGTACTGGTAGGCAAATGAAAAAGTAATTCCAAGTTTGAAATTATTTTCATCACCTAACTTGGATGCACTTTCCATATCTTCTAACACTTTTTAGGACTTTTATTCTGTAATGGCATATGAAAACTTTATGCACCATATTCTGGAAGTTTTGTTTAATATACTCTATTTTATTGAATATTCAAAAGATATTGGTTATTTTTTGAACATCCAAATTTATGAGACTCAATGAAGCATAGGGAAGAAAACAGCTTGAAATCTTTATTTGAGAATTTAAGAATCTTATTATGCATCAAGTGTTAAAAATCCTTATTTTTATGTATATTATTTAGTCATACATGTATTTGTAACAAAGGTAAATAATATGTAAAAATTATAAAAACTTATCAGTTTAGTCTAATGAAACTTGAGTAATACCTAAAATTCCCCAAGCTCGAGCTAACCAACACTTGCAGGTTACACTTCATTTAGTTTTTATATTACAAGTAACAGTTTCCAGTGTGATTTATTACTCTGTGAGTAAAAAGAACCACAACAAAATTATAAAAGGAAACTGAAGAGAAAGAGTTAATAGCTGAGTGGAAACTTTTAAATGATTTGAAACTTCCTGAAAAATCCTCAACTTCAATGAAAGAATATTATTACTCATTTAAATTTTTTCATGTTCACAAAAAACATTTATGTTCTGGTTGAAAAAAAAAACTGACAAATTTAGGAAGAAAATATAAGAACTGAAAAACAATTTGCAGATGCAAGACAATGTAACTGTAATCTGATAATACAATCTAAAAAACCTTCTCCTATGACTGAAAAAAATATACTCAAACGAGATATCTGTAAAAAGCCTTGCCATGAAAATAAACATACCATTTGTTGGTGCTGCTTACCTTTGAATTTATTCTGAATAAAGCAAATCATATTAACTGGAAGTAAAAAAATGATGCTGAAAGTGGAGAAAGAAGAATAATAAGAAGGAAAAGTGCCCTCAGAGGTTAAAACTAAATTAGAAGAAAGAAATGTGTATGATATTGATTCTGGAGAAAACGGAAATGTTAAAGCCTCTAAAACATTATTGTTATATACAGCTGTATCTTATCTCATACTCCATGGATTTTAAATCTGGAAAAAGATTCAGAACAGCAGAGCATAAATTTATTTCTACCAATCAGCACCATTTGGAATATAATATTTCAAAACTGGGAGAAATGTCTGAAAAGGTTGTATTTTTGTGACTGGGGGTTTAATAAAATGCTTTTGAAATACATTTGGTAGCCTTTAGAAATCAACAAATGAAATGTGAACATTTTAAAATGAAGAGATTTATTGTTTGAAAACCATCTTTCACTTAGACAGAAACTCAGTAAAGGCTTCAAAACTTACAGAAAAATTTACCAAAAATATTTTACAACAAGACTGATTTTATTTTATACAAAAGTATTGCAATTCTTAGTAAAAGCTTATAATATTTTCCAAAGATATATTCAGTAAATTCAATCATATTAAAAAATTAGCATGACAGTTTCGTAAGAAAATGGCCATTAAATTTGGCCATGCTCATGAAGTTACTTTATGGGGTTTGCCTGTTGATGTAGCATTCTGGGAAGTTTTAGTGAAGGTTTGAACATGTATAGTGAAGCTATCTGATTGATTGATTGATTCAGAGTTTTATGACAGAAAGAAGCTTAGCTACCTACGCCAAACGTCCAGTAAAAAGGTAAAAATAAATTAAATGTTGTAAAATACATAAAAGGGAATGAAGGTAAAACAAAACATCATTGAAAAACAGAAAAAGTATAAAATCAATGTTGATACCTACTCTACAATGTTAAGAGAGAAAGCAGAGTAAGAGAAGTTGTGAAGGATTTTCTCCAGCAAAATGGTAATGATCATAACCTGGAAGGAAGACTAACAGGTAAGTACAAGAACCACCGTCAGTCACCTGAAGTTGGCCTTTCCAGCCCTGGTTCTGGGTTATGTTGTCATAACAGCCATTATCAAAAGGTTAAATAAGAAAAGTGTTAAAAGACATACAGCAAAATTGTCATAAAAATTAGCCAAATGTCCTGTAAAAAAAATAAAAGTAAAGTAAAATTCATAAAAGGAAACAAAGGTATAAACAAAACAACAATTAAAACATAAAATGGTGTAAAGCAAATGTTGACATCCAGTCTACAAAGTTGTAAAGGACTTCCTGTAGCAGAATGGCAAAGATCATAACCCACTAGGTAGACTAAGAGGTAAGTACAAGAACCACTGTCAGTCACCTGAAGTTGGTCTTTCTAGTCCTGGTTCAAGGTTATGTGTCATTATGGCCAGTACTAAAAGGTAAAGTAATAAAAATGTTAAATGACATGCAGCAAAAGTGTTATAACAACTCGCCAGGACAAGTAATGGGTAGTTCAAACAGATAATTCAAACAGCAGCATCAGTCACCTGAAGTTGGGCTTTCCAGTCCTGGTGTCGAGTTATTTAATGTTCTGGCCATTTTACAATGTCATATTGAACTAGAGAGATTAAGACTGAAAAGGGAACCACGATTAAAAGGTGTAATGAATAAATATCAAACACTTAAATGAGGTTAAAAAGATTAATGGCCATTAAAAAACTAAAAACTTTATCAAGATGGACAGTGTCACTAACACCAATAACACTGTCCAATGTCACAGACAAACCTTGGGACAGAATATGTTTAAAATATTGCCATGTTTGAGAATTATAATGATGGCAGGAAAGTAAAATGTAACTTGTAGTGATTTGACTGTTACACAAACAACACACTGGTGCATCAGTTCCAGATAAAAGAAAATGATGAGTTAAAAAACTGTGACCAATGTGTAGTCTAGTTAGAACAACTTCTTCCTTCCGAACCTTACAGAAGCCAGACAGTCAAAGCCCAATATATGGTTTTATTTGAAAAAGCTTGTTGTCACTTTGCTCACTCCAAGTAGACTGCCAGCTGGCACGGAGCCAAGCCTTGAATACATTGTATGAAACAGGCACAGTGGTGATATGTGCCAGAGCAGATAGATTTAGCTGCCATGTCTGCAAGCACATTCCTGCAAATACCAACGTGGCCTGGTATCCAGAAAAACTGAATAAAAGTAGATGTTAATGAGAAATGGGCCAGTCAGTTTTGAATATCAGCGAGAACAGGGAGTGAGCCAATGTGAAGTGATTCCAAGGCCAGCAAAGAACGAAGGGAGTCAGCATAAACAGTGCAGTCAGAGTACTGCTCACCTTCAATATGATCCAGGACAAGAGATATGGCATACAGTTCAGCAGTGAACGCAAAAGCTGTAGAGGGGATTCTGCATGCAACCACCGAACCTCAACAAACCATGGCAAAGCCCACAGAGTCACCTGATTTTGAACCATCCATATAAATTGGAATAGAAAGGTTGTTTGAAAGATATTCAGTAAATAAAAGACAGTACTTCCAATCGGGAGTATCTGCCTTTTTCAGATAACTTAAAGAAAGGTCACATCTGTGAGCTGTAATAAGCTATGGAGGATGGGCTGACCAGTGGATTCTGTAGTGTTTTCCATGGACAGACCCAATTCATCCAATTGTGCCTGGATGCAAAGACTAAAAGAAGCAATGTCAGATCGTCTGTTTTGAAAAAGTAAAGCCCACTGAAGAAGGAAAACACATCCCCAAGTGGGATGCTTTGGTAAGGAGCGAAGTTTTGAAGAATACAGTAAAGACAGTTGCAAACAGCAAAGGTGCAGAGAAGGTTTGTGAGATACCACATATAAACTCTGAAATGGAGAGGTGTGGAAAGCCCCAGTACAGAGTCGAAGTCCTTGATGATGAATGGGGTCCAGCATCTTTTAAGCCTAGGGTCTGGCAGAGCCACAGACCATTGATCCATACTCAGGTTTTGAACGAATAAGAGCATGATATATCTTTAACATACAACATCAATCCTCTCCCCAACTGACAGTAGAAAGGACACAGAGGATGTTCTGTGCTCTTGTGCATTTGACCCGAAGCTGCTTTTAGTGTGGTATAAAGTTCAGCTTACAGTAAAAGATAAGCTCCAAGAACTTGGTCTCAGGGACCACTGGCAGCAAAACTTCACTGATATGAAGTTCAGGATCAGGGTGCATACCTCGTTTGTGGCAAAAGTGCATGCATACGGTTTTAGAGAGAGAAAAATTAAAGCCATTCACCGTAGTCCACTTCAGTACACAATTGAAGGCAGTTTGTAGTTGCCGCTCAATATATCTCATGTTTGACGACTGACACAAGATGTGAAAGTCGTCAACATAGAGCCCGTTTGCAACAGTGAGAGGGAGTTGTTCAGTAATGGCATTTATCTTTATACTAAAAAGTGTGACACTCAAAACACAGCCCTGAGGGACCCCATGTTCCTGTACAAAAGAACAGGAAAGTGTCAAACCCACACAAACTTGGAATCTCCTGTCCATAAAAAAAATTTTAATAAACATAGGTAAATGGCCATGTAACCCATATATATGGAGATCTCGCAAAATGCCATACCTCCATGTTGTGTCATAAGCCTTCTCAATGTCAAAGAATATTGAAACAAGATATTGGCATTTGAGAAAGGCTTCTCTGATTGATGTTTCAAGTTGCGAGAGGTGGTCCATGGTCGAATGCTGTCGTCGGGACCCACACTGGGTAGGCATGAGGAGGTTGTTTGATTCAAGGAACCAAACAAGAGGAGCATTAACCATCCTCTCTAAGGTCAAACAGGATGGTTGGAAGCAATCAGTGTTTTGATATTTTATATGAAAACACAGCTCGTTTGGGTTGAGAAATATTTTAAATATAAAATTCTCAACAAGTGGGTTTCTTGACATCACTGAGTGTTTTGATATCATCCAGATTAGAACGTAAACTTTGACAGTTCCATTGTATCAAGATGGCCATTTTTAATGATGGGTAGGCAAAGTGGCTGGAGAGCCCTTCTGTTTATGACCATGTCTTTTTTCCTTACTATCAACCTCTATGGATCCTGCCATGGGTCAATGCGACAGGTCTTTGTTGTTGGAAAGGAATTCCAGTGACTGAGGATATGAACGAATGATTGTTTTGCATCGTGGGATTGGAGAAAAAGATGTATAAAAAAAATGCCTGTATCTGAAACCAAAGGATGTGGATCTTGAGATTTGTTGGACTGTATGGGAGGAACAGAGATGGGTGTAGAAGTTAATTCATCAACCTTTTTAACCATAGAGGTCAATAGGCTTTTCATTTGTTTTGAAAACGATTTTCTTGGAGGTTAAGAGAGATCTGTCTGCACTCCCATGTAGTTTTGGAAGGAAGTGCAGCAGCATATGTCTGAGATGGAGTGGTGAACAGCAATTTCCGAGCCTCAGGATAACTGTTATGGGTCATTTAAAATGCTGCACCTCTATTTCCTCCAACCACTTTGGGCAAGAACAAAAGTTGGAAAGGTGAGAACCATTGCAGTTGACACAATGTGGGTCCCTGTGACACTCACATACATTGTGGTCCTTGCCACCACATCAAGCACATGTCAGGGAACCACGACAGGATGTCTTTGAGTGCCCAAACCTCTGATATAGGAAACATAGAAGAAGGTTTGGAATGTACAGCCATACTCTGCAAAGTAGATAACCTGCCTTGATGGTGGCAGGTGAACGTGGTGATGTAAATATCAAAACGAGGATATTTGTCGGCAGTGTAACTCCATCTTTGCAAGTGGAGATGCGCATCGCTGCAGAAACTCGAGTGGAGAGACCAGCAAGAATCTCTGGCTCTGGGGCATTCTTCATGTCCCTCTCAACAATAACTCATGATGAATTCAAGGTAGCATGAGGAGTAACCTCAATAGGTACATCCCCAATTGCCTTTGAATTCAAGAGGACTTCACTGTATTTGGATGTATATGTTTCAATTAACATGTCTCCAGATCAAAGCTTCTTTACTGACTTTGGAGAGCCAGCAAGTCCCTCTAGTTCCTTCTGAATAAAAAAGGGAGACATTTGCCATAAAAGTTTTTCTGAAAGAGAATGTAATATAAGAAAATAGGGTACAGGTGTTACAGATGTTGAAGATTGCTGCTCAGAGTCTTCAAGACATGGTCATTTACCTATTGACTGTTTTTTCACTATTTTATTTACATTTTTTATTGGAGGATCCATAGAAAAAAAGGAAAATTTCAGAACCCATTGACCCCACCATGGAGCCCTACAAGGGAACACACTACAATGTTATGCAAGGACACTGCAGCAACACCAGGGTTTCATGAGCACTATACCCAAATACCAGCATCAGACACAATGTCCCCAACACCTGTTGAGAACTTCCAACTCTGGTACTTGGTTGACTCTAGCTCAAGTGACTAGCCGATTGACCCAAGGGGGGCACCCAATGACCGCCCGTCTACAGGAATTCAAGGCCAAAGTGGTGTGTTAGGGCTGGTTCCCCTCAACCACCAGGATCCTCTCCTCCATTTCACAGGTTGCCATGCATGGCAAACACGTAGGTGGATGTTTAGATCCCGGAGGAGGTAAAATGAAAGAACAAAACCTTCACTGGGAGGTCACCTCACCACGTACAAGAATCCACACAGTCTGATTAAAATTGTCAAGCAGCTACTATAGAATAAGATAAAACTACATAAATGTTTTGTTGGTATTATCTGTTTCTCTACAAATTTACATGGCATATTCTCATGAAGCACATTTTTTCACTGATCATTTTGTTTCAATATTTCCCCTGTGAAGTTGATACAAAGTTAATTATTACTGTTCTAAATTAATCTTATCAAACCTCTTATTACTGTACTTTTAACAACTCATAAGTTTAATTTAATGCAACTTAAAATACAGCAACTTATTATCACTATTTCCTTCCTTTGAGTGTACTTCAGTCATATCTATTTGTATGTGAAGGAGATTAAGGACTGTGAAAGTCACTGAATAATGTAACTTCTTCCACAGATATTGGTTGAGTTTTCTTAAACCAGACTTTTCCAGGTCAGCACTATTGAACAGAAATCAGATAATTTTCTGTAGAAAACTTAACAATTTCAATCATAATCCAAAATGAAAAATATAACTATATTTGTAAAAGAGTTGGTTACTTGATAAATTACAACCAAGTCCCTTATATAAAATGTAAAACTTGTTTTTATAAGCTATAGGTTTAGCCTACACAGTATATACAGGGTTAATATACAAGGTTCAGTACATCAAAATGATTTTGAATAATAAAATCACTAAGTTATATGATAATCATGGTCAGTATAAAATCATGGTGAAATGATTTCTCAGAATCACAAAATGACATTTTATTATTTGTGGGAAATATATAATAGTCCTTTCAATGCAAAATATTCACACACACAGATTATACAGATGTGTTCAGATCAGGGATTTAGAATATCCAAGATAGAGTTATTCTTTGTAATACACTGAAAAACAGAGGAATGTGGATGAGTCTGAGACTACAGGTCTCTCCTACCCAAAAGAGACTTGCATCAAGTTGAACTCCAACCTTGGTAAACCTAGTGCAGTTCATGTAACAGTAAGAGTCCACATGGTACAGTTGATGGGGCTAAAGCTGTCCAGGTGCCACATACATCAGCATGCCACAATCAAGAAAGATCTGTCTATACACGATGGCAACAGAGCATGAATTGACAAAGAAAAAGCTTTCAGTCACACCTCCCACTGAACCACAGAATACCTCAAGTAGTTGTAAAATTAACTGGATATTCATGTTGTTCCGTACGAAAACATACCGGGAAAGCTGTTAGATGCAGTGCCTGTCGATTCCTATGACTGGACTGTTAAAGCAGGCACTAGAAAACTGCTGTCCTTTGCATACAAGATGAATTGTGGAGTACTTGCAGGAAAAAGTAGTGTACTTAGAACATGAGAGCCTTATTACAAAGCCTTTGACAATGGAAACTATGCTGCAGGACTACTGTTGTGATAACAGTCATTATACAGAGCATTGCCTGTAATGACTTATAATGTACTCGTCTCTCCATATATTACATATGTAACAAATCCTTAACCCTTAAAAAGTGAATCTGTTCACTTATCCATTGCATTTGTCACCAAATCTTTCTTCAAAATAATACAAACATATTAATAAAAAGAAATGTGCAAAGATTAAAAATATATAGCATGTATGCTATGTACACAAATATTCAAATCTTTTACATTTCAACATTTTAGGCATGACTGTAACAATGTACTTAATAGGCTTTTTACAAATCAGCAAGAACTTTTTGCTTGAAATGAAGATGTGTGAAACATTGATCTTATGACATCAGTTCTGACAGGTAGTGTCTTTTCAGGAAAAATGTTTTTGATGTATAATATAATAAAAATTGAGGACATCTTCTCTTTATTAGTGTTGTCAAATAAAGAAGAAAATAAACTTTCCCCTTTGTTTTTTTTTAATAAAAATGTATAATCGTGTTTTAATACGCGAGTCCTGCATGTTACAGATGTTTGTGAAATAAGATTTGAGTTTGGTATCTCTTAAAGTTTTTCTACTTCAAATATATTGCAATTAAGCAAATGTTAAATTTGTTTATGCACCAGACGTCCTTATTTTTTTAGTCAAAAAGGGGGGTGAAAAAAGCTGCTTTTTAACCATACAATTACTTAAATTAAAGTAATTTACATAACACACAATTCCAAAGCAAAAATACATTCCACAGTATTTAAATGTTATAAAATGTTTTAAATGAACAGCTGTGTAAACTAAACCTTAAAATCAAATTATGTTAACAATTTAAATAAAAAAAGACATACTTTGATGTTTTACAAAAGCCATACTTTTGAATGAAAATTTAACTGTTGAAAAATACTGCCATGCAAAACAAGAAACTTTAAGTCATGTAATGTACATAATAAATTCAAAATTTCTTGAAACTAAATATTTCATTATATTAATGACATTTTTGTGTACATGTATCCTTAATATAGAGTAATAAATGTAATATTTCTGAAACCAACACAATAAAACGTTTCAGAAAGGGATTTTTAGAATTAACAACTACATTTTACTTATATTAATGAAAGCTCTTTACTAACTTGTTCCAGGGGCAAAAGTATTTTAGTTTTTGCATACATATTTTACAATAAGGCATGTATAGAAAAATGGAAAGAGCTGAGGAGTCAGATGCAAACTGCATAAAACTAATTCAGTCATTTTAAATGAGTAAAAAAGAGAAGAAAGCATTTCTTCACTATCAGATAATTCAAATGCAAAAACCTCACCGACAGCTTTCAAAGCAACATATTTATGCTTAAGACCAGGAAATATATACCTGCTATTTAACAAAATTACAATTTTTTGGCAATTTCCTTCTGTTTGAAACCATTATTATTTGCTTTCAAGCCAATGCGACACCAATTAGATTAGTCAAAGCATGACCTATCCAGTATAAATTGACCATAAATAAGAGCAAAAGTTAGAAACAGTCTAATAAATATATGATGGGAAAAGAAATAATGGAAAATTACCCTAATAAGAATAAATTGAAAGAACGGTTCTTCATACTTGACTCAGTCAGAAAAAAAAAACAGTTTCAACAACAGTTAGTTCAAATTCATTAATTTTTTGTTTGATCTGGTTAAAAGGCAACTACTACTCGGTTTCGAAAGCAAACATGTGCAAATATGCATGCAACTAAGCATAAGAGTAAACGTGTCCATACTGCTTTTTAACAGCTATGCAAAACAGAAAAGTCTTAAAAAGAACAGAATATAGTAAAAATCTGATAGATATTAATTTTTTACAGAAACAAATATAATTTTGAGAAAGGCATTATTTCACATTTTAACAAAACAAATAATAATGACACAGACTTAAATAATAAGTTCCAAGTGATATCAAATCTATGGAAAAGTATATAACTTAAAAATATTGCCCATGGAACAAGTTACTGATTGATTTTTCTCATCTATGACAGTTCTATATGTTCCTCACACATTAGTACATACAAATGAAACATTTAATGTTTCCATATTATAAAATTAGTAGACTGGATTTAAAAATACTTCACTATTTACTTTAAATACATATTGTGTAACTTACTTTCAATATTATTTTGTGATATTAAAAAAATGAAACAAATTATAATAATGTAACAATGGATTTCATCACAGATAAATTTTCCATGAAATACCTAATTCAACACAGAAATTTTTGACATGCACAGAAAAAATAAAAATACTGTAACTACACAATGAAAAGACTTTATAATAATATCTTTCAAAGTATGAAATAAATTCCTCATCAAAATATCAGATACACATTTTTTTATATTCAATTTCAATACAGCATTACACCTTGTTGGTGAAACTGCAGACAAAATATTAAAAATACACAAAACACAATCTAAGACTTACAAAAAACCTAAACAAATGCTACACTGTTTCACAGAAAATTTAACTTGAATTTTTTATTTTGAAAATAGCTACTCTGAAAACACCGTTATGAAATGCATATACTAAGTAAACCTTAAGATAGGATACATGTACACTAATAGATAAAAAATGTTTTTAATATCAAAAATTTCTAACTTCGTCATTGTATACAACATCTATGAGTCAAAACCTAAGCAAAAACATACCAGCATACTTCAGTAATAAGATTACTGATGTAGTAAACAGAAAAGTAACTTCTTCCCCTACCATGAGCATCCCTGATGAGAGCATTTTTCAAGGAATAGTAAATACCAATCTTGATTGTACCATATGTTGCTTGGCGCAAAAGGGCTGGTGCAATTCTATAAAACGAGAAACAAAACTAAGTACAGAAAATACAAAATGTTTACATCACCGATAATACAGTTACTTGTGAAAAAGTTACTTTCTCCATTAGACAATTTTACAAGAGCTAAACCAGTATAAAAAACTATGAAGATAACTGCTGCTTTACATGTAGAGTGGTAATAATTAGATGGTAGAAATACACTGATTAAACCACTGAAACATGAGGCTAGATCTTTAGATTAATTTTTGAGGACTAGGTTATGAATTCTGCCTTTACTACCAGGGACTGCATTTTCTCAAGTGTTTGATGTGCATCATTCTTTAGGCTCAAGAAATAGAGCAGGTAGTAGCATTAGAAAGGAGGTACGGATTAGAATATGCATAGACTGTGAATAATGCAATTCCTAGAACATAACTATTGCATAAATTAAGAATTACATGTATTTATCATCAGTGGTGTATTACAGGGAAGTCAAACCCTCTGCAGCCAAAAGTATCAAACATATCTAATTTTCTAACTTGCATGTTCGAAAAATGGCTCGTTTCATTTACAGTGGATAAGACATCCTTATTCACTGTTTCTGGGTATTCAAAATATTGGAAGTTTTTTATTCCCCAATTGTTTTACATTCATTGTCTTATCCTTGTTTTGAGCCCTCAGCTTCTTTTTCTCTGTTTCACCTTTCTCTTAAAATTGTATTTTTGTTGTTGTCAGCCTACAGATATCACTGGTCAGAGTTGTTTGCAATCCATGCACATAAGACCCTTTTATCACTCCACATTTGTACTGCTTTATCCAGATAGGACTTTTTTTCCCAAATCTCTGGCAGCCAGGAAAAGAGAAAAATCCTTTTCACCAATCCATGTGCTAGCCAATCCTTATCTTTATGACCACTCTAATTTAATCATTTATTATGTCCTGTTGGGCATCAAGAGTTATGTGGCTCATAGTAATTCATTCTGAGGTACAAGGAACCAATTTTTCATTTATTGGGATTTTTCTATTTTCCATAACTTATCTTCCATTACCCTCACAAGATGGCCTCGAAAATTGATTCACGTTTTATCAGATGACTGTTACAGCAGAAGAATCTTTTGCGTGTCATAGTTCACCAGGTTCATTATATCCCTACATCATTAACTGCCTGGTTAACTTGCCCTCTGATAGATATTGTGTGAGTTGGTATGTGGACTACTCCTAATACTTTTTTATTTTAATACTTAAATGATCTTGTAGTTTCCTCTTTTGAGAGTTTTGACTGCACCCCTGTAACTATTTTGACCACATCTGTTAGATTTTAATCAGAGATGAGTATTTTCCTTAATTACACACTCTTTTATTTCCAGTTTCCCTTTATTATTCACTGGATCCCTCTATGTGGTGAGCACTGCCTAGGCTTCCTGTTCTCATTTCTACATTAGCAACAACTTTCACTATAATTACTTCATGCTGCAACAAGCACAGTTGAAATGGGGTGTTCCATAACAACATTTAGGTGCCTACTGGATGGTGTTACCTTATTACAGACCACCACTTTTGAAGCTGACTTAGTACAAGAAGAAGCCAGAAAACATGAGTCTAAATTTTCATCAGTCATTCCTGGGTCATTTGCAAAAAGTGCTTCAGAACACCCTAGAGAGACACCTTTGGTCTGCATATTTTAAGGGTTTTTTGTTGTTGTTAAGCAATATATAAATATAAATGTGAAGATAACCTTAGAAATGACAATCATATTCCAAATTACAACATAAATAGTAAATAATCATAACATTCCTGTTCATAGAAAACCTTACCATATGCTTTGTTGACAAAATGTAATTACATTATCAGTATGACATGCTTATATATAGCATCTTGACAATGGGGGCTTTCAATTTGGTGGAGAAATTTACAAATTGGAATTTGCCTAAGGTGGATGAGTGAAGTATAAAAGACTGGATTAAGCAAAGATTAAGCTTAGATGAGCAAAGACAGGAAACCCTGGAGATCAAGAAATAGTTATAGTGCCAGCAGATAATAGATATCTTTAAGAAAACTAAACAAGACCCAAAGATTAATCAAGAAAAAGAACTTGAGTAAAATTCAAGGATATAAGAGACAAGAACAAAACAAGAAACATACCTGAGGAAATAATAGCTACAAAGGTAGAAAGAGATCAGGTAAGACCCCTCCAGAATTACATGTGGCAGAAAATCATACTCAGGAGGATAAAAGTAAACTGCCGTGAGTAACATCTGCCCATTCAGACATGCACAGACATTGGTGAGACAGACTACTCGAAAGGTTATTTAGAACATTGTCACAAATGGTACAATTCTTGATGAACCATGGCTATCACGTACACAGCTGATAACTGTCTAATCACCCCCAAAAACACAAACTGTTTCCCCACTACAAAAGAGGGGGAAAACAGCAGTGACTAAATTAGAAAACAGTTGAAAGTACAAATTTATAAATGTAATAACTAAATCATGAGTGAAAAATAGCAAGTCTATATAGTACGACTGCCACTCTAGAAGTGACTGTGCATTAATAGGGCACTAATTACAATAGGGGTAATGTCTCACCCCTACTGGTGAAGGGTTGAGCATGATCATTTGCATGCAGATACAGAAAGAAGTGAGGATTACAAAGCTAGTGATAAGAAAATAATTTGCATCAATAGAGAGCATTACTAATTAAGAAAGTTTTTTGTGAGTAGAGGTAAGATATCTTATAAAATGCAACACACACAGTTAACAACAGGTAAAATATTAAGTTTTACTAGAAAAAAGTTGTATATGTACTTGGGAGGTTTTAGAGGTTTCACAAATGAAATTTGATATTTTAGACAAAGAAAAATATTTTAAACCTTAATATGAAAATGCCTTTACATTTGGACTAGTCAAAAAAAGATTTGATATGTTCATGGGCAAATCTTCAGTAAAAGTCCATTAAAAATCAGATTTTCCTTGAATAAAATACTTGTAATAATTACTAAAAATTTTACATATTTTGTGAACATATGCATAATGTGTTAAAAAGTTGTATGGAAAATATAACAAGTACAAAGTGGTTAATAACTTGGTCAACTGAACTGAGCTTTGTAACACTATCATAAAAAAATTCTATATACTGTTAATTAACATAATTTATGCTGTGTATTACTTTTCATGTACAGAAATATAAGCTTACCCTGAATAAAGGGCTTTTACACCTTCTTCTTTAGAAATTCTCATAAGAGCATGAACCATGCCCCTGTATTTCAGCTGTTTAAACTGGACATCATGGGTTTGTCCCTGCACCTGAAGTCTTGTCTTAGTTGTATCAATTGGAAAAGTACCTGAAATTTAGCCACAGGTTTCTGAAAATTATAAAACTTTATAGGTAAAACTTCATTTACAATTTTTCCAGTTGTGGTCATTTTTTTGGCCAAAGAAGTAAAGTATATCAGTATTCAGTACTTTCACACAACACTACTGTTATAAATAATGTAAAAGCAATTAAAAGTATATTATTACAAAACAACAAATTAAAAAATACTACAGTAGCTTGTTTCAAACTACATTACTGCAAATCATCAAAGGAGAAAAATTTTACTAGTTGCCTAAAAAAGAAAGAAGAGTTAAAAGTAAATATCTGGTTGATGAAAACCAATCTGTGTGAGAAATCATCAATCTCCAAGACCAATCTGTGTGAGATACCATCAATCTCCAAGACCAATCTGTGTGAGATACCATCAATCTCCAAGACCATTCTGTGTGAGATACCATCAATCTCCAAGACCATTCTGTGTGAGTAACCATCAATCTCCAAGATCAATCTGTGTGAATAACCATCAATCTCCAAGACTAATCTATGTGAGTAACCATCAATCTCCTATGTAAACAGTAAATACTATATTACAAGAGCTCTACTTGTGTATATAAGGAAAACTATTAAGGCAACAATTCATCTAATATAAAACAATATTTCAGTATATCTATATACACTGTTTAGTACTAATAAAAAGCCACTTTATACATAAATATTACAAATAATAAAAATTGTGCTAACTTTATAGATCAGAACTAAGAGTAACTTGTAAATTAACAAAGCTAAAACTGTATCACATTAACTGAAAAACTATTTTATACAACAGCAAACATAAAAATAATTTCCACAAAAAATAAAAAATATAGAGAGCTTAATTATTAATTGAATAGTTAAGAACCATTGTTGTTAACAGTACTTTTGACCACAGCACCAGCAATATATCTTGTGACGTTCAACCAAACTAAGAAATTTAGGTTTGTTATAATTCATTATATTAAGTTGACAATGTAAAATGAACTAAATAAATTTACCACGTTAACTCCCAAATATAAAATCATATTCTTTTCTAAAAACAAGATAAAAAATCTTCAATTGCTTTATATTCTCAGTATCGGCTCTGAACATGCACAATGGATAATTGTGAGGTCATTTCCAATCTTATGACCTGCTAGTATACTGTTGCTCTCAGCTTGAAATATGCTCAATGCACTTACCTTTTTAAGACTGTGTTAATTAAACCTGTAGAAGGTGTTGAAAATCCAGCAGAAATATTAAAGAGAATTATGAGAGAAGTGGAATGTTTGTGTTAGACACTTCTCATAGTCTTTTGACAAATGATGTTAAGAAATAACTCATTAAAGTAAATACTGAAATGGTAATACCTCTAGAACTTTGCATTTGCAAATAGTTTTAAAATGCAGTTTCAAATAAACAACTTAAAGACAATCTATGAAAACAATACATGGGCTTTGTGTTTACCTAAAATAAACATAACATTTTTTTTAGTATTTAGAGCCATAATTTTAAACAAGTTTCATTGTTGTATTTAATGCATTTCAATCAATAATATTAATAAAACTAAAAAGTAGGAACCACTTTTTTCTCAATATGTAAAACAATTGTGTATTTGTAAAGTGCAAATCTGCAACAAAAACACCTGATTTACACAAAATGGAATAAAAATGTCTACCAAGACTTATATCATTAACCACTACCCAAAAACACAAACCACTTCTATGACTGTTGATATTTAA
The DNA here is from genome assembly GCA_011833715.1 of Carcinoscorpius rotundicauda. Lineage (NCBI taxonomy): Eukaryota > Metazoa > Arthropoda > Merostomata > Xiphosura > Limulidae > Carcinoscorpius > Carcinoscorpius rotundicauda. The sequence goes on along the minus strand of CM022401.1, from coordinate 80,816,227 downwards.
AAACAATAAAAAAGTACTGTGACGGAAGGACATTTGGCCCATCAAAATCAACTTGTACACACTAAAACAGGTAATACAATTAAATAAATAAAACATCCATAAGGAGTTTCAAAAAATCCAAACAAACTGTTCACACCAAAACATTAGTCGCATCATTCCATAATTTTATAATTTTAATCAATATTAATATTTTTTTAAAACGAAGACTGTTTTAAATCTAAACATCCAGAACTCAATACATTTAATACTGAAGTGCAAGTTGCAGACATTTTCATTTCACCACTCAAGCACACCATCCATCAGTTCATCCCATAAATAATGTCTGAAAATTGAATACAGAAAGTTCATCATCACTTCTGTCTTTGTAGAAAGTTTTAATAACTAAAATTTGTCCTAGGATGTGTATAAAAATGTTCAGACAAATGAAAAAAACTAACCTAACTCCACTTTTTCAGATCATTAAATAAACCCTTTTGAAGATGAATGTGTCTGAGAAGCAAATTAGGCATATATTGCTTTATGAGTTCAAAAAAGGCAATAGTGCAGCAGAAACTACACGAAACATTCAAGGTGCTTATGATGCAGAGTTTTTCAATGAAAGAAAATGTCAAAGATGGTTTTAGAAGTTCAGATCAAGTGACAACAGTTTAAGTGATGCATCATGTTTAGGTCATCCTGTTGAGTTTAATGATGACTTGCTGTTGATTGCACTTGATGAAGATTGTGTTGTAACAGTTGAAGAACCATGCATAGAAGCTTAATTCAACCCATTCAACAATTGAAAAGGTGTCAAAACTTGAAAAATGGATACCCCATAATTTGACAGTAGCCAACCTTAGAGCAAGAGTGTACCAGTATAATGCATGGCCTCATACAACAAAGATTGAATAGCAAGACTGGGAAACATTTCCACATCCTTTTTATTCTCCAGACCTTGTCCCACATGATTATCATCTATTCCAAAGCTTGCAGACCTATATTCATGAAAAAGATCTTGGAACACGTGAAAATGTCAAAACTATCCTTTCTACATTATTTTCCTCCAAACCCTAATTGTTGACAGAAAGTAACTAATAATAATTTAATATACATTATTGATTAAACAACAATAAAATCATTTTAAATCCTTTATCTTTTTCTGAACCTAAAATTGGACATTACTTAATGGTTTACCTGATATGACAAGAATGTACAAGTTCAATACAAACCTGAATACCAGAATAAGGTTATCTGTATCCTCTAAACAAAACTAGTCCAAAGTTTAAGACTCTTTTCTAGCTAAAATAATTTATACCAGATATGAATCTAGTAAATCATCTGTTTCTTCAATACATTGATACACTTTTCAAGGTATAATAGGGCTAACCTGGTATTTAGTTATTTGCATATGTATATATGTGTCTAATAATTCTATGGTAAAATACCTAAAGGTATTTTTTTGAAATAGGAATATCACAAATATGTACATTGTTTTTAATTACTGTAAAGTAATTAACTCTTATATGTAAATAAATACACCAGTTTACACTTCATGCGACTTACTAAATTCTGCCACTACTGAGGAAAAACCTCCATAAACAAAAGGTCGCCAATCACGTGTTGGCATATCATGGACTTCAGACTCCTCTTTAGAATCCAGTACGTGATGACAAAAAGTGCTTGGAGAAAGGAAATGGAATAAAATAATGTATGTAAAAGATGTTTCCCTTCTTGATCCTCTGACAATTACTTAAGAATGAAGACTGCACTTATTCTGCAAGAAAACAACAGCAACTACATCATAAATGTTACAGAATTCATACGTTGCAAAATTTCAAAAAGATTTCTTTACTTGGTAAGATTTATTAAGCTTTAAAAATATTAAATAGATGTATACAGTTAATAAGAATATAAATTTAAAAATGATCGTAGTAACTGAAAGTCATTCAGCCATTAGACTTTTAAATCCAACAAAACAATCTAATTCTCACAATAAAAAAGGTAAAACCAACACAGACAGTTTAAGCCTAGATGTACCAAAGTATACTTTAAAAAAAACAGACTCAATGGGGTATTTTTAAAACAAAATAATTAAATAAAGTATTTATCATAAGTCCATAATAAACAATTTTTCTTGCACAGAAAAATTGGATGTCGAACATTAATTCTTTACAACAGAAAAAAGTAACAGAATGTGAAACATATCAGTAGTGTAACACAATGAATTTTTGCTGTATTAATACCTTTCTTTTATTTACTAAATAATGCACTTATTAGAACTTTTTATATCAAATCTCATCTTGAAACAATTTAATAGAAAATAAGGTAAATGAGTTTTAAATGTTAAAAGTAACATCTCAAGGTTTAGCCATAAGACTAGTAAATATGCATAATTGGTTAAATTACTTTTCTAAAAACAAGTAAAAATGTTTTAATATTCAGTATATCTATATATATTTCAGTTAAATACTTACAGAATTACTTCCTGATATTTTTTGTTGAGCAAGTTAGAGATTTATCTAATATTCTAAAACTACAAGTTTACTTTACATTTTTGCTTCTGTCCGAATTGTATCTCATGCTGAGAATAGAAAGAGAAAACACACTAAAATGTTAGACAATTCTCTCCAACTATGATGATTTCACAATAGTTAAAATAACTATGAACAGTACCTAGTGGAAGCACTTTCTAGCTTAAAAACTACACCCAATCTCTTTTACAATTATATCAATCACCTCAAACAAAACTGAGTTTAAAGGCTGTCACACCAAACATGCTCAATCTTTCAGTCAAAGAGGTATTTCAGTGCACAGTCAATTCCAATATTTATTGATGAAAGAGTAGACCAAGAATTGGTGGTAGATTAGGGATGGCTAGCATAGATAGCCCTCCTGTAACTTTGCACAAAATTCAAATGAAACAAACAAATAAACAAGCTACAGCACAAAAACTTAAAACAAACACAGGTTCTACAATTTGTTTCCATTTGTGAAAAAAAAAAACGTTTCCATTTCTTTAAAATTTAAATATAATGCAAAAATTGTCCACATTTTAAACTGAATATTTTATCTTATGGAATAAATGTTTAAGGTGTTTTTTCTCATGAAGATTTCCTCTATAAATTCAGTTTAAAATGCTAAGCTATTTTGTTCATTGTTGCAAATTTTATATTCCAAGCCTGAGAGTTTGTAACCTGCAGCTATCTATCCGTCCTGCTGTCCAATTATTGGAGAAGTGGTTACATGCATGCAACTCTCGCTGTCTTGCATTTTTACTGAATGTGAAAAAAATGACACTTATTATTTGAATTGCCAATCCTCACCATAGCTTAATGGCAGCATTATTTTCAATAGAAAAAAAAACTATCATTTTTGTCTATTTCAAGCTGAACTATAGAATAAGTTTTAATAAGAGCATGTAAAAACTTGCTTCAGTAGATGTATTATACAATAATAAAGTTTTAAATTACATTTGCAAAAAATAAAAGAGAAAGATTATGGATAATTTCCTCAATAAACAAAAGCACTGAACCCCTGTTTATATTCTAAGTCTTTATTCTTCAATTTTTACAGTGTATCCAGAGCAAAGTGTATAAATTCTATATTCTCATATTCTACATTTAAATTCCTATGACTGTACCTTTTGACTCTGAAATTTGGAATTTTTTTTATTTATATTTACTTACTTCACTTGATACTGCCATTAGAATTTCTTCTCACCAAAACAACAGTATATTTGCTGAGTAGCATTGCAATATCTTATGGCTTTAACTCAATTACGTACATTTTTCCCAGAACTTACTGGCGTCTTTTCCCATATAAATTTTTGCCTTATCTTAAAATGTAAAAATTGAGAATTGCCCTTTAAAAACATGTCTTTCCTTTCAAAACTTTCTGAAAATTAAACAAATTGTCACTGGAATGTCAATGTAATTGCAATTCACAAAGGACAACAGAACAAATATTAGGTCGACCACATAACTGCAACATACATATTTGGATCTAGATACAATGAATAATAACGTAGAGCTAAAATGCATGTAAACATAGAAACAATGGGCACTGTTTTTTTAATAATCAAGTAATATTTATTGACATAATTATCTTAATAAGTTACAGATGCATCATACTGATTTTTATAAAATGTACTTTTAGTAATAGTACTGGTATACTACTTACTAACGTTGTAGCGTTAATTTAATGAGCTGCATGTGATGTAACCTTTTACTGCAGTGGTAAGTTTTATTTAAGTTTTACTGTTATGTCTTCAATTCAGGTTTCACTAAAACATTTAGTGAAGCCTGAATTGAAAGTATGACACTAATATTTCGATTAGTATTTCTATTGGTAATAAGCTTTATTTTCGTTACTTACTTAAGATCAATAAAATAACAAACTTAAACTTTCATTCATTAAACATTACCACTTCGAGTACGACTAATTGGTTTGGTCTACACTACGGCTTAATACCTCTTTAATTTTTAAATTTAATGAAAATTTATAAATAATAAAGACATGCCCGTAATTACATTAATTTAATCAAAGCAATTATAACTTAAAGTACTTACAATTTTAGTTCTATTAAAAATATAATAAAAGTAACCCAACTGCACGACTTGTGTAAATTAAAATACGTTTTCTTCTGAATAAGAAAGAAAACTTTGAATTTACTATCTTAGCTATAAAATCACCCTTAAAAGCCTTTAATATTTCATACCTCACCAAATTAAAAGTGCTAAAAATTAATAGTTAGCCACTATTATACATTTATGTAGAGGAACATTTTAAGGGACCGTTTTGAAAAAAAACCCACAACTACAAAGGACAATTTGCCCCTGAAGAAGAAAGGTCCACCTTTTGAAAGCGCTCGGATTAAATGGATTTTATTTCAATTTTATCAAGACTTCTTGGGCCCACGTGTTTTCAGAACATCATGACTCTAGAGCACAGTATATATTTAGCACTTAAAAACTTTCAAGCAATAACAGTATGCTATTTTCCATGCATGCGAAAGAGAACAGTGATACTAAACGTGGAAAAGGTGAAACATCCGAAACTTTTCAATTATCTGACGTTTTTAAAAAGGATTTAAAAAAAAAAAGTGATTCACAAAGGAAGGAACTTTTATTCATTGGCCCGGCATGGTCAGGTGGGTTAAGGCTCGTAATATGAGGGTCGCAGGTTCCCATTCCCGTAACACCAAACATGTTCGCATTTTCAGCCGTGGGGGCGCTATAGTGTTACGGTCAATTCCACTATTCGTTGGTAAAAAAGTAACCCAAGAGTTGGCGGTGGGTGGTGATAACTAGCTACCTTTCCTCTAGTCTTACACTGCTAAATTACGGACGGCTAGCGCAGATAGCCCTGAGTAGCTTTGTGCAAAATTCAAAACAAACCAAAATCAAATCAATTATAAAAAAACAAGAATCGGATTTCATTTCGAACATTTCTTCAAAGTAGACGATGCCAAACATCAAAATTGAAATTCATGGTAAGAATTTAGATTTAAAAATTATTCAGATATCAGAATTTTTTCTGAAGTCTGGGAGATGTAGATTGAATGAACGCCCTTTTGTTTTCAGAGATTTCATAGAATGAATTTAATTTAAGTTAACATATTTTATACAATTTTGATAACGAACTGCAACTAGTTGGTTATGGTGGTTGATCTCATGGACTAACTATATTAACGTCTCTTTCAAGGAAGACTGGGAGAGAATATACTATACCCAATGAAAGTTTGCCGCAGATATAAACCGGAGAGCTCGAAGAAAACCTGCTTTCACAAATCAGATGCCGAAAAATTCTACTTGACACGTGTCCGAAATATGTGGCTAGAAAGGAATAAAACTACTGATTATTACATGAATATTATACACTGATATCGTTCAATGGAAAAATGTACGTCTACAATGTATATGGTGTGGCTGCTAGGACGAGAAAGTTGCATGTTTGACTGTCAAGGTGACGATGTGCAATTACGAAAACTATTTTACCTACATTTACCTGTAACAGAGGGTCATCATTCAAATTAGCTTTTATCGTCACTTCGACCATATTCTCTAACCAAGGAATGTTATATAATTTAAAGTACCTAATATTTAGGTTTACAAAGAAGTAATACTTTTTGAAAGATTTTCTTATAATTCAGTATTTTATGTTTGGAATTACCTTCAGTTGACCTTTCACATTATTCAACCTTCTTTCATTTTTATTTTTACTTTAAAAATATAGATTTCTTAACTCGCTGAGGCCAGTTTGTCATATATCTGCTTTTTGACCAGTCATAAGTAAGTCAATTTTAAAATTCCACAGACTTCACTCAACTGTTCATATTACTCTTCTTCAAAAGCACGTCTTATTTTAGCTAGTTCTTTTATTTCGCCATAACAACAAACACCACCAACTTTTATTTCTAGTTCTTATTGCTATCAACCTTGATCTCACAGAAATTTCACTAGTTTTCGTTTTTAATACATTTTTAAATTTCTATCCTTGATTGTGGCTTGGGTATTTTATGATGGACTTGGCACAATATTTTATCAATAAGAAAAAAAAAACAATTACAATATGTTATGCTCACAATCCTATTCAAATATTTTTATTGAAGGTAGTGATTGACACTCACTATGAAGGGCATGTTCTAGAATAATATACCATGCAAGTTCAGCAGATTTTCTGCATAAGCAGCCTAGTATTTACTTTGAGTTTTGAACTCTGCCCTATGGAGTGCTCAATTTTCCACAAGTTAAACTTGTGGCACAGTTCAGTCATACTTTCTCCAGTCATTGCGTGGTTCACTGTTTAAGCACTTACTGACACCAAGTATCAGCCTGTCAAAATGTACAAAAGGATATTGTACTGCATCTCTCTAAGCAAGTCAAAAAACAAACAAACAAACTTTTATTTATTAATCGAAATTCATACTATTAGAGTAGTTGTTCAGTATGCAAATATTATGACTACAAACGTTTAATACCTTCGCAAATTAATTTGCCTTTATTCTGATTTATATGCAGGCACTATTTTGTAACTTGTTTAGCATATTAAGTACACAGTTCAAATTCTATTTAATCTTATTGAGAAACTTATCCCCATTACATCTCCCCTTTTTTTAGTCTGAACTCCAGACATGAGTGACTTGGCATTCTGGAAAGTCCTGAAGACTTTCACCTGGAATAAAGTTCCAAGAAAGCTAGTTATTTATTAAAAGTCGACTTAAATTAACATTTTCAAATGCTGGGACAGAATTACTCTTGTGATCACTGAGTTCTAGTACTTATACCTTAACCTGAGTATCGCAGAATCGAATATGTTCGCCCTTTCTGCAGTGTGGTCGTTCAGATGTTACGTTCAGTTTCACTATTCGTTGGTAAAAGAGTAGCCCAAGAATTGGCAATAGGTAATGATGAGATTTGCTTATGACTGAATTATGAACTCAAAACCATCGTAATCATTTATACTTCTATAAAAAGTGAAGCTGAAATACCAGAGGAGATATTTGGTCAAAATTTCAAAGATAGGGAATGTAATAACAAATATTATTCTCAATATATGATATACTATAACCCAGTACCAGTACTGATACTGACTGCAAACCCTAGTGCAAGATCCACTGTTGATGGTTTTCTTCTTCTGGCATACACCTATCACCACCCAAATAATAATATGAAAATCATCAAAGCATTATTCTGAATACTCAGTGATCACTTTATGATGTACACCTGCTCTTTAACGCAAATAGCCAAACAACAAATCACGTGATTACAATTTATAAAGCATGAAGACATTAGAATGGGAAAGGTGCGTGATATAAACGACTCTAACTATGGAATGATTATTGGTTACAGTTTGTTTTTTTGGTTTGTTTGTTTGTTTTTGAAATTTCGCAAAAAGATACTCGAGGGATATCTGTACTAGACGTCCCTAATTTAGCAGTGTAAGACAAGAGGGAAGGCAGCTAGTCAACACCACCCACCGCCAACTCTTGGGCTACTCTTTTACCAACGAATAGTGGGATTGACCGTCACATTATACACCCCAACGGCTGGGAGGACGAGCATGTTTAGCGCGACGCGGGCGCGAACTCGCGACCCTCGGATTACGAGTCACACGCCTTACGCGATTGGTTACAGACATGGTGGCTCAAGTATATCAGAAACTGCTTTCCTCCTAGTCTATACAGTTTATAGAGAATGGCACGAAAAACAAAAACATCCAGTGAGTGGCAGTTCTGTGGGCGAAAACATCTTGTCAGAGAAGAAAGGCCACACACGTTAAAGCTGACAGGAGGCCACAAATACTCTTTACAACAGTTGTGTGCGAAAAGACATCTCCAAGCGCACAACGCATCGAACCTTGAAGTGAATGTACTACAGCAGCAGAAGACCACCCCGGTTTTCACTCCTGTCATCTAAGAACAGGAAGATGAGGCTACAGCGGGCACGGGATCACCAAAACTGAACGACTGAAGAGAGAAAAATGCCTTCCGGTGTAATGAATTTCGATTTATGCTGCGTCATGCAGATGGTATGATCAGAATTTGGAGTAAGCAGCATAAATTCATGGATCATTCTGCCTTGTGTCAACGGTACAAGTTGCTGGTGGTGGTTTAATGATGCGGAGAATGTTTTCTTGGCATACATTCGGTATTTTATTACCAACTGAGCACCATTTGAATATCACAGCGTATCTGAACATTATTGCTGACGATTTTCATTTCTTTATGGCAACAGTTTACCTGTTGTTCAAAGGCTACTTCCAGCAAGATAATGCACCATGTCACAAAGCACACATTATCTCAAGCTGGTTCTACGAACATGGCAATGCCTTCAGTATACTACAATAGCCTGCACAGTCCCCAGATCTCAATCAAATAGAGTACTTTCGAAATGAGGTTGGGAGGTTCACAGCATGAATGCATGGCTGACAAATTTGCAGGAACTGCGTGATGCTGTCGAGTCAGTATGGACCAAAATCCCTAAGGAATGTTTCCAGCATCTTGTTGAACTCATGCCGTGAATAATTCAGGCTGTTATAAAGATAAAAGGGGGTTTTACTCAGTAATAGATAGGTGTACTTAATGAAGTGACCACTGAGTTTATATTGTATAGTTAATCATTGATTACTAGTTTACATAACACAAACCTTTAATATATAAAATAAACTGTATTTTAAACATTTTTTGAAATCATATCTCTTTCACCTGGCTTTCAACTAGTGCAGAGATTATTCAGTAACTAGCACTATAAATCGATGACAGAATCTTGAGGATCATTGTGTAATAAATTAAATTATTATTACCATATCATACCAATATGATACTACTAAAACATGTTACACATCACAAACACATTTTATTTTTATAATTTATTATTTGGTTTTGAGAATCTTCTTCGCTGAATCAGGGGCTAAACCTATCAGTTTTGGTCAAGTAATTTTTGAGCACAGCAAAGCACACTCAAGTCTTGTTATGAAGTGAAGAACAAGAAAATGAGATAATATTTCACAGTATTTCCGTTATCATTTGCAGCTAAACATATTCCAGTGATATTTGCTTTGTTCCTGAGCATTTTTAATGTGCGGCACTTGTGCTCAATTAGTAGCAGCCTGTGATGCAGGAAATCAACATTTGCGAAGTCTCAAACACTTTGGAACAAACAGAGCTGCGGCACCCTAACAGTAATCCTTATACAAGAACTGAGCATATGTTTATTGTTCTATACTCTACAGGGTCTAATTCGATCTAAGATGCACTCTTTGTATGAAGAGCATAATAACGGAGAGATAGGGTTCAGTCAATATAGTATTTAATGAGCTGTATATTGTTCATTTCAATCTTTGGACATAAACTTCATCAAATAATACGTAATCGTTACTCGATCATGTAACACGCATTGGATTTACTTCAAAGTGAATCTAAGTTCCGTATTTGACTAATTCTGCCCAAACTTACCACAAGTTTGAAAAACTGAAACATCTTTGTAATAAACCACTCCAGATTTGCAAGCCACTTGTTGATGCTTTGTTTTCAGGAAATGAGATGCGCTTTGAAATTATCTTTGTCAATGACAATAACATTCTCGCAGCTACTTTTCACCCATGGTATAATCTAACTTGGATTAGTTTGGATGCTACAAAAAAACTGTAAATCAAATTATGATTGAAACAAACTTTCAGAGATGATGGAAGATGGCTGTGATGAAAGTTTGGCATAAATGCCGATCTAAACGATTTTTTGATATTTCCATGCGCAGAAAAAAATGACGAAGATAACTTCTCAATGTGTTTTAAAAGCAGCAAGCAAAATCTGCAAGAAATTCATCCACAACCAAAATTATCAAATAACAATTTCTGAGTTAGGAACAAAGTACTTCAAAAGATATACAATTAAGCTTGTACCCTTCACCAGCTTTATTTACTTCCTTATGCCTATTCCATCATGCTCATCAGTGGAACGAATTTTCTCGATAATGAAAGACAACATGAAGCTGAAAAGAAACTGTATAACGATACCGAGAAGCCGATGTTACTCAAATTAAAATAATAATAAAACTGAATAAATAATAAGATTCTTGATCGATGGTGTTTGGGTATTTGCCCTGGAGGGTCAGGTTCACTTTGACCTCTTCCTCCTTCCTGAACATATTTTCCCTAACTGTTCGTGATGTTATGTTAGGTCCTTTTCAGGGCAATGTCCATTTATAGTCTCTTATTCACAGTAGTCAAGCTTGCTGGTGGCTTTTTTTTTTTTCTAATCTTATTATTATTTTAAAATACATAAGTATGTAAACTATAAATACAAGATTTAAAATTTATATACATACATATTTTACTTTATTTTTTTTCTTTATATTTAATATATATGTTAATTGGGGAGAGGTATTTAGGAATATCTTCATCATGTATAAGGTACCTATCTAGTTCGCATAACAAATCATTTTTCTTCCAATTTTTGTTAAAATACCTAATTGTAATATTTAGGAGTCTATCTGCTATTATTGGTATGTTCGAGTAATTATGGATGAATTTAGATGATGTTGCTCTCGGAATTCTGTATGCTGTTGTGAGAAGTGCATTTTGTATTTTTTGTAGTTTGGTTTTGATTGTTACATTACTTACAGTTACCCATGCTGGAGCTGCATAGTCTATTACTGGTCTAATATATGTTTTGTATATTTTCAAAATATTATCTGTGGATGCTCCACTGTGTTTACCAGTTAGACTCCTAACATAGTTGGTTCTTCGCCAAATTTTATTTTTAATTTCGTTGACATGATTGATCCAAGTTAATTTTGAATCATAAGTCAGACCTAAAAATTTTGCTGATTGGGCAATCTGGAGCAGCGTGCCATTCATATATATTTCTAACTGTTGTTTTCTGTGTTTTGGCGATTTCGTAAAGAGTACGAGCTGAGTTTTTGCTGTGTTTATTTTAATTCTATATTTTTCACAGTATTCACTAATTCTATTTAATTGTGGTTGTATGTTTGTAGCTGCTATCGTGGGTGTTGCAGCACTTTTCCAGATTGCCACATCATCTGCGAACTGTGATGAGAATCCATGATTTGGATCCTTCAATGGCATATTGTTAACATACATGATGAAGAGTATAGGGCTAACCACCCCTCCCTGCGGGACACCAGCTAGTGGAGTAAAGTATTCGGAAAAAGTTCCTTCTACGTTTACTCTACATTTTCTGTTTTCCAGAAAGTTAGATAACCAGCGAATAATTCCTCGCGGTAGTTCCATTTCATTCATTCGGAACCTTAGACCATCGTGCCAAACGGTGTCGAATGCTTTCTCGATATCGAGGAAACAAGCGACTGTACATTCTTTTTTGTTGAAACTATCTATAATGGTTTCGGTTAATCTTATTAAATGATCTGTCGTTTGTCTAAATTTTCTGAATCCATTCTGTTCTTCTGGTAATTTTGATGTTACCTCCAAGAATGTGGAGAGTCTATTACTTATTATTCTTTCGAGAATTTTGCCTACACAGCTGGTCAGACTGATTGGTCGATAGCTATTTGGTTTATTCGCTGGTTTTCCTTCCTTATGGAACATTAAAATATTTGCTAGCTTCCAAGAAACTGGGATATATCCTGAGGATAGCGATAAGTTAAATAGAGAATTTAGATGGTCAAACAATTTCGGAGTGCCGTTTTTTAGGAGAATAGCTTGTATTTCGTCTTCTCCTGGCGCTTTGTTTTTGGTGTTTTTTATTGCTTCTAGTATTTCATGTAGGGATATTTCCTTTGTTAGTGGCCTGGCATGGCCGAGCGCGTTAAGGCGTGCACTCGTAATCCGAGGGTCGCGGGTTCGCGCCCGAGTCGCGCTAAATATGCTCGCCCTCCCAGCCGTGGGGGTGTATAATGTGACGGTCAATCCCACTATTCGTTTGTAAAAGAGTAGCCCAAGAGTTGGCGGTGGGTGGTGATGACTAGCTGCCTTCCCTCTAGTCTTACACTGCTAAATTAGGGACGGCTAGCACAGATAGCCCTCGAGTAGCTTTGTGCGAAATTCCAAAAACAAACAAACCTTTGTTAGTAATGTGCTTTCAAAATCAGTGTTAGAACTTGTATTTGTATCAGTTATGTTTACTGGAAATATTGGTTCATATTGATGTTTATTGTTTGCTATGTGATTAGTGACTTTATTGTAGAAGTGTGTAAATAATAAGAGACGTAGAGTTTGTTTGTTTTTTAAATTTCGCGCAAAGCTACTCAAGGGCTATCGGTGCTAACCGTATCTAATTTAGCAGTGTAAGACTAGAGGGAAGGCAGTTAGTCATCATGCACAACAGCCAACTCTAGGGCTACTCTTTTATCAACGAATAGTAGGATTGATCGTACAATTATAACGGACCCACGGCAAAAAGGGAAAGAATGTTCGGTGTGACAGGAATTCGAACTCACGATCTTCAAATTACGAGTCGCGTGCCTTAACCACCTGGCCATGCTGGGCCGAAACATAGGGTTCTGATATTAGAGATTTATTATTTCATATTAGCTCATTTATTTATTGTTTGAGGTTGTGTTCTTTAAGTATAATTGCTATCATTCAATGTTTCGAAGGTTGTATGGTTTTTATCTGCTTTTTGCTCATCATTCACAAATGTTTTGTTTGTTTCTCACTTTGCACAAAACTACACGAGGGCTATCTGCATCAACTATCTCTAATTTAGCACTTTAAGATTAGAGTTTGATTTTTTTAAGTTTACACAAAGCTACACGAGGGTTATCTCCACTAACTATCCCTAATTTAGCAGTGTAAGACTAGAGGGAAGGCAGCTAGTCATCACCACCCACCGCCAACTCTTTTACCAACAAATGGTGAAATTGACAGTCACATTATAACACGCCCACTGCTGTTTGGTGTGACGCAGATTCGAACAAGCGACCCTCAGATGAAAAGGTAGAACACACAACAGTTTGAATTAATAATCGCAATAAGCTACCTTGTTATCAAAATCTTCATAGAAATTAGAAATTAAGATTTTTTGTTCTTTTTTTCAATTAAGCACAAAGCTACACAATGTGCTGTCTGTAGTCTGTTCACCACTGGTATCAAAACCTAGTTTTTAGCGTTGTAAGTCCACAGACATACCGCTGAGCCACTTGGAGAAGAAACTAAGGTACGATGTGTTATGTAAGTATTCAGAATAAAAGGAATGTATCTTATTTTTAACAATCTTTAAAAGTTGATAAAATATTTTGATTTTCCTTCCTTTTAGTTTCATAGTAAACATAGTGAAGTTGTTTGTTTAATTTTAGACAAAGTTACACAAGAACTATCTGTGATTGGTGTTCCTAATTTTGAAGCACTACACCATAGCCTACTTCTGGGTTCTCTAATTAAATAATGAGGTTTAAGCATCACTTTTATAATGTATCCAGGAGGCAGAGTGTAGTATTTTTGATAACAGGTGCAAACTCGGGATTTGAATTCTATAGTATGTAAAACAAACTACCAATCAAGCCTTAACCAATAAATATAGAATGGAAAGATTATAACCTAAAAGAAAAAAAAAGGTGGGATATTTCACAATTTATAATATAACATTATGTTGTTTTGAGACAATATGGGACCTACTGCTCCATCTCAGCTGTTCCACACTCTGGATTAAATTTAAAAAGAATGAGCTTAAAACCAGCCCTACTCATTCATAAATTAATTAAGCATTTTCTTATCTTCATTTAAATTTACTGCCTCCACATTGCCTTAAAGCAACCTGTTCCAAAGGATAATCACCCCATTAGAAAAATAAAACTGTCTTAGATGAAGATGACTCCTACCCTGCCAAAATTTATATTTGTGTCCTGCAAGTACTACTATTCACACTGTTAAATATGAGAAAATGAAGATACATTAACACTATCATTTCTCTTTGCAATCTTAAACACCTCAATCAGATCTTCCCTAATTCTTCTTTTTTCAAGAGAAAACAATTTGAGATATTTCAACCTATTCTCATATGACAACTCCTCCATCTCAGATGCAATTCTAGTAACTTTTATTTGAACTTTTACAACAATTCAATGTCTTTCCTAAGGTAAGGAGCTCAAGACTGAACACACTATTCCAAATATGGCCTAACAAGTGACCTGTACAATGAAATTATAGCCTCTTTAGACTTGTATTCAATATTTCTGTAGAAACAACCTAAAATACTGTTTGTTCTACCACTAACAATAGCATATTGTTTAGATGGTTTAAAAGACAAATCAACCGTTACACCAGGATTCCTTTTTTTCATCACACTATTAAGGTTATTCCCATTCAAATTATGAAAACCCACATGCATAACCTTGCATTTATTATAATTACAACCACTTTACCATTTGTTTGTGCAACTAAATAAATGATTTGAAGCAGCAGCATCTTCCTCACATCTGTCGACATCCAATACCTTAATATTATTATTAAGTTCAAGTAATTTATTGACTATCTCTTCATCTATGTTATTAATGTAGATCAGAAAGAGGAAAGGTCCTAAGACTGAGTCCTGAGATACCCTACTTGTGACATTTTAACAGTTTGACTGAACTCCATTTATAACAACCTTCTCCTTTCTTCCATCCAGTCACTCTATCTAAGTTGCTTACTTATCACCCACACCTCTAATGACAATTTATTTTACAAGCCTTTTATGTCGTACCTTGTCAAATGCTTTCTGAAAATCCAAATCTACACAATTTCCCTCAATTATGTAGGCAGTAACCTTTCCAAGGAATATCAAAAAATTTGTTAGGCAATATTTTCCCTTAGTGACACCATGTTGACTATTGGATAAAATTCTAAACTTTGTTAAATGACTTTGCAAAGCATATTTTAACAGACTTTCCAAAATTTTTCCCACAACTGATGTAAGACTAATGGGTCTATAATTACTGGGACAATTTTTATCACCTCCCTTGAAAACAAGAGTTACATTAGTTAACTTCTAATCCTATGGCATCTGCCTACTTTTCATGGGATGATAAGAAAGAGTAGTAAGTGGCTCACATATCTAATCTTCATCCTCCTTTGAAACCTTCGGGAAATACTACTATCTGGCTGAGGAGTCTTATTGTTTTTTAAACTTCTCAATTTTTTTTTTCTTAACCATCTCAGAATTAATGCAGTCATATTGTTTTATCTCATTTCTATTTATCAACAGACCAAGCAGTAAATACTGATTAAATTTTCATCAGTGAAAAGTGAAGAAAAAAAAGCACATTTTACAGCCTAGCCATCTCAACAATCATCAGATACTATCCTTCCTTTATCATCCCTCAAGAGTGCTACCCATATTCTGACAGTTCATTTACCCTTGATGTATTTAACAAAATCCTTAGTTAACCTTTTTTATATTTTCAGCAAACCTTTCTTATACATACTCTTTAATGTCCTAATTTCCTGTTTCACCAACTTTCATGATATTCTATAATCTTCTATGTCTCCTGTTGTACCAATCAATTTAAATATCTTAAATTTTTGAGGCTTTTTTATTTTTCTCTTTTATACCCTTTGTGAGCTAACCTGTTTTTAACTAACAGCTACCATTTCCTTTCTGCAGGGAATATGTTTACCTTGAATATTTAAATATTTATCTTTATACATTTTCTACATTTGCTCAGTCTTCACATAACTCAGCTACCCAATTCACAACAGATACATTTTATTGAATCTCTTCACAATTTATTTTTGAAATTTGTACCAAAAATATCATTATTCCTTATCTCCTTACACATCAAAATGTTGAACCTAATGGAGCAATGATCATTTGCACTTCAATATTCCCTAATTTATACCCTTTCAATTATTTCTGTATTTAAAGTTAACAATAAATCTAAAGTAGTATTGTTTCTAGTAGGTTTCTTGACTAATTTGTGAAAAAAGCCATCATAAAAAGTTTCCAAAAATCTTTCTGTCTTGATTTGACTCTAGCATTTCCTAACCTGTATGCCAGAAATTAAAATCACCCATAATTATGATTTCATTAACAGCTAAAATATTAATCTCATTTACATATAAAGTAACTCCTAACTCCTTTCTTTAATACTCTATCACTGTTAAATAGTATGTAATCCTGTATTTGAAAGAAACTTCTGATATCAAAATTATCTATGTTTAACTTTGTTTCAGTTATTCTCATTACATCAAAACCTTGGTTGGTTGGTTGTTTAGGAATTTCGCACAAAGCTACTCGAGAGCTATCTGTGCTAGCCGTCCCTAATTTAGCAGTGTAAGACTAGAGGGAAAGCAGCTAGTCATCACCACCCACCTTCAACTCTTGGGCTACTCTTTTACCACCGAATAGTGGGATTGACCGTCACATTATAACGCCCCCATGGCTGGGAGGGCAAGCATATTTGGCACGACTCGGGCATGAACCTGCGACCCTCAGATTACGAAGCGCACACCTTAATGCGCTAGGCCCTCAAAACCTTCCATCCCTACTAATTCTCTATTTTATCTGTTATCTGTTTTATTTCTTATACTCTAGCATTAAAATAGTAACAATTAAGCCTATCTTTATAACTACTTTATACTCATTGGCTATGCTAATTTTTTCTCTGCCTCTTATTATTTTTGCATTTAATATTCCTGGCCCTCACCACTGTTTAATCCTAGTTAAAAACTTCCCTTATACAAAGCTGAGTTAATAGC
Source organism: Carcinoscorpius rotundicauda (assembly GCA_011833715.1). Taxonomy (NCBI): domain Eukaryota; kingdom Metazoa; phylum Arthropoda; class Merostomata; order Xiphosura; family Limulidae; genus Carcinoscorpius; species Carcinoscorpius rotundicauda. Next base: position 80,799,094 of record CM022401.1, on the reverse strand, counting down.
CTTATAAAACAAGCCAGTTCTACCCTATTTAAATATAAACCATCCATTCCAAAAAGCTACTTTCTTCCATGGAATCAATCCCACTTGTTCATCCTTTCATACTAATCTAAGCCTAGCACTTAGCTCTAGTGGCCTAATTACAACTTTAATCCACTTTATTCTGAGCAGTACCCCTGACAAATTTACATTACGGTCTTTTTCTTTAAATGCCTTTTTCAAATCTCTGTACTTATTACTTAGCTTCTGTGACCTACCTTTCCCTACATGACTAACCCCTGCATGCACCACAAAATTTACATCTATGCTAGCCTTCTTTATTATATCCTCCACTATGCCACTGGTGAGCATAATCTGATTTTTTATCCATATTTACCCCACTATTCACATGCCTTGTGAAGGAACAACCTGTAACCATTATTTCCTTATCATCCACATCCTGCACTGAGCCTCTTGTTTTTCTTCCCTCCAATAGTTCCTCATCTGCAGAAGCCAAGGGCTGAAATTTGTTTCTCAATTAAATTCACACTTTTTACTTTAACAGTCACTTTTCTAACTTCCTGAATGTCATTGTTAGCTGATGTATCCTTTACATGTAAATGCTCAAGCTTTTCCTGAAATCCTTCTGCCATTCCCAACATTCTACACTTCTCTTTATCTATTGTAGTAATGAAAACACAAAAGTTTAAGAAAGACAATTACAGTAATTTAAGAAATAGTAACAAATTTATTATGCTAAATGAGGACACAATTATTTTGAAAAAAAATTTACTTATACAAAAGGAAGATACAATTTTGAATGAAAGTAAATATAAACAGGTTAAACCTGTTAGAAATTATATGCAGAAATTTTATACTATTGCCAAAAATACACAAACATTGTTCAATGAGACTTATAATTTATAAGTCTTTAACTTAGGTACTTTAAGTTGTCTAGTTATTAAACACAGTTTATTGATCATTCACAAAAAGTTTCAACACCAAGATACCTGTGGTGGCAGAGCCCTTTGTGCTTAATTATAAATATATAACAACAGCTTCCATAAAAAAATGAATATATTTAACAAAATAAATAGTGAATTCCCAAAAATCTCAAAACATTTAAATTTATATCAAGATATCATTGCTGTCAGTCAGCTATGACAATGAATCATAATATACTATCTTGACTTTACAACAAACAATAAATTTGTGTAGTGAATGAATTTTTACTTATTCTGATATTGTGAATGGCTCAGAAAAACTACCTTTTTTACCACAAGAATGCCACATTTTAGTTTAATTTATAAAAATCTATAACCAGTTTTATGTATTCATGTGGTTCAAATTTTGCACCAACAACTTCTATCTTTATTTTTTCGTAAATACCCATAGTTTTTGATAAATATGCTGAAACATGACCAATTTACTACAATGGGTATGTTTAAAACACTTTTGCCATCTTTAAATGAAATAATGTCACATTCTATTTTAATAGAATATTGGTGAATTCACAAAGCGAAAAATCCAATTAAGGTTACATTTTTTTGTATGTATTTATAGGAAACTTTTTAAACTTCATTAAACAAAGCAAAAATGAAATTAGGAGAAGGGAAGATTGGAGGAAATCCCCACATGCACGATAAAGGGACAGTACTTATTTGGGGAATCAATCTCTTATTCTTTAGAGTCCTGGCCCATCTCATATAGTAGTGGTTGTGTGCTGTTTGGGTATGTGAATTTGTTTGTTTATAGACATTTAGAGTAGCACTATTCTTACTATATTGAGTTTTAATACTTGCCCTGATACTCGGGTTTTGAAACTGGCACTAAATCTAATGTTTCTCACTAAGTTGATTGGTTTGTTATTTTTGATCACACCATTTGGTTCAAGGTGTCTCTTCTACAAGAGGTGTTTGGTGAATTTCACATGTTATGAAATACATTTAATGCACTTAGATTTAATCTTATGATAATTGTGATGACCACTGGATTTGTTCAGAACTCTGTACCTAACCTCATATGTAAGTAGTCCAGATAAGATACTTAGGTGTTTCAATTTCTTTAAATACATAGCACTGCCTTTATTTTTTTTATAAATTTTGGGCATTTAAATACAAAATACCACAACCACAAAAATGTTTTGTGCATGAAATATGAGTTTTCCTTTCAGTTTGTTATAACAATTGTAGGAATTTTAACACTGGCATTTATCATAAGCCCACTTATAAAGCAGTTTGATACACAGTCAAAGTTTTTACACCAAATTTAGTTATGAATAATCATTTAAAATGAGACAGAATTATTTGAACTTGTTAATTGTTTCATAAAGAGATACAAAAAAAAAGGAAAAAATTATAAAAATAAATCAATTTCCTACCGTTATTATAAATAAATGTATATAGGATGTACGTAAAAAAAGGTACTACTTCTCATACAAAATGATTTAGACATCCACAAGTCAAAATGTATCTAAAGCATTAGCTAGGATCAAATATTTGTTTAAATGAAGATGTTATCATTCACTAGTCATGCAAAAATACATACAGAATATGTGGTGCCCATTGTTCAATCTCTCTTAATGTGTATAAAGAAAACACTTGTTATTTAAATAACAAAACTGTAAATCTAACACTGCACATCATCTTGAAAGTTTTCAATACTGACTTTAACTCTACTCAGTATAAGGTTGTTAGTACAGCCCGAAATGAACAATAACTGAGAATAACAAAATGCCTGTTAATGAAAGAGTAAAGAAATAAAAAAATAACCAAAGTAAGAGAAAGTGGATAAATGCAGTGATGAATCTATATTTCTATCTAATTGTGATAAGTTGGGGCTCTGTCTTGAGACCACTGTTAATTGTTACATAAATCAACAGTTTTGATAGTTTCTTGCATGACAAGACATATGTTCTATTGGTTGCACCGTGATAAGTACTTGTCCCTGATATAAGTGTCTGTAATATCTGTTGTTATTCAGTGACATGGGAAGCATAAAAAACAAACATCTGAAGAAAGTTACAAGTATGAAATTTTTAATTTAATTGCTTGTTTAATATATATTCCTTTAAAACCATCAATACAATGGTTGTATATATTTAAATTTCCTTTAGTAAGCTATAAATTAAACATATAAGCAAAATTCTTTGTTTTGTGCACATACAAGTACTGTCACTTTTTACTTAGAACTAGACCCTTGGTTTAAAGTATGGAAATTGAAAAGAAAAAATTCAAATGTGGTTCATTGTAATATCAACAAAGTATTCTACTGAATGTTTAGCTGTGAGATAATAAAAGAAAAATGATAAATTCCATGGTTGGTCATTTTGAGTTAAAGAGATTGAAGCTTAATAATAATTTAAAAAGACTACACACAGTTTTGTCCTCATCTTCAATGAACATGTTAGATACAGAAATGAGCTACTAAAATAAAAGCTTGTTTTGCTAATTTAAGCTGTGAGGAAAGGTTAAGGCTTGGGCTTTTTTTTTTGAGAGCATAAAATTAAATACAGCTGACATGATTCGAATGTTCAAAATTGTTAGGGGTTTGGAGACAGTATTTCTGTGGGTGGTATCACTGATGACTTACAGAATTATGAAAAGTTTGGAAATGTGAACTTGAATAGTGTGAGTTCAGATACGGCTTTTGTTTTAACAAAAGCATTCCTTTTTAGTTAATGGAATTTTTTGCCTGAGGGGTGATGTGTAATGTTACTTACAATTATTTTAATTCTTTATTAAATGGATGTGGTTAGCTACATTTCCTTTAATGTTTAATGTTTTTTTGTAGATGTAGTTATAATAGTCTTTCATTGTTTTTATATTATTTTCACATTTGTAAAAAAACCCCAAAAAACAGTAAATTTTAAAGATTTCAAAAATTACGATGTTTTTAATTTATTGCATTATACATTGACCAATAAATAGTGTAGAAACTTCAAACAGATATTTTAAATGAATGCTACAGTCACTATAATTATTAACAAAATAAAATTAGGGGGAATCCAGGATTTCCTGAAAACCCCTTCTCCTACACTTGTGGACTCACCAATTTCTAAGTGGTGCCAAATGAATCATCTCAGTCCTAAGATTTGCACAAAACTAAAACTTTTCACCCAACACCTGAGGAAATCCAGGTCTTTTGCAAAAAACTTTTATTAGGGATTCCATGAAAGCAGATCTCAAATCTGGCATTGAGAAAAATTTAAAATTGAATATTAAATAATACTTCTATTATTGCAATGGCTTTTTCCATGTTTAATCAATATACAATAATAAAAAAACAATTCTCCTTATGATCTGATATAAACGTACTTTTATTTCCAATATAATGACATTACAGTAATACAGACTGATTTTTTTTTGTTACTGTTTCTATAAGACATTACGCTTAATGACCAGGACTGACTAACTATTTTTATTATAACATACTGTGACCAGGAAGAAATGTAGATGTTGCCAAGAGAAAGAAATTAAACTGTTCTCTTGTTTGACAATCTACTTTAACAGTACAATCCAACCTTATTGTTGCTATTTTTAAAGAACAACTTCCTATTTTTAAAATCCAAAAGGGTGTAGAAGCTTGTAGAGTGATGCCAAAGAACAGTGTAGACACTTGGAAAACCTCGGACATCTTCCAGGTATCAAATCACTTGTTTCCATTACTTATCAACAAGTCATATAACAATTCAGAGTTATAATATGTACTAAAAATGTGAATGCAGCAAAGTCTAGTAGTGGAAGGACTGGCTTAACCTTTCAGTCAAAGCATACATGCTATCTTACTACACTTCTTTTATTTCATAATTTAACATATCAGAATCATATTTTGAAATGTTAGTTATAGAAAAAACAACAATACAGATTTGTTTTAATTATCAATTCACAATCAGTGATATTCGTACCACTTGTAACACATTTGTTCTGATACAAATGCAAAAAAATGCAGTTTATATAAACAAAGTTTTATGATACAGTTTCCAGAGTCCATGATGATGATTATCAATTGTTATACTGGGAAAATTAGTTCTTTCACAATGAACAAAATCTTCTTACATATATATGTATGTACACATAAACATGCATTATGTAGTCAATATAATATCTGTTTCTAGAGGTCATCTACTACTGCTAACCAGCCTTTTGTAGTCAGTTAAAATGTATAGCTAATAAGTTAACTATACATTGCAACGAACAGATAGATACCACAGTAAATAACCTTGTACTAGAAGTAATAAAATATTAGTTATTAAAAGACTTTGAATGCATATCACACATTGTACTGACTTCATATAATCTGTTGAAACATAGTCATTAATTGACAAATCTTCAGTTAGCTTATCTAAAGTATCAGTGAAAAACAATCTTTTCTTCACATAAACATTCATAAAAGGAACTGAAGAATGAAATTATGTAAAGCACTAATTTTTTTAACCTTCAGAGAATCAGACATAATGATGTGTTCATGGTCGAACAAAAATGAGAAATGAGAAAGAGATCATAAAAAGAAAAGTAAAGGAAAACAAATAGAATGTTTCTCTCTTAAAATGTAAACAATATCTAGGATAAAAAGTTTTACATTTTTTCTAATAAACTGTGAGCTACTTGATCAAAATGGAAGTTAGGGCTGAACTAATTTGTTAATAGCATTTTGCTGTAGTTCTTTGTAGACATGTATAGCCCTTTTAACAAAAACCTATGTTATAAACCAAGAGTTTTGAAGGCAAAAGTCCTTGGAAAGGAGAAAGTTGAATCCTCATGAATAAGGATTTTATAATTATATTACACACAAAAACATATAATCTGCTAACTGTTTATTTTAGACTTCAAATAATCAAATAAAATTTATGAAAAACACAAAAGATATGCCAATTAACATGTCCAGCAAAAATGATTTGTAACGTTTTTTAAAGAACATAAAATGCATAAGATGAACATTTACATAGCCACTTCCATTTCTTTGAATTCAAAGTTTTAACTGATGTGTGAATTCATATTCAATAAAAAGTAAGAGTCATAAGCTTAGAAAGGCTTATTTTATTAATTATGCTCACAGTTTCTTAGAGGCTAAAGTAGTGAGTATTTAATAGATTTTCTGAAAATGTTTTTTTTTTTATTAAACAATCAATTAATTACAGAATTTGACATAGTCATCAGATGATGAATTTTGACCAACAACTCACAGAATAAACAACAAGATTTCTAAATTTTTAAATTTACAAACCATCCTATCAATGAGACTAGTTAGCTGAAAATATAACAGATCAAACAATCAGGTCAGCTAACAAGCAGTTATTATATTAGACAACATGAATATGAAAAGTTAAAAAACAAAACGAAGTAATAATCAACCTTTGTGTTTTCAGAATTTTATCAAAAAAATTTTCAGCTTGTGAGTAGCAACTGATATAAACTTAACACAGAAATTTGACTATCACAGCCCTAAAATCCACTTACATCAATCAAAAAAAAATTTAACAAAGAGCAAAATGATAGATGAAGATTGTGCTGTACTTGGTGAAGAACTGGATGAAATTGTTGACAGTCAACATCAGCCAGAGATCATCATGATCATGCTGGAATGTTGGCTTCAAAGTACTCACTCTCATAACTGTTTGAAACACTGATCTCTACACTTTCACTATAGGCATTACAAGTTATTTATCTATTCCAATAGAGTAGATTTTTCTTGTTTCCTGTATTTGTTTAACTACAGAGTGTAGCCAATTAATATTGTGAATATGTTAATTCAAAATGAATTTTTAACTGACATTTCTTTAGAGCTAATAATAGAACAAATAATGTATATTATCATATTAAAAGATATTTTTTAGGAAAGTTACAGACGGCACTAATGAAGATATACAAACAATTCCAAGAGCATGGTACACCGTGCATTTAAGGCTGATGAAAATAGTACATAATGCACTTTTACTTTGTCCATTTTTCATGATAAAATTTTATAACATGATGAGCTCAGAACAGATGTTTTACAGTGAAAGAAAACAAAAGTTTGAAGATAGCAAGGGCAAAGTTGGATACTAGTATATATATAAATCATTGAAATAAGTCACCATAAACAATTTTAGAACAGTATTGTCAATACAGAATTGTGAATAGTTCACAAAAAATAAATTTTCTCCAGTAACAAAGATTGTATATTGCTTAAATATACAGAATTGTAATTTATGTAAGGTAAGAACATCTAGAGCTCAAAATTAATTTAAACATGTTGATCTTAAAACTTTAGAAGTTCAGCAGTATAATAAAGAGTTAGTACAAAAAGCTACTAGTGTCTTCATGCTGAAATGACTTATCACATAAACTCTGTCTTATGATAAATCTGACAGTATACATGAATACACCAATCTATATACTATGGAATATTTGGGTACTTATACTATTGCATAACAGCATGTTCTAATTATGAGGAATTGGTTTATACTCCAATTGTCTTTGTATGAAGAGTTTATATTTTTACAAAACCAACACCATTAACAATAATAGACAAGAAACACTACAATCGTTGATATGATTGTAATAATAACATTATGTGACATAAAAAAACAACATTATTAAAAATATCCTCTCGATTTTTTTTCAAAATCCATTCTCTCTATCTCCAGCTAAGGTAGGACCTTTAAAAAAAAACAAAAAAAACTTCATAGGTTTCCATAACACATTTGACTTGACCTTTAGACATCCCTAAATACACATATATCATCAAAAAGACTTGCAGAACCTGGAACTCACATATAGCCTTTGGTTATACAGTTTTCAGTGAAAAATTAATAACGGATTTGACCGAACAAAAGCATTTGCCTAGGATACTATTTCCAACAATTTGCATAGCCTAAAATTGCTGTTCAGTTTCTGTTATATGAAATAAAATATATTTGTTTTTACTGACTACAATGGAATACCTTTAAATATAAATAATGAGTAACACACTTACTAGTGTGGTTGTATTTCATGCACATGATACTTATTGTTTTAACCATCCAAAAACTACATTACAAATAGTACACAAAACTTTTTAGATATGTATCTAAAACACACGCTAACTTCTGTGTTGGTAATCTTCCATTGACTAGATCACTCAAGTTAGTTTGAAATATTATTGTTATTTACTGATGCCATGCAGATAAAACTAGCATTTCACATAACCTAACCTTAACACACATATAATGTAATCTAATGTGCTTTCATCTTAACATAAAATCCTTATATTGCTTGTGACTTTCCATTTTTTGAAGCACTCAGTGGTGCCTTTATCACAAGCTAGTAAGTCCACCCAATGTTTATGCAGTTATCTTAAAACGACAGGGGGAGTCTGAAAGGGCAATATAGCCAAATGTCTTGTCTTTATGGAAGAGCTCTCTTTCTATTCTCTCTTTGTTGATAGGGATACAATTTACATCACCTAGGATTTGATATCGTCTTCAAATATTCCCTACAAAAAATTAAAAGATAATTTTTAGCTTAAAATAAAAGTCATTTACATTTAATATATTGCAATTTTCTTGACAAGTTAGCAAGACTGAGACAAAATAGCAACAACATTTCCTTGGTGATTCTACCTAAATTACAAATTTGATACAATGCATTTTTTAAGATTTTTATTTTATTTTTATTTTTTTTTACCAGATACTGACATTAAGTTTGAACTACCACTGACCATGGTTTTCTAACTGAGTAAGGCATTGTTTTGTTACACACTTCATGGTTTATAATGTACATACCCACCTTTATAATCTTTGCATTTAGCTTGAAAAATTCTTTTTTTAAAACCTTGGCATACCAGTGGGATGTCCTGAAACTGTAGAGTGAACAAATACAAATACCTTTATTGAACATTTGTATGATAATAATAAGAAAAACCTCAGTGTTGCTAATAAAGCAGTATTCTCATTGTTACTTTTATAAAATTTTCCAGTTCTTCACCATTCACAGCTGTATTTTAAAGATAAGGCTTTGTTCTGAGAATAAACAATCTTAGCAAAAACTGTTTATTTACTTGAAGGCTACACATTACAACTTTCAGATTAAGTTTGTTTAATAAAATGTTTTCATCAAACTGCTGCTTATAGGATAATTGATTGAAGCAAAGGTTGTCATAGACTGGAAAATGACACCTTAGTTCAATAAAAAAATCAATATATCATTAATTAACTATATATATATAGGGTACTTTGTTCTGAGAATCCAAGAATGCTTCAACACATATTGAATGTATTTCTTAGCCATGAAACATAGTATCCAATTTTGACTTCAGACATGATCCTTTGAAATGGTTTCTACTTAATGGGAGAAACAGAATTACAGGTCAAAATACCCTTTATCCAGGTCTCAGGACAAAACATTTTTCAGTCCTTAATGGTATCTGAGGTAAATTTTACTGTGCATTTATGTAAACATGACAGTCACTGATGGCTTTTAATATTTATTTTTAATAGCAATTATCTTTACCTAATATTTAATTAATTTACAGGAATAATAATGATGTAATAACAATACCATTTATGATAAAAGAAATAACTGCAAATTCCATGTATATGTTAATAATGTAATCCCCAATACTTTGACTAAAGGTGTGATATGCAGGAAAATGTTTTCTACCTGCTTTCATGATACAAAGATTTACATTTTTTGGGGGTATTTCATCTCTGTACTGTGATAATGGAAATGTGTGATGTAACAATGGTGATAGGTGGTCCAGAGAAATGTTAAGGTTATCTCATTCTCATTACTTTGTTTCATTGTTCTCTATAGTTGTTGATGCCACTTCTGTCTGAGAGACTGTTGCAGTAATATATAACATTGCTCAGTATAAAGGATTATCACTTTGTCTGTGTAGGTATGCACACTGTGTTTTCAATTTATTTGTTATTATGAAGATTTAATTTACTTATTCACATTTGTACAGACTAATTATTTTATACTTAAAGAAAACTCAGTCATGTTATTTGTTTCAGAACACTTCCCATATTTCTTGATTTAATCTACTGTTATTTGTGTTTTGGCCTATATGACACCAGTCAGAAAACTGTTTTTTCACTTGAATACACAGGATAAAAAGGAGAAATTCTGGTGTTGTGCCATCAAGATATATTGCTGAATTTCTGAAACGAAAACTTGTATATTAGTTCCTGCTTGTACTTTCAAATTTAAAGACTTTTAAGGAATTCCTCTCACAAAAAGAAGGGGTTTTTCTAGTCACAGAAATACCTCAGACCAAGAGGAAGAAGTTACAAGTAAAGAGAAAAGGTATGGAAGAGATGTTGATTTTTGTAGAAGCCCCTTTCTGGACATATGTTTTTATTGATTGTGAAAAGGTTTGTGGAACTACTGATTCAGATGGATTTGCTTATGTCTGATGTATCCAGGAAAATCAACCAATGGAAAAAGTAATGTTTATTGAAATGGTTTGTGCCTGCAGAGGTTGAGATCACATGGGGAAATCTCTACCAAACTCTCAGGTTTTCATCACTTGTCAAATCACAGCAGCCTTTTCTCTGGATAGATCAAAAATAAATAGTGCAAAGAGGTTTTACATGCCTTTGGTGAATAATTTCTGTTAGTAAGAGTTGTTTTTCAGGAGATGAGGTAATAAGCACTCATGAATAAGGACAATAAGTGCAGATGACAATTGACAAATAGTAAATGCTGTGGTAAATGCTCCAGAAAACTAATGGAACCCAAGTTTAGCTTATCCACCAGCTCACAGAACAGTAGCCAGCTTGCAACCAAATATTATGGTGGCCAGAATTCAGAGGAGATTTTTATGGGCAAATAAGTATGAAAGGACAAACGATTGAGTTTCTAGTCACCTAGTACACCTTGCAACATTTCAAGCCCTTCAACTGATACCACTACTATGAGCTGTGAATATTGAATTTATTCTAGTCAATGGCAATTGAGTAGATGTTAGAGGAAAGACAGATCTGTTGCTTAATCTAAGAGATGTCACCCACAGAACAAATATGAAAATTTCTAATGCTGGATGTGGAATAAGTCTCCTTGAGATGGACATGTTGTTAAATTTATCAGATAATTTTGTCTATGCATGAGGTGATATTTCAATAGAAAGTCATTCAATGCTAACCAAACTAAGTTCAAAAGCAGTGGATAGCATGAGTGTGTGCAGTGATAAGAAAAACAATACTTCCCAGTTCAAAATGGACAAGGTCCATTTGTGCTTTGTAACATGACTATAAAACCATGCATGAAATAAATTTGTTTCTTGTCTAAAAAGCAGACAGCATTAGCTCAAGCAGTGAATATCTGACAAAGGATGATGTCCCAATGTTGCTTTAACGTTATAAACAATCAGCTATTGAGATGGATGTTGCAATAATCATGGGTGCATTAATCAAAGTGAGTGTAGCTAATGCAAGAAGTAGTGCTAGGATTGTATCTGTCCCACCACAACTAGCTGAGACCAAACACACCTAACCTCAGCAAACAAAAACCTAATCACAACATCCAGCCCCGATTCCTCAAATAAACAACCCTTTTCTTTTATCCTGTAAAGCCACAGACACTACTAGTTTGGAAGATAATTTATTTCAAATTGCTTCAACTGGTTATGTATCTGACCTTTCCAACTCTTACACTTATGATTTCTTGTCCTACTACTTTCAGAATTATAAAAATCAGATAAAATCTGATGCATCGAATGAAATCCTAATATTTTTTATAGAAAATCCTTTATTACAAGTGTGGATGATAGATTCAGATGTACGTTTACTACCTAAATGATTTAAACACTAAAAAAGGAAAGTCCCATAAAAAATCCATAGTTTGTTAAAGTATAATTTTCCAGTTATTGTATTTAGTTAAGCAACATAAGAAAAGTATATCAACAAAACAGCACAAATTATATGAATGCAATTATTTTAAAGTAACTGAAAAAGTATGCTTCTGACTAACCACATAATTCAGGTACCAAATTATGTAAGGAGTATCAATGTATACAGTGTTATTTGTCCAATAAATAATCAGGCTTTACTTTTCAAACAATGTTTGTGGTTTAACTGATAGTCCCAAAAGACTTAATTTCTTACAGTAACTACCACAGAGATGATAAAGATGTTAACACACATTGTAATACAACCAGATAAACTAATAGATTAGAATTATAATATAATGTACAAATTTAGTATGTGTATAAAATTTGTTGCAGTTAGTATTAATGATGTGTGAAATTTGTAACAATTATTTTTACTTAAAAAGAAAAAAAAAGATGTAACACACAAAATATTAATCCTTAGCATACAAATTTATAATGGTAATATCACAGACTAAGATGAAGAAATATCATTTGCAACTCTCACTGGTTTTATAAAGCAGCTAGATGATATTTTTGTAAATGGCTGTTTCAAAAAATGTTAAAAGATGAGTTGTTATGCAAAATATTATTATAATTTGATATTGTATGTTAAAATTTATGAAGATACATCATTATTTAACATATAATTTTTCTAAATACAAAAGTAGTCAGATATGTAGAATAAACCTGATAGAGATTATTAAATAAGAAAACTACACAAAATAAAAAAATAGAAATGCATATATTCAGGGGGACTAAAAATTCACATAAAACAGTTAAAATTAAAATAGGTCTTCAAAGTTGACAATGCATCATTAGAAGCAAATGATAAAATTTGCAAAATATCAAACATTTGTTTTGATTTTCAACTTATATTTATTTTTTACACTTTTACATGAATTTTTGAAGGTTTAACAATTTTATCAGGATATATTGCTTAGGATGATTTGTAATTAAGTTAGTACCACTAGCAACAGCACACTGTTTGGATGCCTTAATATACTGATCAACCATTACACCAAAATCCCTTTTTTCATGACACTGTTAAGGTTATTCCATCCTTATTTTAATTATAATTAAAATTATGAAAACCAACATGCATTAACTCACATTTATTACATTTAAAAACCACCTACTGTTCATTCCCTCAACTCACTAAATAATCTAAATCCTTTTGCAAAACAGCATCATCCTATTCACAGCTAGCAACACCCTAGACTTGAATATCTTCTGTAAATTTAAGTACTTTATTGACTATTCCTTCATCTATGTTATTAATGTAAATCAAAAAGAAAAAAAGTAAAAAGACTGAGCCCTGAGGTACTCCACCTGTGATAACCTAGTTTGACTGGACTCCAAATCAACAACCTTGCCCCATCTACACAAGCAGCAACCTTTACAAAGAATGTCAAAAGATTCAAAGGTGGCTGTCCATAAAAAACAGCTTGGAGCACAGTTCATAACATTATAATTACATATACATAAATAACAAAGTAAGATTTCAAATAATAATTTTAAGAAAAGAGAAACAGAGTGGATGTTTGGCACCAATTAGACAGTACAGAAGTAAAAGTAAGTTTTTGAAAACATTCTAATACTTACATGATACAGGCACAAATGGCTGCTGAACCTGCATGGCCATAGCCTGTTGATAGGCCACAGCAGCACTTGGATGAAACACTGGAAGTCCACTTTTGTCCACAGCTGGACGTTTTGAAAATGTGGCCATCCCTGGGAAAGCCTAAGAGGGAAGGCATTTGTTTTGAGGAGTTAAAATTCTCTTATATTCATGTGACATATACAGTAAGAGTGTACATACATAATGAATAATTTTGTCTCAAAATTATGACAGAAGTTACAAAGAGTATTGTAATATTACTCCTTCATTTACATACAGCTTAGATTTCAGTGATGGAAGATATTTTTATTTCTTCATTTATAATTATGAATGAAAAGTACAAAAATAATTGTCTATTTGAAAAATAAAGAATATTCTCCAACAGCACTACACTAATATCAGTAAAAATATTTGAATATGAAGAATAAAGACAAATATAGAGGATTTGCAGAACAATCTCATTTCAATATTTTTTACAATTTATTTTCATCACATAAATATTAGATGTATAGCAGTCATCTGTTCATTTATTATGTAGAAACTCATTTCTCCACTATCTTTGAAATATAAATGTTTAAGTAACCTGTACTCATATAAAGTTTTTTAAATATCTATTCTGTTTATACAACTCCATTGATTATGTTCAAACGTTACAAATACCTCGTTCAGGGGAAGAATTTAAGTGATTATATATATATATGTATCTCTGTGTATGTGTGTCTGAGTTGCTCACTAACATGTTGCATAAATAACTGACCAATTATACTTAAATATGGCATCTTTTATACTTTGAAACTGTGTGTAAGAATAGGATTGATTATACTCAAACATGACAATTACCATAAACCAAGAATGTATGTAAGAACTTAGTTGATTATAGTTGAATATGACATCATAACTGTTAACCATTAATTTAGTGGGTAAGAATTTGAACAATATAATTATTGTACATCACACTAAAATATAATTGCTTGATTATTGTATATGAACATGATTAATAATGTTTGTTAAGCTCGTGAGTGAATTTTAACCAACTATGTGTTAAATAAAAATTATTTATCTTTAAAATGGTCTGTAAGAAACAACATAGTACAAAAGGCTGCATATTATGGACAAAATCGTGTTTGTAGGTATAATAATCCCTCCAACAATTTTATAACTTCAGAGAAGAAAAAATATGCCCAAAGATACACAGATATGCATAACCTTGGAATAACTGATTACATGATAACATGTGTGAAAACCATGAGAGAAGCCTCCCAGTGAACAGCTCAACCTAAAAAATAATGATGGAAAGCAAGCCTAGGAGTCAACTTATACAATCATGTTGAGACAACCTGTGAAAGCCTGTGTATTTTTGTAACATTTTTTGATATATAGATACGTAATCTCAATTTTAACAGAAAGATATGAAATGACTTTTCAGGTTATATTGTCATATTAGGTCATCAATTTGGTTTGATTTTCACACTTACTAAATCTATTTTTGAGCAACAATTGGATCTAAATCAATTGAATGTTCAAGATAGACACATAATCTAACAAACAAGGGTGTTGTGCAGCATCAGACTCACAATAGTAAAATAATGTGGCTGACCTACTGCTATGTCTGGCTATGGAAAAGTGAATATTTTAGAAACTTAATAAACAAACAAACAGACAAGCAGAAAAAATGGTCATATTTAGCTGCTAGTTAGTCATATTATGAGCTAAAAGCAACATTTTCTCATATGAATGTTGAGATTTATAAAACAGGTAAGTTAATTTTCATTTGAAATTTGTATTCAGTTAGGAAATTATTGCATTCTTACCTTCCAAAGTGTGATCACTATGTGTTTTTTTAAATTTTGCTGTTGCTGAAAATATGATTTTTATTTATTCCAGGACTCTCCATTTCTTAGTTTTCAGCCAGTTCTTGGTGGATTTACTGGTATGTTTTGGGTCATTGTCGTGTTGCAAGGTCCAGTTCTGTTTCAGCTTTAATTTTTTTATATATGGACTCACATGTTCCTCAAGCACCCTCTGATATACAGTAGAATTCATGGTGGATTGTAAGCTGTCCAGGTCTTGATGCAGCAAAGCAGCCCCAAATCATGACGTTTCCACCTTCATGCTTCAAAGTTGGTATGAGGTTCTCTTCCTGGAATGCTGTATTTGGTTTATGCCAAACATGCCCTCTGTTCTGGTGTCCAAATAATTCAATTTTGGACTCATCTGTCCAAAGAAGATTATTCCAGAAGACTTGGTTTTTGTCTACATTCTCTCTGGCAAATTTCAATCTGGCCTTGATGCTTCTCTTAGAGAGCAAAGGTTTCCTCCTTGCACACTTCCCATACAAGTTAAACTTGTGCAGTCTCTTGTCTCTTTCAGATTGTAGAGGCATGCACTTTCACATCAACAGTACCCAGAGCCTGCTGTAGGTCCCGTGATGACAGTGTTTGGAGACCTCTTTTATCATTTTGTGGTCTGCTCTCAGGGAGAATTTGCTTGGACGACCAGACCTGGGCATGTTGGCAGTTGTTTTTAAAGCTTTCCACTTGTTGACTATTTTCTGGACAGTGGAATGGCTGATTTCAAAATCTTTTGGGATATTTTTAAATCCCTTACCAGACTCATAAGCTGCTACAGTTTTCTTTCTGAAGGCCTCAGGCAGCTTTTTTGCTCACACTATGGTGGTCATTCTCACTTCAACAGTTAGGAGCACACCAAACTAAATGTCTAAGGTATAAATAGGTCAAGCCTCATTCATAATGCTGTGTAACGATCTTCTAATCATGTCCACCTGGTGTGATACATCTGTGTGTGAGTTGAGCCATTTTAAGTGAAAATAAATGTGGGGGTGTCTTAACTTTTTCCTCAGTTAGAATATGCATTTATGTAGAATTACGTTTACAGTCTTTTCTTCAGTTTTAATTGTTTAGTTATATTCCTATAATCTCTCAGTATTGTTAAATTTGAAATTAAATATCTATATATCAAAAAATGTTACAAAAATACACAGGCTTTCATAGGGTGTCCTAACTTTTTCACATGACTGTAGCTCTGTGAGTTTGATATCAGCCAGCAGAATCACTACAGATAAAAAGATTCAACACTCTGAGTGGCATAACATCCTATAATCAGTAAATGAGGCACTTGTAAAAAGAAATAAATGCAAAAGAGCAAGATGAAACAAAATACCCGATTACTATATTACTGAACAAGTAAAGCTGGAAGAACTCAGATTCCAAAAACAGAGGAATTTGAGAAATCATCCAATGATATATGTTTTGGGTTAGAAGAACCTACTTTTAAGGATGAAGAATGATTTTTTCCGAGATAAAAAACTCTCTGGAGGAGTCAACATCTTCGAAAGAGAAGGATTATTAAAATGTGGATGGAAAAATAGAAAATAAAACTCAGTTAACCTAATCCTCCAAACAAACAAAATGCTTTTGATCAGTCTAAATGTAATCAAGAAAAATCATAATAAAACTCTAAAAAAATAATCTGTATGGAAAAGCCAAAGTTAATTTTATCAATATAAAAATAAAAAACTTCAGTGAAGATACAAAGAAATAAAACTGATATCATTCTAGATGAAGAAAAATTTTAATTCACATATCTGAATCACTCATCATCTCTGAACATCATAATGATTTGATGGAAATCTTCACAGTAAAACAAAGCTTGACTAGATGAGAATTAAGAGAAGGCAGATTTATAATGGAATACCAGTCCTAGTGATGAGTAAAGAACTAAACAAACAGCTTAAATTCCAGCTTTATATATTTGTTTTTCTTTCCTAAATAGTACTGATGAGGCACAAACTCTATAAGCTTGTCTACTGCAGTGGGGACCCAGCATGGCCAGGTGGATTAAGGCATTTGACTCATAATCTGAGGGTCGTAGGTTCGAATTCCGGTCATGCTAAACATGCTTGTCCTTTTTAGCAGCGGGGGCATTATAATGTGACAGTGAATCCCACTATTCGTTGGTAAAAGAGTAGTCCAAGAGTTGGCAGTGGGTGGTGATGACTAGCTGCTTTCCCTCTAGTCTTACACTACTAAATTAGGGACAGTTAGTGCAGACAGCCCTTGTGTAGCTTTGCATGAAATTCAAAACAAACCAAACCAAACTATTGCAGTGGGAGCAGAATAGATCAGACCAATACATTATCTTTTCTTTACTAAAGTTCACATTTTAGTGAGGAAAAGAAATCCAAAAACAAGCAAACAAAGGTTGTTAATATGATGAATACCCAGGCTTTGGACAAAATGCAGCACCTATATTCATGCTAATTAGCTGATTTTACAGCTTTATACAAAAGAAATTTTCTACATTCATTCACGGTAGTTTTTACAGGTGCAAAAAGAAATTCCAAAAACTAGTACATATAACTATTTAAGTGAAACACCAACAAATATCCTTGTTCAAGTCTGTTCAGGCACTAACTTGCAACAATATGAAATAAATAAAGAACAATTTATTATATTAAAATGTCTTAAGACTGATACTCTGCATATCAAGTAATTAGGACTTTAAGACTTCACTACAAGCCACATTCATTCAAAATATGATTCCATAATTAATGTACTGATACTTTCAACTTCTTTACACTTGTAACAAATCTTAAAAATTATTGATTACATTTGTTTAAACTACTCCATTTGGTTTACTTCTTAAAATGAAAATTCTGTATCACATTCAAATTTTACAATCTTTAAATAATTTCATTCAATTAAAAAGCTGTAAATTAACAATTTTCCAATGATATTCATTTTTACTTTGTAGAAAGCAACCTGGTGAACAGTAAATCAGTGTAAATATGCTACTAAAAGCAAAGTTAAAAACTTCAGAGAGAGAAACCAGAAAAAAGTAGAAAGGGTGCAACTCAGTGTAAGGCCAGAAGTTCAGAAAGATATGAAATGACTTTTCAGGTTATATTGTCATATTAGGTCATCAATTTGGTTTGATTTTCACACTTACTAAATCTATTTTTGAGCAACAATTGGATCTAAATCAATTGAATGTTCAAGATAGACACATAATCTAACAAACAAGGGTGTTGTGCAGCATCAGACTCACAATAGTAAAATAATGTGGCTGACCTACTGCTGTGTCTGGCTATGGAAAAGTGAAAATTTTAGAAACTTAATAAACAAACAAACAGACAAGCAGAAAAAATGGTCATATTCAGCTGCTAGTTAGTCATATTATGAGCTAAAAGCAACATTTTCTCATATGAATGTTGAGATTTATAAAACAGGTAAGTTAATTTTCATTTGAAATTTGTATTCAGTTAGGAAATTATTGCATTCTTACCTTCCAAAGTGTGATCACTACGTGTTTTTTTAAATTTTGCTGTTGCTGAAAATATGATTTTTATTTATCAATGAAAATATGCAAAAGATAACTGTGGTAATAAAACAGCCAGTTGAAAAGAGGCTAATGTTACATAAAAATAATGTAGTTGAATTATGCTATAAAATTATTAATCTCTGCTTATATACTTTGTAAAATGAAATGCTGAATGCTATATGCTAAATAATTGTTAAAATTGATGTGCTTAAATGTTTTTATATAGCTACTTAAAACAACTCTGGAAGATAATTAAAATAATGTGATTTCATACTCAAGGTGTGGACCAGAAACTAATATGTTGCTTAAGTTCAAATTTCAACTAGCAGTCTTAAATATTTTTCACTTCATATACCTTTTCACTGTCTGTGATGTAGTGACATGCTGCACAACACCTTCTACTATAAAAAATTAAGAAATCTGAGCTACATGCAGAAGCACTAAGGGCCAATACCAGAATCAGATCATCAGCAGGGTCACGTGAGCGTTTCTTGCTGACCAAGGTTTCAACCACGTGTGGCTAATTAGTATGCAGAGCAGTTGATGGTGATTGGTAGGTGCCAGGGGTGGGCAGTAGGTGGCAGTACATGACACAGCAAGCAGCAAGATGATGAAAAGAAACAAAACAAAACAGCAACAATTACAAGTCAGCTCACTGAATCCAACATGCATTATAGAACCAGTCCTTTAAATGTACAACTATCAAAATGAAAAAAGGGGTCAGATATTACACTTGTACATTATCTAACTCACAGAGAGCTAAAAATATGAAATAAAAATCTACAAAAATATTTGTACTAACTTATTAAACACATATTACAAAATAATTTGGTGCTATGGTGATTTCTAACTACTAAGAACCAGCTTTCAACACTACTTCTGAAAAAAATAGGACCACAATAATATTAGCATGGATAACAGAAGAAGCTGACATACAAGATACAGACATAACCTAGAAAGTATATAAAAACTATTTAATAATGTCTAAATTAAAAATGACATTGCTGAAAAGTTACACAAAAGCACACGTAGAAAGTATATAAAAACTATTTAATAATGTCTAAATTAAAAATGACATTGCTGAAAAGTTACACAAAAGCACACGTACTGTCATACTACTGCAACCATTACAGAATAAAAAACACTTTTAGCAACTTTAACATCCTTATATCTACTGTGAAAAATGCCAATTGCTAATAGCAAAAGTTAAGACAACATGAAATATGTTTGATTTAACTCTTTTCTCAAGTATTTCTAAGAGTGAATCATCAGGTTTGTTGAAAATATGATATAAGAAATATATTTTCAACAAACATTGAAAAATTAGACACCAGCACATTTTTAGGCCAACTTAATTATTTAGGAAATGCAAACAGAGTTATCATAAAAACCAGTGTATATTATACATTTATATTTTAGTGTATATATTTTGTGAAAATATCTTAACAGTAAATAAAATTTTGTCAGACTTGAATAGTTCATTTAGGACCTAAAATATTATTCTTCAGTAAGACTAAGATCTAATTTGAAAATAAAGGTTACTAAACAAATAACTGTGCAGTGATTATGTTTAAATGCTACTTGTCAGACTGCAAAACAATATATATATTGGCCATGTAGTACATAGGTAAATTTTTAAAGTATCAATATATACATATGTAGAATAATTACGTGCAAGTTCATTCCATCTTTTCTTAACAAAACGTCAAGTATCACCTAAATTTGTTTTTCTAAATATAGAGGTACCTTTTGTTTCTTTTCAGAAACATTCTAAAATTGAAAGAAAGGTAATGACACAAATAACTTAAGCGGTCTTAGCATCTTGGCAAATTACAATATAAGAATTACAGTTTTATATTAAGAAACAGTAAAAATATTAGTGTAAACAATAACAAAAACAGATAATAAAGTAAAAAGCATATATTTCCCTGCTCAATAGCTTTCACTTATTTAGAAAGTTAATTAAACAGTTAAATGATAAAGAACAAATGCAGTTAAAATGACAACAACTTCATGACTTTCTTGACTCTATGTTATGTGAAACTCCATACTCAACAATAACCAATAATTCAGAATACTACTATATTCAAACAATAAGTAGAAATACATCAAGGTATATTTATATTCATAATTTCCTTTCTCTTTTGCCTACATTAGGACTTATTCTTTAGTTGACAATTAATTTTAATTTTAAAATCAATAAAATGGAAAATGAATGCAGAACAAAATTCATCAGTAAGCATTACTGGTCTTTAAAGGTCTCACAGTGTAGATTTAAAGTACACCTGGACAGGCACCACTTACCACAGAGCAGGATCCAGAGATGTAGAAATAGATCACTGTAAAAGTAACACATGAAAAGAGAACTTAAATATTAAAAGCTAGTAAGTGGTATACAGAATGGTGACAAGAAGAATAGAAAAAGATATCCAAAAAATGAAGAAAATGTACAACAACTCTATGTGGTGTAGTACATGTGTGAGTTTGCATAAACTCATCCTATGGATGATGTAAGTAAAGAGCTAGATATAAAGGTTTTCAACTTGGTGTGTGGGGACGTGAGAGTCAATGTGAATCTACATCCTAGGAAACACAGGTTAAATGAATGAGGTGCTATTGTCACCTCTTGAGAGTAATAGGACTAATAACTGAGAGAGATAAGAAATTCCAAATAATAAATAAATGGGAGCATGAACCACGTGAAGGAGCAGAATGGGACAAAGAACAATGTGCCACATGGACGGAACAGAACCAGAATAATATTGACAAATTGAATGGAAAATATGAGAAGCAGTAATGACATACACATCATATTTCTTACAGCCACAGGCAGAAAGTAAGAAAGATATAACTTAATGATGATACAACAAACAAAAGACTAAAAGGCCAAAGAAAAGAAGGGTGTGGAGGACAGTATTCAAGTCCAAATTAGGATAGACAGCAAGACAAGGAGGTCAAAGGTGGCAAAAAGAAGACAGGAGACGAGAATATATAAGAAAACCCAAAAGCAGAAAGTAGAGCTATCCAGTAATCGGCCAAGAACTGCCAAAGGTCTAACAGATAGATTTGAAGTACAAATGACCAAAATTCACATCTGAATATAGACATGACCCCATCTCATCAAGGCAGTATCTGCCATACTCCCTACAGGAATAGTTTTATTAAGTCACCAGGTGAAGTATTTGAGTAAGGAAGTAAACTTGTTGAGGACAAGGAATACCAATCAAGGATACATATAATGTGCACACCATTGTAGACCTCTCAAATGAGTATGCTCCAAAATGACATGGTATTTCATAGAAGCCAGACTCCCTGAAAGAGAGAGAACCTTGCACACAGTGAGGGAAGGAGAGAATATGGCATGAAATAGGTGACTGCTTACTGTCTCTCTCTCTCAAAAAAAAAAGTAGAAAACAGTCTCCTGCAACAAATGAACATAACAAAAACCCAACTGAATGAAAAATGAAACTGATGTGAGATGTGCTATTCTAGTTGAACCTTACAACCCAGATCTGCTGCTTCCCAAAGGAGGAGAAGAAGGTGGCTGCAGGAGGCTTGTTGTAACAAAGCCAATAAGAAAAAAAGCATATGAGATGTCTGCCTTGGTCACCTTCCAGACCCGGGGTGAAAGACCATCATAGTGTGAGAAATTCCCCATGGAAAAGTAAGGGAAGACAAAAACAAATGAGCATGAAACATGTAAGATTTAACACATATCTAAAGATTCTCTGGAAACTATAGAAAAGCAGGGAAAAAAAATCTAGAAAAGGATAAAAACTCATCCAATAGTAGTTATATCAATTAGTACCAATGTCAGCAAGATATAAGATCCCTTGGAGGATCTAAAATAAGTGGATCAGGAGTCTCAGACTCACCACACTACCTTATTAACTCTAAGTCATTTACATTTAACTTTGATGAAGATTAGTCCTCAAGGGGAGAACTGCATGAGCTGTTCTGTGTGCACAAAATTCTGGCAATTCTTCTTCCTAAGCCTATGGCAACAATGAGAAAGAAGTCATGCACAATCACAATGTCTAGGAAAAGTATTACTGTAGGTCAGACCACTTTTTCCTATAAAGGCTTTCCATCAGTTACAGGTTTTTTTTTTTCTTATTCATAAATTCTTCAAGTCTTTAAATATGCCATTTCTTCAGGAAGAAAAGCCATATTTTACACATAATAACATAATAGTTTAAGTGAATGGCAGTACGCATCAACAGAAAATATAAAATTGAACATATGGTGTTCTTTTTGTGGAATTAAAGATTTCTTTTTTCCATCCACTATATGGTATATTCAAGAAAACAAAGTTAACTTCAGAACAATGGGATAGGTGTACTTAATAAAAGGGAGTTCAATAAGATACTTATTATGAAGTAATACTGAATCACAGAGAAATTAGGTTACTATGAAAATAAAGAGACTACGCAATATAAGGTACAAGTAAGCTTTATTTATTTACAAATGAAGAACAACCACTTCTACTGGAATAGGGGAGAACTGAATCAGCCATTCTGGGTGCACAAAATAAAATTCTGGCATTTCTTCTTCCTAAGCCTGTAGCAACAATGAACAAGTATTCATGCACAATTACAATGTCCAGGAAAAGAATTACCATAGGTAAGAACACGTTTTCTTACAAATATATGGTACATTCAAGAAAACCAAGTTAACAAGAGCAATGAGATAGGTGGACTTAATAAAAGGGAGTTTAATAAGATACTTATTATTGAGTAATACTGAATCGCAGAGTAACTGGGTTACTATGAAAATAAAGAGACTTTACACAATTTTAGGTACAAGCAAGCTTTATTTCTTTACAAATTCAGAATAACCACTTCTACTGAAATAGTTATCTTCAACTGATCAGATTAAAATCACCTATAAAAGTGTTTAAATTCAATACTTTTAAGTAACATCTAATAATTTATCCAAATTGACTGGCACTACCTACAAGCAAAGTAGAGACAACATCCTTGAGACATCACCTGAATGACCATTGAAGGACACTGTTTTCTGTATTTTTGCACAGCAAGCAATATATTGCCATGGATCATGGGCAAAACAGGTGCGACTTCAATAAGATAGTAAAGAACAAAAACAACTAAAATCATATGAATTTAAGAACTTTCTTGGCCACATTATATGAAAATTGCACAGACACAGAAATAACAAATTAATTCAAAATAACAGTGTATTCAAATGAGAAGGCAAAATAGCACTTTATATATATATATATACCAAATACATATGCCAATGTACAAATTGCATGCTGATCTTGGTTCAAAAGTATAAAAATATTTCATCTCTTGTGTTGTACAGTAATACTGACAGCCAGTACAAATATGTAAGTTCTATGTGATTTTGAAACCTGTTTTTACATTCTGTACCTGTTCTTTCAGATGTAGTTTGCATTAAAACATTTTATAGAAAAGTATTTTTACTAATACATTTTCTGTAGGGCAAGAATCTTAAGTATACAAATATTTATTTCTTCTGAGTATGTGGTAAGGAAGTGCTTTGTGTGAATTATGCTAAATGAGCCTAAGTACAGTACTTATTAATGAGCTTTGAAATAATTTTCAGTAGCATATTTGGTTCATCATTCCTTGCATATATATTTAATGTTTTAGTGGCATATGTATATGCTTCATGTATTACCAATTTTTTTTGTTTTTGTCCCATGAGAAATGAAATAATGTTGGAAATACTGTTTTGTTTAAACAAAGCTAAACAAGAGAATAATTGGTTACATTATGCTCATGCTATTATTTCTCTAATGTGCAAGAGAAAAAAGGGAAGAAGGAAGCACATATAGCCTGCAGTACAGGCAAACAATAAAGTATAAAGAAGTTATTATCTAAATCAAACCTGAAGTGAGACATCCTAAAGTCAGTGATATAATTATTATCCTACCAGAGCAGCTGCATTAACTCGGCTTTGGGCAGCCTTTAGCTGTGCTTGTAAGTGAGGTGGGGGGTGAAAGTAGCGGCATGGGTCCCGCGTGCACCGTCCTTTAACAAAATCCATACAGACAGTCACCATGCCTTCAGTACTGTCCACTGTCACATGCTCAGGAGGGTGAGCGAAGCGGCATTCAGTTTCCACTCGTTTACAATTTCCACGCTGGAACTCTCGGCATACCTATGAGGAAAGGGAGATGGAAATTGGGTAGGCAAGCAGGAGAAAAACTTTTAAAATGGCAAAGACAACTAGCTGGCAAAGTAATAGAAAAGAAAAGCACAATCTTTTCTTTCTTATACACTCACACAATCACTATAACAAATGCAACAGGGAATGCCATCCATTGCATCATGCACTTTTAAAAATAGGCTTAAGCTTTGATATAAGAAATTTTGAAAACTTTAATCCTTTAAAAGATTGTATTCATGATAAAAGTTTGGTGAATGGACAGCAATGGTGGAAGACTTTTTAAATATTATCTCTATATTGTGTTTCTATAACAGGCAGTTGCTGTCCATTCAATTAAATTTGAACTTTAATCCAGTCAGAAGAAAAATGAAAATGTCTTCACATATTAAATAGTCTTTTTTTTTATAACCACCTGGTACAATATAGTAGCACAAACATTGTAGTGCTATAATTTGACTTTGTATTAAAAGTAAGAAACTCCAACAATGGCAATACATCAAAAATTAATTAAACATTTTATATGAACAAAAACAACAACTAATATTTTGCAATAAACTGGTGTATTTTTCAGTGTAAATAAAATCCATGTTTAAATCTTAACATATACAAAAGGTTGAGTATATAGTATTAAAATGATTTTGGAACCTCACCAATCATTACAATATATGTCACCATAATTATCCAAGGCTGTCACTGTCAAAACACAACTTTTTCCCTAAATTGTTCCATAATCCATCAAGTGCAGAAGAAAGTTGGTTTCACAGCACCTGTTACAACAATTCAAATGCACAGAAATCCATATATGTCCCACTTTGCACACTAAGGCCGTAGTATAACTTATTTTAGGTCTCTTTCTGGATATTCCTGATGCCTCACATTTATCCATATTCTTCTACTTTCTTGTGCCTTTCAGTTCAAGAAATATCCCCATGTTGAAAATTCTATATTACCAAATTGTACATATCTTTATGATCTGAGTGTATGAATATTTTGCACTGGAAAGACCTGTTACATATCCCATTCAAAAGTAATAAATTTTTGGTGACATCACACTACAAACAAGATGCCAAAATATTTCAAAATGTAGCTATGAGACATTCTATTCCACCAGGAATTTTTTATAGTGACTTGGTTTATTATGTGACACACTGACTTGCACATCAAAATTGTTATAATATAATGTACTGAATCCTGCAATAGTGCTGTTACATTTTATTTTGCAATTGAACTTCTGCTACCTACTTACTAAATGATGCAAAATTAAAGTACAATTGCAATGGTTAAACAATGATGGAATATTAATTGTAATTTTTCCATTATAATTAAAGTTGATGTAATTTTTTGACATATTATTAATAATTTTATACTTATAAGGTATAAAATCATGCTATTTATAGTTACACAACCAACTCTTTGTTAGTTTTGGTAATAAAAACATTTTCTTTATTTATTTCCATAAAGAACTTAATAAACTAATTGAGGATTACTTTGAAGTTCCAGTGAAAAAATATGCCTTTTTGTAAAATTAGTTAAGATTCATATTTTAACTCAATAACATAAAAATGTATTGTCAAGTTTCAAAAATGCTACTTTGTCTTTGGATGAATAAGAAATGAAAACCCTCACAAAAGAAAAAAAAGTACAGACATAAGCATAATGTAGTACCTTGAATATATTTAAATTTCACACAAGCTATTCAAGGGCTATTTGTCCTACCTAATTTAAAAATGATAGACTAGAGGACTAGCTAATCAATGCTATGCACTGCCAATTTTTGCCTACTCTTTTACAAATGAAATAACTGTCATATTATTAATTTCCTTTGTCTAATATTTTGTGACATAATTCAACTCAAAACCCACTTATTGTGAATCAAGTTCCCTAACCATCAAATCTATAACTTGTTACAAAATGGAGAAAAAAAAAAGGTCTAAGGCTATACAGTATGTGGATTGTATAAAACAATCTCTTTAAACCAGATTATTGAAACAGAAGTAACTGGTAATGTCTTTGGTAACTAAAGATGCTGCATGAGAAACATGCAACGGTCAGATCCATTTAATTAAGACACTGAAATGCAGTTAAAAATCATCAGCAACAAAAGCTAACTTGTTTTGTAGAGGTACGTAAACCATAGTTTCGAGTTATAAATGGATTACAAAACAACCACAAGACACACCTGGTACTCAAAAGCAAAAAGGTCAGTATTTGGTGAGAAATAAAATATGATAAAATAGAAGGAGAGCTTTACATCTTCCTAAGGGTCATTAAGTTGCAGTAGTTGTGGAGGTATATTTTAAACATAAAGGAACTTGATGATCATCCTGAAAAAGGAAGAAAAGTCAAATCCTGCTTTAAACATAGGAAACTGATTCAAAGCCTACTAAAATTAAGGTCCACACAAATGCTAAGTGTGAGCCAAATAACAATAAAAAAAATTTAAATGTAAAAAAAAAGTTTGGTGGATAAAGTTATGATTAAAGAAGAGAAATTGGCATTCTCTGGAGGAGAATATAAAAATTGTAGCAATAGCATAAATATACTGATGACATCTACCTGTGCAATGATGAAGATGTAAAAGAAACAAGAAATTCAAGAAAGACAAAGTAAGAGCCATTAGAGCTACAAAACTATTGTGATCTGGAAGTTTCCATGTTTGGTATATTTAGGTAAAATCCAGTTAATTTTTGAATAATTGAATGGGTCTATTTGTTAGCTAGAAATTCAATCATGATTTATATAAATAATAATGATTTATCTCTTAGTAACTGAATTGTGATGTTAAATGGGAAAACAACAACTTGACACTAAACACAAACACAACAGGTATGTGTTTGCTTTACGGTACAAAAACTATTGCTTCTATTTTATTTTCTCAAACTGTTTCTCCATCCAGAACCTGTTTCAAACTGTTTAAATCCAATGTTTCTTAGTTTCCAAGAAATGCCACAGTTATGAAGAGCAACTACTAATGGTAATTCATGTTACAACAAAGGTAAGACTATAACCTCTAGGTACTACATAACATTTGAATGACCACTGAAGTACATTAGTATTAAAATCCTTGCACAAAAAGAAGTATTGCAGTAATATCTGCCTAAAGCAAAATGGGTATTATCCATTCAAGAATAACAAAGGTAATTAGAAAGATATGAACACAATGGTTCTCTTTGAAACCTGCACATATACAGAACAAAGATTAAATTTAGGATAAATAATATAATATCACAAGAGAGAAATGCATGATATATTCATATACCACACAAGGATAGAGAGAAATCTGAAAGGATAAAAAACACAAGAAAAAAACTTAATGGTATTTGTTTTCAATAACAATCAAATGGAGTGTAGAAGAAATCAGACTCATAGATATAAAAACAAAACATTTTAAGAAGAAAAAAAAAAGAAAAATATATGCCAACTGAGTGAAACAATAACAAGCTTTCACAGAAAAAAAATCTGCCCTCTACATAATCTTCATAAGAATATTGAACAGGAAATATAAAATGAAAACAATCTAATGTGTGGGTCATTTGATAGAATAAAACTACCTCTTTTTTTAAAATAACACAGAAGAGGACCTTAAAAAATAGGAAAGGACAAGGCCCCAAGCATACCAGAAGAGAGAAACAAGGCTAGACAGAATCAAATGCTTATATAACTAAAACATTACAATATGCTACAAACATGTCAAGGTTATCAGAAAAAATGAAACTTCAAGGTATTAAAAACATCAAGAACACAAGGAGAAAACTTTAGAAAGTAATATTTGTTTTGTTCAAACACAAAAGAAAAAATTTCATATAGAAAATGAACATCACATTTCTATTTGTCTGTGAACATATTCTACAGGTCTTTTAAGGTCAAAATAAAGTCCAAAATACACATTTGCTTAAAATACAACCATGATAACAGTCAGAAAGTTGGAAGATTCAATCAAATGAACCCAATAAGATAGCAAGCTTGAACTTTATTTGGATACAACCAAGCTGGGGATGAAATTCTAAAACCTTCATAACATGTTATAGATAATGTTGAAAGGCATTGTAGAGAATTGAAAGATTTCTGCACAGAATCAATTAAACTATTTGAACAGTTAAAAAACAAAATTAAGCAGTGGAAATATCCAAGAAGAGACATCTAGAAATTTAACCATTTTCTTACTTGATAATGTGTTCCACATAGATACTCACCTCTTCACAGAGTAAATAGCTAGCACTTTAGCACTGGCTCGAAAAAAGTTTTATACATGCAGAAAGCCTTTGAACAAGTTTTAACTCACATATATTATAGAATGACCTGTGCTAGGCTATGACACAATCACAAATATAATAGAATATTTCATCAACAGGTGGAATGATAACCTCTTTATGCACTACTACTCTTGATAACTTTGCGGAAACAAAACTTTCTTAGGAAATAGGCATGCCAAAAATGGGATGGGGGATTCTGTGGAAAGGTAGCCATCTCACATGCATTTTTAGGTTCATTAAATGTTAACTTTAGACTAGAATTCCACCATAAGAAGATAGTGGAGAGATCAGTGTGAAGAAAGAAACTAAAAAAAATGAGCAAAAGAAAGAGAAGTCCATGGAACCAGTTAGTTGACTTTGTGGGAAGGGTAGTTGGTGAGAAACTATACTTTTCTGAAGGATCTGTTAAAGAATTTCTTGGTTTTGTAGAGTTTTACTAAGGTGTTGCAAAAGTGTGTCAGATTTAAGGATGTTCAATCAGTAAACCATATAAATGAAATGTGAATAGAGAAATATGTAAAACTGTGTGACATGTATGAAAAACTTACAAGAATATGCCAGTTCAGAAACGACTGACTAATCCCAGATCTGTTTTTCAAGACCTATCCATTTAGTCACAATAACAGAGGATGGTTCAGTTCTCAGTGTTGAAACTCTTCCAGGTTTACACATTTACTACCATTCCCAGTCAAGGGATACATCTACTATATCTCATACCAGTGGTTTATACTGTTGAAAAGAAACTT
Organism: Carcinoscorpius rotundicauda; assembly: GCA_011833715.1. Taxonomy (NCBI): domain Eukaryota; kingdom Metazoa; phylum Arthropoda; class Merostomata; order Xiphosura; family Limulidae; genus Carcinoscorpius; species Carcinoscorpius rotundicauda. The sequence continues at coordinate 80,769,173 of CM022401.1, read as the reverse complement.
CTTCATTATTATCCACTCAAAGGTTTGGTATTAAAGAATGGTTCTCCCTCTCCATTTGAAGAAACCATGATGGAAGAACTTGTATAAGTGAGAACATTGGAAAGGCAAATGAACTGAAAATTAATAATCTCATTTGTATAATGTCCCTTACTGAGAAACTGTGCAGTGGGTTATCAGAAGTACAGATAGTAGGATCTGTCCTATTAAGCAAGTGTGCAGCCACATTGTTTTGTTGATCCAGTAAAGCTTGAAGGGTATATATATATATGTACATCATTAAAGCACATCCAATTTCAACAGTGGGCACTTAAACTGAACATTTTCTGTCATACCCTACTCAGTGCAGATTCTGATATATATAAGCATTCACTGTACTCTGTATCTGACAATCAGAAATAGATATGCCACTAAGAAGGAAGTAACAGATGAACTAATCTTGAAAAATCACATTACTTGATGGCAAATAAAAACAATAAAAACGGGCAACTCTGCAAGAAGGTCCTGTTCATCTCATAACAGACCAGACAAAATCTATGTGCAAAGATGAAAGCATGGGATGTTGTGGTAAAAAGTGAACATCTGACAAATGAATCACATACAGAGTGGGAGTCAAAACTGAAATTAGAGAGCTTGACTAATCAACCAAAACATGTAGACTCCCAAAAGATAAGGAAGACAACAGCAGAGGATGCCTCTCAAGGAGGTCTTAGGGAAAAGATGTTGACCTAAAGGATGTATCCTTTGAGTAAAAGCCCTCAGAGCTTATTTGAAAACAGAGTGGGCTTGAAACCTGAAAGATAAAGAAAGGCTCTAAAAGAAAATTGTGTAACTCAAGGATTTTCTCTGAAATGAGTCTTTAGGTGTTCCAAGTGTAAAGGTCAAGTTCACACAGGACTGAAGTTGAGGGATGGACCCAGAAATGAGATATCTTCAAGCTCCTTTATGGTTTTAGTCTATTAAGAGCATAGACACCTAGAAGGTGTCGCAGGATGAGAAACACTTCAAGAAACATCATTTTAAAGGAAGGTTACCAAATTGAGTTGCATATAATAAAACTGGTCTAACTCCAAAAGGTATAAGGCAACATAATCAAGAAAATTTCATAAACCAAGCAGTCTAGTTAATTGGAAAACTGCTAAAATAGAAATCAAGACAGTATATGGCCTTCCACAGTCAAGCTCTTGGAGTTGTGATAAAGAGTTTCAGAAAAAAAGGGGTAAAGAGGATAAATAGCTAAAATGCTGAGCAATGAAAAGATGAAGACAAGTAAACTGAGGGAGAAAGACAATCAAAGTAAATGAAGATCCCCATGCTAGAAGAATAGGTTTAAAGAAACAGAGCTATGGAGAAGAGTAAGAATTCTAATCATATGTGAAGGGAGAAAGATTCTTGAGGCAGGATAGAATGTGGCAAATGATTATAATCATCGGTATGATCGATATAATTATCAATATGATCCTGAAATACAAAATGATATTCATGAAAAAAAATCAGGTGATGAAAAACATATTTTTTTGTGTTGAGGGCTATGTTATAACAATAATATGATGAGGATCAAAGATAGGGTTACTTGATCCTCATCAAGGGCAGAAGAACGAGAAGTAAAGGCAGACTATTGGACATGCTCCTCAAATTTATTCATTTATTTTTTACTGAAACTACTTTTGGTTATCAGCTTCTTCCTAACGTACATCCCAGAGTTATTGATGATGGGCAATATTTCTTTTAAGGAAACCTTATTACAGTCTTTCAGTATTTGCCACAAGTCTTATGGTTTAATTTTGTAAAGAAATTAAATTTAAAATTATATGCAGCATAGAAGATAGTTTGTTTTACAAACTGTATAACAAAAGAACACATCTAAGTGATATTGTGCTGAGATATAACTCCAAACTACCACCAATTCATTAAGTCTACTGTGACTATCATGCTCTAAACAAGCCTTTATATGTAGCAAGGTGTACATCCACATAAAGTAGTGCCAAGTTGTTAAATGACCTTATTCATAAGTAAAAATAGTTTTTAAAATTTTAAGTAAAGTTTCTCTAATTATTATTTCTTTATATTTATTTTTAATACATTCTTATATTTGTTACAGAATAGTTTATTAATTTTATATTTAAGCTTCTTTATTAAATCCATAAACTATTAAGTTTTGTATCAGAATTTCAACATTACTGATAAAATATTGTAATTTATTACAAATTTTACAATATCTGAATAATTGCAAAGTTATAAGCATTATAATAGTTAATAGATTCACTACTTATTTAATCCTATAATAGCACAGTTTGCTTGTTACATGAAGGGTTGAGTGTTCATTCAAAGGTTTGGTGAATGCACAAAAACTTTTTGTGGCATTAGCACTAAAATGTTAGGTATTTATTCCATGAAGAGATGAATAATTAAATTTCAAATAAAAATACTAACTTCCAAAATGTCACCAATCATGAAACAAGGGTAAAAAAGTTCATTATTGATAATTCTATCACAGGTTGTCAGTCATAAACAAGTGGAACAAAAATACCAGAAATGGTGTTCTATGGCCTTTGTAAATTTCTTGAAAAAAAAAAAAGAGAAAAACCTCTTGGCAAGAAAGCAAGGGTCAATAAAGAAGAGTAGATAAGAACTGAAAATGTAATGAAACAAATAACAAAGGAATAATTAACATTTGTAGGGTTCAAAGATCCAGATAAAGAGTATCCCCAAGTGGAACCTCTCAATGAATGTCAATAAAATATTAACACACAGAAAAGAAGAAATCCACCAAATCTCTAGAGTACAGTAAGAACTATTAAGTTGAACACTGAACAAGTGTATTAAATAATAAGGAAGAAAGATTCAATTAGTTACATGTAATTATGAGATTGAGAGAGCATATACACAATCAATGAAATATTTAAATCTTGAAAAAAAGAATGTTAGCCTAAGGATGAAGACTATGTTTAAAAAATAAAACAGAAGTTTACATGTCTTATGAAAGAACTGTGTTAATGACTATTAAACAGGTACCAGAATAATAGACTAGCAAAAAATATATTCAACTAATCGAGATGTTTCATGGAAAATAAAAATTCCTCAGTTTTGGAAAATACAATTAAAAAGAAATGGGTAAAGAAGCAAGTTTTCATATTTAGAAGTTCGTGAAATGCACACCATATGGCAAAAATTTAGAATAGAAAGATGTTATATGAAGGAGGAAGGAAAATAAAAAAATATAGAATAAATGTGAAAAGACAGAAGAAGAATGACAGAAATCTTAATCAAGAAAGTAATGACCAAAGGACACAGATTACTTCCACATTGAAAGAAATATTCAGATGAAAAGTGGGTTCATCATTCATTAATATAAGAGAATATACATTCATTATGTTATAAGAAGGAAACATTATCATGAAAAGAGCTGGTCAAATCATAGTAATAGCCACAAATTAGAAGAAGAAGATCAGATCAATGAAGCTTCCTTGTGCTCAAGAAGTAAAAAATAGCATGTAGAATATAATACATCATTAGATCCCTGTTAGCACTTATATTCACTAGAAACCTCTGATGCTGAAAAACCTTAAAAATGATAAATAAAAGCAGTAAAAGATATCGATTGATAAAATAACATAAAAAGCACTTATAATCACAGCCTGTATATCTTAAAAGAAATGATGTTGAATGAAAAGTAACAATAAAAGAGGATTTCTTTCTTAAGTGAAAATAATCCAAAAATCTTTGAAGTATTTAAGAAACATACTGCACAAGAAGGTACAGATTTTATTAGTGAAAGAAAGACAAACACATTTTCAAATTAAGTATTAGCTTCTTATTAATCCATAGGTACAGTAGTGCATTTTCGTAAAGATTATCACATTTAAAGAACACATTATATGAAGTTATCTTAAGAAGAGAAGTTAGTAGCTAGTGAAAAATCTTTTTTTTCCCTTGAACCTTTTGTTGTATCACCAGAAATATTCAAGAAATTCTAGAAACATCATACACAATAAGTGGTACACAGTGGTATAGGCATTCTTAATTTCAGACATGTGTAGAGGAATCCTCTATAATAATTTGTGATGATATCAACCCAGAAGAGCCAAATTTAATATGTGAATACATTCTCCATAATGCCTATAATCCTATTTCCAGGCTTATCAGTATCACTTCATATCTACTAAATTTACTTGTTCCAAGCATTTCTATTAGTAACCAACTCACATCTTTCAGTTTTACAAATTTAGTATCAATATTTATTTGATACTCTATCTTCCAGTGAAAAAAACTCATAGCAAATATTGTTTTCTTCTATGATTCATGTAACATGAATTTGTTTTACATTGAGGCAAAAATGATCAAAAAATGATCAATTTTTTTTATTTCGCTTCATGTCTAAACAAGAATTACGTATGCATTTGTAGTAAGACTGTGGTGATATGAAATCAGTTACTATCGTGGTTTTTAGCCTATATGATCAACTAAATATACTTATTATTTAGTGATTATGTTTTTATTAAAATTATTAGTAAATAACCAATAATTAGACTTAAGTGTTCAAATATGCAATTAAGCATGACAACACCTATTATAAATTAAAAGAGAAATGCTCATTGTGCCACATTTTATATAAATACATTTGTTTTTGCTAGTCCACAAGCCATTTTATTCACTGCTCTTTCAAGTATTATTCTTAAATAATAGAATAAGTATGAGTTTTGATTTACCATTATTTAATTTCTGTATGACTTGTAATACCCTAATATAGTTACATAACACATAACATAAAATGAAAGAAAAACTCTTGTGACAAAAAATGACTTACTCTGCAAAGTTATTTTGGTTTTTCTTGTTTAAATCTTTATATATATGAATTTACACTTAATAATTCATTATAGAAACTAAGACAACTTTAATATTACATTTAAACATGTAATTTCAGGAACATTTCAGAATTAAAAAAATAAATCCCATTAACTGGATGAAACAAGATATGAGAACAATATTAGTACAAATAAAACAGCATTTTATGTTTTGAAGCAACATATAAATAAATTCATATTCACTGCTTAAGTGATAATACTTCTTTTAAATGTTTACAATTATTCTTCATGTTAAGATATTTGCTATGATTTCTATAAATCATAATTTTCTAATCTTACCTCTAATCTATCAGTTCGTGGCACTTTCTGAGTTGTAACAAGAGGAGTAGGTGCAACAGTAAGTGGTGCAGCCATTGCATCAGGAGGCATCATACTAACCACAGGACTTGGAGTCAAATAGTGTGTAAAAGACGTAGGTGAAGCTACTGTGGGAAGTGCAACCAGGTATGGATTGGCTGTTGCCTTAAAAGTAGAATTACTCATTTGAAAAAAACATTTTTAGTCCTGAATTGTTACTTTTAGAATCAGTATCAATATAAGTTCCATTTTTGTTCACTTATCCACTGATACGCCACCAACACTTGAATTTAAAAACAAAACTTGATATAAGCAATGTATGAGAAATATAAATTGAATGTAAAGTAAAGTAGAATTAAAGCTAAACATAATAATAATTAAAAAAGCCAGCATAAGAGATTGAATGTAACCTAAACCAAGTTATACTCTTCACCTGAAATGAAACACAGATTGGTAAAATTAGAACATGACCAAATGAGTACCTGAACACAAGAGTCTGGTGGGCCAAGAAGTGTAGATTGGTTATGGCATGATATTACCCAAGGGTATGTACTAACCTTGACTCAATTGGACAACTTCTTGCTGGAAGAGGAAGGTACATTACCTAGACAGTATCATCACTGCCTTACCTCTTATTGGTGAGGAATTTTCCAAGGTTCCCATTCCTGTGGCTAGGAACTGGTGAGTGATATGAAAAAGAATGAATAATTTGCAGTGGGGAGACCCAGAAAATCTCACAAATAACCATTGGATGCTTGCCAAAAAGGACTTTTGTTAAAGACAATGCAATTGGTGACTGTAAAATGATTTTTAAAAGCCATCAAATGCAAAACAAACAAGTGAAAAAAGTGGGAGAGACACTTATCCAGTGCCAGTTTTTTACCATGATAGTCAGTCTAACAGTGTGGTCTGAATCTGACAACTGAGTTGCATGAACACCATGAGGGTACCTCTAGTTATTTTGCAGAAGATATCATCTCAACAATGAGCACTTGTACAGTCAGGAAGGATGAACTAGGTGCTTAATGTTATTTCTGGCTCATTGCAGAGTTTGAGAAATAAGCATACCCAGGGAAGTAACACTATCCACCTGACAAAATCCAATAAAGGGGAAGTGGGTACTGAAAGAGAAAATGCACTTATCCTTTTCAAAAACAAATATGTAAGTCTGTTGAAGAACTGTGGGAAATGGGGTACACAAATCCCACATGGAAACTTTTAGATAGGGTGAAGGAGAAACATTGAAGCAAGAGAAGAAAGTACAATAATTGAGCAAAAAAAAAGATGGTGCCTGGACACCAGTGACAAAACATAGGAAATAATGGTAGTGCTGACAAAAGAGGTGCCACAAATAGGACCTGACAAAGAGTGTTATATGTCAAAGCAAGGGCACAAGGAAGAAGAAGAATAGGCAAGAAGAAAAAGTTGATACCAGTCATGGCTGTGAGTGTCAATGCCCAGGGTAAAGGATGAGGAACCAAGTACTGTAAGAAGAGACAACTCATGTGAAAAATGGTGAGAAAATGATGAAAAGTGAGCCAAACTGAGCCGACTCAACAAAAAATCTGAGGCTGGGGAGACCACTCCTTGGTTAGAGCCTTATCTGGTTAAGAGAAGAATTTGGCATCATAACAGGTCATGAAATTAACCCAATAAGAATGATATCAAACTAATAAATCCAATGTGTGAAAAAATCCTGGAATAGGTACTGCCTCCCAGTTGTTGATATAAGAAGCAACTATAGAGTTATTGAAATGGATCACCACCAACCAATCCATGAAAAGAAAAAGAAAATAGGAAAACACCCAATGGACAGCAAGAAGTTAGAATAATGATGTACAGTAAATGCTTCTTCAAAACCTACATGCCCAAAGTCACATTGTCATTTAGAGTTTTGGAGATGACACCTCTCAACCCAATAAAGAGACATCTGTAAAGAGATGAAGTTGCAGTTGGGGATGGCAAAGGAATGCCCATAATGACAATGGCACAGTTGAGATATAAAGACAAATCTTCTGGAAGAGACCCTAGGTTCATATTTGGAAACAATTAATCCTGAAAAAGATTCTACACTTTTAACATGAAGAGGCACATGTGTGCGTGCAGTCTGAGTGAATGAGCAGTACAAGAAAAGTCAGAATTTCCAGAAGAAAAGGAATCTTGTGCAGAGAGTGTAAAAAGAAAGAACAAATCTTGGTGACAAGACATTCCACTGTTTGTAAATTAGATGGTGAAGGCTGAACATGACTGATATAGGAAGTGAAGAGTATGCCCAGATTAATATATATAAAGTGGGCATAAGAATAAACTCCTATCCCAATAGCAGAAGAATAAAAAAATGATGGATAAAGCAGAAGCACAAGTACTTGTGAATGTGGTGAAAAGAATACAACAAAACTTTTTATAAAAATTCCTCTTGAGCATGATGAAATGCCTCAGATATGAAGTGAAGTGAGAAGAAGTAAAACAGGAAGGTGATAAAAAGAGATAAAAGTGGAAATACTGAGCACTAGAAATGAAAGTAAAAGTTAAGTAATCCACCCCCAAGCAGGTAAACAAAATTCCCAAGACTTGAAACTGAGAAATGGAAATTAATAATGGCTGTAAGCCACGATAAAATAGACAAGAGAAGACAAGGCATGTTAGTGCAGGTGTTAGAGAAACTAGTCTGTATGGATTCTAATACAAAACCATGCCAAAGAAAAAAAAATTAAAACAATGAGTATTTTCTTCAACACTTTTCACTTTTAGTTTTCAAACGATTACTTGTTGTATATGTATGATAAGACAATTATGTATCAAAAATATTTCCGTTCCCATTAATTTGATAATTATCATGTTTCACAGGATCTTTTACAAACCACAATGTTAACTTAAAAGTGCACAAAGCTAAGATGAAAAATCCCGATATGTAGCAAGTAAGGTGACCTTTGCACTCTTAATTGTAGAACTCCCAAGAACTGAAATTGGTGCACAACGGGTGCTGCGGCAGACACTACTGCGCGAACATTGTATTCAACAAGTTAAAAGCACCACTTACCAACGCATGTAACTGGCTTGGAAACACAGGCTGAAACGGTACTTGCTGCAAAAGTGAGTTCTTCAGGGCCAGGTGGTTTCGTCCCGTGATGAGCAACTGATCTTTGAGGTGTTGCGGTGGGTGGAAATATTTACAAGGTGGTTTTTCTCTGTTACATCTCCCCTGAAGATATTATAAAAATAAGAACATCACAATTTTTATATTTTACGGACATGACATAAAAATAAATCAAGTCGAGCAGAATAAACCTCGTATTATCTTACTATAATAGACGTCTATGTATGTGTTTGAAATAATGCATACAGAGTAGGCCTGGCATGGCCGAGCGCGTTAGGGCGTGCACTCGTAATCCGAGGGTCGCGGGTTCGCGCCCGCGTCGCGCTAAACATGCTCGCCCTCCCAGCCGTGGGGGTGTATAATGTGACGGTCAATCCCACTATTCGTTGGTAAAAGAGTAGCCCAAGAGTTGGCGGTGGGTGGTGATGACTAGATGCCTTCCCTCTAGTCTTACACTGCTAAATTAGGGACGGCTAGCACAGATAGCCCTCGAGTAGCTTTGTGCGAAATTCCAAAAAACAAACAAACAAACAAAAGCATACAGAGTAGCTCATCTATTAAATGGTTCTACATACAAAAATCCATGAAAAATTTCACACTTTTGGTATTCAAGTTTTAGGCAATTAGAACCACCACACCACCAAATACTGGGTTAGATCGCCTTTCGCCTCGAAAATAAACTGGATTTGGGGTGGTGTAAATTCATGAGGAGGGCGGACAATGTCCCGTTTCACTGAGTTCCATTTATCGAGGAGTATGACTGCTGTTTGTTCACAGAAAAGCATGACTGTGAACATGACATTTAAGTTTCGTCTCAAACCTTATTAATATAATTGTTTATCTAGGACTGTGTTGAGCCCAAAAACAGTTGTGATTGAAGTCACAGTCAATTACGAATAGTACGAAAGCAAAACATTTTCCAAAGAGAGAAGGAAAAGTGCAGCATTTGTAATGATTGTTAAGCAAATTCATCTACACTGTGTATACTTCACTTTTTGAAGGGACCAAACGACCCAACCCCTGTAACACAACCGTTTCACATAACTTATAATATTGCATAACCTCCAACTGTTTGCACTGTTAAAACAGCACAAGCGGGATTAAGTGTTTTATGTAGTTTACCTAATACGCTTAATCTATTATCATAATAGAACAGTTTTAAGCGCGATAATAAGTCATATCTCATCCTACTGATCATTCCATTCATACAATGCGCACTATAAGCACCACATAAACCAGATCTTATTTTCGCACCTGAAAGACGACGTACTTCAAATCCATGGTGCTGTGAAAGTCATAAAAATATTTTATTTCATCTTATGTTATGAATACTAAACATAGTATAATTATGTCTCTGTATTTATAGAGCCCAAATAATAACGTGATACCTTACAGATTCACAACTTTACACAGATATATTGAATGGTCTACAAATACCTTTGTACTGAACATCCTTAAAAAAAAAAAGGCTTATCAGTGTATATGTAGTTAAAGTTAAATATCTGGTGTTTCACACATCTGGACGCTTAAAATAAATAATAAATATTTCTGAAAAGTAAACATACGACTAAACTTCGGGGATTTTGAAATATTTTAACAAATTTGAAAGACTTAAAGATGTATTCTCAGTGCCATTTAACGTTAGAAACAAATTGGATAAATAAGCTCTGACGTATAAGGTAATGAAATTAGATAACAAAAACAAATTAGTTTTCTTATTCGATGTTTTACATTTGAAATGACTAAGGGTTTGCTTTCGTATTTACGATATTATGTTATGTTCTTCTTTATTTTGGTTTCCATGCACATTCAAATTAATGTTTTCCAGCTTTTTCAAGTTAAAAAAAAAGTTAAAACTTTGCCTACAACCGAATAGAAAGTGGCAGAAAGGAATAAGCTTACGTTTCTTCCTATTACTAGTGACGTTAACTACCTTGCTAAATGGCCAGAAAGGAATAAGCTTACGTTTCTTCCTATTACTAGTGACGTTAACTACCTTGCTAAATGGCCTATTGTAAAAAATTTGTCAAATTCTCATTATTTACTTTGCTAAACGATACGGTGAACAGGTTTTCATGTAGTGATAACGTCGTCAAGCTCACGTTGAGAAATCAAAAATAAGAAAACACTTTTAGCTTAAGAGTTTCTAGAAATATTAGTAGCATAATAGTATAGTATTTTATGAAAAGAAACGCAAATTTTACATAACATAGCTAGGTTTTACAAAGATATATGAGCAAGTTTTATATTCCGATAAAAATAAAGGAAACAAACAGGCATTGTCAACTAGAAGAGTTTTGTGATTTTTTGCAGCCATAGTAGTTTTCACAGCTAAATATTATTTCTGAAAAGGAATATCAATATTAATAATTTTTAATGAAGCTAAACTGGTGAAATAAATTGAAAAACGTTTTACCAGCTGGGTTACCATAAAATATCATTTTTAAATCTCACTAAACCATATGTTATATTGCCTTATAGAGGTAACGTATATTATCTCAAATTTCATAAGTATTATTTAAACCATTATTTGCCCTCCTGTGGCACAGTGATATGTCTCTGAGCTTACATCCTTAAAAAACGGTTTTTGATACTCGTGGTGAGCAGAGCAGATAGCCTTTTGTGTAGATTTATGCTTCATAACAAACAACAAACCATTGTTTGACCAAATTCTCTACGTATGTGTGTCCACGTATGATCAATTCGCAAGACTTTGTCTCCCCCTCTTCTATGGAGGTAGGTATTCGGCTCCTATTTTACCTGTTCCTCTCCATGTCATCTCTGGGGCCACTATGTGTTCATCGTCAGTTGAATGGATACGTCATCAAACACATCAATATTTGAACTGGAAAAGTGGAAGTATGCTCAAGCATTGTTGTATCGGTATGGATCTGTTTCCAGGTTGGAGTTCTTATTGAATCTAATACTAAAATACTAGATGTCATAAAACATGTACAATTGTGCATGTCAAGCGTATAAGCGCACATTACACAAAACAGCGTCTCATATCAAGCGTTATGTGTTACTTTATATAAACATTTACGTCCCCAAGAAATTTTTTAAAAAAAATCCTCTCCTATTGAACAGAGCACACTTCATAATTTTGAATGAAAGCATACCTAGTTTCAAACATACTGTTGATGTGAACGTGCTTTTTATTTACTATTAGAAAAACCTATACAGTTTGTTTGTTTTTATCTTAGTGACTACAAAGCATGTTCACACCAACAGTATATTTGATACTTTTCAATATGATACAGGCCAAGATTATCTCTCTTTGGTTAACTTGTGTTTAAGGTCACTGATGAGGAGTGGATTTCTCCGAAATAAGTATAATCCCATAAAACACGTTTCTGACAAGTGAAGATTAAAATGGACCTACCATGAACATTGAGTTTGATATTAATCAATTTTCGGTATACTGATTTCATGTATTAGCACACCCACTTATACAGGGTAAGGTGCAAAATTAAAAAAAGAAAAACTTTTATTAAATTTTCCATATGTAAAAGTTTTTAATGCTTGTCTGATCCAAAAGTGAGCCGAGTTTTGCAAAATTTCATGGCAAATCAGTTGTGAAAAATCACTTTAGTTTTAGTGGGATAAAAAAATTACATTTTGTACACATAAAAAAAGATCCTGAAAATTACACCCCATTGTACACCCTAGAGCATTTATTGAGGGTACTTAGCAATTGCATATCCCGCTGCCTTAGGATGATGCATTACATTTGTTGTGAAAATTTAGGGATATATTTAAACATTTTATCGTATATTTATTATGCAACACTGGCTACGTAAGGCAAGAGATCACCCATTACCCTTAAACAGTGGCTATTATCAACTGATGTTGTTACCTACAACGTTCCCACTTTTTAAGGGTTAATCAGCTCCAGTATGGTAAATGCGTCATAGTTTTCCATAATAATTTATTGATACTTTTCGTGCGTCTGAAGTTTACCTGTGGAACATATATATCCATAAATCTACTACTGTGTGTATGGGTTAAAACGGCACACGAATAACCTTATCAATCACTGCGCTTCTACTCGCCAGATGTTACTTTTACTTGTGCTACCTAAAACTGAGTTAAATTGTAATTTAGATTTAGAGGTTAAATAACTGTCGATATGTGTCCATATTTGTAACATTAGCCAACAAGATCTATGCACACAGTTTTGTTATTTTTTTAATACATATATACTTTAATATATAAACAATAACACAATTTACGATGACGGGTGATCACAAATAACGATTTACTAACAAACGACATTGAGTCCTCTATCTGGTCTGGAAATTACTTAGTATTTTATCGAGGGTTCACAATGAACAAATTAATCTTGAGTTGATGTAGATAAAATTCACTTAATAGGGATCTAGCTAGTTTTGAGTTCTTCGTTGATTACACGTCGAGCTTTTCACTATTAAAAGTAAAATATTTTTGTAAAAGTACTAATGTCTGGTGTGAATCCGCTGAAGTTAAATGCTTCGTAATGCACGAAATTAATAAACATTCCTTGGTCAAATATCAGAAGTACTCGATTAATAAGCGTTAATCACACTTATAGCTTCTGAGGTTTAAAGTATACTAACTGCAGCAAACCAACAATATTTATATAAACTGTTTCTTGGCGAGTCGGTTGACATGTAGATGTAAGGAGAGAGTCTAGAAGTTTCAGCCTGCACAACAATATAAACGATATACTAATGTTCAGTTTGGTTTGAATTTCGCGCAAAGCTACACGAGGGCTATGTGCACTAGCCGTAACTAATTTAGCAGTGTAAGACTAGAAGGAAGGCAGCTAGTCATTGTCACCCACCGCCAACTCTTCGGCTACTCTTTAAACATTACAACGTCCCCGCAGCTGAAAAGGCATGTTTGGTGTGACTGCTATTCGAACTCGCGACCCTCTGAATACGAGATGAGTGACTTAACCACCTGACCATGCTGGGCCGAGTGGGTTCGAATATTACATGACTTCTTAATTGTGTTGCAGCGACAAGTCTTGAATCACTACCACAAAGTTTACGGAAACATATTGAACCTGACAATATAAATTAGATAATCGCCAAACAATTAAAAGTAATTGTATTATAGTACTAAGGTAAGTTTTTTCAATATGAAATATACACATTGTAAAAAAAAAGTACTATTTCTACTCAAGAATGATAAGGTAAGTTTTTTCAATATGAAATATACATATTGAAAAAAAAGTACCATTTCTACTCAAAAAAAAAGTTTTCTTATTTCAACCGTAAGTGCACTCTTCTTCTTCATCTTCGAGCTAAATAAACTTTTCGAGTCTCAAAAGGTTGTTCTTGAGAAATCTATAAGATAAAGTACTAAAGTTGCAATACCTTCTCGGTGAAGTGATAGAGTTAATAATATGAAAAACCCCAAAGGACAAAAACAGAATACTTGCACAGTCTCTAGGTGGGATCGATGCTGTTGTCATGACTACCGACAGCATAACGTATATTCTTGCGAAGTCTAGACCTACAAATGACCGACAGATATATGGTTTATAAGACTTCTATACACGGTCATCAGGTTCAGGAAGTCAGGTAATGAATACACGTGCGATTTAGGGTCAGACGATACAGGCTATATTTGATTTGAATGAAATACAGTATGTCATTAATAGATAAAGGCGAAAAATATGCAAAGCTCGATTTAATCGTTATAGAAGTGAAACGTTTGTGTGATAATAATAAAATCCAAAATCCTTACTAATGGTAGGTTGTAGTTACTAGTGGTATGAGCATTTATCTCCATAATGAGGCATTTTCAAATTTTCTGTATTTTCATTAGATTCTCAATTCTGAATATTGAAATTCATTAGTCCCTTTCTGTCTCCAATAAGAAAAACGTCTTAGAAGTTAACACTGCACAATAAACGTTACACAAGTTCGACTAATAGCTTCCATTATCTCACTCAGTCTAAACACCACTATTAAAGCTTCGGACCCAAATAAATCTTAAACTTACACAAATAATCTTTATGAGACAAAACCAAAAATGTCTCAGAAAATCATAAACACGTGAGAATCCCTATCTAGGGTTATATCAAACTGAAATACCCTAATCACTTGACTACAACAAATGGTCACACTAATGCTTAACCAGCGATCATGCACAAACATAATGGTAACTTTTTATGTGATATTGAATTTTATGCAAAGCTACTTGTGGGTTATGTGTGCTGGCTGTTCCTGTTTTGAAGTGATGGACTAGATGGAAGGTAGCTGGTCGACACAACCCACCGTCAACTTTTAGGTTACTCTTTACCAACGAATAGTGGAATTGATCGCACATTATAATGGCCTCACGGCTACGAGAACAAGCACGTTTGACGATGGGTTTCAACCTCGTGACTCGTAAGTTGCAAAATCCAGTGCTTTACGACCCTCAGATTACGATTCGAGAGGCTTAACCACCTGGCCATGCCGGGTCTCGTTGCATTTGAAGTAATGGGGTGGAAGTGACGTTAAGAGAGTGACGATATTTTCCACGTGATAGTAAATGAGACAGCTAAGAATCCTCCACTGCCTTTTTTTTCTCACCTTTCTCAAACTTACTAACTTCAAGAAAATATATGACTATTAAAGTTGGGTCTGGCATGGCTGAGCGCGTTAAGGTATGCGCTTGTAATCTGAGGGTCGCGGGTTCGCATCCGAGTCGCGCTAAACATGCTCGTCCTTCCAGCCGTGGGGGCGTTATAATGTGACGGTCAATCCCACTTTTCGTTGGTAAAAGAGTAGCCCAAGAGCTGACGGTGGGTAGTGATGACTAGCTTCCTTCCCTGTATTCTTACACTGCTAAATTAGGGACAGCTAGCACAGATAGCCCTCGAGTAGCTTTGTGCGAAATTCCAAAACAAACAAACAAACTATTTAAGTTGTAGTAGGTGGCGAATATCTTTTGATTAAATCATCTTGTTAAACACAAGCTCTGGGATACTAAAATTGCTTTTTCCAGTTTTGTTGTTATTCAAAAAATTTAGTTGTTAAATTCATTTGAATCAGTTTATTTATTTGTATCTGTTACACGTTTGAATGTATACTCAGTAATGGCCTGATTTGGTGAACCTTTTCAACAAGGTATTAGTTTCTCCACGTTTTTATGATTTATTTCAAAAGATTTTTTATTCATTATTTCTACAGTTGGTTTCATGTCAGTACGTTTTGAAAGATTCTTACTTTGTAATCTGAGATAACTTTTTTTTATCTCTCTCTTATTGAAGTTTCGTCCACTGCCGAGTTGATGGTCAAAATTTTTATTTATTTATTTTTGCAACATATATTACAGACATGATCACCAAACAACGTCTGACATACGTATGTTACTATCGACCACAAGAAAACGCAAGTTTGTTCTAGTTCCAGTTATAAAATAATTATGTACTTATACAGGCTGGCCCGTAAATCCCTACCCATCCATGTATCTTATGTATCCAGTGTATCTGTGTGCTGTCCCTCATTCTTGCTGCATAATATTATGCGACGCCATGTTTTATGAGACATTTTCCTCAACATAGCAATAGCAGGGGTTATTATTCCAAATGCTGCGGTAACAGCTGCCTTCAACTCATCATTAGTATTACTGAATATAACATAATAACATATGAATGGGTAGGGATATACGGGCTACCCTGTATATAATGAAAAATCCTAAGACATTTTTGGCATGCTTAACATGACTTAGTAACTTAAGTACACTAAATATAACAGTTTGGTGTAATATTTTCAACCTTATGCTACACATGGGTAAAGCAGCCAAGATATAATCCCACATTTGTCTGAACTGCTGATATCACGGTAATCAGTTAGAACCACTCACCGCTTAAACGGCTTCTTTCTCAATCGAATAACAAGATTGATCGTCACTTACTTCAGGCTTGGCATGGCCAAGTGGTTAAGGTGCTCGACTTGTAATCCGAGGATCGCAAGTTCGAATCCCCGTCACACCAAACATGCTCGTCCTTTCAGCTGTTGGGGCGTTATAATGTTACGGTCAGTCCCACTATTCGTTAGTAAAAGAGTAGCCCAAGCGTTGGCGGTGGGTGGTGATAACTAGCTACCTTCTCTTTAGTCTTACACTGCTACATTAGAAAGGCTAGCGCAAATAACCCTCATGTAGCTTAGCGCGAAATTCAAAAAACAAACAATCCCACTATTCGTTGGTAGCCCAGGATTTGACGGTGGGTGGTGAGGACTCTTTCTTCTAGTCTTATACTGCTAAATTAAAGAGGACTAGCGCAGATTGCCCTCATGCAGCCTTGTGCGAAATTCAAACCAATAAACATTCTCACCTCAAAAGTCTGGTCTTATTATTACGGAAAAAGAAAGTCGCGGAAATACAATTTATTACTTGAAAAATGGACACTTATATAAGTAAACACATCTACACAGTTCACAGTTGGAAAAAATTATATTCAAAAATAATATTTACTTCAGTCAATACTGAAATTTTGAACACAAACAAACAAACCTTCAGTAGTTATAAATTTATATGTATTCTAAACCATGGAAAGATTGTAGCCATAATGTATTCGTATTACTCATGCACGAATTTAAAGTATTTCTTTCTGCCTTCTGCTGTATTTGATATATCATTAATATTAATTACATCTTGTAAATATGAAAGTCCATATTCTGTAATCTTATTAATCCTACTTATTCTGACCATTAAGATTACCTACTAATGTCTGGCACCGCAGTTTCCGTAATAACACACTTTTGCGAAGAACAGTTAAGCTAGTCTTAAGCCTGACAACGTAATAAACTTTACTCCCCGTTCTGGCTTCCAAGATTATGTTTAAACACAGCTCTGTTTCTATGGGCATATAATACCAGAAACCAGGTTTCGATACTAGCGGAAGGCATAATACAGGGCATTGTGTAGCCTCGTACTTAACTTGAAACAAACAATCAACAGACTTAAGACAGAGGAGCCTCTTGGAACTACAATGATAACTGTTTGGTTGAATGGTTTATTACAGTGATCACATTTCTTTCGGCTGTTTTTTTTCTCATAGAAACAACCGTTGATTTCGAGATGTGGTTAGAAGCTTTTCACGTTTTGCTGTGTGAACCTCAGTCAATTTCAAATCCTTGCTCATTTATTTTCTTTTTAGCGGTAACAAAGAGAAATTCCCACCTTTATTGTAATGGTTTTTTTTTTATCGTGATCTTAAGGGCATTATTGGAATAAGGCTGGAGGTGTTGTATCGAAGACAGTTGTTGTTTCATTTGTTTTTTTCGAAATTCTCGTCTTTGAAAGGTTGGGTTCACTCGCTCTAAATCATTTAACAATCACACAATGAATGACCTTTCTTTATAAGGATTATATCATATCTTCCAGCCACAAGCCGACCCTCTTACGCTACGGCCAGGTGGATTAAGTCGTTAGACTCGTAAGCCGAGGGGCGCGGGTTCAAATCCCCGTCACACCAAAAATGCTCGTCTTTTCAGCCGTTGGGGGGTTATAATGTTACGGCCAGTCCCTCTATTCATTAGTAAAACAGTAGCCAAAGAGTTTACGATTGGTAATGATAACTAGCTGCCCTCCTTCTAGTCTTATACTGCTGAAGTATGGACGGCTAGCGCACATAGCCCTCGTGTAGCTTTATGCAAAATTCGAAAAACAAACAAATTATCCACGAGATATGTATAGATATACACACTTTACTAGCCGATGTTTTAGACGATACTTTTTATTCTTGAAACAATACGTGATTTTATTTCTCGTCTCAGACACTGGTTCAAAGATACAGTTCCACTAACACATCTCCAGTTTACAGCATATTTAACCCAAACTGCGTTGCTCATTTTACTTTTACTTTTTGTTTGCTTTCTCGAGTAATTGTGTTGACACCGTACAATCTACTGAGCTGCAATAATATATTTGTAACTGCATCATTTGCTTCGATTCTTCACACTAGAAATTATCTCACTTGTTAGTTACAATTAATGAAGACATTTTATTTGACATATAAATATTACACATTATACTAAAATAAAGATAGTATTATATAAAAAGTTTCCCTTATGTAAGTTTTGTGAACATACTTTTATAGTAGATTACTATATCTTAAGGTTTAGTATTTGGTTTGTAATAGAAAAAGAGTTAAAGTGTGATAGAAATTTTGTGCAGTCACGTATTTATTATATACTTGGACTTAAATTGTACCGCATTGAGCTATCTGTTGTGTTTGAAGAGCATTAAAAAAATCACATTTGTATTGGTTTTCCTAGAGCGCACGTTACTACAGTTTAAACATGGCTTTTAAAATTTTCTTTAAAAAATTAACATCCTATACTCCCTTGACAACAAAGGTTCTATATGGCGAACATCCGAGAAACATATTTAATTTGTTAAAAAACCTTGGATTATCTTGTACATGGTACAGTGAAAAATAAACTGGTATATGTAATTTAGGTCTATGCATTTGTTACATTGGCAGTGATTGGTGCACTCGTGTTGTTATACTGTCAGTAAATCCATCCCTTCAAAACTCTTAAGGCATACCGATCATTTGAGATCAGAACTGAAAGTAGTTTTTACCAACATTAAAGAGGACAATCTTATGCCACTCAATTAAAGAGCAACAGCAACAAACACGACAAGCGAAATTATGAAGTTCCAGTAGAGATACTGCAGTGTAGATACGTAACATTTAGTGCTTGTGAGTGACAGGATGTCAAAAGCATTTGATTTAAAGGAACTTCTGGAAAAGTGCATAACAGTTGTTCATGCTCTTCATTATAAAGAGTATTTGTTGTGATAATAAAAGGTTTGGAAATTTTAAGATATATGATTTAAATTATGTTTCAATCGTGTTTCTTTGTTTTATGATTTCGCCCAAAGCTACAAGAGAGCTATCTGCGCTAGTCATCCCTAATTTAGCAGTCTAAGAGTGGAGGGAAGGCAGATAGTCATCACCACCCACCGCAAACTCTTGGGTTACTCTTTTACCAACGAATAGTGTGATTGACCGTCACGTTATAACGCCTCCACGGCTGGTAGGGCGAGCATGTTTGGTATGGCAGGGATTCGAACCCCCAACCCTCGGATTACGAGTCAAGTGCCTTAACCACCTGGCCATGCCGAGCCCTTTAATCGTGTTCGGGTAACAGTTAACTATCATAACTTAACGCAAGAAGTAGAATTATTCAGGAGACATTTAGTACAGCTGGTCAGAAACAGATATGTGACAGAATCAGGGGACTGAGTTGCGACAGTCCAAATAAAACTCCATGTAGTATCATAAACGCGTTTGTGTTACCCTGAGCGACTAGATCGTGAATTTCAATTTTGATTTTCTCTACCTTCTCCTCTTTGTATAGGTCGATGAAAAAAATTGTGGGTTACGAAAGACACTTATGAAAGCTTCGTTGAAAAATATGCAACATTATATAGAAATTTAAGTGTCTAATGAATGACATATTACAAACACTGGTGTACGCCAAGGGACCTGGTTGTAGATTAAGTGGCTTACAACAGAATACGTGGTTACAGAGCAGGAAACATACTTTAAGATACTTCACTATATAGAATGAACCGTACTGCAGCAGAAGGTGTGACTGTGGAATAAGTGGTTTAATATAGAATAACCGGTTACAAAGTAGGAAACAAAACTATTATATTCATAGTTGGGTTAGAGTAAGAAACACAGTACAGAATATTTGTATGCATATTTGGAATGAGAGAGTATAAGATGTTAAACACATAATACTGTGTGAATGAGGACACATACTAAAATATTTTAGTCCAGGGTAAAAAATGGTACATAATTTATGGGTTTAGAATAGGAGAGATACCACACAATAAACAGTGGAAGAAATGGTACATGACTTCTGGATTTAGAATAGTAGAGATACCACAAAATAAACAGTTGAAGAAATGGTGCATAACCTATCGGTTTAGAAAATGAGAGATACCACACGATAAACAGCTGAAGAATTGGAACATAACTTATGAGTTTAGAATAGGAGAGATACCACACAACAAACAGTGGAAGAAATAGTACATAACTTAGAGGTTTAGAATAAGAGAGATACCACAAAATAAACAGTTGAATGAATGGTACATAACTTATAGATTTAGAATGGTAGAGATACCAAACAATAAATAGTTGAATAAATGGGTTTAGAAAATAAGAAATACCACACAATAAACAGTTGACGAACTGGTACATAACTTATGGGTTTAGAATAGGAGAGATACCACAAAATAAACAGTTGAAGAAATGGTACATAACTTATGGATTTAGATGAGAAATACCACATGATAAACAGTTGAAAATTGGTACGTAATTTACGAGTTTAGAATTGGAGAGATACGGCACGATAAAGAGTTGAAGAACTGGTACATAACCTAGAGGCTTAGAATAGAAGATATACCAAACAACAAACAGTTGAAGAGATGGTACATAACTTATTGATTTAAAATAGAAGAGATACCACTAAATAAACAGTTAAAGAGATGGTACATAACTTATGGGTTTAGAATAAGAGAGATACCACACGATAAACAGTTGAAGAAATGGTGCATAACTTATTGATTTAAAATAGAAGAGATACCACAAAATAAACAGTTGAAGAGATAGTACACAGCTTATGGGTTTAGAACAGGAGAGATACAAGTAAATAATTGAAGGAAAGGTACATAACATATTGATTTAAAATGGAAGAGACAGCTAAAACAGTCGAGAACATTAAAAGATATTAGTTATGAGTAGCGATAACTACATTAAGTACGCGTAGCTTTGTAGGAGTGACAGTGATGAACACTAGTGTTATTTATAGAAATGACTTGGTAAATGCAGTAAGAGGCTTATTATTGGGCATAACAGTTTTAGCAGATCGTTAAAAATATGACTAAACTTTTAACATGCGAACTGCACTTTTTAAGAACAAGGTTTCAGGTTCTGGATTGCCTTTTGGGCTATTTCCTGCATCAAATGTGCTCAGTTTACTGGGCATTTTACGTATTAACACTCGTTAGTGTATGTATGTGTCTTCTTATAGCAGAGCTACATCGGGCTATCTGCTGAGTCCACCGAGGGGAATCGAACTCCTGATTTTAACGTTGTAAATCTGTAGACTTACAGCTGTACCAGACGGTGACCACTCATTTGTATTGTAACAAGCTCCTATGTAGGACAGTGAGGCTGGTCTATCAGTATACAGCTTGGTAAACTTTCTGATCGTGGATTTCCATTGCTGACAAAGGTTGTAGGTTAATCCATAACACAGTATAAAATTAGAACAATGCTTTGTGTTAATACAGCTGCTGATAAAGGTTTAAAACTACTCTATAGCACAGTGTGGGTCGGGATAATGCGTTGTTTTAATGGTATGCCCGATAACTGTTGTAAATTACTTATAACTCAGTTTAAAATAGAACAAGGCGTTGTATTAACATTATTGCTAACAATTGTTGTAAACTGCTGTATAACAAAACATAAAATTATAATAATGTGTTGTATTAACAGTAGTGTTAATTATTCCACGATAACAATGTTTATTTATGTTACTTAAGTCAACACATAACTTGTACTGTCCATGGAAAATTGCTCCATGAAAATTATTTGTTTTATATAGATTAACATTCACTTATTATTGATGTGTTTCAAGATAAAACAAAACCATTTTTATGGAATACATACCAGAGAAGTTAAAAAAATGTGTAACTATGATAGTTCTCGTCCCATCTTTCTCTGTAACAACGATTCACTTGTTACTCACCAAACGTAACTGTAACTCAGTTATGTTATTTAGAACTAGATAAAGACAAAATGATTTTTTTTTGTGCTTCTCTGGTATTTTTCAAGAGTACTAGCAGAACCAAATCTCTTTTCACAAACGCTATCTAAATTTAGGAGCTCGGAGAGAGTTCGTTGGCTAAAAAACGTGTAGCACGTGCAGCTGATCAACATAACCGGAAAGAAATTCACTGCATGTTCCAATATTCAAATTCAAATTGAAAAACGTGCAAGAAACACAAAAAGGTCAGATTGAGCTTTTGTTTTTTTGCATGCTCGACAGAGGTTATTGAATCGTTTCTTGGTAATATCAATAAGCATATGAAAAGTTAACAGAAATTCGAATTATTAGTGTATTTAAAAGCTTCAGAAACATGTCTTTCACACAACTAACATCACTTATTTAAAACAGTTATTAAGGACAATAAAAATGTTATGGCCTTATTCAATCACTAATAACTAACACATGTCCTTTACAGATAACTAAAAGCATGTTAACAGTTCAAGATGCATTTAACCTGTTACGAATATGTTACCATTTAGAAATATATGCTCTACAAAAAATAATGTCCCCTGCTGGTACAGCGGTAAGTCTACGGATTCACAATGCTACAATCACGGGTTCGATTCCCCTCGGTGGACCCAGCACATACCCCAATAGCTATAAGAAAATACAAAAAGATAATAAAACTTATTAATTTTTTTCAAAATATTTCTTACCTTTCCATAACCTAAATCAAATATTATGAAACAGTAAACCACGATTAAAATAACTAAAAATTGTTTGTAAACATGCCACTGAAGGCTACAACATCAACCTTAAACATTACTAACATTCTTTCACAGTTAACTATTGGATGTAAATAATAACTGGTATTTTATGTGACTAGTGCCCTGAATTATTATTATATTAAGTAAAGTTGGCTGTGTGGTTTGTTTGGAGATCCATATACCATGAATGTATGATAAACTTCGTTTGCAGACATTTAACACTTCGAAAGAAAGCACTGAGCACAGTGAAAACAGGATAAATAACGAGGTTATTTCTTGTATCGTGTATGTGGAACAGAAATGGAAATAACTAAATAGCTGAAGAATGAAATTTTTAAACTATGAAGTCCTATATTACAGATTTTATCTTATTACTGGTTATATAACACTGGTTTGAGTTGTGGCACATTATTGTGGTCAAACAAATGAAACTACTGTATTCTAACGTAGTAAAGAAACTACTTACTTTATTTATTGCGTATGCACATGAATAGAATTTGTTTTTATCTACACATAGCATGAAAAACTAATAACTGTGTTCTCATTCCATGTACATATAACATTCATTTCGATTATCAGGCCAATCTTATGTTAGCATTACGTATGTCCAAATTTAGTTACCTATCGCTCTAACTAGACTTAACTGAAACACAGTTTCGACATCGCTACTGTAATAAACTCGACGTTTCTAGTCATACGATGGCGTCCAATGCATAACTAGGCAGAATCTATATATACACTTTAACAATGATTAAACGCCAAGCACTATACGGTTTTTAAGAGCAACCTTTAATTACAGATAAGTGTTTGGGAAATAGTGAATATTGAGACAGGTTGGATTCAAACTTGTAACTGTTCACTTGACTTTAGTTAACTAAGTCATCACGTTTTGAATATCACAACTGTCAGTTCTCGTCTGGTATTAAACGTTTTCGGCCCAGCAAGGCCACGTGATTAAAGCACTCGTCTCGTAATCCATGGGAAGAGGGTTCGAATCCCCCTCACACCAAACATGCCCGTCATTTCAACCGTGGAGGCGTTAACATGTGACGTTGGTAAAAAAGTAGCCAAGAGTTGGCAGTGGGTGGTGATGACTAGCTGCCTTACCTTTAGTCTTACACTGCTAAATTAGGGACGGCTAGCGCAGATAACTCTCGTGTAGCTTTGTGCGAAATTCAAAAACAAACAAATTAAACGTTTTCAAATATATATGCGTTTGTACTCATGGGATTTTAGAATGGATTTTGACCCCTTCTCCAACACCCTTTGCCCTTCTAGACATATTTTGATTTGATGTTGCTGTTTTTTGTTTCCATAAACTGTTCCTTTGAGAAATATTTCTGAGAAAATTTTATTTTACTTTGTGCAAAAACAAAGTGACTGTGTTCACATGTATACTCGAAATTCATCACTTCACATCCTTTTCACTATTTTTTTATTTCGAAGGAGGATAATTCCCAAACTGGAGGTTCGTGCTGCGATATCACATCAAAGATGCCGCATCGTATCAAAAATATTTGCTCTCAAGTGTCCGCGGTATCTGTAAAATGCTTCCGCTTACGGCATGTACCATTTTAATAGCAAAAGAAGGAGCACAGCAAGGAGAATGTAATAGGCTACAGTAACCTATATGATTTTTTTTGTTTTAATTTCACGCAAAGCTACATGAGGGCTATCTGCTCTAGCCATCCGTAATTTAGCAGTAAGAGACAAGAAGGAAGGCAGCTAGTCGTCACCACACGGTATTAAAGCAGGGCTATTCTTTCACCAATGAACAGTAGGAATGACTGGCTGAAGGGAACGCTTGTTTGGTGTGAAGGGGATTCAAACTCGCGACCCTCATAATACGAGTCAAGCGTCCTAAACACTTGGCCATGGTGGCTCAAGTTAAATTAATTTTTGTGTGTTTGTTTGTTTAAACTTAAGCACAAAGCTACACAATAGTCTATCTGTGACCTGCCCACCACGTGTATCGAAATCCAGTTTTTAGCGGTGTGAGTCCAAAAACACACCGCTGTGTCACTAGAGGGAGCCTAAATGAAAGTGAAATACTCTATTTCTGTTGATTCATTTACAGAAGGTCCCTCATCAGGATGTCATATATGTATTATAGAATGATAAAGATGATTTCGAAATCAATAAAATCACGGTGAAATGAAACATTCATTTTGAATAATTCGCAGCAAGTCGATGAACTGTTAGCGAATTATTATTCTAGTGCTCAAATAGTGTTGAGACCTATTGAGTCACGCTACTTTTTAAGTGTGCAGATGTTAAACAAAATACCTTGATTTAAAAATATCATTTCATCATTCTTCAGACTTCTAAGAAAGTCCAGAGACGAGAACCAGAAGCGCCAAAAATCCCTTTCAGCCGCGGGGGCGTTATAATTTGCGGTCAATCCTACTATTCGTTCGTAGGAGTGTAGCCCAAGAGTTGGCAGTGTGTGGTCCGTTACTGTAAAATCGCGCCTGTAATTTGGGGCCGTGGATGCATTATACAAGTTAAGTCAAATTCCCTTATTTGATTAGATTTAGCCTAAGAGTTAGCGGTAGGTGCTGTTAACTATATGCCTTCCATCTAGTCTATCGGCAGAAAACTGCGAATGGCTACTTCAGATAGCTCTTATGTAAGCATGAGCAAATATTCGAAACAAACAATCAGACAATGTGCGTTCTAAACCTCCAAAACTGATAAATGTCAAACTCCAGAACAGCTGTTTAGGGAAAGTTAGTTATTATTATGCCCGTTAGATAGCAGCACTCCTTATATATAGTATTTTCTATAAAAACGTACATTCAAACACAACTCTGTGTTTCACCATTAGAACAAAGAATTAAAGAAATTATAAATTACTTTCATATTATATTTTTGTTGTTAAATTAAAAGTACTTGAAGTCATAAATAAAATTGCCTCTACTTATTCATTTTATTCAAGTCGATTAAAAATTATTCGACATAAAATCTAGTTTGAAGCAGAAATAGCAGCTGAAGGATTGGTTCATCTCCTGACAACAAGCCCCGTGTAAACAGCCTGTCCTTGGCACGTGCAAAGAAAAACACGATTAACATTAAACGTCTTTTTTCTTTAATACATTAGAGTCCTTGCAGCGACCATTTATACTTTGAAACAAATACTGGATTACATGTAACAGTATTTTATGTTTTAAATCTCGCCATTACAGCAAGAATAATATAGTGATAGATCAACATTTCAGGGTTTTGGAACAGTAAATAAATGAAAAAAATCACATTTTTTATACACGTCTAGTATCTTCATTAATTTACCATTTCGATTTTATTTGTTAAATGACAAAAAACATACGAAAAATATTTTATATTTGTATTTTGAGACACAAATATTGGAAAACTACCATCTTCTACTTTTCAACTGACAGATTAAGGGAAAGGTAGCTACTTAAAGGCCTCCCCCATAATACTCTATGTAAGGGTGAATTTGTTTGTGTGTTTGGAGTTAAGCACAAAGCAACACAACTGGCTATCAGTGCACTGCCCATCACGTATTCTCGCCTATACATAGACATACTGCTATGCTAATGGGGACCGATCCTTAAAGTTTCTGTACCATGACTTGAATGTACATTTGAACTAAGTGGAAGGTTAGGTTGTGAAACACGTGACAGTGGTTTCCTAAGGTTTAAACTATGCTCTCCAGTAGGCTGAAGTATTTGGGAATTTCAAGTCAAAATATTGAAATTTATTGAGACACCTCTTATAATCCGTGGATGAAGCAATGAAACCCGAATAAAAGAGGCTACCAATTATATTTTTTGTTTCTTTAGCGCAAACCTTCTCAGTACACTACCTAAACTGTGTCTACTGTTAGGTTCAAACATCGAATTTTAGAATTTCTTTGTTTTGTTGTTAAGCACAAAACTACATAAGAGGCTATCTGTGCTCTGCCAAACGCTACTGTCGAGCTTGTTTTTGTTTGTTTTGAATTTCGCGCAAAGCTACACGAGGGCTATCTGTGCTAACCGTCACTAATTTAGAAGTGTAAGACTAGAGGAAAGACAGCTAGTCATCATTATCCACTCCAATTCTTGGGCTATTCTTTTACCAACGAATAGTGGAATTGACCGTAACATTATAAACCTTCCCCCCGGCTAAAAGAGCGAGTACAATTGGTGGGACAGAAATTGGAACCCGCGACCCTCGGATTACTAGTCGAGTGCCTTAACCACCTGGCCATGCCTGACCGCTACTGTCGAGACCCATTTTTATCGTTGTATGCCCCGCTGAGTCACTGTGGAAGAGGGCTATTTTAGAGTAAAATCTCTCAAGCTTATCGCTGTTCACCATGGGTTCTATTAAAATTAGGTAATTTGTCTTTTCAATTATGTCTTTTTACTCGTAATAAAATGGGTGGTATTTTTTTTAACCGATAGCAGAAGAAACCAGCTGAAAATATGTGTATGTCTACAAAGTTGCTGTCGGGTTTACAGTACAAAACTACACAATGGACTGGGCCCGGCATAGCCAGGTGGTTAGGGTGCTCGACTCGCTATCTAAGGGTCACGAGATTGAATCCTCGTCACACCAAACATGCTCGCCCTTTTAGTCGTGGGGGCGTTATAAGTTATGATTAATGCCACTATTCGTTCGTAAAAGAGTAGCCCAAGAGCTGATGGTGGGTGACGATGACTAGCTGCCTTCTTTATAGTCTTACACTGCTGAATTGGGGAAAGTTTGCGCAGATAGCCCTCATGTGGCTTTGCGCGAAATTTAAAAAACAAAACAAGCAAACATAATGGATTATCAGCGCTCTGTCCCACGGATAGAATCGAATCCCGAATTTTGGAATTGTAAGCCGGAAAACTTAACGCTGATCCATCGGGGGGCACGTTGTTTAGGAAAGTCATTGCTTTTGCAAATATATATACTTTCGGGAATGCATATACCTGATAGAATTTGTATTCAGTTTCTTTATTGCTTTGTTACGGAACATTTGTGAAAGTTTACATACAACTATTGATAGTATTTTGGCGCAAAAGGCTTCTACTTTTTTTTAATATCGACTTAAATAGAGGATTGAGCTTAAAATATACAACACCCTTATCAACTGTCCAATTTAGATGCTCAAATTTATATTTGAAAATAAAATTGGTATGCACATCGGAATATCACCGAATATTAGTATTACTAAAGGAAAAATAACTTTACGGAGTTCAGTCCTAGTATGTGAAGTACATCATATAATTTTTTTAGGAACTACGCTCTTAGAAAGGTGGATTGTTGATATGGTTGTCTCGTCCATGTGGATAGTAATTTCATTTCAACATTGATTCTATAAAAGCTTAGATTTAAGATCGATGTTCATGTTATTGCGTCTAAGTCATCGTAAAAGGCTTTCCTTTTTAACGCTCTGTCCGTAGACATAACACAATTAAGATACAGCAATGCTTACAAGGCAGTAATGGCACATCTAGGTATGTATGAAACCGTTAAAACATTTACTACGAAAAGCTTCTTACTATATGATATCAAACATAAATTGTACTTCATTTGTCTTTCTCAGTTATACATAGAACAGTCTTGCAACGTACTTTCAATGTAATTTATTCACAACAAAAATGTAGGTATCTTTGCTATTTGTTACGCTAAATGAAGCAAATACATACGGAAAATATGCTCTTAAATATCAGCACATTTTTCAAGGTTTAAAGCTCGAGGCCCGGCATGGCCATGTGGGTTAAGGCGTTCGACTTGCAATCTGAGGGTCGCGGGTTCGAATTCCCGTCGTACCAAACATGCTCCCATTTTAGCCGTGGGTGCGTTATAATGTGACGGTCAGTCCCACTATTCGTTGGTGAAAGAGTAGCCCAAGAGTTGACGGTGGGTGGTGACGCGTAGCTGCCTTCCACTGTCTTACACTGCTAAATTAGGGACGTCTAGCGCAGATAGCCCTCGATTAGCTCTGTGCGAAATTAAAAAAAACAAAACAACCAAATTGAAGCTCGAAAGATAAAACTTGTAAAGATAAACGTCCTGAGTTTAGAATACACTAAAATGTTTTTTTTAATCACATTAATAATGCTAAAATCCAGCACAATTTTCATAACTGTTACGCTTTTTCTTTTTATGGAAACAGAGTTAGAATATTAACTAAATATCAACATGCGATTTGTTACTGGCAAAAAGTTGCGACTGGTAATAAGAGTAAATACCGAGTACAAGGGTATGATGACGTACACTAAGCAAGTTTACAATCTCTTCCTAAACGTTTAATGTTTGCAAAACCTATATTTTAAGTTTGTCATTAATTATTTGGCTTACATAAACAAATATATACAATAAAATGCTGATAAAAGTGGGGTGTATCTAATAAGACACCGTCTCCAATTAATATCGGGGGTTATAGTCCCTTAAATCCCAAAGTAGATGGTATAGACCATTCTTAACATTTTCAAAAAGCTCTTCAATTAAAAATGATTTTACCTAAAGAATTAGGTAATTATCACAATGAGTGATTATTAGAGTGAAGGTGGAATGCATAGTGTAACCAGTGGTTCATAGTTTGCATCCCATCACCGCAGAAAAAGAAAATATATCGCACACATTTTGGGGCCGTGGATCCTTTATAAGATATAAAGGTCAGTAACCATTATTTGGTCAGTTAAGTGAAGTTCATGAACTAATGATGAATTCTGCTGACTAACTGCATTCCTTCTAGTCCATTGCTTCAAAGTTAAGTACGGCTAATGAAGACCGTTGTTGTTGTTTTGAATTAAGCACAAAGTTACACAATGGGCTATCTGTGCTCTGCCCACCACGGGTATAGAAACCAGGATTTTAGCGTGTAAGTCCGCAGACATACCGCTGAGCCACTGGGGGGCATGAAGACTGCTTTTGCACGAAATATAACCAAAAACGCAAACAAAAATATTTGTAGGATATATGAAGTATAGTTAATGTACGCACTAGACTAATTTATGAGACAAAAACAAGTAAGATGTTGTCTGAAACTAGAAAAAATAATTCTATAATTGAAAGGTTTAAATATTAAACTAACGGCAAAGCACGCGAATTTCCGTGTTTTTGTGATAAGTCATGGCAAGAACGTGTGCATATAATAACATAAAATTCAACATGCGTTAAAACAGCATAAATACTTCTTTAAAATTAAAACTTTTAAGATTTGATATCTAAAATTTAAATTTACAATGAACAGTGAAAATATTTGGTTTTATATACACACATACATAAATTATTTCATATTTAAATTCCTGTAAAGATATCAACTCCGACATTCATTTAGCTCTACCGAATTATAAAGGCGGGAGGCAGCAATTTTCAGAAGTGGCATCTCGTTACCAGGCAACTACACCACACGCCCTTAACTAAGTGCTGACGCGAAAAGATGTAGACGAGAGGTTCTCCCATACCCCTCTACATAGACGCAGAACAAGGTACGGAATCTTAATTGTTTTTATCTTCGATGGAAGTGACACCGTCAAGGTGGCTGGGAATTAACGTCAACGACTCTACTCCCAGAGGAGTTTATTGGTTAAACTATCTGTGAATAATGTAGTTTGCGCATATCTAATGGAAAGTTACCTCTTGCAAAAATTGCGCAATGTACACACTACCGATATTCAACACCACTCGAGAAATAATTTCGGTCGATTCTGTTGTTTACCTAAAGCACACATGGTATAATGGTATAATTGAGAGCCATAATGCAACGAGCAGTGAATAAGTTCTTGTTGAATGTTAATTACTGAGCAGACGAAATCAGGAACAAAGAGCAGAAAATATTAAATTA
The DNA here is from genome assembly GCA_011833715.1 of Carcinoscorpius rotundicauda. Taxonomy (NCBI): domain Eukaryota; kingdom Metazoa; phylum Arthropoda; class Merostomata; order Xiphosura; family Limulidae; genus Carcinoscorpius; species Carcinoscorpius rotundicauda. The sequence goes on along the minus strand of CM022401.1, from coordinate 80,738,589 downwards.
GTACAAAAAGCACAACTACAACTGCTTGTAACAATCAAAACTACACACTTTTTTCTGCACATGGAGACAAACCCAACTGAAGATTTCGAAACTATGCACTTATCCATTTTAGCTATAACGTTATAAGGATTATTCCTCTAGTTTATTCCTTTGGTTTGTCGTAAGTTAAACTATACAATTTTAAGGAGAGATGGGAAGCTGATATACACATTATTTATTTCGATGTTTAACTTCCCAGATACAAAACATTCATTTCGTAATGTTTATGAAATGTACCCTGAAACATGAAGGAATACCAAAATTCGAAATAAACGTATGATCTAACAATATGCAAGAAGCATTTTTAACATATTTTGCGTAATTATTTAGCTAAATATATGTATACAAAATTAGCTTTAGTTACAGCTACTGACTGATATTTTAAAGTTCTCAGTAATATCTGAAATATATAGTGTATAAGATGAACGAAGTGGAAGCTTTATTCTTGTAAGAGTGAATTATTGAGCAGAAATTAGGAAAACAATAACACTGATACTAAAGATTCACTCTTTCCACGTGACTTCATTGGTCGGTATGTTTCCCTTCGGTCAGGCATGGCCAGGTGGGTTAAGGCGTGCGACTCGTAATGCGAGGGTCGCGGGTTCGCATCCCCGTCGCACCAAATATGCTCGCCTTTTCAGCCGTGGGGGCGTTATATTGTGACGTTCAATCCCACTATTCCTTAGTAAAAGAGTAGCCCAAGAGTTGGCGGTGGGTGGTGATGACTAGCTCCCTTCCCTCTAGTCTTACACTGCTAAATTAGGGACGGCGAGCGCAGATAGCCCTTAAGCCCTTGAGTAGCTTTGCACGAAATTCAAAAAGAAACAAACAAACAACGTTTTGCTGCCAAGTCGTAGGCCATATTATTGGTGCACACGTGCCACTTAGAGCGTAATAATACTCACACCTCGCGAACAATCCGTCGGTAGCCGATCGATATGTCTGATGGAAGGAGTTGCACGAAACAACATGTTTACATATTGGTTCTCCAGCCGATTTCCTCCCCGTACATTGTGATTCGATTAACGGTTGTTAATAATAAGACTATGTAATCTTAAATTGTGTATCAATATAAATACTCAGTAGAAGGCGAAATGGAAAACATTACAAGAGGTTTATGCTTTATCCAAGTAACTTTTCCGTCCTCCATTCATGTTATTTTTATCTTCAAAAACCTGTCGTCTGTTCTCTTCAGTATATGAGTATGTGTATCTATCACTTTCTATTCAATTTAACACATAAAATATTCAGTTTATAATAATAATTCACTTTATAATGAAAGTTTATAGCTAAATTTGTTCCTACAATTGATTTCTCACATAACTCGTCTATTCAGTGATAACTTTCAACAACGATGATAATTTCTAACTAAACTTGTTCCTTTGATAGTTTTTAATCAGACTTGTCTCTTTGATGATGTTCTACTGTAGGACAACGGTATGCAATTCTTCATATGTTCAACAATTTTAATCAAAATCCAATCATTTCTGACTAAATTATACAGCAAATTTAGTGTGAAAAATCGGTCCTCATATTAACATGTAGGGATTTTTTTCGTGACCTTGTTGTAAACATGATCTTTAGCCTCAATGCTGAAAAATAATCACTTCTAAGTTGTATCATTGCTCAAACGTATATCAATTTTCGTCTAAATCCATTCATCCGTTTTCGAGAAATCTTGTTGACAAATGTTCACAGGGGTGAAAACAAGTTTTGCCCACTTTCGGTGGAAGAAGTAACAATGAAAATTTGTAAATAAACTTGTCCCTTCAATGATAACTTTTAAAACGATTATGCCTTCAGCATATAACAACTATAATTTCTAACACATTCACTTCTTTCAGTATATCACAGTATTTATAAGTATTGTTATATTTATAACAATGCTAATCTTAAGCGGTACCTTATTCCATCAATATGTAATAACATTAATCTCTAGCAGAATTTTATTTCTTCAGTGTGTAACAATACAAGCCTTTAACACGTCATCCTTACAATATGAGGTAGTACTACTTTCTAACAATATCTTTTTAGTTATAACTAGGCTGAACTTTCAGTAACACACAACGTCTTAAATATAGGTTCAAGTACCTAATCTTTATAATCTAAGCATCAAAATTTCAATTCTCACGTCTCTTATATCTAACAATGCCTAATCTCAAGTGCTTAATACATCATCTATGTGGAAATAGTGTCCGTCTCTGGTGGCGTAAAAGCTTCACTGCTTATAATTATACAACACAATATTGAATAGACAGCTTAGGAACAACAAAAAAGACAAGTAAAAATACACGATTTAAGCATTTTTTATAACTAGCGGAATTTAATCTGTGAAAATTAATTTCTTACGTTAAAAAACACATGGTGTTTAATATCTGTCATTTCACTTTTATCTGTCTTTGAGGTATAATTCTTCATATTCCATAGGAATTCGATCTTTAACATCTAATCTGAGACTTCTTTATCTAGCAATAATTATATCTCACTCATATATATATGTATATATATATATATATATATACAGCGTCACTTCAATCACCAACATTCAATCTCTAATTCAAGGAGCTTACCTTCTCTCTACAGACATATATTTTCTAGTATGTCTTCTTTATATGTTTAATTTTTCACATTTAATCTTTACACCACACAAAACTCTTAAATTATACAAGAATGATTTACTCATGAATAATACAAAAAGAGATGTTGAAATAACTCGCAAGAACACGCACACAACAGTAACTTAAATGTAATAAAAGAAACAGTAAACAGTAGCGAAAAGGAGAGAGAAAAAAGTCCAGAGGAGCTTCAAGGGAAGCAGCTTCACATCTTAGGCATGATTCATTTAAACCAAACCAAACACTTCATATAGTCATGCATTTAATAAAGAAATTTTAGCAAAGCTTGAGGGTGACTGCTTAAGTTTGTACAGTTTTGTTTATTTGTTTCCTGAATTTCAGACAAAGCTACACGAGAGATATCTGCGCTAGCGGTCCTTAATTTAGCAATTCAAGTCTAGAGGGAAGGCAGCTAGTCATCACCACCAACCGCCACCTCTTGAGCTTCTCTTTTACCAACGAATAGCGGGATTGATCGTAACATTATAACGCATCCAATGGCTGAAAGGGCGAACATGTGTTTGGTGTGACGTGGGATTCAAACCCGTGTCCCTCAGATCGTGGGCCGTTTATACAATTGAATGAAACGATTCACTATATAAAGTATTACTAGTGATATAATCTGAAAGATATGGAACTACATCAGAAAAACTGACGTTACAAACATCTCTGATACCGAATATGTAACGAACAAATGTTTCATAATCTTCAGGTTTCGCTCCTGTTCCTGCGGAAAGTGTCAGTTAACAGACTAGATCGCCTACAGTTGGGCACTTCAGTGATATTTTTATAGAACAGAAATTCGTCAAGGAACAGATGCTTGTTTAGTTTGTTCATAACTGATCGACTAACCAGTGTAATTTATACTTAATAACTAATACAGGATGCCCAAAGAGCCTGGAACCATGGAGTGTGCTCCACATGTTTGGATGAACAGAAAGATTAGTTCGACCTTCTCATGTTTCAATAGTGCTACGATCAGACACACATGTGGAATTAAAAATGCTGCAAATCACCTATGGTTCCAGAATTTTCGGATACCCTGCATATTATGTCAAACGAATGCTTTTCAAGAACATTTAGCTTTGTAGTATTGTACTTGAAATATATATAATATATATATCACCACATGCTTTATAGTCTATTAATATCAACTGAAAGAAACACAATCTCTGCTATACCTAACTGTCTGCTTATGACAAAATATAACATAGAATATCGTGTACTATTCCACTAGCCCGCCAGTGGCTCAGCGGTATGTCTGCGGACTTGCACGCTAAAAATCGGGTTTCGATACCCGTGGTGGGCAGAGCACAGATAGCTCATTGTGTAGCTTTGTGCTTAATTCAATACAACAACAACTATTCTACTGGCCAACACTTGTAGCAATACATGTTACGGAAAAACTGTACCGGAGTTATAAAAATACAACAAGTCGTATTGTATAGGCCCAGTAATTATAATATACCAGTCATTCAATGTAAATTGTATCGATTGGATATATATATATACAATATTTTAAATAAGTCTACAGATTATTAGATAGCATTTTCACATATCTAATTCCCCGTATGAATTTGATTTCAGAAGTTACGATGAAATACTTAAATATATACTAACAAAGGCACAAACAGTTAACAACGTCTAGTTCCGTGAGAAGTGGTTATATGGAGACAATTTGTTTGTTTGTTTTGGAATTTCGCACAAAGCTACTCGAGGGCTATCTGTGCTAGCCGTCCCTAATTTAGCAGTGTAAGACTAGAGGGAAGGCAGCTAGTCATCACCACCCACCGCCAACTCTTGGGCTACTCTTTTACCAACGAAAAGTGGGATTGACCGTAACATTATACACCCCCACGGCTGGGAGGGCGAGCATGTTTTAGCGCGACGCGGGCTCGAACCCGCGACCCTCGGATGACGAGTGCACGCCTTAACGCGCTCGGCCATGCCAGGCCATATGGAGACAAACTGAAACACAATATACTAAAATATTTTCTTAACATTAAAATTCCTAGCAGCTTAAGGTGAAAGAAAAACCACAACATATGATTAAACTTGGCTAGTACAATCTACAACAGACAGTTAACTTGCAGAATACTAGTTGCAACAAACACTTGGAGCTACCTGGAACATTTCGTTGAACCTTGTATAATCCACATCACACAGTTGCACTTATTTAATGTTATTCATAACATAAAGTTCAATGTGACTGGTCCACAACATACGGTTGTGATTATGCTATTTAAGTCATATAGATGAGTATCATTGGTTCACAACGTAGAGTTACACTCAAATATTATATAAAGATATAATTAACTAGTAGTATCCAAGCTATACAATTTTAAGTTAATTATACTATTCAAAATATAAAGTTTAATGTGACTGACACTCTCCATAACGTAAGTTGAATTTATCTGGAACATTCGACTTACAGCTGGACTTATAATTATGATATATAATTAATCATGACTTACACTATCCATGATATGTAACTGTACTTGTCTGTTACTGTCAACGAAATACAAACTTAACCTGACTGACACTTTTCCTGATATATAACTGCGCTTCATTGGTACTATCCACGATATACAATTACACTTGTCTGACCCTACGTAATTGCACATGACAATACAAAATTACACGTGACACTATCCATGGTACATAATTCAACATTACTGTTGCTACCTACGACTTAAAATTACTCTTTACTGACGCTACCCATGATAATATTGCATTTGAGAAGTTCTAACTACAATATACAATTACAGCTGACTGACAATACACATATCTTACAGCACTTAACTGGTGCAATCGACGATAAACAATACACCTCTCTGATGCGATCCATAATATGAAAATCTACTTGACTGGTACTATCCTTGAGATACAATTATATTTGTTCGACTCTGCCCATAATATGTTATTACTTTGGACTGGCACTATTCACGAGATACAATTAAACCCGAATGACACTATTTTAAATATGTAGTTGTACTTGTATTGTACTATCCAAGACATACAGTTGCACCTGAATTCCCTTATCCTTAATGTTTAACTGCACTTGGCTAGCACTATCTGAGACATTTAATTAAACGTGACTCACATTTTCAATAATATTCAATTGTACTTTTCTGTAATTATCCATGACATACATTTGCACCTGTCTGACACTATGACAAATATGTAATTGCATTTAACTGGTAGTATATATCATATTGCACCTGAGTGACACTTCCAATCTATATAATTAAGCTTGATTGGTTATTATCTACGGTACAAAATTAATTTTGACTGACACAATCCATGACGCCTGTCACTTCACTGACACTACCTGCGAAATGTAAATGCACTTGATCAGTTACATCCACAGTATAAGATTACACGTAAATGACGTTATCCATGCTATATAATTAAACTGCCCTGGTTACTATCTGCGATAACAAATTAGTATTCACTGACACTATCCACGATATTATTGCATTTGACCTCGGCATGGCCAGGTGGTTAAGGCACTGTATCGTAATTCGAGGGTCGCGGATTCGAATCCTCGTCACATCAAACATGCTCGCCTTTTAAGCCGTGGGGGCGTTATAATGTGACAGTCAATCCCACTATTCGTTGGTAAAAGAGTAGCCCAAGAGTTGGCGGTGTGTGGTGATGACTAGCTACCTTCCTTCTAGTCTTACACTGCTAAATTAGGGACGTCTAGCGCAGATAGCTCTCGAGTAGCTTTGTGCGAAATTCAAAACAAACCAAAACAATTATTTCACATGAGCAAAACTATCTACAACATAAAATTACATCTGACTGACATTAAATATATGTTATTCCACTTGAATTGTGTTATCCAGAACATAAAATGCACCTATCCGACATTATATCCAATACATAATTGTATTTGTGTGGTCATATCCACGACATACAATTAAACCTTTTCTGACACTATTCACCATACCTAATTGCACATTAAATATTAACATTTCACAGATACTGTTCACCACATACAGCTCCACTTGGAAACGAATACTATTTTTAATTTACTGATAATATCTTCAACATGTACATTACAATCCGGATTTTACTCTCTACAATACACAAATTCTTGTAATTGGTACTACTGATATTGCACTATTTTTTCTCTAGTACCATGTGAACACATACAGATACATTCCACGTAAACAACATTGCAAGGCTATGACAGGTGTTATATTTGCGATTACTCTAATAATTGTTTCCCCTAAGATTAACATGAGTTGTTATATCGAGCTGCACATTTATGGGTCTAATGTTCGAAACCTAATCCTGCCGAACCGATCTGTGGCGCGCTATAAAAATGTCAATCAGTCCATAACTTCGGCTCCAAAAGCTTGACAAATCCCATGTGCTACTGTCCAGTTACCTTACATCTGATTAATAATTTAACATTACGGAGAGTTTATCATGAATTCTTGGGATACCTGGTCTGAAAGTTGGACCTAAGTGGACATATTACGACGTTCAAAGTTCTACAGCACTTTGCTCACAAGAAAATGACTACTCCAGGGTGTGTTTGTTTGAACATGTTATTAATATCACTGAAATAATAAGCTATTTGATATAATTTATTCATTTCGGTCCTTGTTTTGCAGTTCAGTTCATCTAATAACTGGTTGTAAATTAGTTTGTTTGAAGTCATAGTTTAATCAAACAACCTGAGCTTTTGGTTTAATGATAAAACTTCAAAGTCTCCAGAAGAAAAAAAAAAAGTGTTTTCTTACCTTAATAGAATCATAGCAAGCAACAACACGTCCATCCTGGACTTCTATATTAGCCGGCGGATGAGCAAATTTACATTCCGTATCGGGACGATTACATTTATTCCTCTGGTATTCTCGGCATACTTCCAACTGTAACCAACGAGAGTCTTTCACGTTGTTAACCACAGCCATCATCAGAAACTAGTTCGGAGTTTATAGAGCAAAAACCAGTTTTATTTTTTCGATTCAGGACAAAGAAGTAACTTATCGAGGTCGACCGAGAGATTCTGGCGGGTAAAGAGTCAAGAGAATTCGGCAGGCAATGGAATCTTCAAGGATGATAAGTGTAAGTCACTTTTTGTCAAGACGAATCCTCTAGACGGTCGAAAGACGCCTGTTTTTTTAAGCCATGAGGTACGGTAGCCTCGTATGTTCACACGTAGTCAGAGTTCAAAAACAAAACGAAAGTGACTCTTTATCACTGAAACATTCACTTTCGGCAAAGTATCAGGGAAATATCAACAGGCCTAGTGAAATTTATCAATGCGAAAAAAAGGCCTTTGTGTCAGTTGGACTAACAAACGTTTTAAAATTTTCTAATGGTAATAAGAAGACTTTTTGATTTGGCGTTATCTAATCTCTTCCTCAGGATTTCTGGAGACTGGGCGGCTATTGGGACAGGATGGGCAAACTGGACGGGCAGCCAAGTCTGTTTCTTTACACGTGGCCAATCCTGTAACATAACGTATAGACTGTGGTCAAACGTTGGTGGACAAAGACATAAAACAAGAATATACGCTAAATATTTGAGTTTGGTAATGAAGCAATTTTGTCGAATAAAATATGTTGCATACATAATTATGTGTATTTATACTTTTTATTTTTTTTAGGGCGAAAGAATAATATAACTGAATTATTGAAAAAATATTTCAGTAGACGTGTAGTACTGAATTAACACATAAGCTACCAGGGCGTGGGCTTAGGACCTTGGCCACATAGGGGCCCAGTAGGCCACCCAAGTTAAAAAAAAAGGGGTTCGTAAGAATAGAAGAATATAGAGAAGAATAAGTTATTATTATTAACATTATTATTATTTATAAATATATGAAATGGGCCTAAAGGCCCACTAAACCCCAATCCTGCCCTATACACAGAAACATGTATTTTTCACCAAGATCACCTTACCCTGTTCATGAATAACACTAGTGTTTTCTGTATATTTCTGTTATACCTTCTTCGTTGTTATTTCCACAGTATTTTAATCGTTATGTGTATATGATTTACCAACTGTTATTCCAAACTTTTCCGTGTATTACTATCACTGTTTCCTTTCTCACTTGTATTACCTTCGGCTACATATACAATGCACATATCTCCATATGTACAATATCTTTATATATTTATTTTAGCCAATTACTTACAACGTTCACACGGACGAAATAAGTAAAATAATAATAAAAGGTACAAATGGAGTTGGTAATGAGGTAGATAAGTCTAAAAATAATTGCGCATACTGTTTTATCATCAGTATTAGTATTCTGCATCTATGACAAAGCTACAAACGATGTTTGGTGTTCACCTTGATTTTGAACTATTGACCAGAAGAAACGCAGCCACTCAGTACCACCCTATCGTTTACCATTCACGCAAAGAAACTAACTGCCGTTATTATGACGCATCCACAGCTTATGATGCTGGAAATATTATGTGGGGCGTCTGGATTCAAACCCAATTTGCCAGCTCTGAAATGCAGTACTCTACCACAGAGCCAACTTGCAATCATTTACTGAAAAAAAGGAATTCTAATATAAATATACCCGAAACAAAAGCATGTTGATAAATACAAGTGTATGAAAGGTGTTAATAAATAAATTATATTTTTTTATTTTTTAAGTTAACTCTATCGCATTTCGACGTGCACCAGACATTGAGGGTATAGGTAACTAAATATCGTTCCTTAACACAGCCCATTAAGTACAACAAATATATTATTCTGTTGTTTTGTGATATTCGTCATGGTAGTTCAGTGAAACCTAGACATGATATTCACGAATTCAACTGCTTACAGCTAATTTCAAAACATGAGTTATTAGAAAGTTTTGTCCAAGATTGAACGCCCTTGTACGGGCAAGAAAGATTGGGTTCAAATAGAGTTCGGTCAGTGTAGACTACGAGGCTCCATATAAACCACAGACCACATTAAAACAATTCGGTGTGACTGGTTATATAGCCGCTGTTCTTTACTAAGTAGTAAAATAAACTTTAAAATTATCTTACACAATGCGCAATGATCCATTTAGTGATACTGCCCAAGTATTATTAGAACACTCGCAGCCAATTTTGCTGTAGATTGTCAGAACAGTAAAGGCAAAATAAAAAAAAAGATCCCTATTATGAACCACTACCGGACAGAGGCTAGTCATCTCTAAAATAATTTGTTGTTCACAATTAAATGTAAGGAAATCCATTTCCTTCTAAACGATCTCAAACATCCAGCGACTAAACAACTGAGAAAGGTACTTCAGTCGTACTGGAAAATCCATATTTAACTAAAAAATATTTCCTAATACAAAGACAATATATTCTGTAGAGTTTAGTAAAAAATATTACAGTATCACACGTCTTTATAGTAACTAGCAAGAATACAAATCTTACATGCACTTTTTTAAAATACAATTTTTTTTTGGAATTTCGCACAAAGATACTCGAGGGCTATCTGTGCTAGCCGTCCATAATTTAGCAGTGTAAGACTAGAGGGAAGGCAGCTAGTCATCACCACACACCGCCAATTCTTGGGCTACTCTTTTACCAACGAATAGTGGGATTGACCATAACATTATAACGCCCCCACGGCTGAGAGGGCGAGCATGTTTGGCCCAACTCGGGCGCGAAACCGCAACCTTCGGATTACGAAGCGCACGCCTTAACGCGCTAGGCCATGCCAGGCCCAAACCAAAATATATACTTTATCACAGAAATTTTCAAGAATATTCTTAAAATCAACACATAATAGGCATTATATATAAAACACATAGAGAGTAAAATTAACAGCAACTAATAAGACACTACAATAAGATCATTCACTGTCTTATACAAACATAAGCATTCTTTATATAACATCCAATTTAATTTATCTATCGCCCCTGCCTAGTATCACAGTGGTGTGTCTGCAAACTCACACAGAGCACAGATAGCCCATTGTGTTGCTTTATGCTTAATTCTGTATAAACAAATCATCGCCCCTACGTGGTACAGTGGCAAGGCTGAAGAATTATACTAGAAACGGGTTTTTTTTATGTTCGTGGTAGACACAATACAGATTGCCTGTTGTGTAGCTTTATGCTTAAAAACAAATACACAAACTTTTATCCAAATATCACGAACATTTTCATAATACGTATTACAAAAATTATTTTTATATGACACTTTTATAGGCACGTGTCTTGTTGATTTTTGAACTTTTATATCATATGCATACACTTAGAAGACATATTGCAAGCATTAAATAGTGATACACTTGACCATTAATGTTATGAAAAATAAATATGCGAATTCATTTGACTATATATATTACGAACATTCTCAGTGTGTAAAAGAATATAGTTTCAGGTTTTCAGTTCTCCCCAATAATATTCGTTTTTGGCTCATATTTCAGATTCGAAGACTCGTAAACCGTTTTCATTTCTAAACAGCATGATAAGAAGTTCATTTGACAAGTACTATTTAATATTCGTTGTTTTGTTCATACATACAGAGACACGTTTCTTTGTCTATGTTGAATGCAAAGATGCACAATGGGTTATTTCCACTGTGCCCACCCTAGTAAACGAACCCCACATTTTAGTGTTATAAGTTAACGCAAACTGGAGAGACTGTATACAATCATTTGTATTTAGCATCGTTTTGGTACGCTCGAATAAATACACCAATCTGTTGACTTTCAACTGTTTTCACAGTATATCAGAATGTGGTTATTCTACTGGTTTGTTAAAGTTTGCGTAGGAAGCTCTTTTACGAAGTCGTAAGTACAAAATCAAACTTAATCTTCTATACGGGAAACTGTTTTATGGAGTCGTCAGTTGGCCAAAAGAAATTCAGTCCTTTAAACAGGAAGTTATTTTGTGAAATTGTAAGTAGGCAAAAACAAACTCAGTCCTCTACACAGTTGACTAAGTCTCCAACTGTTTCAGCAGTAAGTCTACAAATTTACAACGTTAAAATCAGAGGTTTGATTCACCTCGGGGGACTCAGTAGATAGCGCGATGTGGCTTTGCCCTAAGAAAAACACACAAATACATACAGTTGGCTAAAACAAGTCCTTTGCACAGGAAGCTATTATGGGTACGTGGGAATGAGTTTTTTTCATATTTCAATAATAGCGAACACAATCTTTTCAGTAAACAAAATTTTAAAAATAACTTAAGAGTTGAACTTGTGGAATATCTGACTTTCAAAAGAATAATTTATTTGTAAATTTAAACTAAATAAGATAACACACTTTCAATTGCAATTGTTCTTAATACATATCAAATCTTTAATCCTGCATTTTGGACACGCAGTTTATTAATATAATCTCTATATTCTTGTAAGCTAACATGATTATTGCTTCGATAGGTTATTCATAAACCAACTGCAGGGACGCATTTAAGGGAATATCAAAAACAAAGAGTAGTTTTATGCCAAAGAAATTCAAAAATAATTTGGTTCTTACATCATTATTACTATTAAAACGAGAAATTTTCACAGGCTGTACCACTTACGAAATATTTTGTTAACCCTTTCTGGACCAAAGAGTATCAATAACATCCTACAATAGTTTTTACTCTTTTTACGTGGCACTAGGTATTGCAAAAAAATTAGTTTATTAGTTACACAAATTCAATATATTGTTACGTAGTTACTGTTGGCGAAGACTGCTCCAATTTTCCTATTATGTGTGTATTATTACTGGTAGTAATGATTGTTTCATTTTTTCTTTTATACACGTATTATTAATATTCACTAACTGAAATAAACTATAAAAAAAACTTAATATATATAAAAAATGGTGTTTAAACATGTTCTTTTTATTTTACCATTACAATTTTTTGTCGAGATTTTCACATTTTGGTGTAATGTATGAGTAATACAAATACTGCGATTAAGCCTAAATGGATTTGGAATGTACGTTAAAATAATATAAATCTTAATGATAGTAGAGACGATTCTTCGAAGAGAGAGTTATGCTATTAAAATAACATTTTGGTTTGGTTATTGTTAGGCACAAAGTTATTCAAAAAGATATGTGGGCAGTATCTACTACATGTACGGAATAATTATTTTAATTATTTTCTGTTATTAATTCAGAACTGCTGTCTTGCAGTCTCGGATTAGTGAGATTCTGGATCACAACAATATGTTGGATATTCGATAAAAATATTGGAAATAAATGAGCAATAATTACATGCATACTATTGTGCATCGAGCTGTCGACTGAGTTATATTGAGATCAATGAATGACACAAGATTATTGATCGGAGACATTTTACGTTTACTTAAAATATACAGATTTAAATCGTACCACTAGGCTTACAATACATTCTTAACAGATTCTTTAATTAAAAATATTTTATACCTCTACTGTATTGGCCCAACGAGGCGATAAATCGCTAACATCGTACATCTAGTCACATGTAACTTTTCACTGCTGTGTTTTACAGGTAAGCAGCCATTTAAATACCAAGTTTATTTTTTGACACAATAAAAACAAACCCACGTATGTTTTAATACATTTTTTTCCTAAAGTTGAAACTGGTAAGCTGTGGTAAGTCTGAAAGGAAGAGGACCACGTGTTCTTCATGATGGTACAAAATTCCAAACTGACATGTGGTTAATAATACACTTTTCAAGGTTAAAACAAAGATTATACATGCACTATATATGGATCCCCATGGCAATGAAAGAGTTAACAACATATAATCCGTTTGTCATAACAAATAATCACCTGGATTTACTTTTCTATTATAAGTCTTCATTATTAGATTGTGATTGTAAAACTTCATAACGACGTTAATGCCAGACGTCTCTTATTTCGAACTAATAAACGAGAGTGAAAGCAACTGGTCAACAACACTCACTACCAACCCTTTAGCCACTTGACCGTCATTCTTACAATGTGCCTATAGTCCCAAAGTGGGGAGTACAGTTTTTGGCAACGAGACACGAACCACGAACCATTGGATTCTCAGTCCAGGCACGCTTACCATTAGGTCACGCTAGACAATGATTAACGAACAACATAAGTGGTAAAAAACAGGTAAAGTCAAATTTTATTCATTTCTTACACGAAACAAACAACAAACTTCCATAACCTTTAAAAAAAAAAAGACCGACATTTTAACTCGTACTGTACTGCTTTACGCAGATGTAGTTGCTTTTTCGTGAAAAGAGCAGTGCTATTTCATTATATATCCAGAAGAACCCTGCTGTTCATATGGTTCATCACTGCCTGAACAAGTCCGTCTTTTGATTATTTCGTAAAAGCTACATATACTTGCCCACATAAACTGCAACACTGCACCTCATTCTCTGAATTAAAAAATATTGTCCAAAAGACATTAAAGGTGAGCCATTTGTTACCTGTCTCGTTGTGTGTTTACCGAAGGCTCTATAAGGTACACTTAGAAAGGATTATTGCTTTCGGAGCTTTTCAAAACGCGCGGTTCTCGTTTCACAATATACCTTAAGATTGATAGGCATGACTATCACAGAATGTAATGGTCCCTTTGATTCACCCTTCTCTCTGATGCTGTGGCTGGCACAGATGGTTATAGACCCATGTCACCCCGTAAGGTTAACTGTTCCCGTTCTTTACCCCTCCCTTATCGTTTTCTACTCTATCAGCTTTATTCACGTGAGTTTACGTTCTCCAAACCACGGTCGCCAAAACCTGGGTAATAAAGGGTTAAGTTGTAAGTCTTAGAATACAATATGAAAAACCGGAGGAACACTGTCTTTGTACTATATTTCTAATTCACAATACCGAAATGGACATTTGTTTCGTTCATTCGTCGAGAATCCTTTCTATCTGTTAAACTGCATAAACGCTGTCTCTGTTAAACTTTTGTAATCTGCACTTCACAACTTTAAAACCACTAAACTGTAAGGCAACCACGTTAAGTACACACCGAAATTAAACATTCTCCAAAATCCTATAGAAACAGAGGTCCACTGTGATGAGTTAAATATAATTAAAACACCATTCACGGAACATGAATTTCTTTCTTAAGTATTTTGGAAACGGTCATAATCAGAAGTGAAACGTTGAAATATATAGATTGTACAAGACTGTGTCCAGACTCAAGGTTCTTGTATTTAAACAATAAATTACTAAATAAATTATTTATTGTATTTTGAGACAGAAAAAGTCTTATTTTTAATTTTTTTTGTACGCTGTTGAACTTTTCCTTTTTCTTTCAACATTTGTGTAACTTAAAATTTACACGTGTCGTTTTAATCTTAATAAAATACAGCCAGTCCTTCTGTGCATAAGGGTAAGATGATAATTGCTATAACGACTTATTTTCGGAAAACGGAAGCAATGCTACCAACAGAATAAAATACTCTTCGGATTTATTACCTAAATGAGATATATATATATAATATTCTTACATCTATTTCATATACGGAACACGCGTGAAAGTCTAGTCGACAATCTTCCAAGTTTGTTGCTGTTACAAAAAAAAAGAAAGGAATAATAGAAAAAACGAAAATTACGAATGTCTCTTTGTGGTCATAGTGGTGTGAAGCCCCTCTCAATGTTACACACCGTTGTTAATTTTCTTACCAACCAAAACACAAATATCAACATATAAAGACGAGCTTATCCAATTTTAAAAGCTTACACCAACGTTCAAATATTTCCCAAAACTCAAAGTCCTGTTACATATTAAGCTTTTTACTGAAATTTTGTTGAAAAATGAACCTTGATAGCTTGCTAATAATAAAATTGTCGATAGGTGCATTAGCCCTCTCAATATTCCAAACCAGTTATGTCTCA
The DNA here is from genome assembly GCA_011833715.1 of Carcinoscorpius rotundicauda. Taxonomy (NCBI): domain Eukaryota; kingdom Metazoa; phylum Arthropoda; class Merostomata; order Xiphosura; family Limulidae; genus Carcinoscorpius; species Carcinoscorpius rotundicauda. The sequence goes on along the minus strand of CM022401.1, from coordinate 80,723,161 downwards.
GATTGCTTATGAATTCACGAGTTTATTAAGTTACAGAACATCTAATAACAAAATGGTTCGCAAATAAAACAACAAGAAAACAAACAACAATAACAAAAACACGAGCAAAAAAACCATTATTATTGCATCAAGCATACTAATTACTTTAGAGATCCCTTATATATACTGCACATAAAATGAGCAATTCCTCTCAGGTCGTTTCCTCAGCTCTTTGTAACAGATAAATATTAATGGCGCAGTTTCTGAAAGTAATTCAAAAAGAAAGAAAGATATCTTTCATGAGTATAGCTATCTTTAAAAATCTAGTTTACTGATAGTGTACCCTAACACATAAGAAACGGTTATTATTCGACTTTCTATGACAATAACTTTGAACATTCCCTTAAAATTAGGGTTAAATACTGCTATGCTATACTGTTTTTTTTTTAAATAATATTACTCACCTGATTCAATCTAACAGACAAAACGTGATTAAAAAAAAGTTACATTACAAAAAAAGCTTGCAACTTCGGACGATAAATAATTTACAAAATAAAATATGACATACAACTAGATATCAGTATTATATACACGAATAGCATTTTTAGTATATACTAAATTTATTTGAAAACGTAGAGCTTAATTTGTAATATTTATGAACATTTCTACGTAGTTTATTTAATGCACTCCTGACAAATCTCATTTCATGTCTCCATAACTTTAAAAAAAATGCAAATAGATTTATAAACTAACAAAGGAAATCGTTAAATGCAAAATGCCACATGAACGCATGGCACACGGAAGTGAAATGTTATCCATTGTTGTGACGTCACGTGAACGGTATGAAAGGAGTATACGAATATTCCACGACTAACGTTTGATAAATTACACCAGCTAAAGAGAAGACTATTTGTCCCTAAATACACAGCCACAACCATATATTCTCTAATAGATAAAGTTTAGCGAAAACATTTACAACAATAGCGTTAAACAGAACTACACGTTCTGTGTGAATGTGAAGAATGTGTTTCTCGAATTTCGCGTAAAACTACACGAGAGCTGTCTGCGTTTACCAGCCATAATTTTGAAGAGATAAGCAAGACAGAAGACAGCTGATCAATATCATTCACTACCAATAACTGGATTTGATGGTCACTCTTATAATGCACCCAGGACTCTAAAGTCGCGATTTTAATTTTCCTGTAATGATTCACACGTCATGAAACTTCTAGTACACAATCTGACACGCTAACCACTGAGATGCACTTGGCGATAGTGAGAACAAACATTACAGCGAGAGATTTCATTAAACCTAAGCACACCACGACGGACAGAAACATATCCGTATACATATTAACCACAGAAAATATCCTATATCAAATAGTGTGTACAAAAAAATTAATGCAAAAGTTTTAACCACAATAGTATATTCTACGACAAAAAATATGTATAAAACATTAAATAAACAATTAAACAACCTGTGTCAACGTGTACTGCAAGAGCAATAATTTTAACCACAACTAAACATCATATGACAGACAACATGTAGAAAACATTTCAGCGATTGTTTTAACCACCACTATATATTCTGTGGCTTGCAGCATATAAAAAAAAACGTTTCAGTAAGAAATATGACTACATGAAATATTCTTCGGCAAAAAATGCGTACAAAACATCACAGAAAGAATGTTAATCACAAATAAATATCCTATGACAGACAACGTGTACACTACATTGCTATAACTTTAACAACAACTAAATATCCCATGAAAGTTAGTGTGTACGAAATATTACTCCACCTTTTAAATACAACTAAATATCCTGTGACAAACAACTTGTACAAACCATTGCAGTAAGACGTTTAACGACAGCTAAATATACTATGAAAGACAGTATGTAAGAAACATTACAGCAAGAATTATAACTGCAAATTCCTATAGCATATGTATTTTAATATCTGCGTTTTTTTCAGTTTGATGCACGTTAGATATTGTATATTGTTGGATATCTATTGCACAAGTCTCGCCTATTCTCTAAATTTGTACAAGATTCTCGAACGTATGAAACAGCAACGTGATTGCCAGTATTATTACCAATTGAACTTTCTAGAACTTTGCCAAAAAGTTTATATATCGGCGTGCCAAGAGACAGTAAAGAATGTATTTTGATCGCCACAGGCAGTATACTATAATTCTCGGAAGCTATAGTTCTGATTATCGCTTATTAATCGGAAAACTACAGAATATATCTCGAACATCACAAACCGTTCAACTTCAAAAGTGTGTTCAAAACATCGGACGTTAATATTTCAACGAAAACGTTATATATCTTCATTGATAAAAAAGTTAGCTTGTAAGCGGTATGAGACCAGCCAAGAAAAGATAGCTAGCTAGCTTTGGCGAGGTGTAGCAATGTGAACTCGGAATTAGTTTGCTCGTCGTAGACATGAAGCATCGATGAAATATTCAGTTCCAGACTGAGAGAAGACTCAGTATAATTTGTAACTCTGATAACTATTATTTGTGATAACCGTTATTATAAATTATATTGTTGATTGTATATTGAAATATATTTTAATGTTAAGAAAAAACACTGTGTGTATTTATTTTGTTGGCAAATGTCATAAATTTGATACATATTAGCATTTAATTAAGTTCTAAATTAAAATTTCCGGCTATCTGAAATCTTAGTACTTTGTATACGTTAAATAATAAATCAAAAACTCGCGCGGGATAAATTGTAATACTAACATAAATATTCTATGACAGATAATATGCACAAAACATTATAGCAAGAGTTTTAACCACAACTAAATTGCTTATAATAGACAGGGTGTACAAAAGATTAAAGAAATAGATTTAATCGCAACCTAAACATCATATGACAGACATTGTATCAAGATTTAACCACAAATAAATATCCGACGATAGACAACCTCTATAAAACATTACAGCAAGTTTTAACAACTAAATATCCCATAACAGACAGTGTGTTCCAAACCTTACAGCGAGTTTTACCTGTAACAAAATAAATTAGGATAGACAAGTGTACAAACACAGCTAAACATATTATAACAAACAGTGTGTACGTAAAGTTACGAGTTTTAATCCCAGTTAAATATCCTATGATAGACTGTGTATGTAAAACATTACAGAAAGTTTTAATCACAGCTAAATGTCTCAAGATATACATGGTGGAGGAAACATTACAGCAAGAGTTTTAACCACAACTAAATATTCCACGACAGGTAGTAGTGTGCACGAAATGTTGGAAGTTTTAATGACGTTGGTAAGTTCTTTCTTCAAATAATGCGAGTAAACATCACAAAAGTAGTAAATCCAACTATATATTTTGTGACAAAGAGCTGAATAAAACTTCATTATAACAGCGTTAACTGCGATTCTTCACACAGTTACTTTATGGATCAGATAAATATAAACAATCTAAAAACACTATTTCTGGCGAATGATAACTTTGTAATAAATAGTTCCTACGAAAACAAAATACTAAATTAGCAATAATAAGCCACGTTAATAGGTTGCTGGGTTTCTCCGTATCACTTAATCTTTAAAACTGAAAACATTTAATGTAATTTTCAAAACTCATTAATGATGACTTAAAACCTTTTGACATGTTATTAAAATAAATAGATAAAATATATGTTTATTCTTTATTAATTTTCTATAGTTTCATTCATAGACCTTCATTTAGATACTATACGAGCTTTTCTGTACAAAGCTACACAACGCGCTATCCGTTCTGCGTCCACCACAGGTATCGAAACAGGGTTTTGAGCGTTATAAGCTTTCATCCAGTCTTACACGCTAAGTCAGTAGAAGAGTGAGAGCTTGAAGAGTTTTATATCAATATTATATCAGTGTTTTATGATATTACTATATGATGAAGATAATAATCCAATTCTGCTTTTATATTATTATAATTATACAATACTCAGTACTTTGTAACAATGCATATATGAGGGACAACATACTCTGTATTAACATTACAGTAATGCGTAACAATAGTCAGGCACATATAAATTGACACTATTCATCGATTGTATCAACCTTCCTGTTATTGTTCTAAGTCATCAATACATCACATTGTAAATTATGCCCTTGGTCCTTTATCTATCTGTTTAACAACTGTCAAATCATAGAAAATGAGAAACGTATATTAATATTACATTTTTGTTTCGAAGCAGTCACAAAAATAGCTAATACGTTTGTAGGTTCTACATCCACCTTCTATTATTGTTGTATAACACTAAACCAACCTTGCTTACAATAACGGCGTACTCTCTGTTGATCAGTGAGCTACTCCTGAGAAATAACGAAGTTCATATCTTCCTTTAACTTTCTCGTTTACTATGCACTTATAACCCATGCCGGATTTCTTAGTTTTCTTTATAACTATTTATAATTTACACATAATAAAAGTTTGCATTTTCCCATCACTTATATTTTTAGATTTGTGTCACATTATTCATTGTTCATTCTCAGGTGTAAAAAGTATGAAAAATATATTTTTCTTTCCCATAGCTACGTTGTTAGATTATGACTACGCACAACCCGTATCATAAATCGAATTTTCACTTCCTCAACTGCTGACTTCGTTTACTACTAGGTACTAGTAGAAGAAAAGCCAAAAATTACATTCTTCGACCGTCTCCTGAGCTTTTGGCTCTGTATAACCTGCAAGAGAAAATATGATTTAATACTTTTCACCACATTGTTTAGAGGCTATAACGTTGCAAGTTGAATTTTGAGTTGTCCATTTCTTCATAGGCTGATTTGATTCGTGATCTGTTTAAAGTTTTTTTTTAATCTTCTTCTCAGACATACTTTATGTTCTCACTGAATTGTTCTACAAAGAAGCTGCACACTCGTATTTGTCCACATGGTTAAAGATAAGTTTTTATACGAATTTAAACTTTAATGTGAAAAATCTATTATTATCATTTGAACGCACTGAACCTCAAACCATTTACTCGCGGAAGTTGTTCTTCCACGTGTTACTAGAAAAGAATGTTTCTCTCAAGATCAGACTTATGCTCACCAACTTAAGACAACGTGAGAACTTTAATTTTATCACATTCACCTCTGAACCTTGATGTCTGAGGACTAAACGGGCTAACATAAACTGCAGGCTTCGGATCATCGCTAATGCTAAACAAACAAAAATAATCTAGTCACTCAGCCCCATCTTATCGACAGTTTCACAACTATCTCGCATGCTCCTTTTGTGACATCAGCATTTCAACAAATATGGGATAAAAAATACCCACAGTTTATGTGACGTAAAATGTATAGACAGTGACTGAGATTACAGTTCCAAAGCATACAAAAAAACAACAACCCAACAAAAACATACCACTATAATGACGAAAATAAATGCTAGCATACCAGATAAGAGTTAAGATCTTAAAATCCGAAAAACTAATTTGGTGTTTAAGTAAGTGAAACAATACTATAGAAAATTTAACTCTCGGTGTGAGTGAAGCGTTACTGTATAAGATGATGGAAAGAGGGAGTCCACCATGAAGTATATTGAACTTAACGAAAAACGAATATCACTAAAGCAACACGAAATAATGCGTCTCAAACACACTGAAAAAAGTACCTAAAAACCACTACTAGTAAGATGGCTGTCGTTTAAAATAATAGTAGCGTAATGCTATAATTAATGGTCTGGAATTTACTGTGTGTCTTCTTTTCATTGACATAAGGTATACCTCTACAAGTTACCAATCAAACTTTGCTTTATAAAATGTTCATTTGATGGAAATATAAAACATCTATTTTCCCATCAAAAGACATTATTCTGCCTTTAAATTTAAAATTATCTGTGAATTTAATACAACTTTTATTTCAGTTACCTGTCAAACTTTTTTTTTTGTACTTCACTTAGTGTTTCATGTATTTAAGACCAACAAGACTGGATATCGTACACTTACAAAAATGCAGGTTTAACAAGTTTGGTTTGTTTTATACTTGTCATTAATTTTCTTATTTCAAATATGACTTCCCAGGTATTCTGGAACAGACGGTAAAATATAATACCTGACCTAGCCGTTCGTAAGCTGTTGTAAAAGTGTAAACGTGAAGACAAGAGTCAGTTGGTCTTGCCTGTACTTTCTAATACCAGTTCTGACAGATGTTGCACACCTTCTCATCCTGTTCAAAGTGGATCTTTTCCCATATGGTCATCATTTTAAAGTTACAAATTTACCGTGTATAATGAAGGATTATAACACAATTAATTGATTTGAACAATACTCGCAAAGAATTTCCTAAATTACTGTAACAATCTTTTCAAATCCTGATTATTTCAGGAGAACAAAGTGTCAATACAACTGATTTAAAGTACATTGTGTTATATTCAGTGACACTCTCATATTTTAAGCGAGTTCGTTTGCTCTAAGTAAACATCTTTAAACAAAATATTATGAGGAATTAGACTAAAATCATAATGAGAAACATAAACTCAATACATCTTTAGACAAAATATTTTGAGGAATTAGACTAAAATCATTATGAGAAACATAAACTTAATTCATCATTTTTGGTTTACCAAGGGATATTTCGCAAGGCATTGCATTCCACTACATAAACGAACAAAAACATAATTCATTTTAATGGGATTTTACGTATCGTGGAATCTTTTGCGGCCTAAAGAAGTAATATCAAGTTAAACACATATCAAAAAGAAATCTTGCCTTTCAGTCCATCAGATATTCCAGTTAAAATTTATATCAATAGACAACGAATATGAAGTTTTTACTTTCCATAGTCGATAATCGTCCGGATACTGAGCCTTATTTCATGTATCGACTGTTATTTTTCTAGCAACCAATGGAAACGGCAATAACAAGCTTGATACTACTTACAGTGTAAATTGTGGCCAATGAACGATCGAATCTGAAAAGTCACATTTTCTAGATTAACGGAAGTATTAAACGCAAACTTAACTTTTGTACGTAACTATTATTTCGGAATCAATGTTCCAACATACATTTTTTAACGAACAACACAAAACTCGACCACATTCTTTTAGGTGGTAACTATTTTTGCGGTAGATGTGTGTCAACTTTGTAAATAGATCCGTCTACTCCAAATGCGCATGACCGCTCTTACAAAAGTATTTGCCATCTCAAAGGTAATTTTTTAGTGTTTTACTTAAGATTCTTTTCACCAATGAGAAAGAGCAGTGTAGTAAGATAGATCCGTTGTAAGACTGACTCTGCAAGGAGTAGGTGTCAAATATAGTACTCCTAAAAAAAGACGGTGTAATACAAAACCTGCAGGTTCGCGTCACGAAAAAAAATAATTGAAAACACAAAGAAATCATTCAGCGCCACGGATTTTAGTCTCTGAAGTAGACGCGTCTGTCTTTTTGTTATAGAAACTGTAAATGATTAATTTTGCTAAATGAAGGCTGTTACAACGGTTGCTTTGTCAAAACAGTCGCATTCGACCTCAGCTAAACTAAATTATTACTTCTTAACATATAACTTGTAGACTGCGATTACGGCAATTAGGAAACTTTTTTGTGTTAATAATATCTTGAAAGCTCTCGTTATAGAAGGAGTTAACAATTCTTTAAGAGATAAATTATACCTATATGTGTGCAGTACATTCTAAATGAGGCGCATATATTTTGATAAACACTGATCTTAAGGGGTGTGACGGTAAGATTGGATTGATACATCGTCGGATACGACAGGATTTACGTATCTTCACGAAATTTGGCAGTCTTTCAGCAAGCATTATAAGTCTTTTTTACAGAGAAAAATAAGAATTTCTAATGAAGATTTTTTTCCATAAAAATTGATATTTTAATATATGGAGTCAAAGTAGTAATTCTCATATTAAGATTACAAACACTTTTCTCCATCTGAAAATTAACAAATTTCTTTTGTGTAATCTCTAAAACAGACGAAATTAATTTTCAACTTTTTTTTTTCGATAAATCTTCACATTTTATCTGGTCAGTTTGACCAGCTTCATAACCACAACAAAAATACAAAATAAATAAAAATTATCTTTATTTTCTATCTAGAATTACTACAAACTTCAGCAAAACACATACTCTCTTACACTGAATAACATAAAGCTCTTAGCATTATACTTCTGTTTTTAATTAATTTTTATTATTAAGACTGTCAAATTTTATAACAAACGCTTGATAACGAGAAATCCACTTGAAATAAAATGTACCTCAGAAGAGCTGAGATACATTTTTATAACACACTGTTTTTAAAACTTCTCTTTCTATATACGTGCCTTATCGACTACTATCGTATCGTATAAACCTTAGGTATAAGGTCGTCTGTGTAGTTTGTTTGGAGATCCATATACCATGTATGTATGATAAACTTTGTAAACATTTAACACTTCGAAAGAAAGCATTCAGCACATTGAAAACAGGATAAATAACGAGGTTATTTCTTGTATCGTGTATGTGGAACAGAAAATGGAAGTAGCTAAACAGCTGGAAAATGAAATTTTTAAACTATGAAGTTCTATATTATAGATCGGATCGTGAGATTTATAGACTTAATGATACATACTACGACCCTTTAATTAGAGGCAATATGAGCAACAGATAGATACTGTAAGTCAACGAGTTATAAATAAATGTAAAAAACGTAAGTTAATATGAAAAACCGTATTTTCATTTCTGTGTGTGTGTGTTTTCTTATTGTAAAGCCACATCGGGCTATCTGCTGTGTTCACCGAGTGGAATTTCGTTTCTATAATGTAGCATTTTAATCGTTCTTACAAATGATATAGACTCACCAAGTATTTGAATATTGGTACAAAAAAAACCCTAAATAATGGTGACTTACGAAATTTCCACGTAGTATTTGTATGCACTACTGATTTGGAAAAAAAATATTAAACACTAAATATTTCCTTTATGATTTTCAAGAATTTTCAAAATATGTGAAATGTTTAAGTAACTGTACGTCTGTTATCGTAACTAAAATTCCCAGGCTCTACAGAAAAGTTTTGAAAGAATTTTTTTTGTCAGCTTATCGGAGAATACTTCATCCAATTACAAATAGATAAACAGGGAGATAAAAGAGCGAATTTCTAAACAGAGAAAGTAAGATATAAGTAAGTAATCGGCTAAGAAGATACACTAGCAGAAAGGAAACCCAATAAATAAACAGAAGGAAAGTGGCAGAATCCGAGTAACACACTTGAACATATACATATATTTTTTTCACACAGTCTGTTCTTGAAACAGTTCAGCTCTACATTCACATCCTTGACCGCAAGACACTTGGAGCTTAATTTAAAACTGGGCATAGATGACACTTCACGTGTAAGATAAACAACCAGTCTCACCGGCGCTCTTAACTCTTGCTTCACTGAGAGCTTAACTACCAAGGTCATGACACTGATAGACAGTGAAATCAGACACGTTAGGAATTCTAAAACGAAATTATAGCAAACTACATTTAATTTCTCCATTTTTTTTGTTCATCACCTACTACCGCAGTTTCACATTGACTTTTAAATAGACCTAGTGAGATCCCTGACTAACGATAACGAGTCCTTCCTCAAATTTTTTCTGATTGGACGCCGACTTTTTTTTAACCTCTTAACTATACTACTTAACATCCAATCGCTCCAACAAAAAGTCTTGCAGAGAAAAAAATTAACTACGGGTAGATCTTTCTTTCAGTATCATTAATAATTAGACCGGCTGGTGTAGTGGTTTTCATCACAAATCATTGTTTACAAAAATAATGTAAAGATAACCTAAATCACAAATTTGTTTCAAAATTCAGTCTCAGTGGAAAAATAAATACCCTTTACAACAGTCAAATAGAAAGATTCTAAGTTTTATCTAGTCGATTTAGAAGCATTTACGAGGCTATTATTCGTAGAACTGACGCAGTTATCTTCATATATTTCGGCTTTTGTTGTTGTTTTGAATTAAGCACAAAGCAACACAATGGGGTATCCGTGCTCTGCCCACCACGGGTATCGAAACCCGGATTTTAGCGTGTAAGTCCGCAGACATACCGCTGAGCCACTGGGGGGCCTATTTCGGCTTAAATACCAACTAAATATTTTGTTAGTTTACTTTAATATTAATAAAGTTACTTGCATTACATATTAGACTATGAACTATGCAAGGCCTGGCATGGCCGAGCGCGTTAAGGCGTGTACTCGTAATCTGAGGGTCGCGCGAAACATGCTCGCCCTTTCAGCCTTGGGGGCGTTATAATGTGACGGTCAATCCCACTATTCGTTGGTAAAAGAGTAGCCCAAGAGTTGGCGGTGGGTGGTGATGACTAGCTGCCTTCCCTCTAGTCTTACACTGCTAAATTAGGGACGGCTAGCACAGATAGCCCTCGTGTAGCTTTGTGCGAAATTCCAAAACAAAAACAAACAAATGAACTATGCAACGTTATGTTGCATGCTGATATTATCAAGATTATGGACTGTGTTAAGCTTGTAAACTAACAGATATAGATCGATAGATAAACAAACAGATAGGTAAAACAATGACGGAAAATTACGGAGTATAGACGAGATATTGTGTAAATACAGAAGGACGAATAGATGGGTGTGAAAACCGGTCCATATTCGTAACGAGTAGGCCACATTCAGAATATGAATATAGGTCAAAATGTGGTGCCACTCTTATGCACCAATCATACTCAACATTAAAAAAATGGTTCACTCTGCGCAAGTTGTTACATGATTTTCGCGAATGTCACAAAGTGAAGGATGTGGGAATACGGGGTATGGTAAATGAACACGATCTCACAAGATGTACATCTATTTCGCGTGCACAAAAATTTCTCACATTAAAAGTGTTAAAACAAAAAGAATGCCATAAACGTTTTACGAAAGATCGATATAACAGGAAAAATAGATGATCATAGACAGTATATTTGTTAAATAACCTAGATGGAGAGAAAAAAAAAATATGTGAAAAATCGTTATTATGCAATTCAGTAGTGTAAACCCTTAAACTACAAAACATGTAAATACAACCAACTACAAATCTACTTCTATCGGTACCATCTTACCGAAAGTAGTCCAGTGATTATTTTGCCCTGAGCCCTCTGCTGGTACAGCGGTAAGTCTACGGATTTACAACGCTAAAATAAGGGGTTCGATTCCACTCGATGGACTAAGCAGATAGCCCGATGTGGCTTTGCTATAAGAAACACACACACTTTGCCCCGAATATAAATCTGAGCGCAGCCCGCTGCCGCAAAAATCCGCGTTCCGCACCGTGGGGTCGTAGGTGTGCGTTATTAAATCGACAGTCAAATACCACTTGGGTACACTCCTTTCTACAACCTATCAACTCCAAATTAAGGGTGAGTATGCGAATAGAGCCATATGTTTTCTTCGCGGCAAAAATTCTCTAACAGGTTTGTCAATTGTAGCACAAAGTTAGACATTGATCTACCTACCGCGGGTATCGAAACCCACTCTTCAATAGTAAAACCTCTCAGACTTGTCGCTAGGCCACCGGTGGGTATTTCAAAACAAACCAATATCATATAACCATCCACAACGAAATGAAGAAGCCCACACACATTTTATTCGAATCTGTTAACTGAAACGTACAAAGAAGAAGATACGCTCCATCCAGCAGAATTATTCTGGCAACATATGCCTCACATTACAGCAAAAGCAACGAAATTACGCTGGCAAGAAATGTCGCTTTTTAATTTTTCATGAGCAATATTCTAAATTTAATGTTAATTAAAATTTCTTTTTAATTCCAGAAAGGAAAAGGAAAAAAAAACAGGAAAAAAGTCTATTAATCAACCAAATAATAACATTTTATTCCAACGATATATTAAAACAAATCAACAAAAGGTGGATTTCTTTTTTTTTTACAACTTTTAATTGAATTATTCAGCCATATTTAAACGACACAGAAACATGCCCGGCACGGCCAAGCGTGTTAAGACGTTTGACTCGTAATCCGAGGGTCTCAAGTTCGAATCCCGGTCGTGCCAAACATGCGTGCCCTTTCAGCCGTGGGGGCGTTATAACGTAACGGTCAATCCTACTATTCGTTGGTAAAAGAGTAGCCCGAAAGTTGGCGGTGGGTGGTCATGACTAGCTGCCTTCCCTCTAGTCTTACACTGCTAAATTAGGGACGGCTAGCACAGATAGTCCTTGAGTAGCTTTGTGCAAAATTTCAAAACAAATCTGAAGAATGATGCCATCTTTCATAATTCCTTTAGTGTATGCACCTTGAAGTTAAAAAAACATTTCTTGTTTAAGGTAGACACAATTTTATTTATATCTTTAATAAGAGGAAGAGAGGCATACTATAATGAACTTTTAATAATAGACACGAGCTTGTAATCACGGACAAGCCTTCCATGGCACAAAGATGGGTCTGAGGCCTTATAAAATTTTAAAAGTGGTTCATTGTGTAACTTTGTGGTTACTAAGATATAAACAACCACAAACAACACACTACATTTTTCAGGATGTGCTTACTTTATATATTTATGTGATTCTCATTGTCCGATACGAAACTACACTTTGTAAAAATGAACATGGCCTGATAAAATTAAATTTTTAGAAACTCTCCAAATGTTTGTAAAATACAGAAAAAGAATCGATGCTGACTTGTATTTAACATTTAATAATTAGCGCTTAATCATTCAACTCTGAGTAACAATACTGTTTTATCTACATGTCGTTCAGAAGACGACCAGGCGTGTGGCTAACTGCCGAAAGTCAAAAGAATCCGACTCGTTAACATTAAAATGTGAAGTACTGATTATATAACATAAAGAGTACGCTCTCATAAACACATACTGCGGTAGCATTGAAAACTGCTGGTGCTACAGACGAGATTCGTTCGTGTGAGGCCTGTTACGATATATATTTGCAAACCATCGACTAGTTATTTATCTCTTTGACAAGAGAAATGGCCAATACATGCAGACTGTCTCGGAAGGCTGAGTGAGACTGTGACAAGATACGATTAATAGCCAATACTCGACCTTTTTATCCAGTAGCAATTGAAAGAGATTTTAGTCGAAAATCGTGGCGGGTAATAGTTATATATTTACACTATACTCGGTGCGCCTGGTGAGAACTAAATATTTATTTAAATAGCATTTATTTGCAATAAATAACGTAAAATGCTGAAGAGAAATGTGTTTATTATATCAACAATTAGAAAGACTGCAGTTCCAAATCCTTAAGCGGTATTTAGTGCTCAAGAAATGTTCGCTACTTCAGAATTAATGCATTATGATATAAATACATATGTATAATGGATGGTAGGCAGCGTATATATATGTGTGTGTGTGTAATTTTCTCCCATTCCTTCAAGCATCAGATTAAAAATTAAAACTTCATATATAATTCTTTGAACATAAACTGCACAATATCGCTAAGACTCAGGTAGACTGTTGTTGAGATAATATTTATATTTCAGAGAAAGCGATTCTTACATATGATGCTATCTCTTGTTGTTTCAAACAATAAAGTCACTAGTTTATTCTAGTTATTTCTAAAATTTTGAGTCTTGATAAAGTGTTCATTAATTATTTAATTATTACTAACCAACGAACTCAGGGGATACAACACCAGTTTTACATACAAACATTAAGAAACTCCAGAATAGAAAACAGAAAACTATTGATTTGCTACAGTCAGTATACTGTAAACTTTGAAAGCTTTAACTGTCCCCTTAAAAGGTTTATAAATCGATGCGCCAAGAGGCAGTTTAAAATTGTTGGTCTGTTACAAATAATATGTAATAAGCCTAAGAAACTATAATTGTGAGAAACGATTATTAATCGGAAAATAACAGATATTTGACTAGGAAAGTTTATATATATATAACAAATTGTTCAACGTTAGAGAATTAACTTCGGACGTTATTATTTCTATGAGCACATCAGATATCTTCTTCAGCAAAAAGTCAGTTTATAAACCACGTGAGGCCAGCTGAGAATAGAGCTAGCTAGCTTTCCGTCAAGTGAGTTGTACCTCTTTATCAACAAAGAATTAATTCGTTCAACGTTAATCGTCGATAAAATATTTAGCTCCAGCTTGATACGATACTCAGTATTGTTTGCAGGTTGGAAAATCGTTTTTATATAAATTATTATTTATAATAATCGTTATTATAAATTGTATTGTTGCTTGTATGTTAAAATATAGTTGTGTCAAAAAAGAAAATTGTGTGTATCAATCTTTTTGGTAAATATCATAAATTTAATACATATCGACATGCAGTTAACCTCTAAATTCGAATTAAAATGTCTGACTATTTCCAATTGTTAAACGTAAGAAAGAAGACTTATGATGTCAAAGTATTTTCTTCCCTATATTTCTTGTTCTTAAAGTGTAATGAGTAATTGAGTTATAAATACATCAAACTTTTTTCACGCCATTAGAATTGCCTATGACCCGGCATGGCCAAGCGTGTTAAGGCGTGCTACTCGTAATCTGAGGGTCGCGCGAAACATGCTCGCCCTTTCAGCCTTGGGGGCGTTATAATGTGACGGTCAATCCCACTATTCGTTGGTAAAAGAGTAGCCCAAGAGTTGGCGGTGGGTGCTGATGATTAGCTGCCTTCCCTCTAGTCTTGCACTGCTAAATTAGGGACGGCTAGCACAAGTCCTCAAGTAGCTTTGTGCGAAATTCAACAACAAACAAGAATTGCTTATCGAAATTATATTCCAAAAAATGTAGACAATTACGAAAAATGTGTTTATACCTTAATCATACACTTTATACAATTAATTATATTTGAATAAATAATAAATTGCTGATTATCTTTCAAATTTAATATGTACATTGAATAAGAGATTTTAAATCATAAATGTTTTTTTTTATTCAATCTATGCATGTCAGTAGCTGTGTTATACAAGATAATGTTATTTTTGTCTGTGTTAGTTGGTGTTCAACAATTTCAAAGAAGTAAGAATTGTCATGGAAGTTGCAATCTGAACGGATACCTTTGTGTGAGTTAACTGAACAGTCCGTACAGATACAATTACAGTTCAGCTACAGCCTGGATGTGAACTGCTGACCACAGAAAAAAGCAGATAAATGCTTAACAAATACATCAAGTGCAGAGAATTATATTTTTCATCAAACTTTTTATTTTTTCCGAAAACGCTGAGAAATAATGAACTGAAAACTAAACTATGTTTTTTTCACAAAGAGTTTCCATCAACAAAATTACATTTTTCTTTTCTGCAAAGAATGTGTGTTTTTTATAGCAAAGTTGTTTTTGTTGTTGTTTTTGAATTAAGCACAAAGCTACACAATGGGTTATCTGTGCTCTGCCTACCACGGGTATCGAAACCCGGATTTTAGCGTTGTAAGTCCGCAGACATACCGCTGAGCCACTGGGAGGCTTATAGCAAAGTCATATCATGCTATCTTCTAAATCCACCAAGGGGAATCGAACCTCTGATTTTAGCGTTGTAAATCCATAAACTTCTGCGAAGTCACATAAGTAACACGGGAATAATTAGGGTAACGTGTTTTGTTTAATTCTGTTGTTGCTAATGGTTTTCCAAAAAATAATACAACTTGTTGTTTCACAGCGTCATTAATAATTAATTGCATGTTTTTAACACTATGGTGTAACTGACACGATTGACCTGTGTGTGTATGTATTTTCTTATAGCAAAGTCACGGAGAGGAATCGAACTTCTAATTTTAGCGTTGTAAATCCATAGATTTACCGCTGTCTCAACGTAGTACCGATTAATATCTTAAAAATAATTATACTAGTCATATTATTCCCAACACTTTTAAACCCAAGTACAGTTCTGTGATTAATGTGACGGATTTTGGAACTGAGGTTCGACAGTTCGCATTCCGTTACCACCCACACCCCTCACTTTGAAGTCCAGGGCGAGTCATAGTCAAATTTCACTCTGTCAAAAATAGTTTAACAGTTTACGATGGGTGATGTTGAGTGCCTTTCCTCTAGTTTGTAACATTAATAATAGGGGCGGTTAGCGTAAAATAACAAAAAAACCTGGCACTTTTCATAATTTTTTTATGATAAATGTCTGTGGACAGAAAGTGGCAGATGAAGTTTGGAACTAACAATTCAGATTGTAAGAACCTAAGTTCAGCTTTCCTCTGCTTCTTTTGTGTGTGTGTCTAAAATAGAGATGCATATCTCATAATACAGAACTGAAAAATGTATTTTTGCTGAATACACCCCGCGTTTGTTAAGTCTTTAATTAAACCTTTGAACCTAGCTTTTCCTTTGTTTGGTACGGAACGTCAAGATAGACTTCAAGTTGATTTGGTTTTCAGTTTTCTTAAGCCTGACAAAGTGTACTGATTTAAAGAAGCAACTACGACGCTCAATAACGGAAATTTAAAATAACGCCTACTTACATTTGTACTTCAAATAATTCAGAATACAAATGTTTTGATAATGCGTTAAGAAGGTATGATATACATTACACTAAGGGATGTACGACATTCTCACAACATATTTACATATACCGATTCCAGTAGAGGTCTGCTAGTTGAAATTTTAGAAATTGCAATAAAAAAGGTGTTTTGTTTGTTTCATTATTAAGCGGAAATTTACACAATGGGCGGTCTGAATTACGTATATCGAATGTCGAATTTAAAGATAAAAAGCATTCAAACTGGCTGCCGAACCACTGGGTACATTTTCTTTATATGAGCACTCGAAATCTTCCTTCTAACACTGTTTTAATTACAGAAATCCTGTACAAATAAAATTTCGAAAAGTTAGTTAAATATTTATACCTATTTACTTATTGGTAAGTTTCAATATGTTTATTTCGTCTATAGTTTTGGTAGACTATAGGAAAGGCAGTACGTCACCAGCACCCACCGTCAACTCTTGGGTTGTTTTTATCGAATAATAATATTCGGCCTTACTCTTATAACTCACCGACGACCAATAAGCGCGGAACGCGATTTTGGGACAGTGAGACGCGAACCATGGACTCTTGAATCTACACTCTAAAATGACAACCACAACACCACGCTCATCCCAGATGTATGAATGCCAAACCTCTATCCAACTCGTAATGGATAAGATTAATATCTTCTAACTGAGATTCTAAACTTATCTAAATATTAAACAAATTTAATAAATAGTTATCTTCCTTTTTTAATTACACTATGTAACAAAATGTTTACTTTTTCTTGTTCTTGGCAGAAAGTGTTATTTCCCAATTGCTTATGGCTAAAGCAAGTGAAAAAGATCTATTTTTTTTCTTCAAACTTTGCTTTTGTAACCTGGGAGTGTATAACGAAAACATGAAGGGAGATTTTATTTGGGGGCTTATACATGAAAGTGATTTACATTAGAGTCGCAAATCTCGAAAAACTACTCACTTCTAGACATTTTTGTTCATTTTTGTATACCTTTAGTACAAACACTTGTAAATCTTGATTTATATGTTGTTTTATTCAGGCCTTACGTAAATGAAAATGTGTATATTTGCCCTTTTCTACATAGAAACTACGTTAATTTCTAAATTTCATTATCCAGATCACAAAGGCAAAGTTTGAAGGGAATAATGACAATTTTCTGTACTTTTACAACATAAGCAATTAAGAAATAACACATATTATCCAGGAAAAAAAATTATGTAACATTGTGTTATCTTCGTACAGTTTCAGCTTCAACAATTTAAATATTCATAACGATTAACTGGAGCAGAAGATTCTTCTAACAGTTTCACTGCGCACAGGATTAATGGCGGATAAACTAGCATATACTATGAAACAACTGAAGGCGGATACCGTCAGATATATCAACATTTACCATACACAGTACTGAAGCGGGCGATAATGTCAGACAAACATCCTCAATCTTATACAAAATGTCGAGTGTATAAAATAACTTTAGAAGAGTTAATTTTAAAGTGCAAAACGCTGTTCAAAAAGAATTACCATTGCGCATTTTCTTTGCTACTGATAACGTTAAGACTAGACAGATTATCAGAAGCGTTCAAATTCTGGCTACGTCATTGTCGAAGAATGTTCAAGTGACTGCTGTTACATACGCCGGCAACATTGCTTGAAGAGACAGCGTTGGTTAGACTTGTTTATTTCCTTGACAAGCAGGCTTTCATGGTTATAGATGGCGACAAAACATAAATGACCGAGTGCAGGCAGAATCACACAGCCATTGTCCAATCAGATCGCTGTTTCATCTCAGCAACAGATCGTGTGCCAATCCCCATGCGGAGAAAGGAATGTTTAAACTGAAAGTCCGTGAACTGTCACTTATAACGAGTAATATTGTACATGTTTAATCAAATTTCTCGATCTGTGAAGAAATACTTCAAATCTTAAAATCTCTAAGTAAATGGAACAAATAAATACTGGTTCTAGATACATTTCAGAAACAAAAATATATATTACCAATTCTCTGTATATGGTGGTACACAGTGTCTTGTTTTGTCCTTAAAAAAAATTCAACGTCGAACATCTTCAAACATAAACAAGAAAGATAAGAGAATAAACACGATATAAATTAACTTATTCATATCCATAAATCTTTAACATGTGCATTTTACTTAATCCACAGAAATTATCTGTTGGAATAGAAGCTTTATATGCGGTAACTTACTCAGATTAACATGGTACTTGTACACTTCCGTATTTCATCAGCTTTGTGTAGTAGATGTATAATGCAGTTACTTCTTCCTCATCACACCAAACATGCTCGCTCTTTGAGCTGTCGGGGCGTTATAAAGTCACAGTCAATCCCACTATTGTTGCTAAAAGAGTAGCCCGAGAGTTGACGGTGGGTGGTGATAACTAGTTGCCCTCCCTCTAGTTTTACATTCCTAAATTAGGGATGGCTAGCGCAGATAGTTCTCGTGTAGCTTTGCACGAAATTCAAAACAAACAAGTAAATGTGCTCAGATTTCTAGTGGATTTATAATTCAGTTACTTGTTAGCATATAATTCAGTTACATATTAGCATAGAGTTTGATAACTGCAGTTACTCTTCTATATTAGTACAGTAGCTTGGTATTTTAGTTACCTGTCTACACTAATACAGTACTTCTATGTTTTAATTTACTTGTTCAGCTACTTACGTGGCTATACAATTAGGTTTTTTGTTAACATTTGCTTAGTAGTTATAATATAATTACGTAATGTGTTCATATCAGCATATTAGCTCTATGCTCCATTTACTTGTTCAGATTATCACATTAGCTGCGTATCTTACTTACTTGTTCAGGTTTCAGGTGATCCTTGTAGATGTATTCTTCAGTTACTTATTTCAACCAGCATGGTACCAGTATATTTCAGTTCCTTGTCAGATCAGCAAAGTAGCTTATTACTTTAGTTACTTGTTCAACTTACCACAGTACTAGTATTATTCAGTTGCTTGTTGACACTTCTCGAGTGGATGTAGGGAGTAGGCCGGAATTTCGCAATGCACATTTAACAGATTAAGTTATATGCGTTTCTAAATATATATTTAACTCACACAAACGTCGATACTAAAATAAATATATAACAGCAAATCAGTTACAAATCTTATTCGTCCTAATTTTTTGTGAGTGTGAAATCTATCTATTTTGGTATTCTGGTATTCTTTTATTTGTTATGACGTTTTCTGAAAAATTTGTATACAGTGAAGAAAACTGGATATCATTTTCAGATTTAGTGTATAGGTCTGTATTATTATAGCATTAACATATTTCAGTTACCTGTTCAAATTTCTCTGGTTGATGCATAATTTTCTGTTGGTGATATATTTCAGGCTTTTTTGTTTTGTTTTGAGACGCTACGATTTCATAATAATCAGTAAATCCCTTGAGATGTTACTTTAAACTGTTCCATAAAACTGACTTCATATGTACAGTAAGTGGAGTTACACTTTTAATTAACTTGTTCCTTCCAGCTATGTATAGTTTTATATTCATTGAGGTTTGGATTTAAAATCCTTTTAGGATTTATACTTCAAGTTCACATCTTTTTTTCTCTTTAGATTCATACTACTAGTTTAATAATTCAATTCAGTTATACACTTTTTAAAACATGCTATTTTTTCTTATATTCGTGTTTATTTGTCACTGTTTTCTGGAAAATTCTTTCTCAAAGTTCAGAGGTTCTATTGTGAAATTATTTTTTCTATTTCCAAGGGGTCGGTTTGCTTGTTATCTGATAGAAGAGTGGTTAGTCTATGGACTCAGCCGCTAAAATCTGGAGTTCGATCCCCGCAGTATAAACAGCAGATAGCTCAATGTGGCTTTGCTTTAAAACAAACAAATAATCAATTTACTCTAGGAACTGTATGCTAAGCCATCGTTCTTTTATCAAATATTTCTTAGTAAACGGTTTCAACCTTTGTTTCATATCTTATTTGTTTACCGATAAGAAGAAATTAATGAGAGGAAAGCACACGATATTCTGGAAGCTAACAAAAAATGTCAATCTTTATTATGAGTCTTGAGTTCAAACAGAAAAGGTATATAACAGAAACTATCACACGGGCAAAAGTTTAAAACTAGATACAGAATGTCAAATAATGATAAGGTAGGTGATAATTCTATAATGAGAATCAGATCATATCAGAACACTTTGCTTGCTTCCCAGAAACTTACTGCAGTTTATTTCATATTACAAAGAATACGCAACTCCCAAGTTGTGACGTGAACCTTTGACCAATAATCTACAAGTCTATGTTAGATGGTTCGAGAAAACGTATTTAAAATGTCGTGTGCATGTACAAAGTATCAAAGCGAAACATAATCATCTGTGACAATTAATTGTTACTAGGTAAAATATAACCCCTAACAACAATGATACTAGCTTGTCACTAGGTTCATACCGTAATAAATAGAGAAATATTAGTAAAAATATTCAAGTACACTCTGCCGAAGTATCATTATTCTAAACCTTTAATAGTATGACTACTTACCTTGATAAATTTTCAAGAGAACCTAACGTTAAACCTAAAACCATAATGTACTTATATAAAAATAAATATTTATTGTTACTTTAAAATGTGTTTTATAAGTGTTTAATTCGGGTGATTCTAAAGCTTAAAAAGTGTTTAGGATAGTTTCAAGCAGTATAAAACACAAGTTTAAAATACCTTTTATTATCTGAAATGACCGAAATGTACACAAAAAAAGTTTACAAAATACACATCATAAACGGGAGCATATGAAGCTTTAAAAGACATCCCTATATGGCAATGATAATTGAAACGTGTGGTATAAATATTGGATTAGATACTTGAAATTATGGAGACATATGAAACCCATCAGAGTTTCGATCAGCGTCTATGATCCTTCTAAAATATTTAAGATTCAGAAATAACTGTTATATATGAAACAACGGTTCGAAATGAAAATAGCTCAAGTTTTGGTTTAGTGTTATTTGAAGTAAATACTTTGTTAAATTACAGAACACAATAATAGGCCTCCTGCACTATTATCCAGAGTTGGCACTAGTGTAAGTATCAAGTCCAGAGTTGGCACTAGCGTAAGTATCAAGTCCAGAGTTGGCACTAGCGTAAGTATCAAGTCCAGAGTTGGCACTAGCCTAAGTATCAAGTCCAGAGTTGGCACTAGTGTAAGTCACTATAAATGATTATCAAGTGATATTCACTAAGCGTTTTATGCTGCCTGTCGGAGCAAGAGAGATACCACTGTGGAAGTGGTAATCATCTTCCATTAGTTCCTGTTCTGTATTGCTCAAAATCATCTTTATTACCTCCTGTACTAGTAAGTTCAAAATCACCTTCCATTAGTCTCTATCTTTCAGAATAACTTCCATTATTTCTTACAATACCAAGTTATAAATCATTTTCCATTAGCATTTATTCCGTAACGCTAAAATCTATAATTTATTGCACTGCAAAATTCAAAATCATCTTCCATTGTATTTATATATATATTTAGTTCTTGCAGCACAAATAAAACGGTAATCTTAATATCCAAGAAAACGAAACCTTCAACTTTAATCAAGCAACTACGCAAGTAAAACATCATACAATAAATGCAAATAATGTAAGCTTTGTTAGCTTGGAGTTGGACTTCACAAGCTAATATTGAATTAAATTGTTTTCACATGAGATTTATGGCAAGACTCAGTCAGACAGGAGTCTATTATATCATCTCACAACCAGTTTTAAAGCCACAAAAAGGTGGGATACATGCTTTCCCTAACAACTTAGAAATTCCAGACTTTCTGGCTTCCGCTCAACTTAACATTCAATAATCTTATTAGAAGTCACTGACTATTATACCCGAGCAGTCAAACAGGTACAATCGTATCACATGACACACATGAAGCGTCTGTCATCATTGAATGAAAATGCCAATTACAATTTACCCCTATAGACTTAACAAGTGAATTAATAATGAAGGAAACAACTCCAAAGGCTGCCAATTTTATAAGTAATTCGTGTTTTACTCAGTTACTTACGTGTCGGCCACGCAGTCATGTGTCACAGATTTATACACTACATTGCTAAGGATGTTGGTTAATAAACTTACCTTTGTTCAATAGAACAGAAATCCATGTGTTATGAAGTTTGAACAATATATACTATCTATCAATTGATATTGGACATCACTCACAAATTAAACGACAGCTAAAGAACATAAACTGACAGAACTATGAAACTAATTTTAAAAAGCGCCCCCCTGTGGTACAGCGATATGTCTGCGGACTGATAATTCTAGAAACCGGTTTTCGATACCCATGGTGGGCAGAGCATAGATAGCCTATTGTGTAGTTTTATGCATAACTACAAACAATACAAAGAAACAAATAAAACGCTCACTAATGTTACAGGTGAATGTATGGGGATTTACAACGCTACAAACTGGGTTTCGATACCCGTGGTGAGCAGAGCATAGATAGCCTATTGTGTAGTTTTATGCATAACTACAAACAATACAAAGAAACAAATAAAACGCTCACTAATGTCACAGGTGAATGTATGGGGATTTACAACGCTACAAACTGGGTTTCGATACCCGTGGTGAGCAGAGCTCACATAGCCCATTGTGGAGCTTTGTGCTTAACTATAAACAAACAAATTAACTACATTAACATTTCTAGTCAGAATTTCTTCTGTAAAAAATATTTCTTAATACTTGCAGAATCAAATTTCTAGTGATTGGTTATTCTTGCAAAAAGACCATAGGCAATAAAGTATTTCATTATAAGAGTTAAACGGCATAACTATCAAATAGTAACATGACATTTATCCAATAAATATGAAAATAAGTCATGCTCTTAACATTTATTTTACCATCAACCAAAAGTGTTCGCTGTTAACTTTGACATCGTGGCTAACGAAGTAAAGGTTCATCATTCTGGGTATGTCCAAAAAATAAACTGGAAACGCATCACAAGAGTAATTAGTACATCAGTGAGGAAAGTTTCATATCAATGAGTTACTAAAGAAATTTCAAAAATAATTCCGATTACAAATTGATTTCATAAAGTTAGACATGGTCAATAAACGTATAGCAGTTAAATTCACTGCTAACAAAAAATAAAAATGTTATGGGTAAGAAAGAAGATATCGTGTATTTAGGTTATCCACTTAGTAGATATATCATCACTCTCATAGATAAAGCAGGTGACAATGAAGATATACAGTATTTAAGTTATCTGCACAGAAGATATGTCATCACTCCCATAGAAAAAGCAGATAATAACTTTTGCAAAAAAATTTCGATTATAGCTAAAATTCGTTAAATTTTATAAAAACGTCGAAAATAAACACGATAAGCATCAAAAGAGAAGAAATAATTTCACAAAAAAAAACAAAAGGAGAGAAAAGAAACTTTAGTTTTAGTCTCAACTGTCAGATCAGTGAGTTGAAACCATAATCACTCGAAACTCCCTTTATGTAATAATATATAGTAATGCTGGATACAAGAGGCATTAATGTGACAAATAAATTAATCATAAGCATTTATGTAATTAAATTAATGGTATAATATCATACTACATGCGGAACTACTGTCTAACTAATATTAACCATGTATGATAATTATTTAAACTAATGGAAGTAAAAATCATTGATTGTCAATACATCAAAGCTTTTATCTTAAACAACATTGAAATTAATTAAGATGTGGACGTAAACATTTATAAAACGTTTTGATACTCTAAACTCGTAGCACGTAGCAACAATATTGTTATTTCCTGAAAAAACTGAATATATTTTGTTAAATTTTTGCACTTACGACATCTCTAATATGAAAATTGAGAGTGTGTTTTCGAACTTATCCAGAAAATATTGTAATGATATAAAAATTGTATTCTGTCTAATAACATAAGATCAGAAAACATTGTAAAATAACGTTATTCGTGTTTAGGACTGGGAAATTTATAACTTTCAAAAGTTAAAAGTATTCATTTTTTTGAAATCTTTTAAGTTTGGATGTTAGATTAACGATACAAATATCTGAATACATATCTTGTTCTTTGTTTAAGTGGAAAAGCTTTATACTTTTAGAAAACCATCTAAGAGTCTAGAGTGTCGATACCCGTTGTGGGCATAGTACAGATTCTCAGCAACAACGATATTTCTTGGATAATTTTGAGAGGCTGTGTCTAGAAAACCTGGATAATTTGGTCTAATGATATCATATATATATGTCGTGAAGTGCGTCTGTTGTGCAAAACTTTACTATAGTTTTTCTTAGTAAGGTTTATCATGCACAAGAAGTTCAAATCCGAATAAACATAAATCTGCAACTCGCAGACTGAAATTACCTACAGTTGGAATTCGTTATATCTGTTGAAATGTATGTTGGCCAAAATATACAAATACATGGTTGGCAGAAAGTTATTTGATGTGGGCAAATGGTATATTTTTTGAGTGATATTGTTATGGAAAACTTTCTACTGACAGAGTAATAATTTATTCGGTTTATTAAATCAGCTTGAAGTTCTTGATGAAATACTTTAATTTTTATCAATGAAAATACTAATGTAAACTTATTCGAATAAAACGTTTTTATTGTTCTAGCTTGAAGGCCTTTAAGTCTCTCTTTGCATTCAATGAAATTATCTAACTATGATAATGAACAAACTAAAACAGCTTCTTTCGTTGATAACGTTACAGTGTTTCTCTAAACCCGTATTTGTACAGTTTTGTGTGTAATTTTGGAAATCCAAAATATGTTTATTTTTTATACTTCCTATGTCGGTTTATAATGTCTTTATAAGCCTTTCTACACAAAGGTTTGTATGTACTTTGCCAGGGGGGTTAAGGAGTTCGACTCGTAATCCGATGGTTGCGGGTTCGAATTTCCGTCACACCAAACATGCTCGCCCTTCCATCCGTGGTGGCGTTATAATGTGAAGGCCAATGCCACTATTCGTTGATAAAAGCGTAGCCTAAGAGTTAACGATTGGTGGTGATGACTAGCTGTCTTCCCTGTAGTCAAAATTAGGGAGGACTAAATTAAAAAACAAACTACTAAAGTTGGTTTTCTCTGGTCTATAACGAAGTTTTTATATTGTAACCCGAATCAAATGACTTGAATTTATTCATATTAATCACAAATACCTAAATGTTTTCGAAGTTAAGTTTTTATATTGTAACCCAAATTAAACGACTTGAATTTATTCATATTAATCACAAATAACTAAATGTTTTTAATCTTTGGAGTAACATACGTTGAAGTAATAAGAAAGGTGTTATTTAAAATTTAATGTCCTTGAATTGTATAGAAAAAAAAAAACATTCCAGGACATGCGAAACAGAAATTGAGAGTGGCAGCAAATTATTCCATGGAAATTATCAAGACAATAAAGTTTTAGGATTATTTTAGATAATGTATAATGAAAGTGGAACGGAGGTTTGTTTGGAAGGCTGACAAAAATGAAGAAACATATAATAAGGAAGTAAAATAATGAAGCTAGAGGTGATTTATAAAACCGTCAAGAAACTGAGCTTGTGTTCTCTCTAAAATTAAGAAATTGGAGCAAGGATTTTGTTTCAAGGAAGTGTTATTCGACTTCTGGGTAACACCTATAATAGTAAAATACCTTTCTATAAAGGAGGTTGGAAAAGTGACATTGTTAACAATACATTTAATGTACTTCAAAAAGAAATAAACAAACAAACAATAAAGTTACGAGTATGTTCTGTATAGAGTAAAGTATCCAGTGTCGGGTTTAACAGAATATACGTCTTTTTCAGAAGGCCAAAAAAATTAAACTAATCGACTTGTATTTATCAAGCTGTACAAGCTCTACTAAATAGCATATTTTTCTGTAGGCATTAAAGTAACAGATTACAGTAGCGTCGGATCTTTAGTGTGTTAAAAGCGATGTTGTTTCGGCCTTAACCACCTGGTCATGCCAGGCCTGTTTTTTACAGAATGTTGAGTTTTCATTAAATGCACATAAATTTTTGTATTAATACAAGCACACTGTAACAGTAACTGTCTTAATTAAAGTAGAGCTTTAAGTAAGGTGGACTTTTAATTTTTTTTTAGCTTTACTTAAGACCGACTTTATCATAATTTGATAATGTTTTTTTTAAATTAAGCGAAGTGTGACTGTATCCTAAAATATTACATTCTAACTGAAACAGACCGTATTTATTTTCAAAAAAGGTAAGTCTAAATCAGGAGGAATGCAATTAACTTCCTAGTTATAGTTGTCATTTAAAAATAAACGTAGTATTGAATAAGTCAGCTTTAATGTGAAGATTATTTAACTGTTGGCGATGACTTCGTGATAAACATATTAACACGAAGTTAAAAACACGTGCAAGTCAACTTGAATGACAGA
This sequence comes from Carcinoscorpius rotundicauda, assembly GCA_011833715.1. Lineage (NCBI taxonomy): Eukaryota > Metazoa > Arthropoda > Merostomata > Xiphosura > Limulidae > Carcinoscorpius > Carcinoscorpius rotundicauda. The sequence goes on along the minus strand of CM022401.1, from coordinate 80,696,402 downwards.
GCCTTGACTGAAGTGAAAATGTACACGTTGTTATCAACTCCATGGATTAGTTCAAGACGAAGAGAGATTACATAACAGTTTCAAAGACAAGTGTTTACTTTAACAAACAATTGTTTTTGGTGTGAACGAGTTTTTCAAGCTGACAGCACGATTACAATTAATATACCTTTCATTACACATTAATATTTAACCTATTGTATTATTTAACACTACATTCTATATCTAATTCTTTAGGGATTGTCAAGAATTAGAAAAGTATATATTAATAGTATTCCATTAATATTAGCTTTATATAAGCTATTTCCTACAACAAAAATTATTACACTGTGAACGCCCTTTTCACGCTAGTGAAGGAACTAAATATAGAACCCAGTGTTAAATAATATAATAGGCCTGATACTAATATCTAAATTAAGTATATATTAAATCTACAAGCCTTTCATAGGATAGACTGTTCGGCAAGTTATCGTGAAATCCTAATCCAAATAATTTGAAAGTAGAGTCAGTAAAACATATTATGTCCTTCTTATTCTAAAGCACGATATGCGCCCTGGAATTTAAGATAAAATTGGAGTCAATAATTATCACACGGGAATGTTTCATCATAGCTTACCGTATTGAATTTCGGATGTAAACAGTGTACCATAGTTTCGCACAAGCTTTCATTCTCCCAGTACTTGTATTATGAAATAATGAAAAGATGCTAAAATGAGTATTTTTCTAGTGTCAAAATACGAATTATCCATGATTTAAGCGTTAAAGAGTAATCTTCATTGTTATATCTATTCCAAACAGATTTGACATTTTTACTGGAACATATACTTAAACAGTATTTTAGATGTGGAAGTGTTTAAAGCTGCAGTTCAAGACACATAAACAATATCTCATAGGTTATGTTTGCACATAGATATCATAAAGAAAACTCAACATTTAAAATGATTATGTAGTAAAAACTACCTTTCAGAGGAGAATTAAATTTCATCCAAACACATTGAGAGCCGTAATTTGAATTCAAAAACATTTGTACATGGTGTAAGACATTTAAAAACTGTCAGCATGTTACGCCTATTTCCATATAAAGCTAATACAAGCATCACCTGTTCTAGACAGTTTTAATTGGTTCGGGCAATCTTATTTCTAATGGCCGTTTTCAGATCCTCTACTCTTCGTAGGTTATCCAGAAGGGCCCGGCATGGTCAAGTGTGTTAAGGCGTTCGACTCGTAATCCGAAGGTCGCTGGTTCGAATCCCAGTCGCACCAAACATGCTTGCTCTTTCAGCCGTTGGGGCGTTATAATGTGACGATGAATCCCACTATTTGTTGGGATTTTACCAATGAATAGTGGGATTGACCGTCACATTATACACCCTCACGGCCGGGAGGGCGAGTATGTTTGGCGCGACGCGGGCGCGAACTCGTAACCCTCGGATTACGAGTCGCACGCCTTACGCGCTCAGCCATGCCATGCCTCAGTAGCTGATGTTATCACGGTAAGTTTTAAACTGATAATCTCGTGAGCAATACCTCAAAATATGTCCTCACCATATAATAACATTAGTTAATACATTTAGTTGAAAAGTGAAGATTTGTGGTTGTACTGAAAGTGAAGAGTATTAATTAATTTTATAATGTATCGTATATTTTACACTATAAATAAAGGTAAAAGGATTTTGTTCATCTGGAAACTGTCAAATAATATACATGTTTTTAATTAAAACAACTCAAATTTAGTCAGATTGTGTGACTCAGTGAGAACAGTTTGTCACTGTCACATCATTTATACTGACATCACTAATGCTGTGACTACATATAGAATACAAAGAACACATGAAAATATCACTAGACTCTGACATAAGTAGTTAATGCGGTTAATTTTTGGTTATGTACTGTTCCCTATTTATTGTTGCATGACTGAATTAACAAAAATTCTATAGACTTGTTGTCTATCAACTTACAGTCCATATACCCGGTTTGTCCTCAAATCAGTAAAGGTCTACATTTCGAAAGAGCTTGGGTTATAGGCTTTCTTACTTTTCTCTTTTAACCTACATACGATATGGTTTTATTTCAATTTTTGTTTATTTGTAAGTACATACAAATAGAATTATATTTTGATTCTGACTTGTCGTATTTTCTAAATCAGTGTGCACATTAGATTTCTCTTTATTTTAACAGTTTGTATTCGTGAACAAACTGAAAATTCTAAAATAGGCAACTCTACAATCTTGTATTACCCTGACAAGCCGTATACTCTGTTCTCTCAACTGTTTTTCTATTATCTTTCTCAAATTTTACTTCCTGTAATCTTGAGTAAGTTTAAGAACAATCATTTTGTGCCACTTTGCGTGAAACCTAAAGCTATACTGTTAAACACTGAAGAAATGCGAATTACTCATATGAATGAATAATAGAAAAGTGTTCATTAATCTCAGCTGTTTACCTCGTTGGAAGTTAGAAATAAACATCTTAATCTAAAAGGGTGAACTCACTAAACAACGCAACGTTCCCTTCACCGAATACCTTACCATTCAGTATTTCAGTCGTTCACTTGGCAAGATATTAGAAAAGTGCCCATTAACTTCAGTTGATGTATAAATAAAGTGCTAATCAACCTCAGTTAGTTGCTTAAGTGGCGATCAGAATGCTTTGTTTTTTAATAATCTTAGTCGTTTGCGTCACTGAACGGAGGAGGTTTTCAACGTCTAAGGCCATATAAAGTATTTTTTTCATTTCATTTGAAACAAATAAAAACGCCATTTAATACCTAAGTCTGTTTGTAATCCCTTTTCGATAATGTCATTTTTATTTCCTTCTGTGGCCGTTATTAGTTAATAAATAAATGCATGAGTGATTTACAGTATATTTGTGTGATAAGATTGTAGGCGAAGCTTTATGACGTATCTCGTAAAACGGATAATAATATTGTAAGTCATATAAATCGTATAAGAGTGAAGTGACATAAATTTGTGTTGATACCCTGGCTGCTTTGATCGGAAAAAAGCATTAATTCGTTTCTTGTTTTCAATGTACTTATAATAAAACACAGGGGCGTAGATCCTGGGGGGATGGGGATATACATTCTCCCTTCGTTTTACGTCTGGGGTGTGGTGCATACAATCATCCCGCCCTACAGTTTGGTCTAGAACTGTTTTATTGCATCACAGACCTATAAATTGTGTGTTTGTTCTTGTGATTCTCGTGTTCTCACCATTCGAATTAAATAATTAGGCCTAGATGTAGGGTTTTCAGTAACCGAAATGTACATCTTTAATATAGGCGTGCTTCTAAGATTTTCGATCTAAGCGATAGTTGGTATCAGGCAGTAGGCCTAAGTATACACGCAAGTATCGTGACAAGATTACTCTGTGACTACATGTTTACAGCTTTCAGGTTCACGTAATCAGAGATGAACAATTTGCAAATTGAACAGTCCACATAAATGGTTGCAAAAATCATCCCCCCATCGGATGTAAAAATCTACGCCCCTGATAAAACAAAATAGTTATATGTGTAATAACCGTATTTTTTTTGCAGGTAGTATAAATGCTTCACAAACATCCGTATGGAAGCCTTACAAAAGAAAACCCAACTTTTCAAATAGACAACGTCGCTGGTTATGAAATTCCAGCCAGGCTAAGAACGTGGGCATGTGAAAATAAATAATTCATATACTAACATTTGTTCATAAAAAGAAAGCAACAGACAGCCCAGCGTTTCGCTGGTCGTTTCAAGTTGTAGATATTTATATATGAATCTCAAATTAAATAGCATTTATGAGTATGTCAGTTTGACAACAAATGAGGCGTTTCTGATTCAGTGACTTGAAGCATGTTTAAGAATAAGTCGTCCTTAATCGTTTCGAAGTATTTTAAGTTGTTTTAAAGCTATTGCTTTAAAATTTAAACTAATAAGTTTAAGATAATTTTACTGCAAAAGTCAGCAATGTGCTTCGTACTTTCTGTTTCTTTTGGCTTGAGTATTACTTTAGGAATCAAAAAGAAAAGGGTAATCGTTCGTTTCAGTAAGCAAAATTTAATTCATCATTGTTCCTGTACGATCTTAGAAAAAGACGTATCAAACACAATTATTTAGTTTTAAGAGTATCAATTATATTAAATTATTACTTCATTACTATATATTTCATATCTTCATTATGAGTTAGTGCTGGTTAAGAAAATTCACAAACAAATACGTCAAATAGTTAAATGCATTTGCTGAAATAAAAGATAGTTTTTTTATCGTACAAATCGCACTTTAGTAGTAGTAACCGTTTAAATATAACTATAACTGAGTAATTGATGTTATTTCGTATGTTGAAATATTAATAAAGTTAAACAGCTTCGATTAAATCATTAGCTTTAAAATAACAGAACTGGAAAGTTTATCGTTTAACAGTTTCAAAAATTATTTAAAACTGATGTCTCTACCTTGACCAGGCCTTCATTCTCAAAATGTTGAGAGTTGGCACGTACGTCAAAGTTAACGGTAACTGTAGAAAGCTGCTATTCTAATAAGGTCATAGAAATGTTTGCTGTGCCCAACTTGATACATACCCCAGGAAAACATCCTTTTTTTACTCAAACATAAATATGTATCGGAATATAATTCTTTTCGACAGTCTTAAAGGAAATGCAGTTCGAGGGTCGAAAGACGAGATGCAGACATCATTTGATCTGAGATTGAAAAACCGTCACCACGCGGTAAATGGTGTGCGCTGAAACGGCCACGCTACGCGCGCAAGCTGCAGCAGTTTACTCAACCCGGTCCATTACGATTAACATCAGTTTGAGCAAGAACACAGCTGTTGGCTACAGGAAGATGACATACCATATGATTCAGTGATGGTTAAGCTCTAGAAGTTACGCGTAATATGCAAGCTAGTTAATAATCACCTACTTTGGTTAGAGAAGCGGTATCCTGGCGAGTTCAGTGGGTAGGGTCAGGACGAGCACTAAGCGAAAACTCCGCCATTTCTTGCTGAGGACCACAGCTGACATAATCCACGTTCACTTGGTAACAACTTTAGGTAATCAGGCTAAAAGCAATTGCGCATGTACGTAAGACGACACACAAGAGGCCCTAGAAGTCGTGATCACAGCTGAATATATTTAAGGTTTCCCAGTGTATTGAACTTATAATTCGTGAAACGTATTTGTTTTGAAAATTTAATAACTTTAATAATTTTCTAAAGAGAAATTATAAATACGCTCACGCGAAGAAACTGTCTTGAAAGCTATCTCTTGACAATGTCAAATTTAAGCAAAACAGTACATTTGTATGTAGTTTTCATTTCTGTAGGCCTTAGTAGCAACCTGTTATTGACATATTTAAACTACAATCAATAATGGAATATTTTTATTTATTCAGAAAGCGACTTCTACAAAAGTAATAATTACTTAAATAATTTTAATCAAAGGAATTATCTCGTTTATAAACAAGAACCTGTTCAAGGTATTATTAAAGATTCGTTAAAACTGTAATTTGGAACAGGCTGTCAATTTCCAAAATAAATGTAATTTATAGGAAACTGGTTTACATATGAATAAGGTATGAAATATAGAAACTTCTTTTTATGAGGCATATGATCATTGAAGCTGGATAGCAGGGATTCGAACCCGCGCCCCTCACATTATGAGTAGAAAGACGTAACCAACTGGTCATGCCAGGCCAAAGTGTATGCGTTAGATGTGATATTTCATTAACGTATAAATTAGGAGGGCGGTATAAAAAATATCAGTGGTAATATTACAGTATATCGGTGAGCTACACTTAATAGGCTTACGTTACCGAAATGTCTTGTTAAAGCTGCATAGATTCCACATTAAACAGTTTTTCATTGTTTGGAATTACGCACAAAGATATACAATGGACTATCTGTGGTTTGCCCACCACGGGTATCGAAGCCCATCCAAACAAATAATATACAAACTAAAATCATAAGTTAAATATGTAAAAGACAAAAAATAACAAATTCGTTGATATGCAACGATTGATTGATTACCTGGAATTAATCATAAAACTACACAATGGGCTGTCTGTGTTCTGTCCACCGAGAGTTTTGAAACTCGGTTTTTAGCAATGTGATTCCGCAAACATACTACTGTGCCACTGGAAAGCAATATAAAATGAAATGGTTGGCCAGGAATCTCAAGATACAAGTTAAAATTAACAACATACTGTAAAACGAAAGAGAACGATGGAGAAAAAAACCAAATATGTCTGGCACATTTTAAAGTTATCCTTTTAGAACCAGAATGCATGAATAACATGAAAATCATTAACAAAGTAAAAAAAATTAATTGAACCCACCAATTGTCATCCTCATGTACAAAAATCATTGATAAAACAGCGCCTCAGAAGACCTGAAAGAAAATTTAATTGATCTGAAAACTCAATTTGATCAGTAAAAGGTTTTAAAGATAATACATATAAGTAGAACAAATTGAAACAAGACAATACTTTGTTTCTAGTTAAATAAATACGCTGTTGTATATAGCTAGCACTGCTGTGACGTTATTAGACTGAAATATAACAAACAAATGAATTAATGTCTTTCGTGTCAATTCTACCGAAAGAAGCAAAAATAAGAAATAAAACTGTAATTGGCAATTTGGTGAAATATGTATAAACATTTTTATATGTAGGTAGTTGTATTATTTACAATATGCCCGCCCATAAATAGCTTCAACGTTATGGTTTAGATGGAAATTTTGAGTCATTCTACTGCAGTGGATGATCATTATCCTTCTTGTGATATTCTCCAGAATAAGTCCTTAGCCTTAATGAGTTTTCGAACTTTAACTGTCGTTTATTTAAGTTAGCATGTGTTGTTTGTTTCTTCACAGTTTGTATGACATCCCTGTCCTCTCCAATGGTCCATTTTGTTTTATAGTAAGAAACAGTTTCTGACCATAAGCTGGTTAAGCTTGGCAATGATGCATCAACACTGGATAGTGTTATGTATAGTCAAAGTGGCCGAGAAAGATGTTGGTGCCAATGTCAGTAGACTTAAATTCCATCAATATAGTAGGTTTCTTACAATCAGTTGTCTGTTTTGGAGATTCATGGGGGAATTTCATCTTTTATGGACCTCTGTAGCCTTTATAGCTCAATAAAATGTTTTCATCGTCTTAGGATTCGTTGGTCACAATGGAGATACACATAAATGCCACTCTTACAGTAGTGGTATTTCCATGCCCCTTATATCCCCTCACAAGAAGCTCGGCCTTCTTGCATTGTGTTTTGGAAAAAGCCTTAGTTCATACCTGCTTGTTCTTATACATTTCTTGTTAGATTGATTGTTGGAGTCTCTTGTCTTATTGATGGCATTGAAATTTTTGCTAGTGGGATTAGCACAAGTGCTTGAGTTTTTTATTTGAAATTACTCTGCCACATTCTTTTTCATTGAAAATGGAAGCTGGGCTGTCGCTACTACAAAGTCCATCATCAGCATCATATTTAGAAATTGGAGTGATTATTTTAATCTTAACTCAACATCAGATAAGTAAAATAATTCCTCTATGGTAGGATAACAGAACATCAGGTAGGTTACGTGAAGTTTGTTTAAAGTGGCGATAAGAACTTGACAGTATACTCTGTAAAGAAATGAAGTATTAGAATTGTTCGTTTAACAACATCAACCTGGGGTTGAATGTTATAAACTTTATGAACTTAATCTGAACCTTTATTGGAAAATTTCGATGAAAAAGAAAATGTAGTGAGAGAAATAAAGTGTCATTGGGCTCTTAACTTTTGGTAAACTCACCCTATACTGAAAAGAGTATTGTACTGCCATTTTCTGCATGTTTGATGTGAGGGGGATTGGAACCCTCGACTCTCAGATTACGAGCCGAGTGCTTAACATCCACGCCACTCCGGGCCACCGTGGAATAAACCACCGAAAAATTGTTATTTTTATTACAGAGTGTTTTAATTTGTAAAGCACAAGAATTTTATGCTCTTTTCTGTTTTGGAGATTATACGATTGAAGCAGCTATTCTCAAGGTATACTTGTCAGTACCGCATGCTTATCACCAGAAGATTAAAGGTTATCACAAGCAAGATAGTTAAACTTGCATGGAATTCGCCCACTAAAAAGAGGCTTATTTTCATTGATGGAATAATTATGCATATTGGCAGCAGTTTCGACAAATTAAGACTATTTTATCTGTTGAATCCACTAGAGGCGAGGATTCTTCTGAAAACCCAATTCCTCTAGTTCGAAATCTTCAGGCACTCAGGATTGAACTTCGTCAAAATAATCAAGGTCTGTCTACAATTTTTGTAAACAACCTGGTCATGCGATGTTTGACTGTTGGTGTGTGAAAAAAGAAAAGAAAGAAACACTCGGTGTGTTCCTGTCTACATTTGACATTGTTTCACCAGATCACCCGATGTTATTGATATTGCCGTTGATAAATACGCTGATGTAGTTAGGGAGGAATTTATATGTTTTGTGTTTGTTGATTCTGTGTCTTTGACAAATGACGCTCTAATACCTCACCAATAAGTATCTTACGTAATACTGGGACGACTTAGTCGTTGTTAGAGTGTGTATTGTCCTTAGATTAGAGTTTTGCCCCTGATGAGTTTGTTATTGCACGAGGATGGCTTGCGTGACAACAGATTTGGTGCTGTTTCTCTGACACTGTTTGATAAACTTGCGACTTTCGTTTTCTTTAATATGTGAGTTTAGATGCAGGTCTTTCAACTTTCAACAATGTCACTCTATATTCACAGGTAGAATTAAGAAACAGATCTTGTACCATACATGGCACACTCGCTTCTAGTCAGACAGCAAAGTTGGGTGGGAGGTGAGGCATGATAAATAGATATTCCCAATTTCGTTAAAGAAAGACAAACGTACTTTTAAAGTTAGAAACAGAAATTTAGTTTATTTATAATAACGACAAAACAAAAAGCAAAATAAACAACAGTTGCAAAACTTAAAGGCAAAATCTCAATCAGATATAAAGATATACTGTCAAATGTATTTCGTCCTGTTAATTCGATAACTTTGGTGTTTTGTGTGTGTGTTTTATTTTTGCTTTATCACTTCCAAAAATGTCCATTACAGTTCTCATTCATCGATGTGGTAGTTTCCAGTTTATTTGTATTTACCTTTGTCCTCGTCCTAGACCAGGTTTTTGCACCACATAACTATGTGGACACGACTAATATTTGGTTTAGATGAACTTTCATCTGTGTACTTAGACCGTTTTGTTTCCAGTATGACAAATATTACTTTGGCTTTTCCGAGCCAAACCTTATTTCTTTGTCAAATGATTCAGCAACAGTTCTTTGTCATGGTACTTTATTTGTATTCACTGTTCATACTTCAATTCATGCATTTGTAAGTAGAGATCCTGTGATATTCAACACTGCATTTACTACAGTTATGCTATCTTTCTTCTTACTGTTGTTCATAAACAGCAGACCCTATAACTCTTATTACTTATTATTTATGGTCAATCTTTCTATGTTCAAGACTGTACATGTATCAATATATTTATAGTTTTATAAATAAATCAATAATATTTCTAATGTTCTCACGAGAGAATTTGTAACAACCGATCCAAAAACAACGCTGTAAACTACATGCAAACTCGTCGTCTATGTACAAGAATGAATATTTGTATTTATAACTAATGCTCTGCAAAAACGTTAACTAAGGTTAATAAATTAATATTGACAAAACATTGTTTTAATATTTGGTAATTTTCTAGTTACAGGATATTAGGTGATTAAAACATGAAAAAAGAAGCTTAGTTTATCGTTCGATTTACCATTTGTCATCGAGTTCCATCGGTTTCAAGGAATTCCACTTTCCTCGGCAACCGAAGACAAGTGTAAATTAAAAATGCCATGTGATTAGTCGAATGATAGATTGGGCTAATGCTTATTGCTAGTATCTTAAACAGCTAGTTTTTAATCATTTGGAAAAGTAAATAAATAACATAAATTTACATGATATACAAATCGTAATATGCTATAGCTACTTGGGTGTCATGACAGGTTTTAGTCGTAAAATGTGTCATTTTACTAAGGTAGGTTTTAATTGGTAGCAGAAAACTGAAAAATTGAAGTAACATCTTATATTTTTATGATAAAATCTGCGACAGGAAGATCTACATTCAAAACGGTCAGGATAGTGAGCTGCTTTTATCTTTGGAGCGATAAAATCAAAGTAATACATAAATCTTAAATAATGGTATCGTTTTAACTGACCAAACGAAATGCAACTTTTTTGGATGCATATATAACTAGATCTAACAACTAAACCCTTAAATATTAGAAAACCATCATCAGAATTTTTATATAATTAAGACAGTCTTAATCTTCAGCAAGTTAAAACAAATAAACACGAGAGAGAAGAAACACTGTTGTTTTTAAGGTAAATAAAATGTATATTCTTGTGTACGGGTATCATTTAATAAAAGAGTAAGCTATCCTAAACAATGGCAATTGTGTAAGTTCAAAGTAGAAACTCACAAACTTTTGAAAAGACTTCTTAGGTTGTTCATTAACAGCTAGGTTCAACTTAGGCTGTAAAGCCTAATAATGACTTACTTATATAACACAAAACACTAATTCTGTCATATTTTCAGATAAACACATATCAAATATGTCTACTTTATAACAGAAAAACTGTCAAATAAACCTGCTTTTATGGAAACGATTAAGTTTTGAACTAAGAAATAAAAGAATGGGTGCGTTATGTAAAGTCAAACACAACCTTTATTGCACGCAAAGTATAGCAACAAAATACAGTGTATTGCATGAACACTGATAATCACTTTTCCACTACCTGACTGAACCAAACAAGAGCTGTTATGTTACAAATTGTCTTTCTATTGATTGTCTAGTATCTCGAATTAAGTAGAACTATATGTTGATCTATTCTGACTAAAACTAATGCTCTGCCCTCAAAGGTAACTCCATTTTTACCCAGAAGTGATATTCTATATCACGTGACTGGCTATTCTCGTACCAAATACAAAGCTTTTAGCCTCAAAATACAACCCATCTAGACAGCGAGGGACATTAATATTAACAACCTATTTTGTAACAACGTGTGAAGCAAAAGCAACACCTTGTGAACGAAATAATTCCCAACTGCTAAAAAATAATAAAGGCAAAAAGACATTTAGAATAAAGGAATTTCAGTGGCTTTCCATACCACATACTTATGCCAAAACAATACAAAAATAGAGACTAATTTGTTAACATTTCAGTATTAATAAAAACATGTAGAAAAAAAAACTCTTTTTTTTTAACCCAAAGATGACCTAAGAAGGTTGAAATATTGTTCTGTACTTTATTTCAATTGTAGTTTCAATACCCATATCAGCCGTCTTAAGAATACATTTTTACTTCAAGTTGGTATCTCGTCATCAGGAAATAGTATGCCAGCTTATCCCATTTCTCCTTCCTCCTCTGTGTATAGATTTGTCGTCGATCAGACAAATGTAACTTTAAAACCAATAAACCTTAAACTCTTGATATGGCCAAGAAGTGTACTAACTTTTATTTGTTCTTCCGAACGATTAAATGTTACATTAAAACACTTTTGAACAAATAACTACTCTCGTACGTCACTTGTAATGGATTTACTGGTCAATGTTTACTTTAATATTGATGTTTATTTCACCTAAAAGGCCCGGCATGGCCAAGTATGTTAAGGCGTTCGACTCTTAATCCGAGGGTCGCGGGTTCGAATCCTGGTCACACCAAACATGCTCGCCCTTTCAGCCTTGGGGACATTATAATGATACGGTCAATCTCACTATTCGTTTATTTGAAAAAAGTAGCCTAAGAGATGGTGGTGGGTGGTGATGAGGAGCTGCTTTTCTTCTATTACAATGCTAAATTAGGAAGGGCTAGCGCAGATAGCCCTCAAGTAGCTTTGGGCGAAATTCAAAACAAACACATTTCAGTTAAATATGTATACTCTTTACGAAAAGAAACGCAAAAGGGAAAATTTGAGACAAAGTCTGCAAAGGCGAAGTCCACGCTCACTAGTTGAAGTGTAACGTCACTCAACGTCAATAACAAGTATGCCTCCCGTGAGCATCAATAACTGCTTGGCATCTCCTGCCCATGGAAGCGATGAGATGACGAATCACATCCTGTGAAATGGCTGTCCACTCAGCCTGCAAAGCTGCTGCAAGCTGAGGTAGAGTCTGCAGTTGAGGTTGTCGCTGTCGCAGACGTCGGTCCAACTCTTCCCAAAGATGTTTGATGGGGTTTAAATCTGGTGATCTGGAGGGCCAGGAAAGAACGTTGATGTTGTGATGTCTCAAGAAGACAGCCGTGAGTCGGGCTGTTTGAGGGCGGGCGTTGTTATGTTGAAAAACGTCTTTGACGTTCACCATGATGGGTTGCACATGGGGCCTAATAATCTCGTCGACGGTTGCGTACGGTCTGATCGGAATTCCTACGCAGCCCTGGTATGGTTGAGGCAGTAGACGTCGCAGTGGTGGTCCTATCCCGAAGGTGACGTAACCGGATGTAGCGATCTTGTGCGGGCGTGGTCACACGAGGTCTGCCAGGTCGTGGACGGTCACGAGTTGATCCATGTTGTTGGTGACGATTCCATAGCCTTGTGATAGTGCTTGGGTGGACATTCATAGCTCTGGCAACATCTGATCGAGATTCGCTTGCTTCCAAGCGACCAATAGCGTTGTTGCGTTGTGCTTCAGCCAGTCTTGGCGTAACTGTATTGCGTGTCGGTGGCTTAACACTGAGCTATGGAAACCGTGCCCCCTTCACTTTTATAAGGATTTTGCACATGTTGCACTTGCAGAACATGCAGATCTTTCAAACAAATTTATTGGACACGAATGCGTTTTGGCGAAAAATCCGATGTTTTCCTCCGTTTTCAAAGTGCACAACTTTTATTGTCATTTTGGTCAGACAATCAGTGCCTTTACACATGTAACATCGCATACTCTGAGCTTGTAACGTTATTACATATATTTCTCTTTAAAATAAAAAAATATCCCTTTTCTGTTTCTTTTTTTGAAGAGTATATTTAGAAATGTATGTAGCTTTTACTGTTAAATGTGTTGTGCGAATGTCTCGCCTGATCCCTAAATTTGTAAAAGATTTTCGAGTGTAAAAATCAACAATATATGTTTCACGAAATCACTATAATATCCTCGAATATAGTTGCCAAATAAAATTTCGGGAATGTTTCCTTAAAGATTATAAGTTAGCACGCTGAGAGACAGTTAATGTTTCTGGTCTGCTGCAGTTGGTAGACTACAAGCCTTGGAAGCAATAAAAACTGTGACAAACGTGTATTAGTCGGTAAACTATAGATATATGACCAGGAACGTTTATATATTTCGAACATTAGAAACTTCAGTGAATTAGTTTCGGAAGTTAGTGTTTCTGCGAGGACAATTGATATCTTAGTCGAGAAGAAAACTCACGTGTGAAGAATAGAGCTAGTTGGTATTCCCGTCCAGCGAAGTGTATATGTGTATCAAAATAAAAGTAATTTGCGACTCGTAAATCACCGATAAAATGTATAGTTCGAGATCTGATAGAAGACTTAATATTGTTTTTAAGTAAAACTTTTGTATATAAATTGTTATCTGTAGTAACCATTATTATATATTGTGTTGTTTTGTACATCAAAGTATATTTGTGTTAAGGAAAAAACTGTGTGTATCAATCTTGTTGGCAAATATCATAAATGTGATAGATATCAACATTCAATAAACTTCAAATAAAATTCAAACTTATGGTTACTTCAAATCGTAATAGGTAACATACGTACCATGATAAATCGGAGACTCGATCGAGGTAAATTATAATACATAACACATTATAAAATTTAAATCACTTTAAATACACTGTAAAATGGGACATAATACATTAAAAAATAGGGTAATAGTTTTAAAACTTTTTACTACAGGGTGGTCGCTAGAAAAGCGGAAAATTTGAGGGTCAGATGAGATCATGAATAAAATGCGTGCTTACTCATTTCTATTTTGATTTTCAGGCTAAGACGCTGCTCTGAATTGCACGGACGACATTTTGAGCATCTATGAGTGTAATATAACATATGCCTTTAAAAAACTTTGAAAAAAGTTATTCTTTGTAAAAATAAATAGCTGTTTGACAAATTTTCCGCTTTTCTAGCGACCACCCTGTATATAACATAAAAATAAAGGAATATATTCAAGTAATGCAGAAAGTAACACATAAATACGTGTTATAGGAATATCCTTTAACATGAAATACATTAAGTACTAGCAAAAAAACCCTGCTTTGCTTATAGTGTGTATATTCTGAAACAATTTTATAACCTATATACTTTTCTTGCTGTTATGTAAATGTCGTGTAAATATTTTGTAAGCGACAACATGTCGTGTTGTGTTTAAATTTTCATTTCTATTATTCATTTTTCCATATTTATATTATTGTTTCGAAGTTTAAACTAATAAAATATGTTGTTATTCATTTAGGGTAACATTTAGAATTTTCTTGAATTAAGTAGACCAATCATATGTTTGCAAATGAAGTGCTGGCGACTTCGTGTCTAGACGTGTAGTCTCGTGCAAGAACGGACATGCGCGGATTGCTCTGGAGATCTGTAGAAATTTCGCGGTCTTTCGAGGAGTTTAGGCTTACAATATATAAACAGACGAAGATGCGAGAGAGACAAGAAGATTCAGACATCAGTTTTTATTCGAAGAAAAAGGAGAGTCGGTTATTTGAGAAAGATTAAGTGTTTGCTGTGATTATTCAACTTGGATTTGTGACTGAAGTTAGATCTACGGAAGTTGTGATTTTATTTCGTCAATCTCTACGATTCATCTGAATTACTGCTTGTGCTGAGAGTCGGCGAATTTATTGAACTGTGAACTGTTTCTGAACTTCTTAATTAAGCTTCGGAATTTCTTCGTGGGACCAAATTCACACCCTAGACTGGAATTTGAGACTTTCATTTTAGATCATTATATTAGATACAGGCCAGTACCATTTTGTATTGTGATTAATTTTGAAGTTTGAAACTAGTATTATTTTGTTTTGTAATTAATTTCGAATGTTGTAAGTTAATATCTGTCACTGTTATTATATAATTTATGTTATATCTGTTATATTTGTTATTAGTTTAGTGTAATAAATTACACAAGCTCTTATCTGCGTTTTCTGTTGCGTTTAGTCTACGAAGAACACAAAACATAAAAAATACGTAACATTGCTAAGCAACATGACATCAAAGCCATTGTTAGAATACATTGCTACGAAAATGCATATATCAGAAAGTATTATATAAGGAGCCACTTGTGCGATTTTCGTTAGCTCACCTCATTAAAAAAGATGCGTACATGTACATAAATAAGTAATGATACCCAGTTGCGCATTCTCAAGGTCCACTTAGTATGGGGACGAAATTTCAGGTTTTTAGGTTCTCAGCTAGGAACTATGCCAGTCACAAACACACAGACTAACAGACACGTCCTTTTATTATTATGGATAGCAGTTCTTTTTCATACCAAGATGGAGGTGCTTTCTTTACCAAAGTCAATCCTCATCTCTATTATAGACCGCCAAAACCTCTGTACAGTTGGCGGTCATCTCTTGATAATGTTTTTTGAGCCCTGTTAGCTGTTTTAATGTTGGCCAACACTTTATCACCTTAAGTGGTTTTGTCAAGAATTCCACCTCTGATATCCTATTCTCTGGAAATGGTTCCAAAACTCCTTAACTAGTGCAACCATTGAGGTTTCTGAGATGTATGTCTCCCTCTAGTAAGTCTGTCCTGTTATCAAAGTAAAGGCTACATCGTTAATCTTAAATTCCCATCTAGGTGTTGAGAGTCGAGGAAATTATACACAGGTTATAAAGGCATAGTTTCAATCCATTAATTGACGTATCTTGTTTCATTGTTTTCAGTGCCTAGTAAAACCTATTTCTTCTTCAGTTTCTCTCACGATGTTCAGATCAAAAAGGTTGGGAAATAGTTAAAAATAGTTAAAAAGCCAGTTAAATTATGATAATTATAGGGCGTTGTTTGTGCGTGTTATTATTCGGTGTTATTAAGAGCATTTTTAACATGACATGTATTATTTAATGTACTAATATAATTAAAATAAAAAGTAGGTTTAGATTTCAGCAGTAGCTGATAGCAAACAACAAGAGCTCAAAGTAAGTACTATATTTCCATATTTTTGCTTTTTGACTATCACTATTTTGTTTTTTCAGGAGCATTTTTTAATAAAATATAAATTATTTAATGTATGTGTCATTTGTATAAAAATTAGGTTTATATTTCAGCAGCAGCTAACAGCAAAAAATAAGAGGTCAAAAGTAAGCACTATATTTCTTGTGATTTACAATATTTATCGTGGGATTATTTGTTAGGCACGGTTTAACGAACAATAAAGCAATAAAATTATGCATTCAGAGATGTTGAATGTTATGATCCTTAAGCCATTTGAGATAAAAAAAAATGCAGTTAATAGCTGCAAACTGTACTTATTCTAGAATTTAAAATAGGAGTATAGATGTATTTTCTATTCATTAAAGTGGTTACAATGTTGGTCAAATCGACTGAGTCTGAATAAAGTTATGGTAAAGAAAATAACAGATGAAATATCAGGTTTTACTTTTAAAAAATTTGATATTTATTTAGGGGCTTTATAGGCTGCACAAGTAAACTCTGGAAATTTTCAGGTGAAGAATAATGTTTTCATGCTAACATGAAAATCATTTTGTACTAAGAACAGTCAACAATATGACTCTACGTATTGATGAACAAAACCATAATAACAATACTTAAGTAAACAACCAAATTCTTTTACACAAAATACTTGCAATATTTACTAAAAACTTCTCAGATTTCGTGAAAATACTCAAAATGTATTAAAACTTATAGTATGAAGTCTCTGAGAGTTACATTGGGGTTATAAAGTAATTCAAATCGATCAACACTATATGGAAAAAGTTAACAAGAGCATTTACAGGCTTAGTCTCTTTGGGACATATTGGTTACAATAATGGTCCTGGGTATTCTAAAAAAAATTGCTGAATTTAACAGTAGAACCAACGACACCAAGTAATACTTTGGCCAGGTGGAGTTATATGAGCAAACAGTTGTTTCTGGTAGTCAAGGAAAATAAATTGACCAGAGCTAAAACTTGAATTTAAATACTGAAGATTCAAATGCAAGGTTGGAATAATTTTAATTGCTCAAAAGTTTAATTGGGTGCGTACATTAGTGATGGTCGTACGCGTGATTAGAGTCATGAACTTCTGTTATATCACTAATGTTTTAATGTAGTAGTTTAATTAAACTACTATTAATACGTGAATAATAGTGCTGAGTAAACTCTTGCACTGGTTATTTAAATTCTAGGCCGAATTATCAGACCAATAAAATTCAAACTTATGGTTACTTGAAATCGTAATAGGTAACATACGTACCATGATAAATCGGAGACTCGATCGAGATAAATTATAATACATAACACATTATAAAATTTAAATCACTTTAAATACACTGTAAAATGTGACATAGTGAATAATGTCACATTACTATGGACTCGATCGAGATAATAACAATACTTATTATGCTATTTTTGCTTTCTGAGTGTCACTATTTCGTTTTCTTAGGAGCATTGCTAAGTATCAAAAAACACCTGTATTTTGTAACAAGAACACAAAGAGATTATTTTGAATTTCGCGCAAAGCTACATGAGGGCTATCTGCACTAGCCCTCCTTTATTTAGCAGTGAAAAACTAGATGGAAAGCAACTACTCATCACCAGCTACCAACAACCCAAAGTGGGATTGACCGAACATTAGAACAATCTCACGGCTAAAAGGGAGAGCATGTTTGATGGGACGGGGATTCGAACTCGTGACCTGCATGTTGCCAGTTGAACGCCTTAACTAAGTGGCCATGATCGGCCTAAAACTGTTGGTCTAAAACAGGGGTGGGAAAATACACCCCGCGGGCCAGATGTGGCCTATCTAACACTTCTGTCCTGCTTGACATGACTCCTAACAATTGTAAGAATAACATAACGGGGCATTATACAAACGATGTATGGATAATTTAATTAATTTTAGTAAAAATTAATGCGGTCCATGACAACTTATCAAAATTCGTGGATTGGTCCTCCCTGTGAAAATTACTACCCACGGCTGGTTTAAGACCTACTTTTTTATGACTTATATTTATACTTAATAATTTGTAAAAGCGTCTAAAACACTGCAGTACAGTCAACTTTGCATAGATGAACCGCAATATTTTTAAACACGGCTATGCCTCATGTTAACTATTATAAATTATTCTAATTATCTTGTAACTAGCTGTGCACTGTACTTTACAGAAGTTCAGAAGCCAATAAATGAAAACATAAAACAGGTTACACCGACATGTTTAGAACATTGCATTAAAATAAATGTGTTTTTCAAACACGAAAATCATGTTTATGTATGATTTTTTTCTTGTGTAAAAAATTACATGAGTGATATATAATAACTCAATAAAATAATAGTTCATTACTGTTAATTAATAATACGCTTATTTATTTGAAAAGCGAGGAAACAATTAATCAAATAGTTTAAATTTAAAGATGTCAATCATTAATTTACTAGTTAAAAAAGATGCTGTACAGTGATCATTTCGGTCATTTGGGCACTTCTCTAGTTTGCACTAACTTTATGCCATTTTGAAGCTACAGAATTTCGACACTTATCATCTCGGGTATTTAGACAGGCTGTCAAGCCGCTATTTTTAGACCTTGTTTTAACTATAAAACGAGATGATTCATCTCGCGTAAAGAATTTTAAAGATACATATGTGTATATATATATATATATATATATATATATTAAAGAATTTCCCTTTTGCACGAACACCTACAAATGTTTAAAATATACTCTTAGAAAGAGTATGAACTATATACAATCTGCGACCTTGATAAGATCAAAATAACTTCTTGGAGAAGTTATAAAGGATTGTTATAGTCTACCAATTAACGTGCGTGTTAGAGTTTTTCTTATATCAAAGCCACATCGGGCTATCTGCTGAGTTTACCGAGGGGAATCAAACCCCTGATTTTAGCGTTGTAAATCTGTAGGATTGTCGCTGTACCAGCAAGGAACTACCAAGTAACAAAAACGCATCTAAAGTAACTTTCCAACTTTTGTGCAAAACAAAAGTTAAAATTTGAAATTTTAAAAACAAACAAACAAATAGTTTAGAATGTCTCAAGTTTCAGGCTCAGATCCAACTAGAACATATTTTTACTAGGGAGGGGCACGTCGACTTTCCTCGATTTTGGCTCCTGTATGGGTTATTCTATTTACGGAACCGCTTAAATGTCGAATATCTAAAATTCTTTAAATAAACTGAAAAAGAACTTAATTAGTATGAGTCGTCAGAAAACTTTCAAATATTTCTCTCATCGTTACGTGAGTTCATGTTTAAGATTATCGAAGCTGTTTAAATATATATTTATTTACAATTATTCTTGATTATTATACGTTGTCCTAAGTTTTTGTTTTAGAACACTGAATTCATCTGGATTGAAGTAATAATGAAAAAGGTTTGCCTATTAGATTTCACGCAAAGCGATACGACGACTATCTGCTCATAGAGGTGTCCTTAATTTTGAAGCGAGAGACTACAGGGAAGGCAATTACTCAACACCATCTACCGTCAGCTATTGGGCTACTCTTTTCAGGCGGAATATTGGTATTTCATATCAATTATTTTAATTCACTTACAGCTCCAAAGTGCAGATTTCTACTTTTTTTAAAAAAAAGTTGTGAGAGTGGGATTCGAACTAAAAACTTTACATTTACTGTCCGATGCGATAACCACCCAGACCTCATGTGGCCTGATATAGAAAGTGTTGTTAAACCTTTTTCTTTAACAATCTCTACAAGAAAGTTATCACAAGTGATTCATCAGAATGACATTTTTGTACAAAAATATAACATTCATTATTCGCAATGAAAACTTACTCTCAAAAGCATAGATAATAATTTTAAAATAATTCAAGATTGCACAAAGCACATGGTACAGAAAGCTTAAAGAAAGTTAAGAGATTAAAAACTATTTATACTGTCTCAACACTCAATGGGGCCCGGCATGGCCAAGTGCATTAAGGCGTCTAAGGGTCGCCGGTTCGCAACCCCGTCGCGCCAAACATGCTCGCCCTTTCAGCCGTGGGGGCGTTATAATTTTACGGTCAATCCCAAACAAAAAACAACCAAACACTCATTAACAGTAAAAAAAAAAGTGTTTAAAGAATTTTAGCCTTAATTTGATTGTTGTAAGCGGCCACTGACCCCAAAACGCATCAGTGTCATTTGACTGCATCAAAGTCTTAGTTGAAATACTATTTATGTAACACATCAAATCTTATTATACCTATTGCCCCAAGATAATTCATGCCGTGCTATTATAAACTGAAAAGTCATAAGCTGAAATGAAAAGTAATGCACCCTTCATAAACACATTTTCTAAAACGTTTACATTCAAATATTTTGACTGTCTCAAGATAATGCATGAACTCTTTAATTTCAAACACCAGTGTTTTTCATTCATAGTATAATCTTTTTGGACAATTTTTGTGTCAAACTGTGAATCATATATGGCATTTTAAAAGAATTTGTCACTTAAAATCCGTTTAATGTTTATTGTTCATTTGTGCTGAATTTGGTTTGATTTTGAATTTCTCGCAAAGCTACATGAATGCTACCTGCGATAGCCGAACCTAATTTAACAGTGATAGACTAGAGAAAAGGCAGCTATTTTTTTAACATTCGCCGCCAACTCTTGGGCTACATTTTTACCAACGAATAGTGGAATTGACCGTCACATTAGAAGAACCCCACAGCTGAAATGGTGAGTATGTTCGGTGACTGAGGTTTAAACCCGCCACCCTAAGGTTAAGGTAAGATTTTCTTGATATCCCGATTGCACTAGATTTTCTGTGTTGTAAGTGTTTTAATTAAAACGAAACACCAATAAGTTGTGTAGGAATCGGGAAGTTAAAGGCGTGTGTGCTTGTCACTCAAAGATACAATATTTGGTTTGTCTCACTATAACTATAAAATTTTCATGTAGATCTAAATTACTGATAATTTACTTGAACCAATAAAAAAATTACGTTTTTCTTTATTACGAAATTTATGAGTTTTTGTAAAAAGGAAACCCCTATTCTATTCTAAATTCAATTTGACTTTGTCACCAAGTTAGACAGTTTTGGGAGTTACAACATTCATAGTAACATTTCTTGCTGAAAAGAGATTCGAAATTTTAATAATAAGGCAAAAATACATTTTATTTACACCAATTATTTTCTATTTGATTCATAAAAATAAATAAAATTAACAATACATATTATTCAAATACCTGTTTAATTATACGTTTATTGTAATGAATAAAAGACAACTTATATGACGTACGACATTAAGGCAATGCCCATCACATTATACTAAACGTCCTTTAGAATAAATAACACTAGCTGAAAACGACTAGGTTAAAAATAAAAGCTATAACAACATTCATCAAATGTGATAAAATGAAAATATTGTGAATATATATTTTCCAAGATTTTACAAACATTTAAAAATATGATTTACGTGCTTTATTCCAATATAAAATAATTCACAAGTAAATTAATATATATTTAATTTTAATAAAGATATATGTATTTTATCATAATATCCACTTGTAACGTTGTTTCAAGAAATCAAATATAAAATTTGTTTTTATCAGAAAAACTGAAATTATTCATTACAACATTTACAGCAACACAAATGTTTTGTCTTAAATCAAAACGTGATGCTTTTTTAATTAAATCATAATAATTTAGTTGGTTTTTTCACATCAAAAAGCATAAAATAAATGTGTTTAAAAGTAAAACGTCACATAATTTAAATACTCAGAGCACTATTGTTAGCGTCCTGTGTTGGATCAATCAGAACATTGTTGCTAGCGTCCTGTGTTGGATCAGTCAGAACATTGTTGTTAGCGTCCTGTGTTGGATCAATAAGAACATTGTTGTTAGCGTCCTGTGTTGGATCAATCAGAATATTGTTGCTAGCGTCCTGTGTTGGATCAATCAGAACATTGTTGTTAGCGTCCTGTGTTGGATCAATCAGAACATTGTTGTTAGCGTCCTGTGTTGGATCAATCAGAACATTGTTGTTAGCGTCCTGTGTTGGATCAATCAGAACATTGTTGTTAGCGTCCTGTGTTGGATCAATCAGAACATTGTTGCTAGCGTCCTGTGTTGGATCAATCAGAACATTGTTGTTAGCGTCCTGTGTTGGATCAATCAGAACATTGTTGTTAGCGTCCTGTGTTGGATCAATCAGAACATTGTTGCTTGCGTCCTGTGTTGGATCAATCAGAACATTGTTGTCAGCGTCCTGTGTTGGATCAATCAGAACATTGTTGCTAGCGTCCTGTGGTGGATCAACAGCAAATCTACATACTTGAAACGATAAAACTGAGTGTTCAATTTTCGATTCTGGACAGAACAGAGACAGCCAACTGATTTACTTGGCCCTGAAATAAAAACTCAGTTTTAGCCGTTTACTTTTTAAATATGCTTCACTTAAGATTCATTTCATGTTTTATGCCTTAAATAAAATAATTGGTTGTTGTAACTCAGCCGTATCAATAAAATCTAGAATTTAGCAAAAATCAGTGTCGGAAGGGCAAGCATTTAACAAAGACCACATTAGATGACGTTTTACTTCGTACTCAACTGTTGTAGAAAGGTGAGCTACATATCTTTAAAATAATTTGCTTTTAATGTTGTTGTTATCTTGAATTAAGCACAAAGCTATACAATCTGTGCTCTGCCCACCACGGGTATCGAAACACGGATTTTAGCGTGTAAGTCTACAGACATACCGCTGAGCCACTGGGGGTCTTCTTTTAATGTGTAAATTAAGAAATTGTGTTAGTTTGCAAGTGATTCACTTTAATGTAATGAGCATTTTTTTTTTTAATTACCTAAAAGCGATTGATTAAAGATTATTAATGTTCTCTCCCTGTTTAATTCTGGTCTGTGTAAACTCACGTTAGGAATTGTTTGAAAGCCATTACAGCAAATTGAAAAGTTGTTTTATAATGATCACGTTTTCTAAACAAAAATTATCTAAGATAATTAATTTCATTACTAACGAGAAAGCTTCGTTTCCTTGGTTTTGTTGTTTTTTGTGATATTTAAATATCACTAAATAATATTTTAATTTTGTGAATATGTATATTACAGAAAAACCATCGCTTGTTTTACGATCAGCTCCATCAAACTATAATAGATCATTGTGTGAC
Organism: Carcinoscorpius rotundicauda; assembly: GCA_011833715.1. Taxonomy (NCBI): domain Eukaryota; kingdom Metazoa; phylum Arthropoda; class Merostomata; order Xiphosura; family Limulidae; genus Carcinoscorpius; species Carcinoscorpius rotundicauda. Next base: position 80,673,076 of record CM022401.1, on the reverse strand, counting down.
ACTGAAAGTTAGTTTAGTTTGAAAGATTCGTTTGTTTTGGAATTTCGCACAAAGCTTCTCGAGGCCTCTCAGTGCTAGCCGTCCCTAATTTAGCAGTGCAAGACCAGAGAGAAGGCAGCTAGTCATCACCACCCACCGCCAACTCTTGGGCTACTCTTTTACCAACGAATAGTGGGACTGACCGTCACTTATAACGTCCCCACGGCTGAGAGGGCGAGCATGTTTGGCGCGACCCTCAGATAACGAGTCGCACGCCTTAACGCACTTGGCTATGCCGAGCCATTTGTTTTGAATTTCACGCAAATTTACACAAGGGTTATGTACGCTAGCCGTCCCTAATTTAGCAATGTAAGACAGGAGGGAAAGCAGCTAGTCATCACCACCCACCACCAACTTTTGGGCTACCGTTTCACCAACGAATAGTGTGAATGACCGTCACATTATAACGCCTCCACGGCTAAAAAGGCGATCATGTGTGGTGCGATCAGGATTCGAACCTGCAATCCTTGGATTACGAGTCGAACGCCTTAACCCACCTGACTATGTCGGGCCTAGTTTGAAAGAATAACTGGTTTTAATTTTACTTCTTTCTCTCTCTCTCCTCCCCCACCCCCTTCTGAAGTGGTATAACAGTAACGTTTATAATGTTTTACTGTTAACTGAAGTCATTGAGTACCGGCTTGGCATGGTCAAGCGTGTTAAGGCGTTCGACTCGTAATCCAACGGTTGCAGATTCGAATCCCGGTAGCACCACACATGATCGCCCTTTCAGCCGTGGGGCGTTATAATATTACGGTCAATCCTACTATTCGCTGATAAAAGAGTAGCCCAAGAGTTGGCGGTGGTGGTGATGACTAGCTGCCTTCCCTCTAGTCTTATGCTGCTAAATTAGAGACGGTTAGCGCAGATAACCCTCGAGTATCTTTGCGCGAAATTCAAAACAAACATTGAGTACCAAATTTACCTTTTTAGTTACAAAGGTATGTAGCCCAATATGTCAAATTTTAAAAAATACTACAAAAGTAACAGTAAACGTAATCAACAATAGGAAAGTTGTGTTTATTTTGTTTACCAAACTATAGCTGTTTAGTATGTAATATTATTTTGTTTCAAGTAAGATTCAATTTTATTTAAAACTTAAATTAAATATAACTGCATCCTCTATATAAATTTTGATTGTATTATTGTAAATGTATATTGTACATTTGTTTGTTTTTCTTTTTTTATGCTTATTAACATGAACTCATATCAGCTCTTAGTTTTAGCTTGTAAAGGTTACAACCTCCCAATAACTTCATAAAACATTATTCTATATTTATACAAATAAAAGATACAACTTTATAGATAGACAAACAGATATAGATACAATGCTTTGCGAATGTATTCATCCATATTAATAATGTCGCGTTTTGATGAAATACAAATAACAAAAAAATTGTTTTAATGAATTCATATCTATTCAAAATTCTAATGATCAGGTTTAACATTATAATGTTTGAAGGAGGTTGAATGTCAGCAAAACATGTGAAAGTAACATTTATAAATTGAAATGTGCTGATTTCATAATTATTCAGCTCCATAAATAAGTATTGGTTTGACCACTTTAGCAGTAGTTACTACTGTGTGTCTTTTTTGGATAGGTCTCTATCAGTTTTGCACAATGGGATGGTGTAACTTTTACTCATTCTTCCTAGCAATATTGCTTTAATTCTGACAAGTCCGTTGGGTATCATTAATGGACTGCAATTTTCAAGTCTCAACATAAATTTTATATTGAATTCAAGTAAGGACTTTGACTAGGCCACTCAAAAACATTAATTTTATTCTTTTGAAACCAGTCCATGGCGGCTTTTATTGTGCTTTAGGTTATTGTCTTGCTGAAATTTGAATTTTTCGACCAAGTTTTAGATTTTGGGCTCACTCGAATAGTTTTTATTTTGGAATTCACTTGTACTTTCCACTGTCCATCTTTTACTCACTTCTGACAAACTTCCTAGTCCGTGCTAATAAGAAGCATCCCCGTAACATGATGATGCCACCACCGTCCTTGACAGTTGGTATGGTGTTGACTGGATGATGTGCTGTGTTGGGCTTGCACCAGACGTAACGCTTTGAATTTAGACCAAAAAATCCAATTTTTCTATCGTCTGACAGCTAACCTTTTGCTACATGTATGCAGTATCAGTAACATGCTTCGTCACAAGCTCATTTGAGATTGAAGATAATTCTTTTTCTGTAATGGCTTTTTTCTTGCCACTTGCCCACGCAGACCAGCTTTATTTGTGGACTGGGATATTGTTGAGGTATGAACTCTGACTCCCATTTCAGATAAGGAAATTTGTAACTCTTTTAAATTTACTGTTGACTTCACAGTGGTAAACCTACTCAGAATCCTGCATAGCTGCTGCTTGTTTTGAAGTAGCGGAATGATCAAGCACAGTCCACTTCTCAATAATGGACTTCACCGTACTCAAATATAGCCCTTTGCACCCGAACTGGTTTAGGGTTGCATTAGCAAAGGAATTGAATACTTATGCAGTCGAGAATATTTTAATTTTCTTTGAAAATCTAAATTACTTACATAAAATCAATATTCTAAACTTTCTCAGCTTGAAGTATTATAAAATGCGTAGATTCTGAATATAGTCTCATTTCAAAGTTTCTTGATTGCAAGCCCAGAGAGATACAAAATGAGGAAACTGCAGGTGTTGGGTGTATACTTTTACAAAGCACTCTATTAAGCAAATTGAGTGAGTTCAAATATGTATAAGTTATTTTATTAATATGATTCAATATCGGTTTTCGTTTTTTAACCGAAATATTTACATTTTTTATAAGGACGACAAACAATTTCAGATAAATATTTATTTATTCTACCTGACATTTAGGATTACGCCTTTCTTCAAGAGTCTATGAACATCACAGGTTGCAAATCTGATGTTAAATTATTGTCACCTATGGTGTTCATACACAGTAAATAAACATTTATTTGAAGTTGTTTGTAATCTTCATTGAAAATTATTTCCGTCCTTCAGCTAGCACTGAGAGTTTTAAAAAACGAAATATTTTCATTTTACAAGGTTTGTTTCCTAACAAATAAAAAATCGTTAACATTTTACATGAAGTGAAATTATAATAAAGGTTGTTTATCGATAAACATACATATAGATGGTGGTAGGAACAAGTTATCAACTTTAGTTGGTTTAGGTTTTTTTTTGGTTTAGAATTAAGCACAAAGCTGCACAATGGGCTATCTGTGCTCTGCCCACCACGGGTATTAAAACAAAACATTGTAGTCTCCAGTTGATTTATCATTGAATGTAAAATTCTGTACGCATTTATTGAAATGTTCCAATTATTTATTGAAATGTGTGTTGTTTTTAATTAAACATAGTACATAAAATGGTGATACAAATATATGTACGTGGTAGTGAATATTTATCTTAGGTTCTGAAACTGTGTTTCTTATTTTTCACCTTAATAATTTACATTTTGTTTGAATGCTTCAGTTAGAATAATTTGAACTTTCGACATTAATAGAACAAATGTGCAATAGAAAATGGTTACTGCGTTTTATGCTATTTTGTTTTAAATATTGTTATATAATACATCCGTAAAAACTAAAAAAATTAAACCTCCTAATCTTTGTGATCGTTAAAGTTAACCTGGGTTGTGAATGTTTACTAAAATATTAGATCTTTTTTAGTTTGAAAACATAAAAAAACATATTTGGCTTACATTCAACAGCAGCAACGCATCTGACAATTTTGTGCAACATAGAAAAATTAAGCGTTTTCTCCACATCCGAATTCAGTATCAGAACACAACTATCTGTGGAACTGAAACGTTTTGCCATATTTTACGTATTAACGTATAAATGCACACAAACAAACCTGTTCCAAGATTTTTAAAGTAAAAATTCAGGCAATCGTTGTAGATGTTATTCTGAGCTGCTTAGTCATTTGACGTTTCAATGTTTACCTCGGCAGGCATGCACAAGATTTCAGTGCCAAAAACATTAACACGTCTGTTTCTTGACACAACATTTAGCTATATTTTCCTGCTTAAAGGCATGAAAAATACTTCTTTTTAAAAAAACTATCTTTCTATTTTTAATATGTTGACTTGGAAAACGGACAAGTAATGATCATATTTAATAAACTGGTGTAAAATATTTAAGATGAGAAGGCCCACCACAAGCGATAAAATTATACATGGCTGCAGATGCTTACATTACACGTATTTCAATTAGTCATTGCAAATTTGTAATTAAATATCTGCAGCATTGAATATTTAAAACTTATCTCCATACGTCACTACTAAAACGACCTTCAGGTATATACCATAACACATAAACTATGCTGTATTTACTGTAGGTGTTTTCATAAATTCACCTACAGTGACACAGCCTTACGTCTGAGGACTTACCAGGTTTCAATACAGGTGATAGGAAGAGTACAAATAGCTTTTTATGAAGCTTTGTATTTAACTTCAAACAAAGTATAACGGATTTACTAACATATATTTATTTTAATATCGATATTTGTTTCAGTTAAATATATATTTAGCAATGCATGCTAGCTTATATTGTAAAATTTGGGTTGCGAAAGTCCCGCCTATTGTCTAAATTTCTAAAAGATTCTCGAGTGTAAGAATCAACAATATATGTTCTACGAAAGCACAAACGTATCTTTGAATATTGTTTCCAACTGAACCTCAATCTAAACACTTATAAATCGACGCGCCAAAAGACAGTTTAATATTGTTACTTAACTACATATAATACACTAGCCCCCCGCTAGTACAGCGGTATGTCTTCGGACTTACAACGCTAAAATCAGGGTTTTTATTCCCCTCGGTGGGCTGAGCAGATAGCCCTTTGTGGCTTTGCTACACGAAAAATACACACACATATATACATATATATAATACACTATAAACCTCGGAAGCTATAACTGTGATAAATGTTTACTAATAGAAAAATTACACATATTTGGCCAGGAATATTTATATGTTTCAAACATTACAAACCATTTAACCTCAATGAACTAACTTCGAACGCTGGTATTTCTTCAAGTACAAAAAAAACACAAACCTCATATGTGAAGAAGCTAGTTCCCTTCCTATAAAGAGAAGGGTTCCTGTGTATCCATATAGAATTAATTCGCTCATCATGATCGTTTGTTTGTAGTTAAGCACAAAGCTGTATAATGGGCTATCACTACTCTTCCCACCACATGTATCGAAACAGTTTCTAGCATCGAAAGTCCGAGAACATGTTACTGTGCGAGTGGGGGACGCTCATCGTGAAACGTCGATAAAATATTCAGTTCCAGACCAGATAGAAGACTCAAAATAGTTTGAAAATTTCAGTATATCAATCATTAATTGTAATAACCGTTATTATAAATTGTATTGTTGTTTGAATGTTGAGAATGAAAGTGGCGTGTATCAATTTTGTTTGTAAAAATCATAAATTTGAAATATATCGACATTTAATTTAACTTCTAAATTAAAATTTCAGATTATTTCACATTTGAACAAATGTGTACCCATTCTTCTCCACAAACAATCTTTTCAAACACACACACGTATTTTCTTAACTGTAATCTCAGTCTCTGTTATCCACAACAATCCTAATTTAATTCTTTATCCATTTTCGTTATTCAAGACATCCTAGATGAATGGTTTTTGTCAGTCACTACTCATAAATTGCAACGTCGAAACTTATAGATTCAACTTTTTAGTTGTCATAGAAGGACCTTATTTAACTATGTTTTAAAGTGCATGCATATTTTAACGTTGTGTGTTCATTGTTATTATATCCAAAGGTTTATTTTATAAGTTCATCAAGAGTGTGGTACATAAAATGGTCATTTTTTACATTGTTGTGGTCCTCCACTGGTACAGCGATAAGTCTAAGGATTTACAACGCTAAAATCAGGGGATCGCCACCCCTTGGAGGACTCAGCATATAGCCCGATGTGGCTTTGCTATAAGAAAACACACACACACTATTGTGTTATTCTCCAAAATCAATGCAGTAGCCATCATTTCAAAAGTTTTTCTGAAAATTCCCATGCACAATGTAGGCATTAACTCATTTGTCCTTCTTTTGGCTATAACTTCCGATTGTTTCTTGCAAAATGTCTTTCTCTTCCAAATTAAATATCAATTTCTTGGCAACGACTTTTTCAAAGAACTTGCCGTACACATTCTGTATTGTAATAATGCAGTAGCCACTCATTTGTGTATCATTATTCTCTGGTTTAGGAAATTGCTTTAAGTATCTAGGTAGCCATTCTTTTGGAATAACTGAAAGTTGTATACCGCCATTGAATTCTCACAATTTCACTCAACTTGCTTTGATCTAGTTCCCTGGTGTTCCCCATCAGAACCAGGAGCATTGTCCTTACTCTTCTTAAGGATACATTTGAACTCCTTTATGCTGATATTTTCATAGTCTTCTGGATTTATCATATTTCAAAAACCAACCCTATTCGCATATCTTACCTCGTATTTTCATTGATCTGTCTGTTCAAAGAAACATTTAAAGAAGGTCTCACCTTTTCTCCGAACAACATTCATGATGAATCAATCTCTGTGTTGCCTGTATCTTTTCACTTCATCCTGGGATGCAATCTCTGGTTAACTGTTCTAATTCTTCCTACTTATATTTGGTCTTCTAAATTTCTCTGTTAGTCTATTATTTTCCCTATTTACTTCACTCATCAGTTACTTCGTGATTAATAGTTATCTTCTTAATTTTTGACATCTTTGTACAGCACATTTTTTCTTCCAAATTTACTTGATCTTCGTACACCATTATAGTTAACTATTTTTTCACAATCTGTCGAAGGAAGTCAAAGTCCGTCATTTGCTTAATAGAATAAATAAACGTCGATGGTGCTGTTTTTTGCCTTACAACTGTGAATCTTCCTAATTAAAACCACATATGATAGATGATTACCTTTATGCTGTCCCAGCACATTCCATTATGTATTGGTTATTGCTGAATGTCACAAAAAGACAAGATTTATGACACTGTAAGAGTGGTTGGATTTGTTGCTAATCTAGTTGACTAACGATTGATAAAATAGATGATCAACAAAAAACAACAACAACAACAAAAAGACTTAATCTAGAAAACTTTCTCAGAGCCATGCTGAGTAGCCTTTAACTATGTCTCAAAACCTTACCAAAACATATGTCAAGCTAATGCATGCGTAGTGTTTCTAGAGTCTTTCCAATAAACAAAACAAAAATAATCGCTACATCTTTTTGAACAGATAATTTTTCTCACTTTCAGGCAACTTTTAAAAGATATCTATTAGATACCCCGATAATTTATTATTAGGATCAAACCCCTTCGAGCTGAAAAGCTGAAGAGTTTCCAACATTTTCTAAAACTGTTTGTTCATTTCCATTTCTTATTTGTTTTTGCAAGAATGCAAATTTCAAAATTGCACTACAGAATTCTTATCTTGGACACACACACAAAACACGAAATAAAAACTAAAAATTAATAATATTTGTTTTTATTTCAGTAATTGTATTTTTACTGCTTCTTATTGTTTGAAATCAAACTGTTTTCTACGGTTGAGAGGCTCAATCTCTTCATGTTCGTACAGGACAGACAGAAATAATTATTTTATAGTATGTTTTCAAATCAGACGATCGATCCAAGTGTAGTATATCATAATCTCAAACTCCATATGAATACTTTAAACAACAGATAGATATGGGGAAAAAATCCTAACTCATACAAAGTGATTCAAGTATATAGCCATTGCCAAATGTAACCTTTATCTAAGTAATATTTATTACTTTTCGACATACAGCCGACGAAAATATAAATACTGGCAAATTTAGAAGAATTTTCTAAACATGTTTAACTGATGGTATACTGTAAATTATTTTGGAAATATCAGGTTCATAGCTCTTTCAACTATGACATCTGCATTACGTTTCGGGAACCTGATTTTTTTAGGTACTTTGTTTATTTTTTGCTGATATCATCGAGCCTGAACATCATAATTCTACAGCATCATCCAATGGAAACAACACTTTATTTATTTGTCGTTATTAAGCAGAAAGCTACACAATAAGTTATTTGTGCTATGCTCATCATAGGTATCGAAAGTGATATTTAGTATTATAAATAGACCTTCATACTTACTACTTAACTACTAATGAGCCAGATACAACGGAGTTTATAATATTATGACTGTGAATAACCAATAGAAATTGTACAAAATATTTCGACAATACTTTTTATTTAAAGTAACTTATATTGCACTGTCTTTGAAGTTTCGATTAAATAAAAAAGTAGATCTTTCTTGAGCAAAGTTTAAAACTTGAAAAGAAAATATAATAATCCCCCAAGCCATCGATAAAATTTCTTCTATCTTGTGAAGAAAGCAGACATAATAAACAGCTAAGTTACGTTCGATACTAATGTGGTATTGAATATTAAATATTTTATTGGTTAAAGAAACAATAACTGAAACAGGTGATTTACGCTTGGTTTCCTTCCATTGGTGATCCCGTCTAACACGAGAATTAACGTGGTGTGTGTATACTCTCTCACACACACACACACTCATATATAGAGGGTTGGGGATGAATTATTAATTTCTTTTTGTACTGTTCGCTAGGGTGTTATTTTGTAGGCTTAGTTACGCCTAATGTGTAAATATATAGGCAGCATTGTTTTCCCATTTATTTACGTATTCTGTATGTAATGTACCCTTAAGAAACATTTTGTTTGAAAAGGTTTTAGGCCTTTTCATCAAGCAGTTTGAATTTGGAATGAAACTAATCAAGAAATATAAAATAGTGGCGTAGCGACGATGTCCAATCCAAAAATGGGTAAGATTCTAACTTCTAAGAACCAAGTTTATTGTTTCACATTTTAATTCACGCCCAGTCACATAGTTATTATCAGTTATGTACGTTGACTGAGCAAGAAGGCTAAAGCACGAAAATGATGATATTTAAAGGGATATTTAATTCTTGTTCTTGTTTTAATCCTTTTAAATTGAACAGTTTACCGTATGAAACCAGTGTTTTAATGCCGTAATTAGTATAAGATATGCAAATGGTGGGTTTTTATTGTAAGATTTGTGTTGGATCGAACACAGTATGGGCTTAACGGCAATAAGATTAGGAGTAAAATTAAACTTTGGAAGGATATCCAATGTATGGACATGAATATTGCATTTTTGATTAAGTTATTTTGAGTAAATTCTGATGAAAATATCTAAAAAGTGATTTTATGAGGGAAATTATTATATTAAAAGGTTTACAAACATATTTTGCGGTATTTTCTTGGAAAAATGAGGATTGGTGGATACTCTTGCATTGCTAGGTAATAATAATACTAATTATTATTAATAATAAAAAATAAAATATAAAAATATATGTAAAATAAGTGACAGTTTACAGACTGAAGTACGTTTATGAATGAGTAAGGTTTTAATATGGAAGCTGGTTATTGGTACTTGTTGAGATCTTTAAATAATTTGAGTGGAAGATCATATCATACTTGTCTAGTGTCAACAGTTTGTTTAAATGGTGTTCCATTTCTTTTAATGATTTGATAAGCTATATATGTGGTTTTTGGTGAAATATAATTTTTATATTTTATACCTGAATTAGTATTACAGATAAAATCCAGGTTTAAAAATACATCACAGTTGTATGTGTGAATATGCCATACAAAGTAGGATACACAAATGCTTTTTTGTACTATAGAGAAAATGTTTTTTAAATAATTGCAAGATTATGTAAACCAGACATTTAGGTATGTGTATGTTGCAGTCTTACTAGTTTCATTTGTTCAAATAATCATAAATTATTTGAGTTGTTAGATAAATATGAAAGTAATTTTAGTGTAGAATATTACTGATGTTGTACAGATCTTTATGCTAAAATTCATAAGTGTATGAGTGATAATTTAAGAATGCTAAATATATGTGTTGGAGCATGTGCTAGACTACTGTGATATATCCATTGATTCATATTAAGATGTTTTTAAGCACCAATAATGAACACACTTCACATAAAGGAGAGCTCACCTATTCATAACCTCTATAAGAAAATTAGGAAATATAAATTTATGGTTTTTATTTCATATTGACTAAAAATTGTAACACAGATGTTCAGTCCAAATAACTTTAAATTTCCATAACACTACACATTTATGTGTGTTTATTTATATTATATTGACTTTTCAGCTGTGCCTAGCTAACATTATAGAAGTTGCAATGATGTGGCAAACGTATTCATGTTACCACATCCAAAAATGTGTCCGACTTAAAAAAGTCACCTGTCTTGGCTGTACTTCATAAACTAGTACTTTGTAAAATTGTCACATTTTAGTTTTAATACATTATGTAAGTATATTCCTTATTACTATTTAAGTTCTTTAATTTTAGCAATTTTACTTTATTTATTATTCTGTTTTATTTTTATAAAATAGTCCTAGTTATGAACTTTGAACTTGTTTACTGCAAGTTGTTAAGATTTATCAAAATTCTCATGTGGAAAATATGAAATGAAACAGTTTTTATAGGTCTTGTATATATTCATTTTGAAATAATTAAAAATCATATTGCTACATCAATACTTCTTGGTGTGGGTTCCTGTATGTGGTAAGGGGACCTTTCAGGGAAGATTGTTTCATTTTATCCCCCCTGGGATCTAAACATTCACTCATGTGTTTACCATGTTTGGTAACCCTTGAAGGGGAGGAGAGGATCTTTGTTTTTGAAGGGTCCAAACCTAACTCATTATTTTGGCTTTGAATTCCTGTAGATGGGCAGCCTTGGATCAATTAGCTGGTCCACTTGGGCTAGGGTCAACTAAGTATCAGAGTTGGATGTCCTCAACAGGTGTTTCAGATGTGATATCTGATGCTGGTGTATGGGTATAGTGCTCAAGAAACCCTGGCATTGCTGCAGTGACCTTGTTTTGCATTGTAGTGCATTTCCTTATGGGCTTTATGGTGGGTGGGATCAGTGGGCACTATAATATTTTCTTTTTATTATGTATCCTTCAAATAAAAACTTAGACTGTTTTTCACTATTTTATTTATTTGTAAATGACCACATCTTAAAGGTTCTGAGCAGCAACGTTCAACATCTGTAACACCTGTTGTACGTCATTTTCTTATCCTACAATCTCTTTTAGACAAACTTTTAAGGCAAATGTCTCCCTTTTTCATTCAAAAGAGACTAGAGGGACTTACTGATTCTCCAAAGTAAGTAAAGAAACTTCATTCTGGTGAAATATTGGTGGAAACATCCACAACTTTTCACAGTGAACTCCTCTGGCATTCAAAGACAATTGGGGATATACCAATTGAGGTTATGCCTTACACTGCTTTGAATTCATTATGAGGAGTTATTGTTCAGAGAAATTTGAAGAACATCCCAGAGTCAGTGATTCTCACTCGTTTCTCCACTCAAGAAGTTTCTGTAGTGAGGCACGTCTCCACTTGCAAAGATGGAATTATGATGCTGATCAGTGTTCTCATTCTGATGTTTACACCACCACGTCTACCAGCCACCATCAAGGCAGGTTAACATAATTGCAAGGTATGGCCATATGTTCCAAACCCTTGCATGTTTCCAGTGTCAGCAGTTCCAACACTCAAAGACATCGTGTCATGGCCTCTTGACGTGTGCTCGTTGTGGTGTGATGCCTCTGAGTGTGAACGGACCCTCATTGGGTCAGTTACAATGGCTCTCACCCATTTTACTTTTATTTTTTCCCTAAATGGTTAGAAGAAAGAGGTGCAGCATTTGAAAACAATTTAAAATATTACTTTCCCTGAGGCTCAAAAGTTGCTGTCCACCACTTCATCTCGGATATATGCTGCTTCACTTCATTTCACTACTACAGTGGGAATACAGATGGATCTCTCTGTGTCTCTAACACAATTGTTTTCAAATCAAATGAAAAGTCTTTCTGATCTTCATGGTTGAAAAGGTTGATGAATCAATTTTAACACCTATCTCTGTCCCTAATATGCATTCCAACAAACCCCAAGATCCACTTCTTTTGGTTCTGTGTATGGGTATTTCCTCAAGTACAACTTCCCTCATCCCAAGATGCAAAATGATCATTCATTCACATCCTAAGTTGCTGGAATCCTCTTCCAACAGCAAGGACCTGTCCATTCGATCCAGATTAGAATCCATGGAGGTCAACAGACTTCCCTTGAATAAAGACAATAAAGAAAAAAAGATGTTACAAATTGAAGAGTGTTCCACCCAATTTGCTTCTACATAAATAAAAATGACCACCTTGATACAATGGAGCTGTCGAGGTTTACATTCTAATCTGTGTGACATCAAAGCACTTGATTGCTTCCTACTATTTTGTATGCCCTTCCTTACAGGAAACCTGCTGATACAGTCACCTTTTAGCAGTTTTTCTTTGTACAGAATGACAGGCTGTGTGATGGGCAATTGTGTGGAGGGATGGTGCTGTTGGTTGATCAGCATGTGTCCATCCTGTCTTTGCCACTCGACACACCCTTGGAGGCTGTAGCCATCTGTGTTTTCTTGGGCTGTACTATAGCTGTTTGTTTTCTCTACTTGTCACCTTGAGAGACCTATGATCAGTCAGACCTTGATGCTCTCATTGAACAGTATAATCTCCTTTTTTAATCCTCACGGACTTTAATGAACATTGCCCCTCTGGGGAAGTACTGATATTGATAGGAAGGGTTTCTGTGTAGAGCATATTGTCTCTGATCACAACCTTTCTCTTTTCAATACTGGTTCTTCCACTTATTTTCACACACCTAGTCAGTCCTTTACTGCAATTGATCTCTCAGTTTCTTCCCCTTCACTGTTCTCCCAATTTTTAATGGAGGGTTGAGAATAATCCATGAGGCAGTGATAATTATCCTATTATTTTTAAAGAGACTGGCCATGGTTGATGTCAACGGACCCATGTACCCTGGTGGAAGCTGCATCAAGCAAGCTGACCCTCTTTCAGTGCTCTAGCAGAACGAGATTCTGCCATCAATAGATGACTCTGTAGCAGCAGTAACTAACTGTATTATACAGGCAGCTGCTAAATGTATTCCTAAAACCTCATCATGTATTCCACAATATCCTTGTTCATAGTAGAATTCTTGCCTGCCACATGGTGGAAGGCTAAAAAACGGGCCTCAGATACCTTTCATAAGTATCCCACACTTTTGCACCACATTGTTTTCCAACAGGCTTGTGCACATGCTCGGTGGTAAGAAATCAAAGCCAGAAGGACTCTTTGATTAAGTTCACAACCAGCATATCTTTTACCACCAGTTCCAAAGTCATATGGGACAAGATTCAAAAGGTCAGTGGGCAATATAATTCTGTCTGCCTCTCGATCTTGCTGTCTGATGGCTAGGAAGTAGTTTTTGCTGGGTATCTAGCACTTCTGATTCTTCCTCCACCTTGCTAGACATTAAGACTTGGGCAGAGCAGTCACCTCTTTTCTTTCAAGCTGATTGTCTTTAAGACTATAATCATCCCTTTACACTGTTGGAACTTAAACTGGCCATCTATCGGACAGACCTGAGGAGGTATGCTATGAAACTGTGCCGTCTATCTCCTGCTTCTCTTGCTAGTATTCTAATTGTTTTTAACCAGATCTGGCAGGAGAATGTTTTTCTTGGCACCAGGCTCTTGTCCTACCTTTCTCTAAGTCTGGGAAGGATCCCAAGATTCCTTCAAACTACTGTCCAATTTCTTTGACAAGCTGTCTCTGTAAGACCTTAGAGGATGGTTAATGCTCATTTTGTTTGAATCCTTGAATCGTACAACCTCCTATCATCCACCCACTGTGGGTTCCGATGACAGTGCTTCACCATGGACTTTCTGATTTGACTTAAAAGATTAATTAAATGAAAAGATCTTGTATCAGTATTCTTTGACATTAAGAGACCTCCATACATGTGGGTTACGTGGCCATTAAATGTGACCCATCTTTAAGTCATCTGAGAAAAGCAGACACCCCTGATTGGAAATACTGTCTGTTATTTGTTGAACAACTTTCGAACAATCCTTTTATTTCTATTTATACAGATGGCTCAAAATCAGGTGACTGTGTGGGCTCTACAGCTTTTGTATTCACTGCTGAACTGTACGGCATTTATCTTGCCCTGGATCACATAGAAGCTAAGCAGTACTCAAATTGCTCTATTTATATTGACTGGCTTAGTTCTCTGCTGGGACTGGAATTGCTTCATGTTAGTTCACACCCTGTTCTCACCAATATTTAAAATCAACTGGCCCATTTCTCTTTAGCATCTACTTCTATCCAGTTTTTCTAGATACCAAGATCTTGGGGCTTTTCTTTGATTGTCAGCTAATCTTTATACCACACATCAAGCAGTTATAGGTCAAATGTACAAGAGCATTAAACATCCTCTGTGTCCTCCATCACCACTTGGGGAGCAGATTAATGTTCCATGCTAAAGATATATTGTGCTCTTATTTAATCGAAACTCGACTATGGATCACTGGTATATGGCTTTGCCAAACCATCAGCCTTAAAGATGCTAGACCCTATTCATCATCAAGGACTTTGGCTCTGCACTGGGGCTTTCCATACTTCCCCAATTCAGAGCTTATGCATCAAGTCTCATGAACCTTCTTTGCACCTCCACCATTTGCAACTGTCTTTACAGAATGCTTCAAAACTTTGTTTCTTACCAAAGCATGCCACCTGGGGTTGGGATTTCCTTCCTTGAATGGCCATACTTTTTCAGACCAGATGGTCTGCCATTGCTTCTTTTGGCCTTTGTATTCAGGCACAGTTAGATGAATAGGGTCTGTCCTTCGATAACATTGCTGTATCCACTGGTCAGCTCATCTTGCCGTGGCTTCTTACAGTCACGAAATGTGACCTATCTTCAAAGCATCTGAGTAAAGCAGCCACTCCTGATTGGAAATACTGTTTGTTATTTGCTGAACATCTTTCAAACAATCCGTCCATTTTTATTTATATAGATGGTTCGAAGCTATGTATCTGTATGGGCTCTACAGTTTCTGTGTTCACTGCTGAACTGGTAAGTATTTGTCTTGCCCTGGATAACATAGAAGTTAAGCAGTACTCAAATTGTACTGCTTAGTTTCTTGCTGGCCCTATAATTGCTTCATGCTAGTTCACACCTTGTTTTCACCAATATTTAAAATCGACTGGACCATTTTTCTTTAACATCTCCTTCTATTCAGATTTACTGGAAACCAACCAACATTGATGTTCGCAGGAACGAGCTCACCTACATTGCAGCTAAATCTGTCTGCTCTAGCACTATCACTGCTGTGCCTGTTCCTTACATAGACTATGGTCCTGTATTCAAGGCTTGGCTTCGTGCCAGTTGGCAGTGGACTTGGAGTGAACAACGTGAAAACAAGCTTTTTCAAATAAAACCTTCTCTTGCTTTGGTAAGGATTGGAAAGAAAAAGTTGTTCTCTCTAGACTATGCACAGTTTTTTAACTCATTGTTTTCTTTTATCTGAAACTGATGCACTAATGTGTGTGTTTTCAGTTTTGCACTCAAGTCCCAATAAACCATGTTTTACTGTCATTATGACTGTTAACAATGGCACCCTTTTAAACATGTTTTGTCTTATGGTTTATTTGTAGTGTTAGTGTTATTGGCGATGGTGATACTGTCCACCTGAGAAATGTTTTTAGTTACTTAAAGGCCATCAATTTTCTTAATGCTATTTAAGTTTTTTAATTTGATTCCGTTTGAAGAATCAAAGTACATCTAGTTTGATTTGAAATTAGAAAACACCCTAAAAGTCAACTCAAAGCCAGGACTGGAAAGACAAACTTCAAGTGACTAACACTGCTGTTTGAACTACCTGTTAGTTATTCTGGTGAGCTGTAGTTAAAGTTTTGCTGAAAGCCTTTTAAAACTTTTATTACTTTACTTTCTGAAAATGGCTGTAACATCCAATAACTCAAAACTAGGAGTGGAAAGACCAACTTCAGGTGACTGACAGTGATTTTTGAACTTACCTGTTAGTCTTCTTTGTGAGTTATGATAATTACAATTATGCTACGGAAAGTACTTTACAACTTGTATTACTGTAGTTTTTCTCTTCCTGTTCTAGACTAAATGAAAAATTGGATTTAATGTTATTTATGTTATTAATTCAAAAATTAACCTTTGTTTTGTTTACCTTAATTGACTTTCATGAATTTTACTAACTTTAACTTTTTACTAGACGTTTGGTGCAGATAGCCTAGCTGCTTTGTGCCATAAAACACTAAATCAATCATCCAACCAGCCATTATAAATATGTTTTAAGACAATCCTCAAACACATCACTGAAGTGATAACAAAGATTAAAGAATGATGGTATTAAATTTATACAGATAAAAATATAGTTTCAGTGAATAGTTTCACCAACAAAATTTTGTATTAATTGAGTTGTTCTCATTTTTAAAGGGTATAATAGTTTCCTTTTTTTGTTAATTTATTTGTATTCTTAGTGGGTGTTGCTATTTTGAACAAAATAGAATCTTCAGTAACTGTGTGGTACTTGAAATTGTTTTTAGGATTATAGTAATCTATACTTTTTTTTTCCTCCTTTTATTAGCTACGTTTTTGTGTACCAGCACTGCTGAGCATGGGGTACATGTATGTCTGATTCAATTTTATTGCTCATCAGGATTACTACTACCCTACCCTGAAGTTGAAATTTTTTACAGGCAGAATTAGTGTAAATTAACCTATGGGACCTTGGGCATGATCCAGAAGAGCATTGATTTATTGAAAAGTGATGCTCAAATAAATGGCTACCTTGTATGAAAGGGTTGTTATTGGAGAATAGGTTAAGAAGACCTATGAAGTTGTTGCCTTTTGAATATACAAATATTAGTAAATGTAAATGCTGATAATTTTATTTCTTTTACCATTAGTAGTTAAAGTTAAAATGAATCTGAGATATTTAAAATTGTTAAGGGAATTGACAGCAACAGTGCATCACCTTCATTTAGTGGTGAGAATAGTAGGTTAAGAAGACACAAGTAAAAGGTTCAGTATGATACGACTCATCTTTATCCTAGAAAGTACATCTAGTTTGATTTGAAATTTGAAAACAGCCTTGAAGTCAAATAACTCAAAACCAGGACTGGAAAGACCAACTTCAGGTGACTAATGCTGCTATTTGAACTATCTGTTAGTTATCCTGGTGAATTATAATTAAAATTTTGCCTAGCTGCTTTATTACTTTATTTTCTAAAAATGGCCATTATACTGTATAACTCAAAATCAAGACTGGAAATGCCAATTTCTGGAATTGGGTTTTATAAATATTGCATGGCTCAGATCACTTTTTGCCCATAGCTTTCTTTCAAGTAGATGTGCTTCTTTGTTTTCTGCCCATGTATGAGACAAGTTTCTATGATGAACAAAGAGTGCAATTGGTTGAAAAGTGGTACAGTTCCCCACATTGGATCTTAGAATCTGACTAGTTCATCTTAGGGTGCTTCTTTTTTTACCCTTGCACAGGTCTTTGCATATATTTAGTGTGGGATTCCAGCTATTTTTATGAAAGGAGATAATGCACCATATCAGAAGTTTCAACTTATCTTTGCTGAAAATGTATTTCCAATAAGCGTTTGTCTCTTCCAACACTTTCCACTCTTCTTCCACAGTGAAAAATGTCAGTTCCATCTTCTGCCAAAATTTGAAATGATAAAATTGAATCATCACATCATAAGAGTATGTCATGCTCTTATTGGTGAAAAGTTTAAATGTCATGATTTGTATGAGAGATTCATTAGAATTGGTCAATTTCAATGGAGATGAGATGGAAGGCATATGGTATAACTAAAAAGATGTTTTTCCATATAGAGGACAGCAGTTAAGCATAGCTATTTATGTGAGGCAGAGGTAAGCACCTATTGGACATTTTTAGTGTAAGAAAGTTATGATGATGTTGAGACAGAAATAAATGTTTATCCTTTGTAGGAGGTTTTGCCATCAGGCGTGACTAGACACAGAAATGTATATTTATGTCAGTGATGTCGAGAAACCCACTTGTTGAGAATTTTATATGCAAAAAACGGCTCTTTTGGGCTCGGAAAACACTTCAAATAGAAGAGCGAACAACGTTTCGACCTTCTTCGGTCATCGTCAGGTTCACAAAGAAAGAGGTAACTGGCCGGAAGCTGACCACATGTTTGGAAGGGGTTGTATAACTGAGTGTCGCAATGTAGAGGGCGCGGTTTGATGTTTGAATATATAATTTTATCTATAATATTAATATAGGTATAATGGTGTTCCTTTATATTGGTTTATTTTGGGTTTAAGTTGTTGTATAAGTAAGGCTTCTTTAATTTTTCGTTTGTTTATGTTTGTTTCTTTATTTAGTATTTTAGTGTTTTCTATGGTTATGTTGTGTCCATTTGACTTGCAGTGTTCGAAAACGTGTGAAGGTGACTTTTTATGTTCTTTGAATCTGGTTTCCATTTTTCTACTTGTTTCTCCTATATAGAAGTCGTGGCAGTTATCACATTGTATTTTATAAATAATGTTGGTGTGGTGTTTGTCAGTGTAGTTCTTACATAGTATAGACCTTAGTTTTGTGCCTGGTTTTTGAATATATTTATGTGTTGTATGGAATGAAGTTTCATAACTAGATTGCTTAAGACTTGAAGGTATTCTGCTGGTGGTCAGTTCTTTGCCTGAAATTGTATTTATTAGATATTGTTTTTGTGGCAATGTTTATAAACTTATGTCCACCAAATGAAATCAAATTTTTAAGTCAGATTTGCTTAGATAAATTTAGTGCATTTGACAAACTGTAAAATATTCTGACAAATATTATTTATCGAATGTTATCTTTTATTGTATTAAAATAACAGAAATTGTTGATAACCCAATATGCTTGGAATAATGTGTATTAAAATATCATAACCCTTATTGGTGATAGTTAAATGTTTTCATAATTTATCAGTTTAATTGATATATAAAAGATTAATGTGGGATATTTTTATAAATAAAGTGGCAATTGCTTGATCATCTTTAGTGGTTATTAGTGATTTGTTAAGTAGGAAATGTTCAGATTACCTTTAAAAATAGTTGTGCCAAAACTTTTTTCAAAACTATTTTAGCCAAAAATGTGTGTTGTGCAAAGTGCACAAATGGCAACTTCCATAAGATGTGTATTATATAAAGGAAAAAGTTTTTAATAAATTAAAAAAAACCAACTAGGACAGTTAATATGCTAAAATGATCTTGTGGTTTACAGCTGTTGCCCATCTTTTTTCCTTGTTTGTGTTAGAAGCATAACTAATCTTGTTGAACACGTATCTACCTATTAGCAATTATGGAAAATTTCAAATGTTTCCATGATACTTTTCTCTTAAACTTTCACCGTGCATCTTATAAATATTTATTCCCACCTCATTTTTACTTGTGCATTCTTTGAGACCTTAAAATCTAAAACATTTTTACATTCATTCAATGAATACTTCACAGTACTATTGAGATTTAATATACTAGTTACAGCCAAACTTTATTACTGTTATTATAAGAATTTGTTGCAAAAATTTTGTTTTTATTTAAAGAAGCTAAGTTTATTTTCAATATCCTTTAAAGTATAGCCTATTTGCTTCATATCTTACAAATTATGAAAGGAAAGGAATTTATCCTGTTTCCTTAATGAGAATGTGATATTCTGGGTGTTGATTGATCACCTTAATTTTAGTTCAAGATGTTTAAATAATGTGTCCTCCAAATTAAACAAAAAATTATAATCTAACATTATTTAAGAGAGCACTGGATTTAAAAATGTGTATATGTGGCTTGGAACTATTTTATGTGTGTGTATTAGTTATCAAAATCAAAGAATTTTTCAGATAATGGTATTATTTATTAAAAAGCTTATTGTATTTGAGAAAAATAAATAGTTGGCCAAACTTTCACAATTTTGTTTAAGGATAATTATTTTACAGTGACTTAGCTAAGTTTGTTTTTGTTTAAAATTTGTTTCCTCTGTTTTCACAATTTGCATTTTTGATATAAAAAATGTGTAGTTGATGACATGGTAGCATATTAATATGAGTAACTAGTATAAAAACCATTGAACTTTATTAGACAGAGATTAAAATTATATTTTTTTGTTCAGGCAAAAGTGGAGAGGATGTTTATGTGATAGCTAAATATGACTACCAAGCCCAGGCCAGCCAGGAACTTGACATTCGAAAAAGTGAAAGACTTCTTTTATTAGATGATAGCAAACACTGGTGGAAAGTGTCTAATTCAAAAAACCAATCTGGGTTTGTTCCCTCAAACTTTGTCAAGCGTGAAAAGCCTTCAATATTTGATAGTTTTCGTAGAAAGGTCAAGAAACGAAATGAGTCCAAAATGTCTCCAACTTCTGTACCAATTATAAATAGTGATATTGAAATCAGTGCTTCTTCTCCTAAAAACATTTTCCTTAAGAATAAAGCTGTAGTGACCACAACAGCATTAGTGAAATACAATTATACAGCCCAACAATCAGATGAAATATCTTTGGTGAAAGGCACACGGGTTGTTGTCATGGAGAAATCTAGTGATGGGTGGTGGAAAGGTGAGTATGAGGATAACATGGGTTGGTTTCCTTCAAACTATGTTATGGAAGAACATGATGACCTGAATGATATTAGTCATAATTATACCCCTGCAAGCTCAACCAGGGGAACTTTAAAAGATTCTGAATGTTTGGATATTGTCTTGGCTTTGTATTCATACTCTGCACAAAATGAGGAAGAACTTTCGTTTCATAAAGGAGACCATCTTGAAGTAGTTGATCGACCTGCAAATGATCCAGGTTGGTGGAAAGCTCGTAACCAAACTGGTGAAGCTGGATTAGTTCCCAAGAATTATGTTAAAGTAATTACATTGAGACAAGGTAGTGAAACTTTGGAACCTAAGGGTTTTTCATCTTCACTTGATACAGCAGTTGGTAGTTCTGGAGTTGTAGATATAGACTTAAGTGGTATTCAGAGTGAAATATCCAACATAGATGTGACATCTTCAGAAGGATCACCACAAGTACAAGTGAAGAACAGAGGCCCTCTACCAACTCCTGTCTTCAGACAAGATCTGCCAGCTAAACCATGGTATGTTGGGAATGTCACAAGAAGCCAGTGTGATAATATGCTCAATGAATATGGACTGAATGGAGATTTCTTAGTTCGAGAAAGTGAAACAAATGTAAGTTTCTTTTACTTTTCAAAAGTTGAATTTCTTAATGGCTTTAAACTAAATAAAAATGGTAACTGTATATACAATTGCTGACAGCCTGCAGGTTTAAGGTACTTATAAAATATCTTAATTTATAGCATCAGTGTTACTATCTCTTAATATTATATGAAAATAAACAAAATATAATATTTTCTTTTAACTAGATTGGAGATTTCTCTGTATCACTGAAAGCACCAACTAGGAACAAACACTTTAGGGTTCATGTTGAAGAAGGAATTTACTGTATTGGCCAACGCACCTTTGTGTCCTTGGATGACCTTGTTGAACATTATAAGAGAGCTCCTATATACACTAGCCCTCGTGGAGATAAATTGTATTTGGTCAAACCACTTGAGAAACCATAAATAAAATAGAAGCATAAATTTGTCATCTATTTTAGCATACATTTTATACCATATGTTCTGTGGGTTACACTGTAGATTTCCATGCACAAGAGAAAATTATAGATTACAAAGTAAGTAAAACTGTTGAATTTGTAAAATGGAAGTTAATCATATGCCAAAATCACTTTGAAGTTTTTTCAATATCAGATTCAGTTAAATGCATTAAAAAGTTACCTGTTTTAGCAAAATCATCTTATGGTGGTTTTTAATAGTTTTATTAAGATGATTATAAGTTTGAGTGAGGTTGCAGCTACTTTCTCATGTAAATAGTAGTAACAGAACTCAGTTTACTGTCCACACTGAACTTTTTGTGAGGAGGGGATAAAATCTATGGCTGTAATTAGGAACAAGCTAAAGGATTCAGTGTGGCAATGCCTCTTAATTTAGCTTTTTGGCTGACAGAGGCACAGAAAATACATAACTTTTATTTCTTTATTGATTGTAAATAATTTACAGAATTAGTATAAATGGGTTTGGATCATTGGCCTTTTCTGTTTAAAGTTAGCCTTTGCTGATTGGACTAATGGGCTTTCATGCCTCTTTTATGAAAAACATTTATTCTGGCTTGTGCTAGTGTGTTTCATTTATGAAATTAGCATAAGTATAAGATTTATGTAGCTATCTTTCACTATACACGTTTTTATAATGCTTCCATTACATCCTGAATGCTGTATATATACAAGATGATGGTATTGTATGACTAATATGTGTAAAATTTATTTTGTAATTTTTTTTATTGTTCTGTGCAGATAAATCCAAGTAATTATGAGAAGTGAATAAACTGGTACATGTATGGATAAATGTGTTAAGACTTCTACCTTTTTCTTAGAGTCTGATGCATGATTTCCTTAGTCCTGGATCTCTTCCAGTTATTTTAATTAAACTCTATCTTTAAAGTAGGAAATTGGAAACAATAATAAATATTGCTGCTTCATGTTTTTTTGCTATTAATATTAAGTTTATGGTGTGGAAATGTCATTAGGATTACTCCATTAGAAATTATTATATATAATATTGTTTGGTAAAATATGATTATTTTCTGTAAATCAGAATATTTTTTGAAGTAGTTATAGTTTCTGAAATTAGAAACTCGTGTCTCGCTTAATTTTTTTTAATTAAGCATTTGGAACAGAACTACTAAACATGCATTAAAATAAACTAATTGAACAGATTAGAAGTGGATAAACTAGTACATGTATGGATAAATGTGTTAAGACTTCTACCTGTTTCATAGAGTCTGATGCATGAATGGCTGGTAGTGTATGGTGAATCATTACATTCTGAATGTTGTCTCATTAAATTCAGTTTTGGCCAAAATTGTGTATAATTTATTTGGTATAGATATGGTTCTAATTGTTTTAATCTAAGAAATTTGAAGAACATTACAAGCTTAAGGTGCATGGTAAGTTGTAGTGTTATTGTATCAGCTGGTAGCTAAAAGAGGTGAGAATAAAATATTGATAATGTTTCTTTAACTTCTGTTGTAAAAAAAACAACTGTGTGATATCATTTGTTATATAATTGTCCATCCATAATATCTCTTAATTTTTTTTTAAATACAACAAAAACAATTAGCTTGATTTCAAATATTGTCATGATGTGAACAAATTTTTTAAAATATTGAATCATATTCGTTGATCTAAATTTATTTTCGTCATGTCTTGCTGAGATGTAATACAGATTTATTACAACATTTATTACCCTTCTGATAGTTTGTAGAAGTTTTAGACAGGGTCACTGCATTTGATTTTACTTGTTTTATAAATTTTCTTCTTTACTTTCTTAGATGCTTTAAAAAAGAAAAGATCTACTGTTTACTGTGCACAGTTCACCACACACACAAACTAAACTTTTTCACAATAAATGATATTACCACATTTTTCCTGTTATTAATTTTCTTTCAGAAATATTTTGAAATGAGGAAAGATATTGATCTTGGCAAAAATATCATAGTATTTTAATATAATGTAGTTGTAATTTCATCTTGTAGAAAGTTTTAATTTTTATTCATCGTATCTCAAAGACTGTAAAATGGGCAACTGTAAAATATAGAATACGTGGGTGATTCCTCATCAGTTAATATTTTTCTTCTTTCTGAACACCTGATACCTAAAACAAAAGTTGAAGTGTATTTATAATGTGTGCACTCTATAACAGATGCTGGTTGTTTTTTTTAGGGGTATTTTAATAGATATTTAAGTTATGGTTGCTCCAGTATCTTAAATGTTGAAATTGGCAGATATCTCAAAACTTGAAGTTAAATTGTGCATTAAAATTCTTATGTTATATTAAGTCTTTAAGTTTTGCTAGTGAAGTCTTTACATAATACAACCTACACCGAAGGTTGTGGTAAAGATTATAGTAGCCCAGGGTCAAACTCCAAATCTGTTGTAACATTTGCTTTTATTTGACTAATATGAAATCAGCTTACTGTTTGCATTAATTCTTTTGAGGCATAGTCATGTAAAGTACTAGCATCTTGTGTTCTGATTTATAATGTAATGAGCTGAAGTGATTTTTACTGGTGTATGTGTATAGTAATTTATGATGTATGCTTTAGGTTTAAAAAGTTTTTTTTGTTTGAACTTTGTAAAACCAGAAAGACACTGTCTGGGTTATCTCATCTGAAATATAGCAAGCAAACAAAAATTATGATAGTTTGGAAAATGTTCTTGCATCAAAATGGTGGATTCAAAGCATCAGTGAACAAGTACTTTAGTTTGGTTATTGTTTTAAATGTGCTAATTTCAGTCTAATAACTTTGCTATTATTATCAGGTTCTTGCTTTGTTTAAAAAGTTAAACTATTTAAAGCTGTAGGTTTGATTAAAAAAAAAAAGTTAGCACCCAGGATCACACACACAATAGGTACAAAGAAATATGTCCTAATTTGAGTGCTTTGAAAAGGGAAATTATTCTCAAGAATAATAATTTATTATTCAAAAATTTTGAAGTTTTGGGTCTTTATTTTGTAAAGTTGTAGTTGCAATACTAAAAATAGTGTTGTTATTTTTTGCATAGCTTCTTTATTTGGATAAATGGATATGATGCATGTTTGAGAAGCATTATTTTTAGAAAATACTGTAGATAAGAATTCTTCAATACTTGGTTATTAAAGATGTGAACTTGACTTTCTGGGAGTCTATTTTTGGTACTTTTCTAAACTGAAGTATTTCTTGTAAAACAAAACAAACTGGTTGAAGATTTGTTGAGCATCTTTTGAAAAGAATTTACTAACAAATATAATTTGGGCTTTCAATACTCATTTCAAACAAAGTATGTGCTAAAAGGTTAAGAATTTCTTAAATGGGACCATATAAGAATATTTTTCATAAATTAAGGTAACTTTAGCTTTGAAGGTCCACAAAAAAGATTTTTTTATTTACTGAAATAATCAAGTTCGATGTAAGATGACATATGTTAAAAAAGAAATTGAAAAATAACATTTATGAATAATGTAAAACTTGACATATAAGTAATAGTATTGTATTATCATTATTTTTTTATTTGCTTGTACTGTAATTGTTGTAAAATCTTTGCCACTGTAATTTTTAAAGGTACTGGGTTAAATCCCATAATAGTAAATAAGCAGCTATTGAATTGATTATGGAAGAGTTGTGTGTAAAGAGAAATGTGTATTACTGTTTGTGAACATAGAAACACTTCAATTTGGTTGAAGTACTTAGGGTTTATTAAAACATGTACTTTGCTGTACACAAACAATCAGATCTACACATTCTTTACAGCAAAAGTTCAATTTATGTGGGGGTGTGAAAATTAAAAGGACTGAGGAAGTGTGATTTGTGCCTTCAGTTTAAAGTGCTTTTGTAAATAAATGTATTTAATTTGTGATACATAATTACTGAAAATTAGGTGGCTAACAACTGTAAAAGTTACTGAAATATAGAAATAATACTAAGGTGTTATATATTGTAGTTTACACATACATTTTATATTTAGTACAAACCTTCCTGAATACTTATTTGTAAACCTAGAGTAAAACACTTTAACAAGAAGATGCAGAATACTAGTGTTGTATGTTATACATATTTTAAAATTGTAATGAAAAGTGTAATGTCTGTTGTTTCTAGAGAGAGTAGGATTGCAGAAGCATTCATAGGTTTCATTGGCTTGTTTGATCAAGAAATGGTTCAAATGCCCACTGTATTATATTCACTAATTATAAGAACGGATTGAAAATACAGGAGTATGAATTGGTGAGTTGATGGTTAAAATTGTTTTAAAATTTCATTGTTTGTGTTTTAAAATCTTGAATTTTTGAACAATTTTCATTTTCTGCATATTATTCAATCAGATATAATAAAGGCAGAAATTTTTCATTTTTTAAAGGTTTGGTGTAACCACCAAAGTATAAACATTTGGTAAGAATGTTAAATCAGTTAGTAATTTGGGTTGTCTTACAGTTTTTATTATGCAAGCTAATTTTGTTCAAGTACCTTACTAAAGGATGATTAAGATATTCCATTTTACACATAAAAAAACTTGAACTAGTAACATGTAAAGAATAATGCTGTATTGCAATTTGCTACCTTCTCGGAGGTTTACTTTTTTGTGTTTGTGTGCTGTATTAAAAAAATGTTTAATGACTAATTCACCAATTGGAAGAAAAGTATATAAACCTATTATTGAAAGAAGAATACTTCATATGAAGCAAAGTATATTTTTATGTATAAATTACATTTGTCCTGATGCATTAAAACAAAGTATTTGACCTTTCAGCCTATTTTTCTTCATTGGTGATTTTAAACTTTTTTATTTTTAAAGAAAAAATTTCCACATTTTGTTTAGTTTAAACATTTACGAGAAGTAAGTTGAAATTGTGTTATCTTAACATTGATGTAATTATTATCTGTAGAAAAGAATTGATTTGGCTTACATACTTTCTTAATGGTTGAAAGAGAAACTGAAGGCAGTTTATTGTCAAATTTTGGATGATTTTTGTGCTCTTTGAAGTACTATAGAGAGGTTTTTCTGTATGTATACATTACACCAAAGTTGTTATTAAAGAAGCTTGATCTATGTTGCACATGTTGACTAAAATCAGCCTATGTGTGATTAATCAGTGAAGAGTAATATTTATGGTACAGTTGAGTGAATGCAATCATGTAAGAGAAATTTGTATGCAAGTTAGTATCAAGTACTTTTTTCATTTATGGTAATAAAAGCCAGTTGTATGGTGAATCGATATTATGTTGTGTTTATTGTTGTGGGGTTTAATAAACCACTGGGCACATATAGCTGAATAAGAATCATTAAAAAATCGAGTCCAATTGAAAGCTAGATGCATGTTATGGTGAGTCTTGTGTTCTTTCTGTGGTTGAGTAAGAGATAGTTATAACTAGGATGTGTGTTTATATGAAAATAAACAATATTTTACCCTACCAAAACAATTATATCTTTATCCAGCTTTATTAAAATAATTTTTCTAAGTTCCTGCATGTAGTTAGTATTATCCTTGTGATCCAAATATATGAAAACTTGCTTCAGTTTTTTATATTAATCAAATGTTACATGCAACTGCACTTTTTTCCTCTTTCTTTGTTAGTCTCTTATAATCATGTTGATACAGAGAATTGTAAAAGTTAGGATGAGTTGGTAGTTTCTCTTCCTTGAATGTTATTTGATATGATTATTGAAACAGATAATTCTGATATAAAGTTGAGATATCTAAATATTTCTTGGTCTCTCTCTCTCTCTTTTTTTTTTCTTTTTGTAAATCCAGTCCTTGTATAGTGGGATATTTTTGCTATCCTAGACATTTTCAGAGCCTTCATTTTTGAAGTTACTTAATTTTTATGTGTTGCACATCAGTTTATCTTAATACTAAAGACAAGTTACATTGTTTGATCAAAGGGTATACTTGTTTTTGGTGCTATAAATTGTATTAATTGTTGCTATGGAAGGGCACTTTTTAAAGACCATGCAGAACTTGTAGTGGAGAGAAGAAAACTGATTGAGATGAAGATACAAAGTATACAACAAGAGTCAAAGCCGAGAATTTTCAGCACCACGTATGAAAGCTACAATTGTTTTCTCACTCTATCTTTTATACGTTGAAGTTGAAAGATGGCTATTTGGAAATTTGTACTTCTTTATGTAACCTCTGTTGATTACCTTTAATGTGCAAAAGCACATTGGTGCAAATGAATAGTGGTGCCATCATGAAAACTTAACATCCTGAGACCTAATGGGGTGGTCTTTATGGGACTAAGGTGCTTGTTAATGAGCCTAAGTATTGCTATGCTCTTTGTCGTCTGTGACTGAAGGTGGCAAGAAGTGAATCCCAAAGGAAGTTCACTATAAAGTTTTATGGATCTTGCAGGTCTGGAGTTCAATGACTGATAAGTGGATGTCAGTGAGTTGTGCCACACGTGGAGTGGTGTAGACAACTAAGTTATCTGTATAGCTGTATTTGAAGCTTGAAAGAGAAGAACCAAAAGGTTTCTGTGTATAAAATTTCAGTAAAAATAATGAGTAACTATTTCAACTATTGTTTATACTTTTAAATCGATATTTCGCCACTTTTTAACATTTGCACTTTAAAAAGAATATAAATTGAAATACATTTTTGTATAGTCCAGGTTTTTTTTTTTAAGTATTCTGTTTTTCAACAAAACATTAAATTTACCAACAAGCAATGTCCCCTAAAGTTACATATTTAACGTTCTGTTTTCACATGATTTCCCCATTTCTTTTTCTTCGATAGTATTAGTACATTCTCTTTCCAACCTTGTTGTGACTTTAAAGCATGTAATGTGAACAACTACTAATGAAAATTTGATTTAAAAAAAACATTTAAAAAGCTTAATATTGGATAGAGCTGATTCAAAACAGCAAACCCCAAATTGATTCATTGTTTACCTTCACATCAGGATTTTAAGAGTATGTACATAGGCAATTTATTTATTACTACTACAAGCTACGTGAGAATAATTTACAATGCCCTGACATTTATTGTATTAGGCAAAACAAACATATTAAAAACAGTACAGAATATTCACCTCATTATTGGCACCAGATTGCCGATCTTCATGCTTCACGTTGTGGACATGAGGGGAGACGTATGACTGCTCAGCACACACGCATTAGGTCAAAGCCTGCTGCGCATTATATTTTCAGTTGTGCTCCAAAATGGATAATCTTTAATTTCCATGTCTTTGAATTTATCTACGATTATATGAATGGTCATTTATGTCTTTGAAGTTTATGATACTGTGCAGCTTGTCTTCAACCAACGAGTCTCCACATGTTGCATTTTTCATACAACCATCAGCTATGATTTTTTTTTGGATGTTGCACACCAGCATAAAACAAACTTTTCTTAGATGGTTTCCATTTCAAGAGTTCGTGCTATTCACGTGTTTCTGTTCCTAAACTTTGCGGGAATGGAAGGTAGTATCCATCTTTACCGAGAACGGGAAATGCCTCTAGGCATATGGACAGCTTTAAACATCTTACTTGTATTGTTTTTACTTTTTATATTCTCATTAGTTTATTTTATAGTGATATACTTGGTAATAATGCTGAAGAAAGTCCGACACTTGTGTTCTTTAATTTCGTCTTCATATAGTTTTTAATTTATTTTAGAGTGCGATCAAAAGCTCTAACTGCTATCTAGGATTCACTGATTTCCTGAGGCGTTACTCAAATATACGATTGAATTGGTTTTCTTTCAGGAAGAAATTAACTGATGATGGGGTATCTTTGACCGCTCCAACAATGTGATCATTATTTTCAGTAGTTAATCTTAGCTAAGCATGACTGTTACACGTAATCACCTCTATCTCACAGATATATGGCATTTACTACATGGCTAATCTTGTGTACTATAAACTTTAGTTCAATATAACCATGATATTTTCTACAGGATTGTACAAGGAATAACGAGCAGAACATAAGAAGTCAAGATAGAGCTGCAGAAAAAAAAACAAATCAATGGTGATTGCACTAACATGTAAGTTGATGGTTTGGCTATCCATCAGAATATACAACAAGCACTGATTTAGTAAATGACGCTGACTGCAGTCCTTCATACAGCTCCCTGTGTGCCTTAATAAGAATGATGGTTCAAAAGTTTGTCTTTGGGTGAAACAAAGAACAAAAAACATAATATTAAAAGTCTGAACTTTCATCATGTAGGTCATTCACTAAAATCACGGATGATACAGTCATACGTTTATTAAAATTATGATCTGCAATTGTCACAAAATCGTTGCAAACTGAAAGTATTCTGTCACGTATTACTACTTGGCAACAAAATTCACCTATTTTGAGTTTATTATCAAGGCAAAATAATGCACAGTAATCATGAAATAAATAAAGCATACGTGTGTAATAATATATTTGATGCTGCATAATGTTTATAAATATGTAAATTATGCTTATGCAATTTCTTTCTCTTATACTTCCAGTGGAATGAATTGAACTCTTGGTGATTGGTGTCTAGGGATAAAACTGAAACCTTGTCCACTCAGTCTCGACTTTCGCTAGTTTCACAGACGGTTTAAAAAGCAAGAAAAAATCATGAAAAGTATACTTTGTTCATTTGGTTGAAAAAAAAATGTTTCGGGACAACAGACTAACAACTGTAACATTTACAATCTATATCTTTAAAATACACGTTAATCGCGTGAACACAACTGTATGATAATAAAATATAAAAGTAAGTAATGTGTTTTTCATAGCAAAGCCACATTGGGCTATCTGCTGACAAACTAGAGGAATCGAACTCCTGATTTTAGCGTTGTAAGTCCTTAGATTCACTGTTATCCCACTGGGAGACATGATGAATAAAGTTGTGTGGCTGTACGCAAGAATTCGTGTGTGTGTGTGCTTGTAATAGGAAATAATGAGTTAACTTAGTTGCGTTAGGTATGAAGAATCAATTTATGGTATGGTTTTGTAGAGAAGTGATTAGATCTTATTCTTGCAGAAAGAAACACCAGAACTTGGTGAGAAGTTTAGAAGATTCAGGAGTAAACTTAGTATCTTTAGATATTAGTTTAATTTTTAAAGTGTTTGGTAAATTATTGTATGGAAATTGTCTCCTGGAACAAAACATTAGTAAAAGTAGATTTCGAAGGTGTGGCAGACAAATATTCCGACAATTCAGTTCCTACTTTATTTAACATTACTGTTTATTCAGGCAACACAAATACGAAAAATAACTTATTTATTAGGTATGAATTTATCTGGACCAAAAATATTGTTGCATATCCTGACTGGACAAGTCAGGTTAGGTAGAGAGTACTTGAGTGAGAATAACCAGTCGTTTGGGTAAAATCGAACATTTATTATTAAGTGAAGAATACGAGATTTAAAAGTTATCAGATGCAATTTGGTGAAAGAACCTCTGGAAGCCAAAATTGGTTTTAAGGGACAGATGTGTTTGGGACCAAATATTATTACTAGTCCTATTATGACCGCGCCTGAAGAGTTTCTTTGTTTTGAATTTCGCGCAAAGCTACTCAAGGGCTATCTGCGCTAGCCGTCCCTAATTTAACAGTGTAAGACTAGAGGGAAGGCAGCTAGTCAACACCACCCACCAACAACTCTTAGGCTACTCTTTTTACCAACGAATAATGGGATTGACTGTCACATTATAACGCCCCCACGGCTGGGAGGGCGAGCATGTTTGGTGCGGCCTGGATTCGAACCCGCAACCCTCGCATTACGAGTCGAACGCCTTAACACGCTTGGCCATGCCGCACTGAAAGGATAATTGTGTTTTTTCTTATATCAAAACCACATCAGGCTATCTTCTGAGCCCACGGAGGGGAATCGAACCCCTAATTTTAGCGTTGTAAATCCATAGATTTACCGCTGTACCAGTGGGGGGCCGACTGAAAAATAAAGTAAACCACCAGACATGTTTAATATTTAGAGGCAGTGATAAATAATATCCACAGATTTGCAACATTAGTCAACAATTTAATGAACAATGTGAGATAATTCTTGAATACGCTAAGTGGTGTTCAAGCTTCGACAAACTTGCAAACTCAAATAATTTATACACACAAAACACGCACATCTTTAGTTCACACTGCTAATTGGTATGCTTAACAGTAGTAACAGGTCTTATCTGTATTTCTTTAATTAAACTTCTGTTTTCATGGCTTTTTATGTAGAAAAGGTATTTATGTTTGGTGTTTAGAGATTCTAACAAGTAATTTTCTGTGCACAAAAGTTCCAGTTCATTTAGCTTGTCTTGGCATATTATTAATCAAAATGTGTTTTTATAGAATCAAGAATGATATTTCTCCCAAGAAATTTCTCAACATGTGGTACAGGTACGTTCTTCAAATTATTAAGAAATTTGGGAAAGCTGAGTTAAGAGATTGATTACATATAATTCTCGGTATTCATTGTTTATCAGGTTCTGACGATTTTTCAACGAACACTGCCTTGTACCATATTTTAAAAGCTCGTTGCATGCGAATTATCTTATGTGTAAATACTTCAATAGATTCTGAGTAGCATTTGGATGATTCGATTTCCTTTGTAATGGTGGTAAGAGCTTCTTTGTGTAGACTTTCTGTGAATTCTTCAGAAACAGTTGAGGATAAGTATGAAACATGACCTTTTGAATATTTTGAATGTGTTCAGCAAGAAATGTATCAAACTCAGTTAATATCTCCAGTTCTAAATAATTACCATTATGCACTGAATCAACTACTTTGTTTCTTACTCTGAATGATAGAAACTTTATGACTAAGATAATATGCTCTAAAACTTTGTGCTAATATTTTTTTAAAACCCTACTTTCTCTCTCAAAGCCTTGTCGATTAATCTGCTTTTGTTGTTACAACTAAATTTAGTAACAGGGTCGATGCATCAAAGCCTCTTTTAGCATGTTTCCAGTTAGAGTAACCAGTTATTGCTCTCAAAGAAATTTCCAATTTGCATATAGTACAGAAAACGCTCTCCTTAAATAATGAGTAGCAGAGTCAATCTGTTCTAATCTTTTCTCTATTCAATTGCTCAAAATAAAAAACAAAAAAGCCACCACTGGTGTTTATACTTTTCACCCAGAATTCGTTTTAAAAACCTGCATCTATGTAATGGCAAGGAACAATCACTAATATACAAACAAAATAATTTCATCAGAAATTTGTGTACCTGTCTCAATACCAAATGTAAAGAATAGGTTAGTGTTTCCATTGCCATTGCAATAACTGCTTTCTTCCTGTTGGTAGGAACATTGCTAAATTTGATAAGGTTGACAGGCACAAGTATTGAGAGTTGTAGTTTCTACATGATTGTTGCAACAAAGTTTTGGTTGGCAGTCATGTTTTCTTAGCTTTCCGATTGAGGGCAAGGGCTGGATTTGTTATGATGAGGTTGATGACCATCAGAGTCAAGAGATTGTATCTCTATCATTGTTTCAACTCTCTTGGGTGGCTAGGATTTTGGCATTAGAAGACAAAGCCTATAAATCCGTGAGCTTCCAAGTACCGTTACTGTCTCTGATTTTATTTGTATTCCTTTGACTTCAACGTCTTCAAACCATTTTTGTGTTTTGTGTGCACGTGTATAATAAGTAAGATGAATAAGGTGTGTGCATATATAAATACTTTGTATTTACGTATTTATGTGCGTGTGTAAAGGAGAATGAGCTACCTAATAGTTTCATAACAAATGATCACGTATATACTTTTGTACTTAACTAAAAACTTTTAAATTTGATACTTGGGCGACTTGTAGTTTATACCCTTGAATTAATACTTGTCAAGTTGTCAACAAATTATATATAGTTGATGAGTCGGCCGACATAGGCTCTCAAGTAATTATGGATTTTTTATGGGATTATTATTTCTGTTCAAGAAACAAAAACAATTCATAGAGTGTATACACTACAAACTTAAAGTACTATTATTTACCTCGTTAGTGTTGATTGAACCCCTTTTTCCTGAAAAAAAAATCCATAGCCTTTAAAGATGACGAATCGAAACATATTTTCAATCTAGGTTAATGTAGATCTGGCCATATTCTAGGCCTGCTGCTTGATCATATGTTATGAAATTGCATGTCTGATTCGAGCCGTAAGGGAGGATTCTGGCTGAGAGCATCATGAAAATGTGAAGACATTTTGATTGTCCAGAGCTTATAATTCGATTATCGTGACTAGGTATAGTATCGATTAGACCTAGCATATTTGAATTGCAAGTTGTATGCAGCTTCATCAAATTACAATATTCAGAGGCAAACCAAGTCTCTGCTCCCTACATTGGGCGATAGGTCTATCATGTCAAAAAAACTTTCTATTTTATAAATAAGTAAACTCTGAATCATTTTTACTGTGCATTTTTCTAAAAATACGAAAATGGTATTTTTTGTTCCCAGTCCTAGAACTACAGCCATTGCTTTAATATGCTCCTGGTTGAATCTACCGAAAGTGACAGTCCGACATCTATTTAAATACACGTTAACATTGTTTGTATCATTTAAAAGAGTTTGTTGGTTGTATTTATATTGTATCTAGTCATTTCATTTTGCTCTCACAAACTCTATTATTGAAAGAAATTTGATACTGTTCTGTAATAGAAACCTTTTTGGATCTGTTATTTATTGGGTTTTTAACGCTCCAAGAACATTAGGTTTTACCAGAATATACATACATACTAATGCTGGAGCTAAAAAAGAAACCAGAGTCAGTAATGAGTATAGCTGTACATTGAGATTTTAAAATTATGGGGGTCCTTAAGGGTCAAGAAAATATTGACTGATATCTCCACTGCAGCACACATACATATATCACAATGGACTTCATCGGCCTAGTTTAATATTATAGTTGTACTACAAATCAAATAAGAATTTGCATAAAAATATGCTTCAGTACCAATAAGGCCTGGCCTGGCCAAACGCGTAAGGCGTGGGACTCGTAATTTATGGGTCGCGCGTTCGCGCCCGCGTCGCGCTAAACATGCTCGCCCGCCCAGCCGTGGGGGGGGGGGTATAATGTGACTGTCAATTCCACTTTTCGTTGGTAAAAGAGTAGCCCAAGATGGTGGGTGGTGATGACTAGCTGCCTTCCCTCTAGTCTTACACTGCTAAATTAGGGACGGCTAGCACAGATAGCCCTCGAGTAGCTTTGTGCGAAATTCCAAAAACAATCAGGCCAATGCTTCAGTAGATGCAGAATGATCAACAAAATCGTACAGCTATAACTGTTTTGGCTTGTTTAATTGTGCTGAGTCATACTTAAATCTGATTACTAACTTTGAGTGAGTGTTGCAGTTAATTTTGTAATGTCGTATTCGCTAGTTTTGAGAACCATGGACTGGATATCATATATGTGATTATCACAGAATATGGATGTTAAATTTCTAGTGGACTCTCAATCTTTCAAGACTTGACTTTGTATTACACTACGCACTTAGTAGAAATCCACTGCTTTGGCATGATAGTGAAAACTTCAAATGGTGACAAGCTAAGTGTGAGGAGAATTGTCTCTCTTATGCATCTGATACTGGAAAAAAAATAATCAACAAGTGGAACTGAAGCTGCCAACCTTGAACTAAACACGAGTGTTATAAATCAAACATATTTTTTTTCAATGTTTACAATAAATCAGAAAATTATATATTTGAAGTTAGGTTTGTTTGTTTGTTTGTAATTTCGCACAAAGCTACTCGAGGGCTATCTGTGCTAGCCGTCCCTAATTTTGCAGTGTAAGACTAGAGGGAAGGCAGCTAGTCATCACCACCCACCGCCAACTCTTGGGCTACTCTTTTACCAACGAATAGTGGGATTGACCGTCACATTATACACCCCCACGGCTGGGAGGGCGAGCATGAAGTTAGGATACCATTGCGTACGAAAGAAGTATATCATGGATGCAGTTTAGTGTTGTCTTTGTTTGTACGAAACAAGCTGTTTTCTGTGTACAACAGACTGCTTTTGTTGAAACAATCTGTTAGAATGTTATTGTGCCAATAATTAGATATTTAACTACCCAACTACCAGATCATATGATCATCGACTTTGCAGAAGTTATACAAGAAGTAAAGTGCATTAGCCATTGCAAGTCTTTCCCCATAATATAGCTTCTAGTGCGCCTGAAGTTCAATTGAGGATCGTGCTAACAATGTAAACTTAGTGAATTTCTGATATATGGACCATATAATCATTAGATCAGAAAAACTCATGTGACATAAGTGTTGGATATGCACGACTGTTTTCATTTAAGTTAAATGTGAGAGTTCTTAATTATTTTTAGAAGTGATAGTGTATTGCAGGTTTGTTTATGCAACTGTCTACGAATCATGGTCGTATGGTTCAGCAGTTTTAAACTGGTGATTGTAATATTATTGGGTCGTGTTACCAGAATATCCTATTTCTCGCGTTGTTTTAACAGAGTATTATTGCATCATAATATTTAGTAGTGTGTGGAATGTTCTAGGGTTCTGTTGGGGTTTAAATATACGTCGAAAACGTAGCTCAAAAGATAGATCTAGATTGTGTAATTGTGAGTTGAGCCATAAATAACATATAATGGCGATATCAAAGTGAAATTATCACAGAATGTGGAACAATAATTTGTCTTGTCAGTTGTGTTCTAAAGTAATTGGACCAGTCTGTGCAGAGTTGGATGAAAAGGTAACAATTACTTAAAGTTCTGGATATATAACTCATAACCAACAGTGTAACGAACATTTGTATATACGTTTGACTTATTTTAATACGTTATTTTACGACAAGTGGGCTGTATGTTGTTTGTTTATTGTTGAAAATTGTCGCCAAATAAATATTTACTATGAAGAATCCGGTCCTTTCACAAAACTATGGCAATCACACAAACACAGATGACGAGTATCCGGTAAAATAGTTGTTTTGCAGGTTTCCTTTGAGCACCTTTGATATTGCCAGTGAAGAAATGAAGTAGGTGTCGAAAGACAGGAGTGACTAACTATTGTTTTAAGCAGTGATTGTCCAAAAGAAGTAATGCTAGGGGTCTGAATAGACTATATTTACAGAAGTTTCAAGGTTCATTTGAATATGTCCTTTGCGTCAATTTGATTTCTGATTGCTCGTAATTTAAGAACTTTACTAGTCCTACACTGTGCAAGAACTTCATTAATTTTTTGTTGTGCCATTCAATGAGATTGTATTGAGAGTGATCTCATATTTTAAGATGATATACTAGTCTTTATGTACTTCAAGCTACATATGAGAATCCAAGAATGGTATTTCATTGTGTGAGGATGCTAGCTTCAAAGTGAAACTTGAAAAGTGTGCATTCATATGCATGGGAGTGGAGTTCCTCAGTCATGGTGTAGACGATGAAGTGTCTACAGATCCTGCTGATTTTGCAGTGTTAATGATTGCCAGCCTGAGAACACAGAAGAAATATACAGTTTTCTAGGTTTCATATATTATGTATAATTTCTGACCAATTTCTCTGAAATAAAAACATTACTCTTTGTAATGATTAAGGGTGGTACACAATTTGTGTGGATACAGCACTGTAAAGATATTCTAGTCCTTCAAGTATATTTTGATCAGAGCATCATTATTACTTATACTGGCCTGCCTGTTCACTCATCCTGAAAACTGATGGTGTTTAGATTTGTTTGTTTGTTTTGGAAATTCGCACAAAGCTACTCGAGGGCTATCTGTGCTAGCCGTCCCTAATTTTGCAGTGTAAGACTAGAAGGAAGGCAGCTAGTCATCACCACCCACCGCCAACTCTTGGGCTACTCTTTTACAAACGAATAGTGGGATTGACCGTCACATTATACACCCCCACGGCTGGGAGGGCGAGCATGTTTTAGCGCGACGCGGGCGCGAACCCGCGACCCTCGGACTACGAGTGCACGCCTTAACGCGCTCGGCCATGCCAGGCCTGATGTTTAGAACTGGAGCATTTTGTTGTAGGTGCAGAACAACATGGAACATATAATTACATATTCAAATAGTACACTAACTGCTCCTGCGCGTGCATAATGTATGAAAAAGAAGATGATTACAGCTCTAGCACTTGCCAAACATAACTGCCATTATTAATATATATAAAAAAGAGAACACCATTTGATTGTACCACGCACCATTGACACGGTGTGTTTCTGTGTTTTTTTTATAGCAAAGCCATATCATACTATCTGCTTAGCCCACTGAGAGGAATCAACCCCCTAATTCTAGTATTGTAAATCCATAGAGTTACCGCTGTACTGGCGAAGGGCCGTTGATACAGATCATTAAGTTAAGAATATATAGGTAGAATTGCACACCAGAGTTTTCGATGGCGAAAGTGAAGGATTTAGGAAATTTCAACCTTGGGAAAATTAAACGAATTAATTTTAAAACATTTCTTTCAGTTTTTTTGCAAAATCCCCATGTGATCCCTCATTACAGTGTAGGTCCAGCATGGCCAGCTGTTAAAAGTACTCAACTCTTAATCCCAGAAGCGCGGGCCCGAATCCCCGTCACACCAAATATGCTCGCCCTTTCAACCGTAGGGACGTTATGATGTAATAGTCAATCCCACTATCCGTTGGTAAAAGAGTATCCCAAAAGTTGGCACTGGGTGGTGACGACTAGCTAGCTGCCTTCCCTCAAGTTTCATGTATTTTACTATAGTTATTTAGTTATTCAAGTGGCTTTGTGCCTTATGTTTCATGTAAACACTCGTCGAGTACAGAAGGAGAAATTCACGACACTATCTTGTCTGTTATATATTTATAACCTCATAAACTAAATTTTAATGAAAAATAAACTTTTAAATAGGTATGGGCCTAGCGTTTCATACACAATACCTTCCCAGGTTTTTGATACAAAATACCTAACCGATTTTGATGTAGGACTTGTGAAACAATAATATTGATAATAAAACTAATGTGAACAAATGAGAATTTTTTTATTTTGTGTCCAACAGTTAAATAATTTATTTTGCTTGTCAATGTTTGGGTGGTTTTTAGCTATTGAAAGAAAGTCCTTAAGTTTTGTTTCTGGAATAAGTCAGGTTTTTCATTTTTTTCCAGAATGTTATTTGTTATTTTTGAATTTCGCGCAAAGGTACTCAAGGGTTATCTGCGCTAGCCGTCCCTAATTTAACAGTCTAAGACTAGAGGGAAGGCAGCTAGTCACCACCACCCACCGCCAACTCTTGGGCTACTCTTTTTACTAACGAATAGTGGGATTAACTGTCACATTATAATTCCCCCGCGGCAAGCATGTTTGGTGTGACCGGAATTCAAACCCGCGACCCTCGGATTACGAGTCGAACGCCTTAACTCGCCTGGTCTTTCCAGAATATTCTATTACAGTTTTGAGCAAATTCTTCTGTGATCCCCATTATTTATAAATTGCTATTGTGATTCACGACAAGAGAATAATTTTCAAGCAATGTAAAAAAAAACTTGGCTTGGAATATAGAAACGTTTAATATTTACTAAGGACTGTAGTAATCACCTTAGGTTGTATTGAGAGAGAAACGTATGTAGTATGTTTTCTCACTGTTGGCAAGACATTTTCAGTGAGGTATAAAATTTGTGAAAAAGGCATAGAGTCGGTCTATAATCTACACTATACTGACTGAGAAACATGGTCGTTCAGTTGATTTCACTTGTACGAAAGGAATATTCAAAGATTATACCTTTGAAGAAGAAATCGCGATTAACCGTTCAATTGGAATGAAAGAAAATAAAGTTTACCTTTTGTGTTAGAAGCATTTGATTTGCATATATATATATATATATATTTATTACTTCTTGATAATAATTTTTACCAAAGTTATTATATCAATGAATTTTGTGTTAACTACATTTAATTTTAGTTTGTTTGATAATTATTGTGTTGAATACATGATTAGAACTCTATGCGTATTATATTTGTGAAATCAGGCAGTATCTATTCTGATTGTATTTAAGTTATGTTGGAAAGCAAACTACAACTTAACTGTTTCAGCATAAGGAGCCATACTTCCATTTTATTCTTCTAGCAGACGTAGGTTTTGTTAAGGTAATCAGACATTGATGGGAGATATTACACTCCAAAAATGGCAGTTAGACTGAGCTAAAAGAATTGCTGCAACACGATAACACCATCGCACGCTAAACCTAGAACTAAGAAGTCTCAATCACTGGTTTGATGAAACCTGCTATATTGTATATTCAAAATGCTGGGTCAGCAACTGCCAACCAAAGTGTTTTAAGCTTTAAGTTATAGGCTGAATTCTAAACATTCTTGGTAACTGAGCCACGAGTTTCGTAAAATGTATCAATCTATTCTGTTCACAGATTAGTACTATGAACTGTTAAATATACCCGAAGGCCTTCTGTGGATAATAATTAGCTATGTTTTAGTGAAGTGTCGGCCTCCTCGGTTGTTGTTGATTTGTGTCATGTAGGCACACCATGCATTTTCTAATTTATTTTAATGCAGAAATCTTCAAATATTTTTTCTTTTAAATCTATGAAGTTTTTGCATAGTACGTGGTCCAGAAAAACAACACACTAAGCTTTCGTTTGTTCTAGCTGCCTTTATTGTTTTTTAGAGATATTATTTATAATACTCGTGAGCAATGTCCTCCACTAGTAGTGACATCTGGACGGTAGGGTAGTTTTAGTTGCTAGGGTAAACTTAATATTTCCCACTAAGTAATAAACAATTTTATACAATATATTAAGTGAGTTAATTAACACGAAGGATCGAGAGGGAACAAACTTCACAAGTCGAGAATTTTAACACAAATACACACAATGTTTATACAGTGAATAAAATAATGTTTTCATTCTCTATAACACAGTGTTCAGTCTGTGCATTTCTTTGATTTAATGTTAGTTTAGTTACATTAACATTTACTTCCTAACTACTGTTCCTCCCATTATAAAATGAACCTTCCTACTACTCGTAAAAGAAATCAGTCAATACCGTAATTGTAATCGGCAATGGTCTATCCAGATTCTGACCTTAAAAAAAAAGAAGAGAACCTTAAGAATGATCATAACATACGAGAGAGAGAGAGGGAGAGATGTGAAAGGTCCAAGCTATCAATTGGACCTGCAAAATAGTTATATGTATATATCTTTACATTATCCTGATTTTACATTTTTCCAGCTGCATTATATTTATATTTTCTTCCATATCGCTTAATTTTGTCACTTTTATCATGCTTAATTGACAAGCACTTCACCTTGTGATGTACTTAAACTAACATTTAGTTCTATTCACTTTAATATCATACAGGGACAGATTTCAGATGTTTGAATATTATTCAACCCTAAAAACAATGACACAAATACCATTATTCTTTGGAACACTTTTTCTACACTTTTTATGTGTGAAATTACTTGGATCCATGATTTTGTTTGCTATTTAAACCATCAATTTTCTAGATATTTTACATACAAGTTAGCTTGCCCAAATTGTTAGTTCTTTATATGAGTGCTGTAACATGCAAGACCTTTCTCAATATGATACAACATCTGGACATCACTGGTATTCAACACAAGTTTTTCTTGATTAGAAATAAAACACAACGGATAAATTGTGACAGTATTTTTTCTTGTATAGCATAAATATCTATATAATATTACAGGCAGCAAGAACACTGTACAATATAATTTCAACAAAAATACATTAACAAGATATCAACAAGTTTGGATTATTTTAGGGTTGGGTCCTGAAATACATTAGTTTTCTAATACTTTTATGTTATAGTAGTATAAAAATGAAATAAAGCATCTCACTATATATTCTGAACAAGAAAAAGTAACTGAAATTAAACTGAATGTAGCCAATATCAAACTAATGTTTTCAAAAAATTTTAGATTCAGCAATTTTAGTGTTGCAAATGTTTGAGAGCTTATATTTTCAGCACAAGTTGATTAAGTGTTATATTTCGTTCTCTTTAGAATACCTTAAGAACATGAAAGATTAAAAATGTAACTTGATAAAGCTTTCCAACCCAACTTCTCTAAGCAACTCTGGCATTTTCAACCCTAAAACATACAACGTATTTTACTAATAACTAATAATGCGAATAAGATTAACCAGAATAAAAAACTTGAGAAATTGTGTAATGTTTCAAAGACATTGACTTGTATGTAGCCAGCAGGTATAGTTTTAATTTAAAACAGTTTTGTTTCACACACAAAACAACCTAAATTGCCAGCACAATTTGTTCTAAGAAATTGATAAAAGTTACATAAAGTATCAAAACACTTAGAAAATGACTTACATTAAAATCATTTCTATAAATATAGAAGGAAATAGAAATAGTTTCAAAGAGGCTGTCACGTAATTTTTCTTTACCTCTAAAAAAAATAATTTTTTCCATTTATAATTGATTGTAACATTCCTTCATTTCTGTACTTTTAAAACTGAACCTGTGAATTATATAAATCTAATTAACAAAATAAAAAACTTCAACTAAAAAATATATGTGGTGAACAACTTGCAGGCTGATCACCCTACAAATGAAGCATAATACACAAAACAAGCCAACTAGGAAGGACTAATGCTATATGAAAGTGATGACAATAAGCTTTAGACTAGGTGCATTAATGTACTAAGAATCTGAATTATAACTTTCAAACTAACAAAACTGAAAAAAAACTACCACTATCAATTCTTCAGTATTTGAAACTGATAAATTTAAATCTGATAAATTGACAAGGATGACAAACACTAATAGTAAAAACCTCTTTCTTATATCTAATAAAATGTAATAGTACACATACCCTAAAAAAATAATCAAATTATACACTTTAAGCAAAATCATTTAAACCAATAGGTAATGAAAGCTGAAGTCCTCTTTCCCTTTACTTCTGTAATCTGGAATTGTTTTCCTGTAGCCCTAAAAATTTCAAACATTTTATCTCTGATTATAATTTCTTGAATTTAAAAATGAAATGCTGTAAATGGTTAATTTAATTCTTATATGTAATATGGTGTTAGATTTAGTTCTTAATTTTGTGATAACTTAAATGGAAGAAAGTGTATAGCAAATATTAACAAAAGGAAAAGATATCTAAATATTCAAGAATTTAAATACCTTTAAAAGTAACAACAATTTTAAAGACGTAGGAAGAATGTGTTAAGTTTCTACTTAAAGATAACAAATTTATTATTCTTATTAAAAATATAACATATATTACAAAGGTATCAAGAAAATCATATTTAATACTGTATGATAAATACTTCAATAGAGAATGCCAATATTTTTGTATGTGCCAGTTTTTCTAAGAGTATTTTCAAAACTGGTTAATTTGAATTTTTAAAAGCTGCAGAAAAACCCTAACCATAAAAAGTTACAAATAGATCATTCTGTGTATAATAACTAAGAAGTCATAGCTATTTTTAAAATAGTCACTGCATATCAATGTATTTATGTTGGTCAATCTTATTTGTTCTGAATTCGTAAAGCAATTGTAAAAAACTTATAACAAAAGGTTAAAGATACATGTTGGTAAATCCTCAAGGTAAGGTGTTTTCATGAAATCAAATATTAAAATAAAAAAGTAAGAACACTTTTAGTTAAGTCTACACATAACCATTGGTGATACACTAAATAAGCAGTTTTAAAGAGAATAGTCTTACAGACATTATATAAACATTAAAACAAAATACAGTTAGAGCTGTGACAGAAATTCTAAGAAAAGCTTATCGAAATCTAAAAGGTTAAATATTATTGCAAAAAACTTGAAGCAAGCATTCCAGCTATTTCACTGTTACAGTTCAATGAAATAATTAATCAGAAGTTGCAGAGATATATTACAGAATCTTCACTTTGTAATCATAACTTCAAGAGCTTCATCAGAGATGCTAAAATAAAAAGATAAGCAATCAGGATACATCATAAATACTATAATATACTATCAACCATTGTAAGATGGTAACATAACAACTTAACTTTCATAGTCAGTAAAACCGCAAGTCAATTGTAGCTACTAGCAACTGTTTATAAAAGAACTTTCTTCAAATAGTCAATAAATGAAATTAGTAATATTACAATAAAACATTGTAAGGAAAATTCCTGCAAAGTTTACATAAAAACCAATTATTATATTGTTTTATTGTTGTACAATTATTCAAAAAATACTAACATAAAAACATTAGTAACATTATCACTTCCTGTTATGTATCACTACAAAATCATGTACATCATAGAAATTCAAAGACTTCTACTCTATGAGAATAAGGAAAGAATTCCAGAAATATTTATTGCAAAAAGTTTAGAAGCAATTTAAGGAAAATGTTTAAAACTCAAAGAAAAGAAAACTGCAACACACACTTGTGTGTAATCTTATCATTAACATTACAACAGTTTTTTGTACATAAATATTTAGAAATATGCGAAACATGATTAATTTATTGTGTAAAGTCAACTACTGTAGTGACCTAGTTTGGTTCATATTTAGAAAAGGATTAAAGTTTCAGATTAAACTATCAATTGCAGCAGTGATTCTGAAAAGGGGCAACATTAGTGCTCTACACTATTAACAACAGTAATAAAGATATCTGAGTAAGTCACATTGCTATTATGCAATATACATACAGTAACCTTACTGGGAACAGACAAGTCAAAATGATAGTAACATTTAAGTACTCTAAGAAAATAGTATACACATAAAGAAACCAAAGTGCAGCATGCAGGTCCTGTTATATCTAGTTATATTATCAAAGTTATTCTACTGGTGTTTAAAAGATCAGAATCTAGCTATCAGAAAAGATGAAGGGTTTTAGCAGATTTCCTAGATATTAACTTGTGACAATGTCCAGTTAATTTCTGTAGCCATTTTCACACAAGCAAAATTTACAAATGATGGAATAATTTCAACTTTCAATACATCAAAATGGTT
The DNA here is from genome assembly GCA_011833715.1 of Carcinoscorpius rotundicauda. Taxonomy (NCBI): domain Eukaryota; kingdom Metazoa; phylum Arthropoda; class Merostomata; order Xiphosura; family Limulidae; genus Carcinoscorpius; species Carcinoscorpius rotundicauda. Next base: position 80,628,591 of record CM022401.1, on the reverse strand, counting down.
TCTAAATTTGTGATAAACATGAGCCTAATATTGATTGCACATAACATTAGATTGTGACAGTTATAATCAGTTTGTTGGGTACTTCTAGAGATGGTTTTAATCAAAATGCTAGTCCTAGAACTTAATGTGAAAAAAAAATTTCTTAATTTTCTCTGAATAACAAAGATTAAGATTTCCTACAAAAATAAAGTTGCTGATAAGTAACTTACTATTTAATGATACATTTATCTCACATTCCTTAATTTGAAACTTCATCTACAACTGCGAGAAAACAGGAAAGCATCAAATTTGAAAAATGTTCATATTATGGTTTTGAATATGTAAACTTATCTATCCAGATATTTCTGAGTGATTCTGTGAAGTGCTACACTTTCATCAACAAACTACTGATTGATAATTCTCTGGCTAGTAGAGTTTAAATTTTATGAGTTAAATTTACAAAACATTTGTTTTAATTAAAATTTACTTCAAAACCAAAACAAACATGCGCTTGATAAAACTGACGTGTAGAGTGAGCAGGTTGCACTTTGGAATTTGTTATATGCTTTAGTATCAGAGGGAAAAGCCAAATTAATTGCTTTAAACTTACAATAGTTTGCCACGTTGCAGATGCTACTTCTTAGAGACTTGATAACAAATAACCGATATTTCTGAATAAACGTTTTGAGACAGCTTGACTGGTTAATGAAAAAAAATTTCATACATATATCACCCAGTCAATCCATCTCGCAACTTTTTACTTGTTCGAAAACAAAAAGAAAACACTGGTTCAGTTGGTTCTTTGGTTTGGTGTTTTATGGAGCAAAGCAACTAAACACTCTGCACCAAACATCTGGTAAAAAGTTAACATTAAAGTAAAATTATTAAAAGGAAATTAAGGTAAACTAAAACAAAGGTTATTTTTTTAATTACAAACATAAATAGCATTAAATCCAATTTTTACATCTAGTCTACAGTAGTAAGAGAAAAACGACAGTAATAAAAGTTGTAAAGGACTTTCTGTAGCATAATTGCTATTATCATAATTCGCCAGAATGACTAATGGGTAAGTTCAAACATCAATCAGTGCTAGACACCTGAAGTTGGCCTTTCCAGTCCTGATTTAGAATTATTTGACATTACAGCCATTTTCTAATTTCAAATCGAACTAGATGTACTTCGATTCTTAAAAGGGAATCACAATAAAAAAGGTCTAATGTATAAATTAAAAAAATTAAGTAGCATTAGAGATTAATGGCCTTTAAAAATCTAAAAATATTTAAGGTGGATATTGTCAATACTTCTGTCTAACATTATGGATAAACCTTCGAACAAAGATGTTTAAAACAGTGCCGTCGTTGACAAACATAATGCTGGAAAGACAGTAAAATGTCGCTTACTGTGACTCGAGTGTCTCACAGACAAACACATACTGGTGCATCAATCCAAGATAAAAGAAAATGATAAGTTGAAAAACTGCAACTAATGCAAATTCTAGCCAGAACAACATCCTGTTTTCAACTCTTATGGAAGCAAGACAAAGTCCAAGAGTAGGTTTTATTTGGAATAGCTTGTATTCACGTTGCCCACCCAAAGTCGACTGCCAACTGACAAGGAGCTGAGCTTTGAATACAGGACAATAGTCAATGTACGAAATAGGCTAAGCAGCGATAGTGCCAGACAGATTTAGCTGCAGTTCCCTGTGAATACTAATGTGGCCTAGTATCCAGACAAACTGGACTAGAAGTAGATGTTAAAGAGAAATGAGACAGTTTTGAGTATCAGTGAGAATAGGTTAAGAGCTAACAAGAAAAAATTCCAGGGCTAGTAGAGGACTAAGTGTGTCAGTATTAAGTGTAATTTGAGTACTGATTAGCTTCTATGGGGCAAGAGAAATAGCACACAATTCAGCTGTGAACACAAAAACTGTAGAAGGGATTCTGTGCCCAACCACTGAACCACAACAAACCATGGCAGAGGTCACACAGTCACTTGATTTCAAACCATCCATATAAATAGCAAAGTAAGGATGGTTTGAAAGATGTTCAGCAAATAACAGACAGTACTTCCAATTAAAAGTGTCTGCTATTCTCAGATGACTTAAAGGTCACATTTGAGGATTGTAATAAGCCATGGTGAGATGGGCTGACCAGTGGATACAGCAATGTTATCCAAAGACAGACCCAATTCATTCAACTGCACCTGGAAGAAGAGGCCAAAAGGAGCACTGGCAGATTGTTTGTTCTGAAAAATGGCCCACTGAGGAAGAAAAGCACAACCCCAAGTGGGATGCTGTGTTAAGGATCAAAGTTTTGAAGCATACAGTAAAAGTTAGGTTAGGAATTATACAATTATAAAAAAAGTATTAAAATATCAATCAGTTAAATACATTACCTGAATGTTTGGCTTTGTGGAGTTTCACATATCACCACTACTTTTCACAGTCAACACTGTGTTAGACAAGTACTGTGTACATAATAATAACAAGCATACTTTAACATGATCAGCTGAATAATTTGATAATTTAAATTTTTGAAAACTATACACTACTGTTATGTTTTTACACTCTCCCCTCTAACTAAAATTAAAGTGATGATGGATTTCAATAGAAATAAATTTTCTACAATAAGTTATACATATATTGATCATTTATCAGAAGACTTTTTCTGTTCAGAAAAATATTCACCTCTCTCTGTGAAGAGTAGTTCAAAACCTTCAGGTGAGCATCTCATAATGATTTCTGCTAACAATTTTGCCAAGGGTAAAGCTCATCAATGTACCTAGAAGCTGAAAACAAAACAAAACATGAATTTGTGTTAATTAGAAAAAACAGTTCTAACAAAGTAGCATCAAGAACATACATTTTTATCACAAGAAGTACTTTTCAATAAAAAAGAGGAGCCTTTCTTTACAGGTCAAATTTAACACCCTTTTAATAAAATGAAACAATTCTATAAGAATATTATAATAATTTTTACTTTTACTTTTTAATAGCACCATAAAATATGATACAGAATAAATGCCAACTTCAAACTCCAAGTAAAACAAAAGTCCACATATATAAATAAAGTACCCACAATTTTCATTTGATGAAATGACTGATAACTGCCATTCAGCATAGTAATATCAATATATCTGATACACATTTTTACACAAGTGGCAACAAGAACTTGTTTTTACTATTCTAAAGATACTAACCTGAAACAAAGCAAATCCTCCAAAAACACCAAGAATAACATTTGCGTACTTCTTTATCACACCAATTATGATACTGCTGCAGCCCTATAGAGGTCATTACATAAGAAATCATTAAAAGCAAGATACTTAGTCAAAGGGGAGTAGGCATAATTTTACATCATACTACTAAAAGTTAGAATTTTCCTATGCTGAAAATGTATTTTTGATAGGCACTTGTCTTTTATCACAAGATTAGCTATTACTCTCTGTATGTAAACTTTGTCTTCACACATGCCACAAGCCTTCTACTCCATCTATTAGAATTGCAAGATTCCAACATGACTCTCATGCAAATTTTCATATGACATCCTCACCAAAAGGAGCATGACATACTTATGTGATGGATGTGACTCCCTCTACACTTCTGTACTGAACTATTACTTTGGAGTTTGGCAGATGTCAGTGTCATAAAGAAGTGGGTAGGAAGGGTGGGAAATATGAAAGGAGGTAGGTACCCCTCAGAAATACATTTTAAGTACAGAAAAATTGTAACTTCTGATACAATACTTTCTTCTTTTTACAACAGCTAGAATCTCACACTGAGAAGGAGGAGTAACCAGCTCAAGGAAAAAACAGAAGTCTCCCATGAAGGTGTCAGAAGAATGTCTTTGAAAATGAGAGATTCAGATCTGAAGATGAGAAGAATGAAGCCACATTTCTTCTGAGACAGGTATACTCTTCATCCATTTGTGAAATGTGTAACATATAAGGATGGAAAATGAGAGGTGCACATTCAAGTGCAAGAGAAAGGTGTGTAAACAATGATGTAAAATGTAAAGTGGTTAGAGCAAAGCAGACCACACATGGTATGCCAACTACATCCAAAACCTCCACGCAGTTACTGACATCTGCATGAGGATAAAAAGAGAAACTTAGTCTTAACCTTAAACCTAAGAAACAGATTAAGAACCACTCCAATTATCAGGTATGACATGCAAATTACCTCTGAGATATTGATCTGGAAATTTGACTTTTTGTATTGAAAGGATGTCCATCTCATGGAATCATCTTCCCTAATTGTAGCACTAGTAGGAACCATCCAAATGGCAATAACATCCTGTTGAGAATAGAATGAAGGATATTTAAAAACAGAAGTATAACAGTCCCATGTACCACCATTATGACTTATAACACAGACATAGGGAGAAAGACAACCCAAACCCATGTGAGGACTAATGCTGATTGATTCCTTTAATCTAAAAACTCCTCACAGGTTGCAATGTTCACACAAGGTAGGAATAAAGGCTCCCAATCAAAGGGGATGCCTTGCTCTGTTGTCTTTTTTTTTTTTAATCACAAACAGGAGAATATAATGCCACCTACACCAACATAACACCACCACCTTATGCTGCAACTGAATAGTTAATATCTGAAACACATTCAGCAAGACACTTCCATGGTCAACTATCCCAGTGGCTTGGAACAGGAAAGAAGTAAGGACTCCCATACTCCACATGCAGAGTCCAGAGGAAAATTATCAATGGAGACAAATGGAATGGGTGGCAATCAAGCCTTATTTTGAAAACAAGAAAATACCAAAGTATTCCTAGGATGGATTTTCAGAGATGCCAACTATTTAAAATGATAAGCATAATGATTGTAGACAGAGCCCTTTATCATTTGCAACTATGGCCTGACCAATGTCTCTACGCTATGTATTATTATGTTATTATTATTATAACTATTGTTATTTATTACTGCTATAGATTGCTCATTTATGACTGTATTTTGTGTGTTTAATTAAAAAAAAAATTTTATATTCTTTTGAAATAATGTCTTATTTAGTTCAGAGTAACAAACATACTGGTAAAACAACATGAACATGCACAAACAGTAAACAGAAAAAGCCTTTGTGTAAGGACCAGTTTATATCATGTTTATGATGCTTACTGTAATAGTTTTGCAGCAGTTGCAGCCTTTGCTTTCATAAGAAAGTCTCTGAATGTTTGGGAGTTACAACAACATTGTCCATTTGACTGCATACACATCTTGTGTGTTATAATTCTGTTCAAAACAGAGGTGCTCAAGTTTGGTCTGAACTTACTTTTGTTTTTAGTCACTAAACTAAATATCCTTTCACTCTCAGCATTAGAATGGAAGATTGTAAGGATTCCAAGCATAACCCCACACAGAATGTCAAACTTCTGGTTGCCATTTCCATCCTTAACTGCAGACAGCTGAACCCAAAACTTGTTAACATTCAACTAAAGGACAGTTTCTGAAAAAGTATCAGTTTGATAGTTCAAATACTGCCCTTCCAACTTGTCAATAGTGTCGTGTTCATGTATATTGACAAGGACAGGATACCTGTCTGTGAAGAACCGTAGAGAAGAGAAATCTTTGCTGACTTTCAGTTTTGGATCAGCAACCTCTGTGTGAATCAAAAGTTCATTATTTAGAGGGAAATGTTTTATCATGTAATTTGTAGCTGCAATACAGTATTTCTTGACACTGGTGTAGAAGCTGACCAGGTCCAGGTCCTTTTCATATTTAACAATGTATTCCTTGGCAGCATTTCCAATAGAAACTGCCTCATTAGATTTGTATAAGGATTCATTGTTGTAGTAAAGTTCAGTGATGCTGCCTTCAAGATATTCTGGCTTGATGTATCTGACAAGTATATTTTTAACTTTTGTAATTAAAGTTCTATGCATAATTTGTATGCAAGGTCCTCTGCAATATCAAATTGACTTGCTCAAATAGAAGAATTGTAGACTGAAGAAAAAGACAATAGAACAAGTTTATTTTGTTGTCCAAAAAAACTGTTAACTTATTTCATTTGCTCTGTGCACACCTTTTCTTGGTTACTTTCTTGCTAGCTTTTGTTTTCTTCTCTTTTTTCATTGATTGTCTCTTCTTTAGTTCAAGGTCAGACTGCCTAAACATATAGAATTATACCAAATATTTCTATATCTGCTTTTGGAAACTGTTGTCTTGTGTCCCTGTGTGGTTGAGATGATATCCTTAAAGTCTTGCTGCCTGACTGAGCTACACGTTTAGATCCTTTTGGAACTAGTTTTTCCTTTCCACAGTGAAAATACTTCAATTGTTTCCACATGTCCAATATTCTGTTGAAGCACAACCCAAGTGATAGCCATCTTGCACTAACAAATTGTACAATTTTTCTTGTTTCTTTGTCATACAATCCTTGAAACTATTTGAAATGTTTTCTGCTAGCACTTTTGTCCAGAAAATATTAGATATCTATCAATACATCAGAAACTGGACAGGGCAGTTCTCTGGAAACTTTCAGGGCAGCAATATTCATGAGGTCAAGGAACACACCCCATGAAGTAAATGCTAGGCTGTTGTCTTGATATGTGTCCCATCACACCTTTACCTATACCAGACATAACTGAGGTATTGTCTGAAGAAAAACAAACAGTTTTCCCATGGAATTTTCCTCTTTGTCAGTTCATGGTCCAAAAGCTTGAAAATATTCTCTCCCATTGAAGCTTCTTTCCACTACACCAATGTCAAAAGAGAACAAATAATTTTTCCAAGCAAAGGGTCAAGATATTGTATAACCACTGGATACAGTTTTGAGCCATCCATGTCTGTGGAACAATCTGTGGTTAAACTGTAAATACTGTTAGTAAGTGTGCTTGAAATCATTTTGTCATCTTCACAACCCAACATTTGTACAATGACTGCAGTTTTGGTTCTGGCACAGCCATATTTTTTCACTATATTAGAGTCTGGGAACATCTTTCATGTCCTGCATGATCAGCTACAGCTAGAGGTAAATTATGAGCAATGACGAATTGCATGAAGATCACTTCTGCATTTATGGTTTCATATTCTAAATTCTTACAAATAAGTGTCATTATCTGCATCGTTTGTGTCTTTGCCTCAGCCTTTTGTTGGTAAGATGCTGATTTTGTATGTCTGGAGCAATCATTTGTCCTGCCATGTGCCACAGAAAAATTGATGTGGTAAACTGTACAAAACACATGACTATCACTGACTTTTGATGCAATGACCAGATATTTTGCACTATACTCTATCCTAAATTTTTGGTTCACAATTTTAGTCCTTTTATATTTGGCATAAACAAGACCTTTTTTTTTTTCCCCATCTTGTGAATGATCGCATTGGTTTTTCTATGTCGTTTAGAAAACGAGAAATACCCATCTACGGGAGCGTTGATTGGCTGTGAAGCACTGATGACATAACTATGGATTCCCCCACGTACCCAGTATGGAGAATCACCACACTCACACTGTTGGTAGATGTCAGAAATACAAATATTTTTTTTATTATTTCAAGTACACACATGATTATCACAAGTGTCCATTTGTACTATGTCTTTTATTTATTATCAAAATTTATATTGTATCTCACTAAAAATTTTCTTTTCACCCCTTTCAAGCCCTGAGGGAACAATTTATCACTTTACTGTATAATTTATCACTCTAAAGGTGCATGACAAAAGAAAGAGTATGAAAATGGCTATCTAAGTAATTCTCGTCCTGAACATTTCTGTCAGATCGAAAGGGCAACAACCACTGTAAAAGCCCAGACCTCATGCAAGAAACTGTTGATGAACCAAGGCTTGTATATCCTTGGCCAAACGTACTGATCTCAAAGACTGGGTAACAGGAGTTTGTGTATCCCTGGAAAATTTATGAGCAGTGATAGCAATCAGGGTAAGTCAGAAATTTATTATTTTTGGTAATTTGTGCAATAATAGAAATAAAAGTCTGTAACACACCAAAAGTCAAGAAGTAACAAACTTATTAAAAATAAATACAAAGTATGAAAAATTATTGAAAACTGAGAGTAAGAAACATGTACAACTCATGCCAATCAGGAAAGTAAGGTCATGTAAAGTAGTACAGAGGGAGTCACCTGCTATCAGAGGGTGTATTGTTCTCCTGTTGGTGGAGGATTGTCACATGATAAATGAGCAGATTGATCTGTGGTACAAAGACAAGTGCATCAAATGAGATCATCTCTTTTCAATAAGTTTGAGGGCAATAAAAAATCACAAAAAGTTACTGTGAAAGAAGGTTGGTATTGTCTCAGAATTATAGTAGTTTTAGAATGTTCTATTTTGTGTCCTAATTGAATACTTGGAATGAAACATAAAAATGTTTTTGACCACTACCATCATTTCAAAAAATAAGCTTGGTCAATCAACAGCAAGAGACCCAAGTCCAGAAGTAAGTACTCAATTTCTTTTCTTTTTTCTCATCTAGGTTCATTTATTACCATAAAAGTAACTAAAATGCAATAATTATAACGTATTAGGTTAGCTGTGAAAATTTAAATGAAAAGGGAATTTTTTTGTGATACTCAATATTCTAATATGCACCCATTAAATGTATAACTAATTTAGTCACAGGATACTAATAACTTAATCATTTGCTTACATAAAACTGAAAACTACGGTAAATGACTTCCAATGTAGTCTGAGAAGTCTAAATACAGCTGTAAAACAAAATAACAGATTTGCAAATTACACTGACTTTGGTTGTAAAAACAAAGTAATTGTCTGTTATAACATGCAGTAATTCAAAGGGCAATTCAGATTTTGTATGTTTAAACTTTTAATTTAACCCTCTGTTACTAATTTCAGTTATTATTAGGGTTGATAAAATAACTCAAATATAGTTTCACATAAACTTTCGACATGCCCTTAAAAGGTTCTAAGGGTTATGCAAATAAAATATGAAAACTAAGATGAAAAGAAATATTTTTATTCTTGAGATAAAAATTACCTTGTACTCGGACTAGATAGACTGAGTCACACTGACTCGGTAGATTTACAAATTACCTTGTACTCAGACTAGATAGACTGAGTCACACCGACTCGGTAGATTTACAGACAAACCTTTAACAAAAATATGTAATAAAAATCAGATTTTTTTTGCACAAAATGACTTGTGATGTTTAATAAAAATTTTAATATGTATAGTTTTATGATTACATGGTGGTTGCAAGGTTGGTTAAAACAATCAAAGCAGTATACAGAGGGTTAACAAATACAACTACAGTACATAATAGTATTTGGTGAGCCTGACAGCAAGTATTCTCGATAAACAAGTGCCCTTGAATTAGTACAAATATTTATAATGTTCAGATAAATCTGAACAGGGCTTCATGTACATAACATTACGTATTAACATAGCATTAATATATTTAGAAACTCATCTATGCACAATGCACCAAACTTTGTTAGTATAGACAATATCTCGAACTAAATCTAACTAATACCTTACATAATGTGAAATACTGCTGTTAGGTATCTCTTCTTGTACAAATGGAAGTGTCATATGATTGTTAACATAAACCTTGTACTTCACACACCTGCTTTGACTATTAAACTTGAGTCTTGTGTTTAACAAAATTAAGTTCAAAGTTTTACTATTTCTAACTCAAAACTGTTATTATGTTATGCTTACATTTTGGTAAATCTGGTTTACATCAATCAAAGGTCTGTTGGAACATTCTTGATCATTCCTACAACAGCTTTTCGGTACAGCCTTTTCTCCACCAGCCCAGGAACTTTTGAACCAGTCAGTGTAATTTTGCACTCCACAGCATTTAATCTAAAAAGTGAAACGAACAGAGGTACTATACAGACCTTTCTGACAATTTCCAAATTCTTAATAGCATTAAAAACGGCTCAACACAGATGTTCAGCAACTGCATACATATCTGCAATCTATTAACATTCAGAAAGTTAAAGATACTGAAAATACTTACAGTTAACTGTAACAAATCAAAATCTGCATCTATGCCTGTCTTGCTACCTTTATAACTCATCAACATATTCTTCATGTTGTCTTTAAATTCGTTCTGAATCTTCTGATGAAACAAGTAGGCTGAAATAGCAAGACCTAATTCCACCACAAAAATGAAGAAGAGGAAAGTTGAAAACTAAAATGAAGAGAAATCTGTGTAATTATTTCTTTGTGATGATATATTTGACAATATTGAATCTGAAGTTCTTGATATTTCTTGAACAAGAACATTCTGGAAAGTGTTATCTCTGTTATACAAGCATGTAAATAGAGTAGGAAATTTTAGAAAACTGAAATTAAAAAACAAAGCATATATGTAGGGAATAAGTTTAAATATTCAAGACCAAAAGGACAACCAATAAAACAGCAAATGAGAGCAGCTGAGCATTAAATGGATAGGGTTGCAGTTAGGAAATGTAGGTTAAATTTTCAATAAAAAAATAGTTAGAATATAACAATGTATGTCGGCATTGTCTTTGTTCTATCAAGAAAAAAGAAAAAAATCATTGAAATTTATTATTAAAAAATAATTGAAGTGATGCTACAGAATCGAAAAATATCCAGTGATCTTGATGCTGAAAACTACACAAAATAAACTTAGTCATGTTGTTTGTGTTTCTGAACATAATCAGTTCTAGTCAAGAACACAAATCATGATACAATAAAACAAATGAAAGAACTGAAACAAATTTTATTCCTAAATTAAACCATCCAGTTTGTTTTTTTCAAAAAATATGAAGATTATTAGTTAACCTCAAACAACCACAAAGCCCATTATCTAACATAAAAACCAGCCATGCCAAAAACTTGATAGTTTTCACTTTAAAAATATATTTTTGTATATGAACAATATATTAGTCTGTTCACAACATTTGCTAAATCCATATATTAAATATCCTAACAGGGTTTCAAAGGCAAACTACACAATTGAAAAAGTTATAATTGCTCTTAACTAAGAATTTCAAAGACCCAACTATTTGAACTGCTCTTTACAATACTTTCTTTTATTTAAACTCATTTTTTTTAAATTGCAAGCAGACTGCAAATTCAATACAGATGCCTGTTATTTATATCTCCAAACTCTTTGATTACATTAGTATTTTATTACATTTAACCCTTAAAATCTCAAAGAACATATCTGCCAGCTGATAAGGGTGAATTTTAGCCTAGTCTACCTATGATCCCGGCAATTCCGGTATGAAGTGGCATCTGCTTGTCTGTCAATTTGAGTATATATATAGTAATGAAGAAACTGGCAAACTAAAAAAAGATGCATGTCTACTAAACAATTAATAGATGCTTATAATTTTGTCAGAAAACTATTCTAATGTTGGGAATTATGAATTTGTGAAGCAAACAGTCCTGCAAGTGAGAAAAGTGCTACTGTCACCAAAACATTTCCCTTGATGCAGAGGAAACAGTCTTGTCAGTAACTAATACATTGATACAATACCAACTGTATCAGCTTCAGTGGGCATCACCAGCATAAAAAAGGGTGAAACAAACTCTAAAAAACCTTTTTATAGAAACTCCACATCTCAGAAAGTATACAAAATGCAACACTGATAGCAATTTCAGTGCTTTTCACTTACTGACAGATAAGTGAATGCTACACTAACTCCAACAATCTACTGAAATAGAGGCACATAGGGTGTAAAACAATTACTAGAAAATAACTGATGGAATTGCAAGTGTTTATTGCATTCCTATATATTCATGGGGCCTAGAGTGGGAAAAGCAGTTACCTGGAGAGCTTTTGGTTTGAACATTGGAATTTTTTTTTGTCTTAAAGATAATGTCAAGGAATTGATTGATAAATACTGAATGTTTGGCTTTTAACTTCAGAGTGATGATAATTACCCAACTACAAATGTGTCCTGATATCAGAAATTTGAAATGGAAATGTCTATTACAAACCAGAAGAGAAAATTATTGTGGACAAGCAGCCCTTTCTCACAAAAGGATAGTGTCACTGGATACTATACAGAGTAAAACAAACAAATTTGGAACAAAATTTTGGCTGGCAAATAGACATTGCCTCATATGTTCTGAAACTCACCCATTAGGTCAGAAATTGGTATACAGTATGATACTGAAAATGTTGGCACTGTACAAATGTTATGAACATGGCTACAGACAATTTTTTTTTTTTACTTCATTTGATTTTGCAAAAGAGGTTTGGAAAAAAACAAGCTAATTGGAACAATGAAGAAATCAAGAAGAAAGCTTTCACCATTTGCAATAAACTCACAACCAGAGTATATGCCAGTAAATATTTGAAACACAGTGACTTTACTATGTTGACTGTTTACAAGTGCAAGTCAGAGAAAAATGTATTTGGAGCTATTTTCATGTGTCTGTTGGCAATGAAACCACCGAGAAGAAAAATAAAACAGTCTGTTTGTATAACCAGACAACCTAAGAAGTGAATACTGGATCAGATGGCATGTCAATATTCAGTGAAAACTTATTCATATTAGTGGCCAATTACTGTATTTTATTATGTCCAGACAGTCATCAATTCCATTTGTTTCGTACAAGGCTTCAAGTAGTTTGATTTGATTTTTCACCAAGCACAAATTTCTACAGTTTATTCAAACTTCAACTGTACAATGAAAAAGTATAAACCATTTTTATTTGTTCTTACTAAACTTCATCTACATCAACTTTTGATGTTAAAGCATATGACATTTTTATTCTCATAATGATGTTAATTATTTTAAGTTGTCATGTTGATGATAAAATTCCAAAATGTCAATAACTAAATATTTGGTACAATGTGATTTTAATATATCTTATAAAACTTTGATTTCCACATTACAAATTATTTTAATTTCAACAGAATACATTTAGTATTGCCATTTTTCTTATAAAGACTCTTGTCCTCTGTTTTTCTGGGATCAAAGTAAAGTTGTTTTCACTGAACTAAATGTTATCTATCACATATAGTAACAAAAATCTTCATTTTATCACATGAAATTCAACAATTATCCTTAATATAAAAAAAATTTGAGTTTGTGGTAGTATCCAAATCTTCAACAATTTGTAAATGAAATCTAAAGGTCATTATTAAATGTACTTTCAGCTTGTGAAAGAAACATTGCATGTGCTATTTATATTATGTTTTATTAAACTAATACATCCAGGATGTATTCATTAAATAATGTTTGTACAAAAGTTTTTGATATTTTAAATACGAATGAATTTCTACTTTCAATACAACTTCTTGGGCATTCCATGATTTACAATTTATTCCATTATAACCAGTAATGAGACAAATTGCTGCAAATGGCTCAAACAATAACCAAAAACCTTCCAACTGTGAGGGTTTTTAAAGGAAGTCAAGAATTGAATTTGAGCCACTTATCACAATTGTACGTTAGTCCTTGAGTAGTAGACAAGTACCAACAGACAGGAAATCGGCTAATGTCACTCTTATCTTCAACAGATATTACAAAGTCATCCCAGTATTTATATGCCTGTTAGTCTTACATCAGTTAATGAGAAAAGTTTTGGAAAGTTTGATAAAAATACTTTTTCAGATAGTCAATGTAGTTTCATTAAAGGAAAATTGTCTTAAAATATTTTCATGTGCTTCAAAAATATTAGTGCATGTGTCGTTGAAAATAAAAGGTGTGGATTCAGTGTATCTGGATTTTCAGAAAGCATTTGACAAAGTGACACATAAAAAGGTTTGTAAAGAAATTTTATCTATAGGTGTAGAGGATAAGTTATTTAACTGTATAGAAGAGTGGCAGGATGGAATAAAACAAACAGTTATTATAAATGTATTTCAGCAAACTGGATTAATGCCACAAATAAATACCTCAAGACTTAGTCTTAAAACCTTCACTTTTTTTCACTTATATTCATGATGAATGAAGGAATGGTCAATAAATTACTCAAATTTGTTGATGACCTCAAGGTCTTGGGTGTTGTTGGCTATGAAAAGGATGTTGGTGCTTTACAAAAGGATTTAAATCATTTTGTGAGTTATGTAAATAACTGGCAGGTGGGTTTTAATCATGATAAAAGATATTCATGTAGATGATCATATTTTTTATTATAATTTGGATAAGAATAACCTTAACAGTGTCATGAAAGAAAAGGTTCTTCGTGTAATGGTTGAACAACTCTTAAAACCATCCAAGCAGTGTGCTGTCGTTAGTGGTAGAACAAAGAATTTTAGGAGGCGTATACAGAAACACTAAATACAAGTTTAAAGAGGTTATAATTTCATTGTATAGGTCACTGGTTAGGACACATTTGGAATACTGTGTTCAGTCTTGAGCTCCTTACCTTATGAAAGACATTGAATTGATGGAAAAAGTTCAGTGGATGGTTATTAAAATGGTATTTGGGATGGAGGGGTTTGTCATACAATGATAGACTGAGCTATAATTCAAGGTGAATATGTAAATATGTATAAAACTCAAATACTTTGTGTGTCAAATTGTTTGCTCCATATGTTATGTATTATAACTTATCTCAGATGAGTCTGATATATTAGGTTACTTATATTAACATACTGCAATTTCAAATAGCCAGAAATTTCAATTTAAGTTAATTAAATATTAGTTTATATGTACAAAATTTGATATATGCCAACAAGATTGATACACACAATTCTTTCTTAACAGAAATATATTTTAATATAAATAAAACAATAATACAATTTATAATAATGATTTATGTACAAACATTTTACAAGCTCACAAACAATACTCAGTCTTCTAGTTTGTCTGGAACTGAATATTTTATCAACAGACCAGGTCAACAATAAGCAAATTAATTTTGAGTTGATATTGTTACATTTATCTTAACTGGAGAGCTAGCTAGCTCTATTCGTGGTTGGCCTCGTGCAGTTTATAAGCTCACTTTTTATTAAGAGATATATTTGATGTCCTTGTAGAAATAGTTATATCTAAAGTTAAGTCTCTGAAGTTCAGTGGTGTATAATGTTTGAAATATATAACCGTTCCTTGTTAAATTCTGTAGTTGTCCAATTAATAAGGCTTAATCACAATTACAACTTCCAAGGCTTATAATATATTGACTGTAGTGACCAAATAATATTCTATTACTGTCTCTCGGTGTCTTGAAATGACCAGCTTTTATACTCTTTAGGTGAGATTCTCAAAAGTTCAACAACATTTAAAGATATACCAATGTTTTTACAAAACATATATTGTTGATTATTACTCTTAAGAATCTTCCACAAATTTAAAGAACAAGTGGGACTTGCACACTGCACATTTAACAATATACATTAAATGCATTAAACTGAAGCAAACAGATATCAAAATAAATCTATAACAGTAAACCCAGTTCAAATACTATATAAAACTGTGTTACAAAACTTAGTTCAACAATGAAACTTACCACATACAACAAAACTGGCTGACTTTTGACTGTACAACAACAAGCACTGATACTGACTATGATAATCACGATTCCAACAACAATAAAGACATACTGTGCTACTGAACTGTAGTCTTTTGTCAAATGAGCATAATAGTTTTCATATATTTTTAGCAGCACTCCTATTGCCAGAATTCCAACTCCAGTGATCTGAAATAAATTGTACACATAAAAGTTACTGTTATCTTAAAAACAGCTTATTTGTTGGTTTTTCTGGGTCTAAAAGTACCAAAACTGCACATAAATACTTAATTTTTTTATTTATGATCAAAACAAAAGTAAAAATTATGAAAACCCAGTAAAATAACACAACAGATTTAAACTCTTTATATAAATGGAAAAATGTTATAAACAAGTAGTAAAATTTAGTTTCACTTTCTCAACCCAGTACATTAAAATATATGACAAGAACTACACTTAAACGAAAGTTCAGTATATCACCTAAAACACACAACAATAAAGACTGCACATGTAAAAACAGGTCACATCTTCGGGTAGCTAATATTTTTTTGCATGCCTTGTCTTAACTAATTCTGCTAGTTGATTGCAAACTTAACCATCTAATAATCTAAAAGAATGACTTCTAACACTTTCCTAGTCATTAAATATGATTTATCAAGGCTCTAGACATAGAATATTATACATAATTATAAGCACACCTAGAGCTAAGTTAGCAAGTATGGTCTCTTGGTATATAAGACAGTCACTGTGGAACACTTCTAAAAAAAATGGTGTATTAAAGAGCAACATGGTACTGATGGCTAAAAATTCCAGATCTCTCTTACTGCTTTCTCAATTTAGGCCTTTTCTTTTAAAATATGAAAATTAAAATGTAATGAATACGGGGTGTAGGCTTCACTCCAAAATTCTCTACAACTATTTTGTTTGTCACACTAGTTGTTAACAATTTCATATCATAAGCATAAATCAATCAGTATGCTCAATCTGACATTGCAGCAGAATGTTAAACCAATGAATATACTTGTTGTTGCTGTTGATGAAGACGAAGAAATATGTTGACTATACATTGTGCTAATAGATATAAACTGAATTATTATTAGTGGATTACAGGTGTTAATGCTGATTAAGAAACGTGTGTCATTTCCAGCTCAAAATAAGTACACAGTGATATTTTAAGATAATTTTATATCTAAAAGAATGAATAAAGACACTTTTTAAGTATGTAATCAAATCAAGTTGTCATAATGGTAATCTGTATTTGCTGAGAATGTATCAAGCAAATTATTTAGGCAGAAAATCTTTAGAAAAATCTGAGCACATTCTGGCAAGAAACAAAATTGCCAATGAAATATCACAAAATTTCCCAAAGTTTTAAATCAGAATGAATTTAGTTACTGTATACAAGATATCAAAAACTTTAGCACTGCTCAATTTGTAAAGATGTATGAAAAAGCAATGCTAAAACTACAAATAAAAACCAGCATCCAAATTGTAAGTTAAATTTATAAAAATATTTTTGCCTGTAAAAAATTTAAAGTGTGTAATCAATTATTGATATAAAATTCCAAATGGTTCACTACAAGTTTTTAAACTAATCTGAATGTAGATGAAATTAATAGCTTTCCTTGCGAGTGTGAAAATAGTTTATTTGTTGATACTTCTCAAACATTGTTATTGGTAACTTGGACATTACAAAAGATAAAACGATACTTAAATACTCAAAAAAGATCTCATTACAGAATAGTCACTAAATGTAACAAAAATATTCTAAAATCTATTGAAAACAATACTGATAAATATATTTTAAAACTTAACTATATAATATCTCACCCACTTAAGTTTCTGGAATAGAAAGTTACGTACTTATAAAAATAAAATTTGAATTATCCTATTTAAAATCAACAAAATATCATACAGATTTATCATTTCATCAATTAAAAAAATAAGATTAAAGAATTGCAAGAAAATGTTACACTTCCCATTGATAAAGCTAACTGTAATTTTGGTTTCATTTTTAAAAATTTTTATGCAGCAATCATAATAAAAGAAAACAATAGCACAGAAACATTTAAACTTATTAACCAATCTAAAGATACAGTAATTAATAATTTCATTGAAGCTTAATAAATTTTATCCTAAATAAAATTCTTTATTCTTATAAAATTCTATATGCTATTCCCAAACTCCATAAATCTCCAATTAAATTTAGATCTATTTCTAATTCAATAATAACAATTATTAAACAACTGGCCAATTTAATAAATAAACTACTTAACATTTTATCTGATAAAATTTAAAATAAGTGTTAATTAGAGAAAACATGTTTGAGATAATAAAGAATAATCAACGCATTTTAGAATACTCAAGAAACTGTGAATAAATAAATATTCAAACATTTGACATCACAATTCCATTAAAAGATTTAGTTTTTAAGTTCATTAATGGAAAAGTTCTGTTATCCTTTCATAGAACTGGAAGAAAGAAAATTTAGTAAAGAAAAAAAAGTTAAGTTTCTACATTTACCATGATTATATATTTTTCAATAATCAGGTTTTTAAGCAAGTAATAGGAGTTTAATGGGTGCTAACTATTTTACTTGTATCAACAGTTATCTTTACTTTTATAAAAACAGGTTTATCAAAAACTACAAAATCCAGGTATTTTTCTTTAACTTAGATATATAGATGATTTAATTAGTATAAATATTCCTGAAAAAAATGTTATTAACACTATTTATCTGAGAGATTTAAAACTTAAAAATATTTCAATATCTAATACATAAGCACATTATTTAGATTTAGAAATTAAAATAATTTATAAGAACATCAATATAAATATTTTTTGATAAAATATTTTGCCTTTCCAATATATGGTGTACCCTCTTCTAATAGTAATGTACCATATAGATGGTTATAGATGTAGGACACTGTGGACTCAAGTATCCAAATTATAACCTCACAATTATTTAGACTATGTAAAGTCTGTAATAAATTACAATTTTATTTGTAATGTTGAAATATTGATATAAAAATTAATATAAAATGAATTTAATAGAGAAACTTTAAATAGAGCTAGATAATTATCCATGGTACCAAAGCATTAGTTTCACATGTGACATATGCATGATGTCGTATCTGCACCCTGAAAATAGAGAAAAAAAGTTTTCCATCAGAGGAAACAGATGTGAAATGGAAAAATTGTGACCCCTATTGCAAACCTACTTGCACACATGATAAAAATTTTGTGTAGTGGTTGCACATCATGTATTAAAACAAGTTTTCTAACATCATGTGAGCAAGAGTTCCTTTAAAGTATGATAATTAAAATATTCTGTAATAAATATAAAGAAATAAAATTTTAAATATTTTATTAAAAAGCTCTGATGATTATTTTAATTGAAAATCAGGTCATTTGATGGCATTGCACTACTTTATGTGGATGAACACTTTACTGCATATAAAGACTTATCTAGAGTATGAAAATTAATAATTACAGTAAACTTAATGGGTGGTGGTTGGGAGTTACACTAGTTAGTTTAGATAACTGGTTGGGATCCTTCAAACTAGCATAATTTATTTACTAGGCTACCAGTTAGTGTCTTGATACAATAATGGGGGCTGGAATGCTAACTTTGAAAAGTTTATTTATCTTACTTACCCCCAAATGAGTTTTTTTACTTATTTATTTACTTCTTATTTTTTTCACTTAATCTTTACTTTTGAGAGTAGTCATCTTCCCACAACTGTCTGCAGGCAGTGAAGGGTGGTATAGATGTAGGACACTGTGGGCTTGAATACTCACATCTCAATCTCCTATTTCAAATTTCTATTATTTTCACTTATTTTATTTCTTTATACGAGACTGGCAAATGGAGGTTAAGACTGATAGATGGTGTATCCCAACCACAATGTAGGTCCTACTTTTTCAGTCACCTCCAAAACCTAGGGTACAATAATTAAATACTCAAAAAGATCTCAATACAGAAGTCACTAAATGTAACAAAAATATTCTAAAATCTATTGTAAACAATACTGATTAGTATATTTTAAAACTTAACTATATAATATCTCCTTATGAATACCTTACTGCATATAAAGTACATTACATCCTACATTACAGCATGTTCTCTGGAAAACCTTCAATTGGTGGTTTTTATTTTTGCTTTGGCTTGTTTTGGATTATGATAAACTATATACTGTGCATATGTGCAACGGAAAGAAGTAACCCTAAAATAAACAATATTTCCATGGTGTTTTCATGCTACTAATGAATTTGGTACAGAAATGAAGTGTCTCTACTTTTCAAAACTTCTCCCTGTGTTTTGAGAATGAAGTTTCGCCCTTTGTACAACAAGAAATATTCACAAGTTTAATGTCATGAAAAAGGTTTTCTAATTTATTAATTATACAGCTGTTAATATTACTATTGTGAATTAAAAAACAACAAAGCCCAAACACTGACATCTAAAACACTCCATGAGTGAGACAGGTCCAGTTTGACTAAATTCTTTGCTTTCTTATCCAGCTACCTATTAATGCAATTAAGTGTTCTTCTCCCAATCCCTAACAATGTGATTTCATTATATAATTAAGGCAATCTTTTATGCAGTACCTTCAAAATCTTTCTACAGATCTATGCCTACCACGTCCATATTCCTTCCAGATAACAAGTAACATCCTCAAAGAAGATCAATACATAAGAAAAGAAAGATTTTCCTCAAGTAAATCCATTTTTGCTTTCTTTTATGATGAATTTTGCTACATGCTTTGGCAAAGCTCCATTCTTCAAGCACTAGAACATTCTTCACTACAGAGATAATTATTAGCAGCTTCTGACAAATAACTACACTACTAATTAAGATTAAAAGTAAAAATCAAACTGGTAATAAATACAAATTAAGCACGCTTTTCTTACATTCATACTTATACAGATTACAATGTACTGTTTCATCAGAATGATTTCCAGGCCAACTTATCTCCTCCTTCTCTTTAAAAATAGGAAAGACATTAGCAACTCTTCTTCATTTTTGAGGCATCTGTCCACTATATAGACCTATTAGAAGTAAGACAATTATCTATTCAACTGTTAATCTCTTTTAAAACCCTGGAGAAAAACCTTGCCTAATCCTCGTATTTTTTCAATTTTTAACTCTGTTATTCTACTTACCATCAATAGTTTACCATTTACATCATTCAGGTAACATTTTCCTTGAATTGCTTAGAATCACAAACTTTACCAATAAAGACCGATGAGAACATTTAAAAGGTATAACCAGCTTATAATCTTCACAAAATTTATGTCACCAGCATTCTTTAAAAGTACAACCCTCATTTCAATATTTTACCTACCTTCAATATATTCTTTTAAAAACATCCTTGCTGTTAGTTTTGACATTATCAGACATATTTCTCATCCTTCTTATTTCTAAACTTAATTTTAGCCAAATCTATAGCTTTCCAACAATTCTGTTAATCTTTCATCCTATTTGTTGATCTAAACTTTTGATATTTAGCTCTGATTTTCTCCTCTTTATCTTTAGAAAGCCAATTATATTTTATCTCCCTAAAACATGCACATCTTGAATTAAAAGCATTGTAAATTAAAATTATGTTCAAATACTTCAAGTCCATCCATCAGTTTTTAACTATCTAAATTCACTAATGACACATCTCCAAATTGGTTTTTGAGTATTAATTATTGTACTATGGTACATGGATTTTATAATATGCGAGTCATTAGTTAAAGTAGAGATCTTTATGTACATCAATGTTACTAGCTATGTTCAATTTGGGAGACTGGACTTTAGTTAAAATACAACTTATTAAGCTTGGACATGTACATCATGTCAAGTTTTTCTAGCAGTTATTTTAGTTACCTAATGTACATTGACAGTAATTTTAAGTCCAAAGCCAAAAACATTACTAGTATTCCACATTTAGGCTTATAGAAAATCAGTTGTCCTTCTTTTTCATTGTGTAACTTAAAAACAAATTCCCTTGCAAACATTTATGACTTATCTCACTTTACAAAACCATTTTCTAGTAAATAAATGGGTTGAAACAGTTACTTATAATATAAATATTCTTTTGGTAACATCAGTGAAGCTTTTAGGAACAAATAAGAAATTATTAACGATAAAAACTGTCAATTTCAAACATCTCCATTCTAAAATAAAAATTGTAAAAATAGTAATAAAATTATTTGTTGAGAGCCGAGCTACAAACATTAATACGTATACTCAAACTCCCTTACTTAATAAGTTATTACTGTGACCATGAGTCATACTAATTTAACTAATCGGTGTATAATACATAAATAATAATACTTAATATGTAAAACAGTATAAGATACAACTAATAGTAATATTATTTACCACTGTTACGTTATTCAATACAAGTATCTCATTCTTACCAAAAATATTATGTTATAAACGATCAAAAATATCTTAATGCAAGTTATTGCGACATTTGTTTGAAGACTTCTTTTCACTCTTTCTTCATCCATATTAGCATACAGAGATTAACTTCAAATTCGATGGAATAAAAATCGGAACAAGTCTCACTAGTGTTTAAACTTAAAAATATTTATTTAACTAATACTCAATTCGAAGCTATTATACACTTCCTAACGTAAAACAACCCTTTACTGAAACCAAAAAGTTACTAATAAGTTATCGCACACAGAATTCTTCGTACTTTCAATTTAACGTCATAGAGGACTCTAATTTGCATGAAATGCCCAATCTTTATTGAAAAGAGATAAACATAGAGAAAAATTGAAAAACTATTTTAGTGATCAACCATTCATATAGATGAAAGCTTAAAGTTATGAATTAGGTTTCGATCATAATTTATTAACTTAAAAACTGTTCATTTAATTGAGAAGGAAATAAACTGGTAATTCAAAACCCAGAATACAAAGATGATCATGGTATTTGACAATTACCACCAAAAAGTCACAATTAATGTCTTTTGCAAATAAGTAATTTCTTACTATCCAATTACTTTGATTCACAATTCATCTTAGAAATATCTGAGGGTAAAATTAGAAAGTTGTTATTATTTGTTTCATAACACGAATGGGCAGAAGTGCAACAGAGAAGAGCACTTCTAGGGCTCGACCTTTCCCTTCGATACAAAGTTTTAAAATTGTCCATCATGTGTGTGTGTGTGTATATATATATATTTAACATACATACACACACTAGAAAGTGTTTTATTTAAATATCTATCTCTAATCTGAATAGCATTAGTAAGTTTACGGATATACATGGCAAGCTTTTACGGTTGGTTTTTCTGCGATGTATAGAGCGCAGATAGTCCATTGTGTAGTTTTATACTAAAACAAAACACAAACTTATTGTTTTTATGTTACTATAGCTAAACAAACTAATTCAGCTAATGAAACTTTATTTCAGACAATAATTTGTAGCAAATTACTTAAGAGAAGAAAAACTATCGTTTTCTTGTCAAAGATTTAGAAACTCTTTAGGAGTAATTATTACAAAAGTATATTTAGTATTATGTCTTATATTTTTAGGACTGACTTAGAAAAAATATAAGACATGATATTAAATACACCAAAAATAGTTTCATATTTTATAACGCGATAAATTATAAATATATAAACATTTTAGTACATAATATAGATATTGTTATTTTCTCATCAATTGTCCCCAAGTGGCACGGCAGTACGTATATCTGCTAAGTTACAATGCTTGAAATCGGGTTTTAATGCCCATAGTGGATATAGCACTTATAGTCCATTGTGTCGCTTTTTGCTTAATTACAAACAATCAATCTTATCAACTATGTCATTTAGAGATCGGTGAATTAAAACTGAGCCTTCTCCTTAACTTCTTAAACAAAACCCTGGTGTGATGTTTGTAAATGGTGATTTTTATGGGTAATCTGCGCCTTAACAGTCGTTAAACCACATACGTTGCTAATTACCTTAATTTTAAAAACAACAACAAATACGTATGTGTATATATATTTTATAACCATAATTTTATAAGCCAAATCAAAACACATTAAAATTAAACAAAATACACTGCACTTAAAAAAAAAAATCCTAGGATACAAGCTACAACGTGGGATTATAAAATGTATGCTAGGTTTTGGAGGTGCTGAAGAAATAGGACCCAGACTGCGGTGGGGATACACCGTTCATCAGTCTTTACTTCCAATTCGCTAGTTTCATATAAGAAATAGACACAATTAGATTAGAAATCACGATAACGAGTTGTGGGCGCTCAAGTTTACAACATACCACATTGATATCACCCTTCCCTGCCTCCAGACAGTTGTGGGAAGGTGACTGCTCTTCCAAGTTAAAATAAGAATAACAAAAAGATAAACATAAAAATAAAAATAAGTAAAGAAGTAAGTGAGATGAAACTTGCCTCTTGAAATTAGCATTCCTGCTTCTAGTATGGCAGAGACACTAATTAACACAACATTGAATCATATAAGTATACTAAGTTTACTATAAATGTCGTGCTTTTATGTGCGGCTCAAGTTGTACGTCCGCAAAAAGTAGTGCAAAGTTCTTAAATGATCTTATTTTTAACTAAAAATAATCATAACTATAACTATACGCAACAAAGCTACCCTACTATTAATCCATAAGTTACAATTAAAATGAATTTTACAATTCTTGTATATTTCAGGCAAGAGGATTCCAGGATGTATTCAAATTAAACTTGAATGGACCAAGGAAAAAGAGTGCGCATCAAAGCAATACAAAATAAAGCGCTTCCTTACCTCACTACAAGCAAAAATGGACAGAGATTCATTGGAAGTGTACACTGAACAAAAAATAATAACAAGCTGACCTGATGATTGATATCTGAGATAATCAACCTTATCCATCTTGTCATATATAAAATCTAGATATATCTAATTCTCTTGGAATGTCACCACTTATGCCATTGTTGATTTTGGTTAAGTAAAAAGAGAATAC
This sequence comes from Carcinoscorpius rotundicauda, assembly GCA_011833715.1. Taxonomy (NCBI): domain Eukaryota; kingdom Metazoa; phylum Arthropoda; class Merostomata; order Xiphosura; family Limulidae; genus Carcinoscorpius; species Carcinoscorpius rotundicauda. Next base: position 80,604,280 of record CM022401.1, on the reverse strand, counting down.
AATGTGTCTTCTACATCTTGAGATAATTAACGAGGTTGGAATACCAGAATAAATTTAACGAATTTTCATATAATTGTATGGTGAGTTATAAACCACTGAGTCTTGATTCTCAGACTGTGCTGAAACTAGTATTTCCCACAGATGTAAGGAAGGAAATTCTCCAGAATTTGCAAAATACAAGTAATGGAAAACACCAAGTTCTTACTTGCACTTGAGCCAAAGTTCAGTTGCAGTTCTGCTGAAGCATTTGGCTAAAGAGTTTGAGTGTTTATTAAAATACATTACGGTTGGTACTTCCCATATAGGGAAGAATAAAGAAAATTATTTGGTGTCCTCTATATAGATTTGCCCAGGATATTTCTGGTACTTTTAGGGAGACTGAAGGAGATCATTGGTTCATACTGATCATCACTGACTACTTCACAAAGTGTTTCATAGTTCATCCGTTGATTGATGTGTCAGTACTGTTCATATCTGTTGTGTTGATGGAGTACTAATAGCACACCTTAAATAACTGAATAGTGATTCGTACTTATGTAGCTGTTCATAATGATTCACAGAAGGAAGTGCCGAATCTGCAGGCTATATTCAGCAACAGTTCGTGGTAGAGGACAGTAAACAGGTACGATATACAGGAGTATAGAAAACAAACTGTGCATATATGTGTTTCGTAGATCCTATAGGTGATGAAAATGCAGTATGCAAGCTGTACGACTTTACAGAGTTTCATTCAAACTAATGTTTCCAGTATTTTGAATACAAATACTCTTGCAACACATCTGACTTTTGTGAATAATAGACTTGTATACTTCGTTAAAAGTTCGCAACATTTCGTTTAGATTCATTTAGTAAGTTTGATATTATAATCAACATTAGTTCTTCAATACAGACCTCTTATAAAATGTAGTGTATGCCTACACCTGCTCTATTAGTTCAATCTGGATAGATAAGCCGTAGACATAATGTGTTGTTGCCATTCCCACCTCCCACATATGTTGCAGTATCTGCCTGAATGGTAAATGTACCTAAAAGTTTTCTCTTGCAATGAGATATGGACGTTCCAATAACTTGTGATGAAGTAAACTACAGTTGAAGCAGGGGCTCCTTTCCTTGCATTATTGACACTCAGGATTTTAACTCCTGTTAATTTGGTGCAAACCGACAACTAGACTTGATTACCTCTATTGGCCCATATGAAACCATATGTGATTTGCTCACCACCGGGTATCGAGGCCTAGTTTCTCGCCTTGTAAATCCGCAGACATACAGTGGTGCCATTGGGAAGTATCTGTATATGGTTTAGGAAATAAAATTACAATTATTATCATTATTTTCATTTGTTTTAGGAAGTCTTAAGTTGGGTAGAATAAATAAGAGTTATATTACAACTGATATGACAAACGTTTCTCAAATATGTCAAAATTAAAACAAAGATTCTTATCTTCTATTATCATATTTCCAGCTTTCTTCCACATTGCATTACAAGTACGTTTTCATTCAATCTAAACACTATCTTTATGCTAAAAAGATTGAAACAAAATATATTTAGTCCTATTGTGACCTGTATAATTCTGGAAATGTTTCCAACTGTTAAACATGTCAGTTAGAAAAAATAAAATAATAATTAAACAATATAATTTTCAACGTAAAATAAATCCGAGTATTAAAATTCTATATTAGAGTATATTATTTATTCTTAAAAAAAAAACATTACTTTATTTCCAATATAACTTTATTTTCTGTGTGGATTTCTCCTCTGTCAAGACCACTTCCTTCCCAAATACATTTATTAAACATTATCTTAGTTTTTTGATGGATTTTTTCATGTGTAGTTATTATACAGGGTGGTCGCTAGAAAAGCGGAAAATTTGAGGGTCAGATGAGATCATGAATAAAATGCGTGCTTACTCATTTCTATTTTGATTTCTTTACATCATGAATAAAATGCATGATTTTAATATCATAAAATGCATTTTGAGCATCTATGAGTGTAATATAACATATGCCTTTAAAAAACTTTGTAAAAGTTATTCTTTGCAAAAATAAATAGCTGTTTGACAAATTTTCCGCTTTTCTAGCGACCACCCTGTATTAGTAAACTCTAATATAACAATAGGAAAACAACAACAAAAACACACACACCTTAAAAACAAGCATATCCCTTTACAACAGCTGAGACGATTGAAACATTGATAATAAGAAAAATAAGTTATTTCACGAATGTTAGACAAACTCAAGATCTGCCCATTTGTTCAGGCCGACTGGGTATTTTGCACCCACAACTTGAAAAACAAACTATATGAAACTCTCTGTCTCTTTCTCTCTAGGTGTTTGAGTATATATATTTGTGTACCAAGGAGGGTCAGGTACACTAGACCTCCTCTTCCTTCCACTACTTAGTTGGAATAGCCTGATTAATTTATTTAGTTCATTTAGAATAAATACAAAATGGCTAAAGAAATAGCATAACTGTAAACCTGGTCTTTTTCAGGGCAATGTCCATTTATAGTCTTCTTTCATTTTATTTATTTTAATAAGTTTAGAACGTAGGCGGCCTGTTTTATTTTAGCATTATTTTATTATTATTATTTTAAATTTGATTTTATCTTGAGAAACGCTGCGAATGTCCATGACCTTTAATAAAAATTAATTTTCACGGTTGTAACTATGTATTAGATGTAACGATCCTAATAGGGACTACTTTCGTACTCGACGCATGTTAAATGCATGCTTAACGAAACCTCAGACATAAAGCCACCTAGCTCAATAAATAATTGTTTAAAAATACACGAAGCTTTAGTTAAAACTTCTTCCTAGTGTATGCGTAGTTGTAAACTATACTCGTGCTTTTTCTAGCGCATTAATTAAAAATGCTACGTGAGAAGTTCCCAACTTTGCTGTTGCATATTGTTACTTGTTTTGGAATTTCGCACAAGGCTACTCGTGGGCTATCTGTGCTAGCCGTCCCTAATTTTGCAGTGTAAGACTAGAGGGAAGGCAGCTAGTCATCACCACCCACCGCCAACTCTTGGGCTACTCTTTTACCAACGAATAGTGGGATTGACCGTCACATTATACACCCCCACGGCTGGGAGGGCGAGCATGTTTAGCGCGACGCGGGCGCGAACCCGCGACCCTCGGATTACGAGTGCACGCCTTAACGCGCTCGGCCATGCCAGGCCTGCATATTGTTACTCGAGTTGCTACTGTTGATAGTTGAATTTGATGTCTAAGTGAATTTACATTACCGTACTTTAGCAAGTTTTAACAGTGGACAATTACTGTGGTAAATTTCCACACTTGACGACAACTGTGTTCTTTCTACTGTTTCTTATACTTGGCTGAAATCATAAGTCTGTATTCAATATTAATTACCAGAGCTTATATCACTATTTCATATAGCTATTGCTATTTTTAAATAGTTAGTGTTAAGATAACGGCTGTAAATACTGTTGATAATTGGCGATTTATGCCAAGTGTGTCTCTGATGTTTATTTTTCATGCTTATTCATGAAACCTATTCTAGCAAACACTCGTGCACTAGAGGCTGTTGAAGAACACACAATTACGTAATGTCAACTTAACAAGGTAAGCATGTTATTGTGTCCTTTTACCTTGTATTATCTCAGAAGAAACATTATTCGTTTTGACTAGATTGTTACTACTCATATTTTGTTAGATTACACTGTGACACTGATGAAAGCCGGTCAATAAATTTATGATATACGATCTTTGCCTTCTAGATGGTCCTGTGAGAACAACTTGCATTTTGTTTTTTTATACTTGGAAACTAGTACGTGTTTATTCTTTATTGTGCATTTGTTATATGTATTGAATAAGTTCATTATGGTGGTTGGGTGGAAAAAAGTTAATGCAACAGTAATCTGTTGTAAAACACGTAACATTCAACTCAACGCATATGCATGTACGTAGTCAATATTTTTATCCATATATGGAAACATAACAATTTAAGAAACGAGATAAGTAAGAATTGTTAACTTAGAAAGGTGGAATAGATACCGTCAGAAAAGTACTATTTGGTTATTGTTTTGTTACTAGGTACAAAGCTTCTACATAAAGGGCTATCTGTTCTCTGCCCACCACTGGTATCGAAACCCAGTTTCTAACAGTGCAAGTCTGCAAACATATTACTGTGTCACTGCAGAGGGGGAGGTGCGAAAAGTACAGAAAGAAGTTGGATCAAAATTCAAAAGATTATACTTTGAAGCCTACAACTAGAACTTCTAAAGAGAGAAACAAACGAGGTTTGAAATAATCTACTTTATTTTTCACTATACAAAACCATATTTTGGCTCCACTAAAATTAATAAGTACTGTAGATATATAAAATAGGAATTCGTAGCTTGCGAAAATACTGTATACACTATTTACAGCCTTCTTTGTTTGTATTCTTTTAAGAGTCCCTAGTTGTAGGTTTAAAATATAATCTTTGCATTTCGACTTAATTTGTTTCTTTACTTCTGTTCCCCCTTTTTAAATTAACAATTTTTATTAATCTTGTACTCTATCATAAGTGTTATATATTTCTGAAATATGATGTAATGGATTTATTATAATATATTTATTGTAATATGTATGATTTTTCAGTTTAATACATATTTGAAAATGCATGTAATATTATTGTTAAATGTGTACAGCGAAAGTCCCGCCTGTTCTCTAAATTTGTAGATTTTCGAGCAATATTTTGTGTGTATGCCTGTATTATTTCCAAACAAACATTCGAGAACCTCGTCTTTAACTTAAATACTCGAAGCGCGGAAAGACAGTTTAATATTGTTGGTTTGATGCAATTAGAATACTCTACACCCTGGAAATTGTAACTGTGATAAACGTTTGTTAATAGGAAAACTACAGATGTTTTATCAGGAATGTTTATAGATTTTGAACAGTTTCAGTGAATTAACTTCAGACGTTAATATTTCTATGAGGATATTATATCTTCTTGTTGTGGTTGGGGGAACATGTGTGAATAAGCTATCTAGGTCCCCTCTAAGTGAAGTGTACCTGTGTATCAACATAAAATTAATTCGTTCATCGTGATCGGTCGATAAAATTATCAGTTCCAGACCAGATAGAAGACTCAGTGCTGTTAGTAAAACTTTCTTATACAAATTATTATTTGAAATAACCATTTGTAATAGCCGTTATTATAAACTAAATTAATGCTTTTCTGTTAAAAAGAAAATTGTGGGTATCAATCTTATTGGGAAGACTTATCGACATTCATTTAATCTTTGAACTGCCCGGCCTTTTGAAATCGTAACACATAGCATTAATTGGAGACTCGCCTGAGATAAATTATAATATAATGGCGATTTTGAACAATATGAGCTTTCAGATCCTTGAAACAAGTTTTTTTTTTATTATTATTCCACTTAAAAAGGAAGTGCGACAAGCTAAAGATGGTATAAATGGAAAGATATGAGCTAGAAGGAAACAAACTAGTTAGTGGTTTACAAAGGTTAAAAACTTTTGCTCATTTTGCTTGTGTAAGTAACGAATATTTGGTTTGTTTGAATGGGCTTTCTGTGCTCTACCCACCATAAGTACCGAAACGCAGACATACCGCTGTGCAAGTGAGAGACTAGAAACAAATATATTTGTTTGTTTGCAGAATTTTGCAAAAAGCTACTCGAGAGCTATCTGCACTAGCTATCCCAGATTTAGAAATTACAGACCAAAAAAGAAAAGGCAGAAAATCAACATCACATATTGCCAATTCTAAGGTGTGTTTAATCAAAGAATTGGATTGACCATGACGTTATGACTCTCGCACAGAACATGCCAAAGAAAAATGTTTTAGAAGACATTCAAAGTTAAAAATTGACTATATTACGTTTTAATCAAAAGATCGATAGTATGGGTTGGGAGACGAATCTGATCCTCATTTATTGAAACTGAGAAAATCAAAATTCCAGAGGAAAATGTATAGAATTACCTAATTCATATTTAACTCGACTTCAAAATAACTCCCTTTATTTTCCTCAGTCAAATTCTTCCACTTGTCGTGACAAAGGAAATGATGATTGTTTGTTTGTTTTGAATTTTCGTGCAAAGCTACACGAAGGCTAGCCGTCCCAAATTTAGCAGTGAAAGACTAGAAGGGAGACAGCTAGTCATCACCACCCACCTTGAACTCTTTTACTACCGAATCGTGGGATTGGCCGTTACGTTATAACACCTCCATGGTTGAAAGGTTTTCTTTTATTTCTAACAAAGCTACTCGAGGGCTGTCTGCCCTAGCCATTCCTAAGTTAGCAGTGTAAAACTAGAGGGAAGAGAGCTAGTCATTACCACCCACCGCCAACTCTTGGGCTGCTCTTTTACTAACGAACAGTGGGATTAACCGTACACATTATAACGTCCCCACGACTGAAAGGGGCGAGCATATTAGTGTGATGGAGATTTGAGCCTTCAGAATACAAATCGAGCGTCCAAACTACCTGGCTATGCCAGACCTAAGAAGACTATTGTTGTAATGTGTTTTATTGTTGGGCGGATTTTTTAATATTACTTTACGGAAATACCACGAAGATCAATCCATATAAGGAGACCAAGTTAATTTTATTTGTTTTTTTAATGATCTTTGATATAGGCTAATTTTACGTGTTAATTTTTTTACAAAATACTTTCAATAATCGGTGGGTGGTGATGACTGGCTGCCTTCCCTCTAGTCTTACACTACTAAATTAAGGACGGCTAGCACAGATAGCCCTCACGTAGGTTTGTGCGAAATTCAAAAACTAACAAACAATCAAACCCGCGATCCTGAGATTACGAATCGCACGCCTTTTACCACCTGGCCATGCCGATCCCCAACAAATAGATCTACTCTCATTGAGTAACTTACTCTGTAACTGACAATGATTAACTAACTAGGTATATAATTTTCATGTTACGTTAGCTTTTTACGCTTTCCAAGCAGCTTCTAGTTTTTACAGGGGCCTAAAAATTTCACGAAATTCCGAGATTTACACGTGAAAAAAAACAAACAAAACAACTCCTAGTTGATAAAAGTATTTAAATAATAAACAAATAGCACACAATAGTAATACCAAATTCCTCTATTTTAATCAGGTGATTAATTTGCACGTATAAATATACAACCGAAAGTTCAATGCGATAAGATAGACATGTATAACTAGTCTAATTACATTATACATACAAAAAATCAGATAGTCTTCAAGTTTGTTTTTCACAAGGATGAAAAGCTCTTAAAATGTCTGGTTAATAATCTTTCAAAACGTTAATAGCTTCTTCTTAATTGTTTGTTTGTGTTTCTTATAGCAAAGGGCTATCTGCTCAACCCACCGAGGGGAATCGAACCCCTGATTTTAGCGTTGTAAATCCGGAGACATATTCTTCTTAATATTTAGGATTTTAGTAGCAACGTAACTCTCTCAGATGAGAGACCTTATTCCTATCACCACAACATATCACCTGTACATCATCGAATTATTCCAAGTATTTTCATAAACTCAAGAACCCTTCTTATATGCATATAAAAAATCTATGGAAGTCAAAGTTAAACGTCTGGAAAATAATGCATTAACAAGAAAACTTTTTTTCAGTGTTTCTATTTTCTGTACAGTGTAGACAAATCCGTTCGAGGATGGGGAAATGCTCCTTTTGTACTTCAGTTCAAATAATTAAAAAGGGTTTCTTGCACTCAGAGAATTGACCTTTCTTGTTTCTTCTAGGCATTTTTCTCGTCTCTTACCCTCTGGTATTTACGAAATAATACTACTGTATTAATCAATGTTACATGATTTATTATAAGTAACGTCATATCATAAACGCATAATCAAAATGTTGTTTTTGTTGTCTTTAATTAAGAATAAAGCTACACAATGGACTATTTGTACTCTTCCCACTACGGGTATCGAAACCCGGATTTTAGTGTTGTAATTCCGCAAACGTACTGCTGTGTCATTGGAGGGCATCAAAATATTAATTTAGAAACAAACTTAAAACCCTCAACAACTATTTTTTTAATGTAGCTTTATATAATAAACTCTTTGACCCACATTTATTTAACAAGCTCTGTATTTAAATATTATACTTAAAAATGGATATTTAATATTATAAAAACATTACTTGCTACAAACTTCATACTTGAAATAATTAATATCTTCGAAAATATCCTGAACCATTTATCGAACACTTTTAAAAAAATAACGTTTCATTGTTCATTGCTAGAAAGTTCTTTTCAAATTAGGCCCGGCATGGCCAGGTGGGTTAAGTTGTTTGACTCGTATTCCGAGGGTCACGGTTTCAAATCCCCGTCGCATCAAACATGTTCGCCCTTTCAGCCGTGGGGGCGTTATAGAGTGTCAGTCAATCCCACTTTTCGTTGGTAAGAGTAGCCCAAGAGTTGGCGGTGGGTGATAATGACTAGCTGTCTTCCCTCTAGTCTTATTCTGCTAAATTAGGACGGCTAGCGCAAATAGCCCTCGAGTAGCTTTACGCGAAATTCAAACCAATTACTAACAACAACAAAAAATCATTTTTGGACATTTCTTCAAATTAGACGATGCCAAACATCAACATTCAAATTCATGACAATAATTTAAAAATCTTTCAGGTATCAATTTTTTCTGAGGCCTAGAAGATGTACGTTTTCTCCTAGACTGAGTGGACGCGATTTGTTTTCAGATATTTCACAGAATGAATTTTATTTAAGTTAGCATATTTTATATAACTTTGATAACGAACCGTGACTAGTTAGTTATGGTGGTTGGTCTTATGGACTTACTAGATAAACGTCTCTTTTCAGAAGGGCTGGGAGAGAATATACTATGCCCAAAGAAATTCTGCCGCAGACAGAAATCAGAGAGCTAGAAGAAAACCTGATTTCACAGATCAGGTGCCGAAAAATTCTACCCGAAACGTGTTTGAAATATGTGGCTAGAAAGGAATATAACAACTGGTTATTACATGAATATTGTTCACTGATGTCGTTCAATGGAAAAATGTATGTCTGCAATGTATAAGGTGTGGTTGCTAGGACGGGAAAGTTGCATATTTGACTGTCAAGGTGACGATGTGCAATTATGAAAACTATTTTACCTACATTTACCTGTAACAGAGCGTCATTATTCATATTAGCTTTTATCGTTACTTCGACCATATTCTCCGCCCAAGGAATGCAATATAATTTAAAGTACCTGATATACAGGTTCACAAAAAAAGTAATACTTTTCGAAAGATTTTCTTATAATTTGGTATTTTATGTTTGGAATTATCTTCAGTTGACCTTTCACATTATTCAACCTTCTTTCATTTTTATTTTCACTTTAAAAATATAGATTTCTTAACTCGCTAAGGCTAGTTTGTCACATATCTGCTTTTGACCATTCATAAGTAAGTCAACTTTAAAATTCCACAGACTTCACTCAACTGTTCATATTACTCTTCTTCAAAAGCACGTCTTATTTTAGCTAGTTCTTTTATTTTGCCATAACAATAAACACCACCAACTTTTATTTCTAGTTCTTATTGCTATCAACCTTGATCTCACAGAAATTTCACTAGTTTTCGTTTTTAATACATTTTTAAATTTCTATCCTTGATTGTGGCTTGGGTATTTTATGACGGGCTTGGCACAATATTTCAGCAATAAGAAAAAAAAAACAATTACAATATGTTATGTTCACAATCCAATTCAAATATTTTTATTGAAGGTAGTGATTGACACTCACTATGAAGGGCGTGTTCTAGAATAATATACCATGCAGTTCAGCAGATTTTCTGCATAAGCAGCCTAGTATTTACTTTGAGTTTTGAACTCAGCTCCATGGAGTGCTCAATTTCCCACAAGTTAAACTTATGTCACAGTTCAGTCATTGCGTGTTTCCCTGTTTAAGCACTCACTGACATGAAGTGTCAACTTGTCAAAATGTACAAGAGGATATTGCACTGTCTGTCTCTAAACAAGTTCATTCCAAGCAACAAACTGTATAAAAGTCTTGATAAAATGGTCCAAATCCTCCTTTGTGATACACTTAAACACCAATTAACTTTCCTGTTTCATATTTCTCCATAGGTAAATGATGTTACAGACAGGTATCTGCAATCTGTTTCTCTACTACTATAATGATGAGATTGTTTATAAGTGTTTTAAAACTGTAGGTTCTATAAATACTATGCAAGAAATAAACAAATACATTTTTATTCACACATACAGTGTTAATCATTCCTAACTAGTGAGATTATAATTCATTACATTATAGAGAGAAGAATTCCCAAATAGTATTTGTATCACTCCTTGTTAAAGTATGATCTTACTTCTGTAAACAACAACACACAAATGATCAAATTTAGATGTAAAGAAAAAACTGTTACAATGTAATTTTTGTTTAGGGTAGAGATTTAATGCAAGTACACAACTTCTCGTGTCTAGCTTGAAAGGATGATGCAACTTCACATACAAAACACTTGCATGAAAAAACAAATATAACTAAAGGTATATATTCACTAATTACATAAAAGTATATTTCCAACAATTAGAATAGTGATTACTGTGCTTTAAACTGTTTTATTTTTGATAACTTCAATCAATTTGTTCCAGATTTTCACATTTGTTCAATAAATTTACTAAAGCTGACAGCAGTTATAAAAAAAGAAGAAACTGATTTGTAATCCCCAAAATGTGTTACATATTATACATTAAAAATATAAAGAAAGTGGAAACTATTACTTTGAGCTACAGGTTTTGTTTGTTTTTAAATTTCATGCAAAGCTACTCGAGAGCTATCTGTGCTAGTCGTCCCTAATTTAGCAATGTAAGGCTAGAGGGAAGGCAGCTAGTCATCACTACCCACCACCAACTCTTGGACTACTCTTTTACCAACGAAAAGTGGAAATTGACTGTCACATTTTTATGCTCCTACAGCTGAAAGGTCAAGCGTGTTTGGTGAAATAGGTATTCGAAACAGTGACTCTTCAATTGCAAGTCGTAGGCCTTAACCACCTGGCTGTGCTGGGCCTGTTACTGCAGGTTTCTGGTTAGATTTAGTGAGCATTTTGAAGAATACTAGCATTTTTTTACCTCATTGGTTTTTTATATAAAAATAGTTTATTTGTGAAATAATTTTTCTTTAATAATTGTTTCTCTGTACACTCATGAACAATCATCTCTGTCCCTATTGTTATGAAATATTTAAATACACAATAATTTCCTTGTGTATATATAAACTAGAAGAAAGTGAAAATTTGGAAATATCTCAAGACAAGAACTAACTAACAAATTTGGCAGTGGTTTTACATCTCCCAAGTCCTAAAGGGGCTTGCGAGACAATCAGAGGCACTCGGGAACATTTGTTTCTCAGCCCAGCAAATAGAATTAGGATTTGGTGTTTAAAGTATATGGTTAATATCCTGGCTTAAATAATATGATGATTCTATGCTTGGTGTGTGAAGGATGTTCAGATTGGGAAACTAAATTGAAATTTTAAGACAGAATAGTATAAACAAAACCAAATCAAAGCAAGAATATCCCACATTCCACCTAAAATGGAAATGATTGTGAAAGATATGGCTTGATAAGGCTCAGTAAAAAAAACTACATGTATAGTTTTTGGATATTATGAAATGGACCAAAACCAAAGTTATATAGCAGTGTTTTGCCTATTATCAGACATGCTTGTGCCAATAACTTTACATAAACTAGGCCTTTAGTTAAATATAGTTAGTTAACAACGCCACTGAGGAATTGGATTTTAGTGCTACAATATGATAAATCAACAGAATAGCAGTGCAGACAGTTTGGATAATAATTCAAATTCCATTACCAAAAACTGCTCTGACCATTTAATGATAATAGTTTTAATAAATTAATTAAAATATTATATGTAATTTTAAAGAAATAAAATCGATTATATCAGTGAAAAATTAGAGACAAAAATTATCACTTAAAGAAACATTAAATGAAAGTGATATAATTTAACACTACAGCAATTAGATTCTCTTCCTTTTTATTGATAAATAAAAAATAATATTGTTCATATTGTTTTGGTCCAAGACAGACTTCTTTTAAATAAAAAAGAAGAGCACTTAAGCAAAGGAAAATAATATTGTTTTGATCCAAGACAGACTTGTTCTATTTACAGGAGATTTACAATTTCATTATTATTATTGTTAAATATTTTAGCTTATTATTCACCAATTATACATATGAAGATGTATACATCCATATATATGTAAACATTCTTGTTATTTAGATGGTTTAAATTATCAGTTGATGGCTTTACCAGTTTTATCTGTTTATTACCACACATCTTTATAATTGTGTGCACACTTTAGATAAAACTGGTTTTAAATATCCAATACTGGGATAGGATACATCCTACTCACAAATTATATGCAAGATTTAAGTGATTTTATCATTTCATCTTTGTGAAGATATGCAAGTGAAAAAAAAACATAGTAGTACTGCTAAGAATTCAGACCACCCTGGGCAACCTTTGCTCAACCCACCACAAGTATTGCATACCTAATATAAGCTGTGAGATTTACCTCTGAGCCTCCACAGTCAAACCACACTGTAAGTGAAATAGAATCTAGTAGTGATACTGCTGGTTCTGATCACAATGTTTTCAAAGTTTTTGAACTTGTTCCTTTAACTTGTTCCAAGAGTAAGGTTAGATGGAAGAATATTTGGATAAAATTCTCTTGCAAAAGCAATTTTTATATTTCAAAAAATTATTGAGTTGGCACTTCAAGAAAACTTTAGATGAAAGCAAATATAAACACCTCACTCAAAAAGAAGACTAAATTTCTGAATAAAAATAGAGTTGAAATTATTTAAAGCCTTATTTGTCTCACTTTTTTCCGTAAAGTGCAGATTTTTTAATGAAAATTGCAACTAAGCTGTATTTTCATTAACAAATCATGACTAAATCAAAAATTCCTTACAGTTATAAACCAATAATTCGTACACTCAAAGAGTTGGTTCAGTATAAACACTTCTGTTTATTGTGTAACAAGTGTAAATCACTACGTGTAATTAGGTGTAGTTCCAAAACTGACAGAAGGAAATATCTAACAAATAATTAGAAAATCAAAAAGAATATTATGCAGGTTGCATTTCTCAATTTGTGTAATTTGAAGAAATGTGGTCCAGTGTTATAATGTATAGTCTTTCTTAATTTGGTGTTAACAGGGATTAAATCATTTTTTTACAATAAATGAATTTCAGTTAGGTTTCTTCGTTTTTTAGACTTTGAGGCCTTTATACCATAACAATAAAAGAAATAAAATCTAGCCTGCTGCATTTTTTCTTTTTGTGGCTATGCAGTTGTTCATGGAGTTTAACTACACAAAAGATGTGCCCAGGAAGGACTGCAGATCTGGAACAAATCAGTTACTTTACCAAGATGAATGATTTATTTGGCCTTTTAAATTGTGGAAAGCTATTTATACACACATCTTTAATGTTGGTCCATTGAAGATATTCTGCTCAATAAACTAGACTTAAAATTAAAAGAAACACCGAAAGCTTGCCTTCTCTCAAATTGTTTTAAATTAATTGCATTACCACATTTGAAAGCAAACGATTCCAAATGTCAATCATCCCACTAGAAAAATAAAGATGTCTCAGCCAAAAACAATTTTTACCGTGCAAAAATTTATATTCATGTTTCCCAGTCCTACTGTTCTCACCATTACATATTTAAAAAGATGATGCATCAACACTATCAATTTCTTTAAGAATTTTAAACACATCAGCCAGATCTCCTCTTAAGTTGACGGATTCTTTTGAAATGGCCATATTTTTAGAAATGTATATTTGAGGCAGCTTTAACAAATGATTTGATTTTGTTTACTAATTACAATTTCAAATTACTCATGCTGTTTGCAGTATAGAAAAATAAAATTCTCATTTAATAAAGCCTCCTGCAGAAAAAAATTGTTAATTAAACTAAAACTATTATGTTACATTTAAAAACATATAGAAAGCAGTGTTGCCCCAACTATGGAAAGACAAAAGTAAATCTTAATTTAACAGACATGTCAGAACTTGTGTCACAATAACCAATACACTTGAATTAACTTATCTGTTACCAACAAAAGAATATATTTATGTTATAACTGAAAAGTTTAATCAAATACCTTAGAGTTACGTTAAAACCATTTATTACTGGTATCTGAAATTTTTTATTTTGAAACAATAACAAAGCCAAAGGAACAAGTTATTTGGAAAAAAACTGATCAAATATGAAGCCATTTTATGGATAAACTTCTAGATATTCAAGATAAACATATTCCTCACAGAAAAAGAGAGTGCAATTAAAAAAAAACAGTTTGAGCCACATTGGATATAAGAGATACAATTATAGAAAAGCATTGCAAATTTAAGAACTTTAAATTGACTAGTATGACAGGAAATGTATCATATTTTTTACACATAACACAGAAAAAAATGGATTAAAAGCCACAAATATACAGGGTGGTCGCTAGAAAAGTGGAAAATTTGTCAAACAGCTATTTATTTTTACAAAGAATAACTTTTACAAAGTTTTTTAAAGGCATATGTTATATTACACTCATAGATGCTGAAAATGATATTAAAATCGTGCATTTTATTCATGATGTAAAGAAATCAAAATAGAAATGAGTAAGCACGCATTTTATTCATGATCTCATCTGACCCTCAAATTTTCCGCTTTTCTAGCAACCACGCTGTACATTTTGGGAAGATAGGAGTCATCTTCAATTAAGACAGTTTTATTTTTCTAACAGGGTGGTTGGTTCTGAAATGGCATGTCTTTAGATGATACTGCAATAAATTTAAGTGATTTAAGAGAAAGCTTGACAATTATATGAATGATAAAGGCTGGTTTTAAGTTGTTTTTTTTAATAGTTTTAGTTTAGAGGATGGGGCAGCCAAGATACATCAAGAGGCCCCTTGTTGTTCCTGAACATGAGGTTACGTTTAATAACAGTAAGTGATTGGATAATCAATATTTATAAAAACTTAATAAAGAAAACATATCACATTTCTTTTTTTGTTCACAATTTTTATTCTTCCATTTATTTATTTTAATTGCATTTCAGATTCCATTCCACTCCTCATTAATTGTTTCCATCACTGTATCTTGGTACTCTTTTTATATCCTTTTCTCAGAAAATTCTTTGGATGCAATAGAGTTCTGATGGTGATAATTTTTCATATTCCAAATTAGTTTCTCTTTATTTTCAGGCTTTTATCAGCTAATTTGTTAGTTGAAACAATAAAGCATGCCAGAACTGATAAAAATCTGACAACTATAATGAAAGGTATCAACAACAGTCCAGTTTAAAGCACTCCTTACATGCCTTGTGGAAATAAAGTTTTGTGAAGGAGCTTTGCTGGAACCTACCATAAAATTATACAACTTTATTAGTTTTGTTAAAAGTAACACACAAGAACACAGTGCTAATCCAAAAGAAGATGTATATCTATCAGATAACAGTCAATGGTATTTTTGAATAAAGTCATATTTCATTCTTCCAACAAGCCATCTATCTAGATAGATCAAGTTGCTAAGGTGTACAGCTAGTTATATATTTTGTATTTATGACAGAATAACTGTAGCTATTTTTTATAGTCCCTAATATTTAATTACTGATCAGAACCAGCCAGTAGCACTTTACCATCCTTGCTAAAGAACTGACTGTCACTTGTATAATGCACTTATAGCTTAACCTTTTCACTGCTGTTAAGTTAGATTTGTCATAGTATATGCTCATGCAGAGCTAATGGACTAGTGGATGGACTAATGGACTAGAGCTAGTGTTTTCCAAAGATTTGAAAATTTGGTCTTTCATTTTTGTAATATTCTTAGCAAATGTTTTCTAAAATTCTGTTTATTTTTTATTAATTTTACATATTCACCCATTACAGTTCATAAATAAAGACTCGCTATCTTCATTAGGCTCGGCTCAAATATCAGGTTAAACAGTTTTTTAAAACAACTTTCTCAGAAAAATTAAGACTTGAGATAATTGAGAACATTGTATTATTCATTGCCCTAAGTATCATACCTATCAATGTAATAAAAGATGAAAGTTTCAGACAACAGATAAACACTGTAGGGCTGTCAAACACTAAATAAGATAAACCATTTCAGATGAGATTTCACTCAAGTATGTGCCAGAGAAGACTAGAGTGTTTGAAATGATCAAGCAATGCATATCAGTCAGCTACAAAACAGATTTCTGGATGCATTTCAAAATAGAACCACATATGATGGTAGCTTGTCACCTGATCACAAAGAACTAAAGACTTGAGAATTTACATGCCTTAAACAAAATAACTAGCTGAAAAACACACTGCAGTTAGAGGTTAAATGAAATGGTCAATTCCTTTAAAATTCTTAAAAAAAAGGAAAGCAGTGGTTCACAACAATGCAACCAACATCATATTATGTGTTCAACAACTACAAACAGAGGAGCCACAGGAAGAGATGTATAGATATAGGGGTGCAGAACATATACAGATCCCATCTTATGAACTGTTGCTACTGCAAGGCGAATTGTAGGGCACTTTAAAAGGTTTGCTACACCAACAGTTCCTCTCAAAGTGAAACAGCAACAGAATCAGGCAGAGCATCAATTGATTCAAGAAGTACCAACAAGATGGCATTCCATTTTTTTTAATTTCTGGAGTAGTGATGGCCAGTGATAGTGGTTTTGTTGGATTCAAAAGGCTAATCATAGACATTCTGATATGGCTTCTGAATAATGGCATGTTGCTGGAGACACAGTTAAAATTCTGAAGACTTTAGTGAACAATGACTGATCATCTGTCACAAGAATAAAATGTTTCTTCACTGAAAACCCTACCGTTACTGTCAAGTATGAAGAAATATCACCTGGCTTTTCAGAATGAAGACCACCTTGCTGTTAAAGTACAAAAAATAAAATTAACTGAATAAACAGACAACAGGTAGTACCTCAATTTTTTCAGCCAAGCAATACAAGAAACAGTGGATTCTGAACTAGATGTTTGAGTGAACCAGAGTTGGAAGAGCAACTTAAACCTTTCCTACCAAAGTGCACCCACAAGTGTTGATGGTGAAAGCACTGATCTGCATCAAGATGAGAAAAATGTTTCCAAAAGTACAAAGAAGCAGAAAGACACTGAAGTTTTGCTACCTGATCTAAATGATAAAGAAAGAAATGAAAGGCACAAGCTGGAGAAATACCTAAGAGACAAAACCAAAGTTGATTTTAGTGGAAGAAAAACAAAGACTGCCACCAAAAAACTAACCAGACTTGCAATACAAATACCATGCATTCCACCAATGTCAACAACCTCTGAAAGGATTTTCTCTGAAGCTGGGTATATAGCAAATAAAACAAAGTGTTCATTATTGCCCAAAAACATGGACAAATTTGTTTTTCTTGATCACAGCATAAAAATTAGGCAATAAATAAAATTAAAACTACACTGAAATTAGGATGCAAAATACATTCTAGAGTAGAGGTTCCCAAAAAAACAAGTCATATGATTTCCAGTTGTATTGATGCATATAAAATTAAAATACAAAAATAAGATTAAGGTAGAGCTGGATCTTCATTTGAATCTGTCAGACACAGACCCAGAAACTGCAAGATTATTTCAGCAAAGCAGTATCTTCCTTCACATTAAAACTATGTCCTAAGATTTAATTTTTTTTTTATTTCTTTCAATCACTTTTCATTGTTCTTTCCTGAAAACTAATTTCAAGCTGGAAAGATAGAAAAATACACACATTACAACCAGTTAAATGTAATAAAACTATTTTTAAAAAGAGGCAGTCTGTCAATACAATAAAGAAGTTGAAGGGAGTCTGTCAATTGGCAAAGTTTGGAAGCATCTGTTTTAGAACACATTAAAAGATGGTTTTTGTTACACATTTTTTTCTGAATACGTTTTAATGCACAAAGAGAGCATTTATGTAAATATATAACTGTTTTCTTTGCTTCTGTATTACATTCCAAAATATTATGTTTTAGTTTTTTACAAATTTAAGGTTTTTTGTGGTGCTTCTTTTTTATTAATATTGAAGGTCTGTGTTTAACTAAACTGTTAAGGGTACTGTGTATTGTTTCATTGTTATAGGTTAATTTAATCAACAATACTGTTAAAATGTAACATTATTGTTTAGAATTGTATTTTTCTTTATAATGTGTGACTAAGTTCTATTTAGCACTTTATTTATTACTATGTTGTTAATTACCACTTTCTTACATAATTAAAAATATGTTATCTTGTAAGTTCATCATAAACAGCACGCTTTTACATAATTATTGTAAACAACAAGATTACTGCTCTACATTATGTACTTCAAGCCACATGTGGACGTTTTATTTCATTTCTGACATAAATTACTAGGATTTTCAATACTAATAGCTAAGCTTACATCACTGATAGGTTATGCAAAGTAAAATTAACTGGGCAATGTGTTAAAACATTCAAAGATTTCAACTGACCCTTAAGCAGAGCCCTATGGTGGACCAATGTGAAAGTTTCTGAAAATGTACATTAAAAAATGTCTATAAATGCAGTAACAATTCCTTGCTTACTCCTAGATCACAAACGTAAAGTTTTAAAATTTTTACTTAAAAAATATAAAATTCATACTGAAAAGGTCACAGTAATAAAAATATTTTTTGTGATACTGAAAGGATTCAAACCTCACTTTTTAGATCTGAAATCTAGAGCTCTACAACAGATCCAAGTCACATTTTGTAGCTAATGCTCATTAAATATACTATATTAACATTATTACTTATAAAGTTTAGTAACCTCACTGTTACCAATACTTCTGGCTTGCTTGGGAAATTTAAGCTAGTCTAAAATCATTATTTTAAGTCAGCAATGCAAAGAAATATCTACAGTAAAAATGTATTAATAAAAAATAGCAAAAACAGATATACAGTAAAACCTGTCTAAGCCAGAAACTGCAAATGTAGAAACCTGTACAAGCCGGAAATATCAAAATTTTGCAGCATTATAATAAGATTTTTCTTGTAAAAGGCCTTCTGTATGACGGAACCTGCATACGTAGATGGACAACAACCTTTTCAAAAAAAGATTTTGATGAAATATTAATAAATTCTTGTTTAATTAATAATTTGTTTAAATATTAATAAATTCTCAGATATCTCGTTACAGTAAATACTGGTTAAATATATTCTCTTCTTTTACTGCCATTATTAGTTTTGCAATTCAGTTAGATTCATGACGTGTAGAAACATACGTCTTTTAAGTGCAAAATCCTACTCTTTAAATAATTCTCACACAAAAACTAAATTCCTATCTTCTTCCCTAATACTAAAATTTAGGGAGTATTTACTTAATATCCTCATTTAGAAAAAAAACTTACTACTTAACCTCATTAAAAACAGCTATTAAATATGCATGTAATCTTTTAA
Organism: Carcinoscorpius rotundicauda; assembly: GCA_011833715.1. Taxonomy (NCBI): domain Eukaryota; kingdom Metazoa; phylum Arthropoda; class Merostomata; order Xiphosura; family Limulidae; genus Carcinoscorpius; species Carcinoscorpius rotundicauda. The sequence goes on along the minus strand of CM022401.1, from coordinate 80,584,855 downwards.
TGAATTTAGGGTTAGGATTGGGGTGTTTGATTTTCAAATGGATAAAGGTATGCAATAAAGATTTGAATAAATTACTGTGGATAGTCTAATGATTTTTATCACATCAAAGGATTACATTGGAATAAATATAACTCATGAATTTATTTTTATATAAAACACAGGACTTTAGCATGTATTTAAAAAAAATTGTGTATTTAGTTGTGTTTTTATAAATGAGAACATTTATTAACTTTTATGTAAAAAGTAGGGATTTTAGTAGAATTGTCATATAAACTGATGAAACTGATTTAAAATTTATAATAGAATCACAATATGGTAACAATGTAAGAGATTCAGAAGAAGAACAAAATGGAAATGATAATGAGGAAATAGAAATTTCTACTTTATTGCAAGTGTTAAGTTATATTAATGCTATAAAATTGTATGCAAAAATGAAAGGGGAAAATGAACTTCATGAAAAGGGCAAAGAATTGGCGTTCTCTTTTAACTGCATGAGAAAGCCCATTAAAAAAACAAAACAGTTGAAGCTGGACACTTTCTTCAAATAATTTGATTAAGATTTTGTGTACTTGTGTATATTTTTAATGCCTATTTTTGTTCTTATTCCAATAAATATAGTATAAACAGTATGATAACTTTATTCACAAACATCTTACTTCTCTTTAATCAAGTAAGTATAACATTCTGCTGAAAAATTATATTTAATTAAGGAAAGGCATGTTTACATTTTCAAAGCCGGAAATTTTTCTTGGTCCTGTGGGATTTTGCCTTGGACAAATTTTACTGTAAAATAAATATTCTAACCAACACTGTTAAAAAAATATATAAAAAATAATATGTACCTTACTTAACAGCATAAAAAATATCTCATTTTGTTTACAGCTTCTGTTTTTTCTTTTGTTTAAATCCAATTAGGATTCCTTTCAACTTTCCATTATTTTTTCACCTGCTAAATCTAATTCTTTTTACAGACTTTTGTCTGTTAGTTCCTGGATCAATTTCCTTATTCTTAATACAAGTCTCCAATTAATTGCAAGAATATGAATATCAAGACCTGCTTTTATTTATATAGTTCATGTTTCAGTTGAACACAACTATCACACCAAACATAAAAATGCATTTATATTTGCTTTTCATTTGAAGATTATTAATATATTAATAAATTTCAAAATTATGCAAATATTTTAAGTGGGCTATAAAAATGAGCATATTAAATGTGACCACTGAGTAAATACAACTTTTTTAAAACACATAAGAAATTTAATATATGGGTACAAAACAGTGGCTTACAGTTCAAGCTTTAATATACTTTTGTTATAAATTTAATATTACATTGAAATATCAAGTATATTAAATATTACACATGGTTAAGCTATCTGTTTATATTTTTATTTATTTTCCAATCAAACCTTCTACATTTAAAAGTTAGACTTAATGCTTTTTTTAAAAACTATTAATCAAATAAAATGTCCATTTTGTAAAGATATTGGAATGGAAAATGATACCAAAAATGTAAGGAATTATTAATTTCATTAAATTAAAATGTCATTTTGATAAGTACACTGGGCAGGCCTTGAAAATGGAACAGTATTCAAATACACCATTTAGTCTATTTTTCATGCTTACATGGAATTCATTAGAAGAGCAAAGGAAACTAAATAAGTTTATCTTTTTATAAATGTTGGTGTCTTCCTATAAGTCATTACATGACTAGCATGTACTGCATTCTTTGTATCACAGTGTGGGTAAATCTTAAAAATTAAAAGAACTCTAGGCAGTAGAAATTCTATAATTTTTATATATTTTACAACATTACTTACAAGGAGAATTTATCAACTCATACTATTCAAAAATGATAGTCCAAATCTTGAATATATTTCAAGAATTTCATTAAGTTAAGCCTTATTATGCACAAACCTCATATACACTATTACATGCTAATAATAAACTGAAACTAAAAGGAAAAAAAAAGACTAACATTTAAATTTATTTTCACTATAACACAGGAACTAACAAATATATGCATAACTATTACTAATTTAAAAATAGCATCAAATGACAGTTTCACAATAATATGATGATAAGTTGAAATTAAAATACAATTGCTGGTTGAGAACTGCATAAAAGTAAACTTCAAATTGGACTATGAGATTTTAGTCAATCTGATACCTTATTTCCAAATCTTTTGATCACTTGCCAATTCTCTGGACAAGCCAGTCTTGCTGACAAAGTGGACATCTGTTGTTCTGTCTGACCCAAAGTGACATACAGCAGTTATGGAACGAATGGTTACACTCTCCCCACACAACTAAAACAGTGAAAAACTTTCTTATAAATTTTAATTTACACTGTGTCTTTGTGTTTGTATACACTTTTGTATTTTACAGATAAGAGTTTCAGTGAACTTTGAATATTTCTTTTTTGCCTTAAATATATGCATTATGTTTAACTTCTGGATATTTTTGTACTTTACATATAAAAGATGATGTAGTGACATGTAGAAGTTTTGTACTTTTCAAACAAAATTTTAAAAGGATCCTGACAATTTTATGTCTTAGAAATAAAAATAAAAATTAAAACAAGCTTAAAATATGGAATGATAAGTTATCTAAAACTTCTTTACTTGAAAATGTGATAATCTCCTGATGTACGATATTGGCATAAAAAAAAGTTTTTTGGAGAGAAAAAAAGAGTAAAATATCAAAGAAGGTTCCACTGAAGTTTCGATCTGTTTTCAAGAGTCTACAGAATTATAATTTTACAAATAAAATTAACTGGATGAGTAGAGAGACGTATTACTCATCTTTCAAAAAAGTATCATCATTGAGAAAATCTGAAAATATCTCCATGCCTCTTTGGGAAGGATGAAGAATAACTGTCAAATAACCTACTCAACAAAACATATTCAAGTGTAGAATAAAAGGAAAGTCAAGAAAAGGAGAAGTTATGATGAAGCACTATGGTAAGATAATGATCAAAAACACTAACAATGTAAACAAGGGACTCTAGGAAAAAACTGTCAAACACTTGTTCATGAAACAATCAAAAGTACAATCCTTAAAATAAATATAATGCAAAAATGTCTTTTTAATATTGCTATATGATTGTAGAGCTAACAGAACAAAGAACAGAAGACACAATGAAAAAGACAAGGTAGGATATTCAAGTAAAAGCAGTGATTTTTTATGAAAGGTTCAAAAGGTAAGTTGAAGCTTAAACCAAATAAATGCAGCATCCTCTATCTCATTTTGATCAATCTGTGAAGGATCGAGATTCGGGAATGTGTATCCCAGAAAGCAACAATGTGGGCTATATAACAATAAAGAGCCAAGACCAAAAGTAAAGATCGAAAATCAAAGAGAAATTTAAGAAAAAATAAACCTTTCTCCAGAAAGGCTAGGGTCTTTGAGAGAAAGGAACAATCCAGACAAGGAAGTAGTTAGCTAAGGTGATAAATGGTGTGTGAAACGTCAATGGGAAAAAAAAAAATCATTCTTCAATGTCCACAGGGAAAGAGAAGAAAAAAATATGTTTTTGGAGATGTAGGACATGATTCAGGTTGATGAAGTGATAAAGTGGAAAAGAAGAAGTCATTGTCACCCCAGAAAACAAGGTTAAGCTGGCCAACAGGGAACAATCAGGAGGGCTTTACAAGGAGTGGAAAGGACAAGAGAAATCACCTGATGAAATAATTGGATAAGTGGGTACATATAAAAAGATACCTGTGTGGCCAATTGTAGCTGAAAGCATCTATTGCCAGAGTCTGTGGATGAGGTACAGGTGACTAAAAGAGACATAACTTGATGTAGAAGCCTATAGCAAAGGCATTCTTATGGGGAGAATCCCACTGATGGCAAAGATCCCTGACAATGAGAAGACCTAATGCCAACTTTGTAGGATATATTAGGCCAAGGAACAAAAGATGATCTGCAATCAGATTGAAAAAGGGCCTGACATATGACAAGCAATAAGACAAAAACATAAACCTTTGTACTGGGTGCTCCCTTGGCGGTTAGTATGTGCACTACCATAGAATATACAAATGAACCACCATCGGACAGTGTTGAGTGAGAAGAAATAAATGACTCAATGCCTGATGTTTGGCTAGAAGTTCAAGAACATTAATATGCAAAGGATTTTCATCCACAGACCAATGGTCCTAAGCCTGCTAGTGATTGACACATTTCCCCATTCCTGAACTGATGTGTCTCTAAAAATAAGTTTATTCCTATGACAGGGAAAAAGTGGCATTGTTTGTTTGTTTTTTGAATTTCGTACAAAGCTACCCGAGGGCTATCTGTGCTAGCCGTCCCTAATTTAGCAGTGTAAGACTAGAGGGAAGGCAGCTAGTCATCACCACCCACTTCCAACTCTTTCACCAACGAAAAGCGGGATTGACCATCACATTATAACGCCCCCACGGCTGGGAGGGCGAGCATGTTTGGCGTGAACCCGCGACCCTCAGATTACGCAGCGCACGCCTTAACGCGCTAGGCCATGCAGGGCCAAAAAGTGGCATACCCGTCAATGTATGGGTTTTGACTAGCTACAAATGCAGATTGTCTTGTAGAGAAGAATGAAGGGAAACTTTGATGGAAAGAGGATCCCAAGCAAGCCTCTTTCACTCATGAAATGCTCACTAAAGGAATATCATATAAGTACAACTGAGAGGGACCAGGGACCCCAAAAGCAACAGAATCTTGGGAACAGTAACTGATTTAGCCAAGACAGCATGGTGAACCAAAAATTTCATTGAATGAAGTTATAAAGGAGAAGGCAGTATCTGTTTGATAATCATGTTAAAAAACCCCAACAGAGCAAGACAGTAAGTGAGTCTTAGGAAGAATTTCTCTAATTCAATAAACCAGTATGCCCAAGTTGCCACAGAAAGATGTTGTTGAGTGTGACTGACTGATTCCTGTTCACAAGGAGCTAGAAGAAGCCAGCTTTCTGTGTAATAATGTATTCGGAGATAATGTGCAAATTCTCAGACTATATGACACAAAATGTAAGGTGCAGAGGTAATTTTGAAGGGGAGGGCTTGAAATAGGTAAACTGCCTCAAGACAAACAAACCAAAGATAAAGAGAAGACTGATAGACACTGGCTGGTTTTGGGTTCTGAAGGAAGAGGGAAGGAAATGAGGAGAGGAGAAACTGAAGGTGGAGAAAGAAACTGGACAATGAATCTTTCTGACGGAACCTGAAGCGCCCATTTATCATTGATGGACGTAAGTGATGAAGGAACTTCAAAAGCTAAACCCCCACTGGGTAGTTACTGATACTGTTGGCAACATGAGTTATATCATCAAGGAAGACAAGAAGTACATTGAAGAAAAGGAACAGGTATGGGCTGAGAAGTTGAAGGATTTGAGGCCAGCAGGGATAAAAATGTTTGTATGTAGATGATAACAGTATATCAAAACAGTTAGATCTGAAAAGTTATGTATAATATCTGAAACATTTTATCTTATCAGTTTCCTTTGATAACTTAGAATAACAAACATTTGTGTTTATTTGGTGAAAATAATAACAATTTAAGTAATTTTATAATTAAACTCCACAATATGAAAACTTTCCACAACAAACAAACCTAATGGATTGGTATGTAAAATATAACACTCAGGAATAATACCTTACCAACACAATCATCTTGTTTATTTTCTGCTTGACATCGCAAACAAGCATCTGAAATGAAATTACAAATATATTTTAAAACTTTCATGTAGTGAACTGATAAAAGAAATTAAAATCTTGTATGTACGTGTACATACTGGGCATAAATCCATTATTATTGATAGAACCGGAAAATCAAACTTCATTATACTAAAAAGACATTTACGTCTTCAAAGTTTCAATAACTACTGTCATGCAGAATTTACTAGAATTTTTATTTCTAGGAGTATATGTATATATATATATAACTTGCTAAAAACATTTGTCTATATTTTAAAACCATAAGTTCGATTCACCAACACAACCTCAAGTTACAACTTGATAATGTTTACTGTGCTAATGATAAGTGCTTTATAATAAAATCTTGAGGTAGCAACTTGAGTTTAGCAATGCATATAACAGAAAACATTTTTAAGTTTGAAATATTACTTGTTTTTATTCACATATTACAACAGTTTTATTTCCTTTTTCTCCTAGTGTTACTGACTTTTCTCACTTCTGTTGAAATTATAGAATTACGAACATGCATATTTGCATTTATTTCCTGATTAAGTGAGACAATTTTTTTTTAAATATGCTATACTTATCAGAACCATATACATACCTTTAATGAAAGAAATCACTGTTTATAAACTGTGAAAAATGACATAAAATATAAAATTATGTAACTAATTTAATTTCAATGCAAAACTAACTGCTGTTTAAGATTAATTTCAAAGATTCAGAAGTACATAGCTTAGATCACATTGTTTATCTTCTGACAAGATAGGTATGTGTAAAGGCTATACAACCCATCGTATTAACTTTCAATGTTTTCCAGATTACTATGTTTATTTTCGCCACAGGTAGATACCAAAATTATCATTCAAATCTACTTCTGGGCGTGGACATCTATCTCATTTTTCTATCACTATTAAATCAATACACGGTGTACGTTCCTTTCCAAATTATAATATGGAAACCATGACACCAGTTTAATGTTTCTTCATCCATAATATCTTTAATAATCATAAAAAGTTTAAAATGCCAGTAGGTTAAGCCTACGAAAGTATTTTCATTCAAATTTTGGACATACCCATTACTTGTACCCTACAAATAGCGCAAGTGTCGCATTCCACATCCCAACTCCACATAGCTACAGCATTCCATTTTTTTAGCGTAAACATTTTTTCTGGTTTGTGTTCATTTGACTCATCTTTATCAACTATACATTCTTCTTCATCACCCATTATTACTGTACTTTACAACGTAGAAAAATAAATGATAAAACAACACCTTTAGAGAAATTACACTTTCTTATTAGTCCTAGAAATAGTCAATTATGACACGCCAAAACAAAACAAATATATATATGAGAGAGAGAATATGATAAAAAGTATAATTAAAATTGTGATTTTATGTGTAGATAACAAAAACAGTAATTAATAAATATGTTAATTATTGTTTTAATTTCCATCTTGTCAACAGTGCAAGATGCGATTATAGAAAATTTTTCGCATGCTATCAAAAACGTACTGTATAATACAGCCATATATATATATATATATTGAATGATATATTTTTTTCAGTTTGTAATAATTAATATTGTAAACAATGAAACAAAATCCACAGCCTGACGTCTAATATATATATTGGCTAGTTGTTTTTTTTTAATTTACTGTAATCTGAATAGATTAAAAAAAGTATTTGAACATTCACCAAAAGTAACATTTATTTTATAAATACATCCTTACAAAGTGACAAAAGGGTACGAAACCAAGCATTTCTAAAATTTTATAATTTTAAGTTTATACAGCTACATATACATGTGTGTGTGATTGCTTCCTGCAAAATTGCAGAAATAGTTATCTGTATAATGTCCATTTTATACTCTCTGTGGCTACCGCCCAACTACGGCAAAGTATTCTCTAATAACAAATTTTAAACAAAGAAATTGTCTTTGTGAGTTTCAACTCTACATATTCGTATAAATAATGTAAGTAAGCAGGGTATACAAAAGTTTTCTTTTTCAAAAGTAAATAAAACTAGCATCAAGAATAACAAATGTGAAATATTTGGTTGTGGCCAAAATAATGCATCATTCTTCTCGTGACTCATGGTACACGCACGTTTTACTGACGTCACGACAGTACAAATTCAACGTTAAGTATCGATTATCTGACATCATTTTAGTGTCTACTGTCTGAAAGACAACATACTATTGTACTGTGTTACAAGTGGTTAAAACAGATGACCCTTCCAGGTGTCCCTTGACCCCTCTCCGTGAAATACGTTAAGCATGTTACTCAAACATGCACGTGTGTTAAAATATATTCGCTTAAAATATATACCTTCCGCAACCGCAGAAAAACGAATTTTCTACTTATACTATTCTCTGTTCTATGGAAATCCAGCAAAATAAGTTTTACGTATTGGATTGAAATTGTACTATGGCACAACTCTTAGTTGAAGATTAAATTGCTTTAAATTCTAAAATTAATAACTTTACCTTCTCAACTGCACGTAGCTAAAATACAAACAATACGCATATTTCTTGAATAGTAATTCACAAAAACCTGTTCTAAGACATAGCATCACGTATGTGTGTGGATGTCCAATCGTGTGAGAGAAAAAAACATACACAAAGTTTCTTTCTATTTTACTTTTTATTCTGAATTTCCAATTACTTTAAAAAACAAGAATAAATGCACATTCTTACAATGACAATAAAATTACTTTACTATAACATTTAATAAGTAAAAAGACTGAATATTTATATTTAAACAGCATCTACTAATCATAAACAATCTCGTTTAGCTAGTTTTTAAAACACTGAAAAACTACTCAACACCATAATGTCAAGGATCAAAGGTAAAAATATTAATTTAAAAAAATCACCTCGTTCTTCTAATAAAGCAGTATATTAACACAAAAGTGGAATTAGGTTGTTTGCATACATGCACATATATGTAAGGGTTTGAAACAAATTAATTTGTAAGATAAAGTAAAAACATAATTTTTAAATACACATGTATACAAACAAACAAACTTTGTAAAAGAAACAAAATGCTATGAGAAATTTAAGAATGTAATTTTATGGTCTCAGCAAAAGGCTTAAACTCAGGAAATAAAGTTCTATTTCATAAGTTATAAACATTTGTTTTGCAAAAATGAACTGAGATCAATATTCTGAATAAATAATTCATAAACCCATACAAATTAAAAAAAATGGTATAACGTTACTTCTGTAATATCATGATTATTAATAAATTATCTACTACTGGTGCAGCTAATTGCACCTATTCAACAAATGTAATGTTCAATTTTCTTTCAAAATTGTAATGCTGAAAGAATTAAAATTAGCATTATATATACAATTATGATATTTGTATAAAGGAAGAACAACAAAAAATTAGCAACATTTGTTATACATTTACTGAGAAAATAACATGAAATTATCAAATAAATATAACTGACAGTACAATTTCAAAGTGAATGTTTATCAATTTAAAAATTATTAGTATATATATTTTCAAACAATTTTATCAACAAAGTTATAGCATTAAAACAACTTCAATGTTTTCTAATTTTTAGTTTTGTTATAAAATAAAATAAACTATCAACACTTTTTTCAGAATTAAAATGTTTTATACAAAGATTTAATCTTTAATTATATTTTATACACAATACTCTGACAAAACATAATTCTCTACATTATAGAAATAACATTTTATCAACAGTAAAGAATTGAAGTAAATAGTATCTCTATTTAGAAAAGTAGAAAATAAAAATATCAAGTATATTTTATAAATTAATTTTACAAAAATAAAATTAATATTTTTGAAAGTACATTTTTATCAAAGGAAAAAGTGAAACACAGGAAAGTTTTGCAACATTTTAAATGATTTTTTTATTTATTCTTAAACGTTACACAATAGGCTACCTGTGATCTGCCAACTGTATGCATCAAACTCCCCATTTTTAGTCTTCTAACTCACTGTTGAGCTACTGGGAGGCTTTTAAGAGGGTACATTAAATTACTAGTATGATATTATTGTTAGAAAAAACATTTGAAGATGTTCATAAGACAGTAAAAGTTGTTGGCTGGTTAATTTTTCATACAACATGATAAATACACATTTAAATTCATAGTGCAACTTTTACTGATGGTGTCTTAACACTAACTTCAAACTTCAAAATAGATATTTTCTTTTGATATTTCCCTTTTTACAAATATTTTGAATGCAAACAGAATTGAACATAAATACATCATATAAATATATTTTATGTAACGAAACAAAATACTTGCATCCTGTGAAACTACACCCATGTACTATTTTGGGTAAGAGAAAAGTCACATCATAATTCTTTTTAACACAATTTTTCCTTCTCTTCTTAATCTCCAAAATCATTGAATGACTATAATTGTAACATTATATATAACTATTGTATATAGTTGTATTTATATTCATATTATTATCCTTTTTTAAAAATATTTTCATCCATTTTGTATACCAACTTGTTCAGTGACAGTTAACAGATTTTTTAACAAGCAGAGCATGTATATCTTACTTTCAGAAAATACAAATAATTCTTACCCAGAGAAAACATAGATTTATACAGATTTCAGTTTATCTTTGGGAACAATAAAAACTTTGGAGTAATTAAAAATGTTGGCATGTAAAGGATAAGAATTTAAAAACATTTACATAATAATTCTGTAACTCAACTTATTTGTGTGGTAGTTAAGAGTACTGTATTAGAACACGTTTAATGTTAGATACGTAAAAGTTAAAAATTATTACAATGTCATTTTGTATCATAAACTGTAGTATCACTACTAAATTAAAACATCACTATTAAAAAATATGGTACAAAAGTTGTAAATCTATCTTGCAAAGAAAGCAATACTGGCATTATTTCAGTTCTCTAACAAAAAATATGCATAATTCTTAAAATTCTGCACTATTAACAGAATTTCCTATTTTCAAGTATTTAAATTCAACTGATTAAAAATAAATGTTTATATTGTTTTTAGTAATATATAATTTTGCAAAATACTTTTTCAAATACATATATTCAAAAGAGCTATGAATTAAAAACAAAATAACTTCATTAGCAAATAGTTCACATTATTTTCAAATACACATATCCAAAATAACTGAATTAATAATAGAATAATTTCATTAACAAACAGTTCACATTATCATATTTTCTAAAAAATTTTTTACATCAGGCTACTGAGCAAATTGTCTAAATAAATAATAAGAAAAGTTGATTGGAACTTTGTACACACTCTTATACACAAAACAACAACAGTGAAAAGTTGCTTTATAAAATTAATTTTTAATAATAATCTGGAAACAAGCAAAAACATATTTATGAATGTCAGTGATAACTGAAACCTATACTTGGTAAGTCTTCTGATGTATATTGTTGGTTTTGTATTTACAAAAAAACAAACAATCTTAGCCTTTGAAAGGTTGTGCCCAAGAATTACTTGTGTTAATATACAACACTTTGCATCTTTGATAAACCACAGGGGCCAAAAACGTTAAAATTTATTGAACAAGTGAATGATGATTATGAAATAGCTAATACACCCCAGAGACTAAAATATTATAACTTAATTAAGAAATGGATAATGATTGAGTCCTTCACCATATCAAATGACAACCTGTTAACTTTGGTCAATAAATGAATATTACTGTAAAATCCATTGGCAAACATCTGGGCCAAGAATTTTCATATTTATTCAACAAGCAAATTATTACTTTCAGTTCACCAATAAAATCCAGGTTCTGTTAATAAACCATACAAAGAAATGTTTAATAAATGTAAGATGATTTTGTGTTTGCTGGCAAATATAGCAAATTTAGATTCTTAAAGAAATAAAATTAATCAGTTTCATTATCACCTAAACTGCCTTGATAAAATTAAAATAGCTTCCAGAAAAAAACAAAATACCATCTGATCAGGTATGGCATTGTCTAACTAAAAGTGCAATAGCACTTTTTTTCTTTGTAATTACATTCAGTGCTAGAAACATACGAAAACAAAATACCATCTGATCAGGTATGGCATTGTCTAACTAAAAGTGCAATAGCACTTTTTTCTTTGTAATTACATTCAGTGCCAGAAACATACGAAAACAAAATACCCAAAGCCAAAACTGATTAGTTATCAAAGGATAAGATTATTGTCACAATTATCAGAAATTACGATGAACATGGATATGTTTTTTCAACTTACTCACAATGTAGGAAGTTATGTCTATGGTATTGTCAGCTATTTTGATTAGTACAATCACATAAAATAAAGAACATTACATTGCTTTCATAACTGTATTCAACAGTTTAGGACAGTACATTCAAGTGTCCTTACTTCCTTCTGTTTATCACACAATAGTACATAATTGATCTAAATTAGCACTGTTCAGTCTTGCTCTTAACTGTAACCATGATGACATTAGTCTGATGTATCAGGTGCAAAGCACTCACAAATACAGTTTGAGCTCTGAAAAAAAACAACAGAAAAAGACAAACTGTGAATGAAATAGATAGAATAGCACAATAACAAATGTTTACTTTCTACTTTAAATAATATAAACAGATAAAAACACTAAGAACTTGCATGTAAGATATTCAAAAACTTAACATGTAGAAAATTTATAACACGAGGGATTTAGTAAAATAATTAGATGAAGTATATATCTGACTAGTTTCAGGTTAAAATTGCACATGGACTCAGTTCTAAAAAATTCAGAAATTTTCTAATTTTACCAAATGGTGTGCTAATCTTGATGACTATTTTTAATGATTCCATGTGGAATACAACTTATAGCACAAGTAACATCTGAATCCAGCAAACCAGTATAAATAATTTAGTCCTACTCATCCCTTTCTTGACAGGATCGGGATAATATACAAGTTTGTATGCACATTTCCACACGTTAGGTATTTATGCTATAATCTTTCATGAGGTATGCATATCTTCACAAAATTTGTAAGGATTGCAAGTTTTTTGTACACAAAAAGTCAGTCTTTTTAATGAAGTATTTTAATAAAGATTAGTCTGTGAAAATAAAGTCTGTTTCATTACTAGTCCAAGTGCAAAGCAATTTTCAAGTTACCATTAAAAAACTATTCTTTGTTCTAAAAATTTCAAATATTAATGTAATCTCCAAAACCTAAATACAGTTCAAATACTTATTTTCAGAAAGACTTAATGTTTTGTCTGTTATTTTTTCCACGTTAATTATGTGAGGTCTGTAAATTTGACAGACCAAGTAACCACCATAAAAATTATGAAATATGTGCCCATTTTTTTGTTGTAGAATAACTACAAATTATGATATGAAAATACAAATGTTTAGTTTAAATAGCTTAAGTCTCATAGCATTTTATATTTATTATTTGTAGTATAATGATCTTCCAGTTTTGCTTGGCTAACATTAAATAACTTCCACTGATGCAACACATGCACTCGTGTTAGATTTTACAAAGTGACTCTGGTTTGGTTGTGTTTTAGTGGACTAGTATTTTGTAATATACAGTCACATTTCAATTATCACACATTATGTGCATATAGATTATTAGCATTTAGTAATGAGTAATTACACTTATTGTACTTAAAATATAGAACAGTAATAAAGATGTAAAGCAAATAATTATCTCTTCTGGCTATGACCTATGAATTTGGTTGCTGCTGGATGTAGGTTGCTAAGCCTTTAGAAATTTTGCACATGAAGAATTGGAAATATTTCTTAAAAGTTTTTTATACACATATATATATACACATACACACAGTTAGATAACCATAAACTCATAAATTATTATATCAATACCACAGAATTTCACTGTAATTTACAAATAATAACTAACTAGGTCTGAGAAATGTGAAATTTCAATCACACTAAGGATACAAACTATTTCCTTGAAATATTGGTTTGAAAAAATGAGGTAACCTCTTAACAGATTAACATAATTGAGAAAACCATTAGAGAGATATTCTAAGCTGTCAATTAGTTATTCACACATCATATATTGAAGCGTCCATTTGTTTGTTTGTATATAAGGGACCATTTCCAAAATGGAAAGAGGTGAACAGGACCACTGTGTTTGATTCAGTATGTAAGTCACATCTCAGCAAAATGAAAACAAATGAGGTTCTTATTTTATACTCTAACTTATCAACATTGGTCATTTGAATTCCTAATTTGTATGAAATTATACAATTAGTATTTTGACATCATAAATATCTTATTTAAACAGTGCATCATTCAACATAATATGTGACCCCTAAAATTGTATTTATGCATGTTCTTTTAATATTTACTTTCAAATTATGGAAGTATCAAGTACATAATATTAAAATTTGAAATGTAATTACAGTTTGATACTAAACGTATTGAAATAAATTCATAAAATACCAGTTCAATAAAATTTTGAAAGGAAATCAACAAATGCAATGACATGGCCTTTGACCAGCGATCTTTTGCTATAGAGTTAAAGAATAATGAACTTCATCTAAAACTCTGAGACTAAAAAAACACTTTGCACACTTACTGTCCCTCCTTAAAAAAATCTTTCAAGGTGTTACTAAAACGTTTAGAACACTTCACAAACTCCTTCTTTCGTTGCTCCAAAGCCTGAAAACAAGAAAAAAATTACTACAAATACAACATCTCATTTATAATTTCTTAAATGCTAATAGTAATTCTCAGGTCACAGAAACTTTAACTGTACTATTCCACAATTTTTTTATTTGTAATTAAAGATTGGTATGTATATATTAACTAAAAATTCCAAATCTTTGACTTTTCAACTATTTATACATTTACTCATAAATTATATATGCATACAAGTCAATTTAATATAAATCATAAATTATCAAGATTTCTGAAACAAGTTTATTTTAATTAAATTTAAAAATCATTTAATAAATTTATTTTATAGCAAGATAACATTTTCTTACACGGATAATGTATTACCAATAGGTACTTAACTCTACTCTTAAAAAGGCTATTTCACTTAATGATTGCCCTCTAAGCATTGCTAAAATTGTTTTAATAAACAATAAAAGTGGTGTGTTAGGGTTGGACCTTTCAACCACAAGGATCCTCTCCTCCTCTTCATGAGTCACCATGCATGGCATACAATTGAGTGGATGTTTGGATTCCAGATGAAGTAAACTGAAAGAACAGAACCTTCCCTGGGAGGTCTCCTCTCCACATACATGAATCCACAACGAGGGGTTTATAATGGTTATGTATCAACAATAAATCATCAAAATATTTGTGAACGAGATTCTATGAATTGGTTGATCGATGCAATTTATGGATGAGTAGCAGTTTTCACCATACTTTATCTTTAAGCATTTTATTGACCAATCCCTTATTCATGTCATTGATGTAAATATAACAAAGCTGAGGTTGCAACACTCAAGGTCCAAGATACCTCACTTGTGGCATTCATCCAATTTGACTGAATTCTCTTTAAAACCTTTTGCTTTCTTTCATCGAGCCATTTTGTGATACAACAAGCTAACTTAGTCTCCACATAAAGACCATACTTTGTTCAACAAGAAATGCATGTAACACATTGTCAAAAGCTTTCTAAAAATCTAGATATATCAAATCCATAGCTTTATTTTAATTAACATATGCAATAGCCTTTTCACAGAATGTCAAAGATAAGTAAAACAACATTTTTTTGTATTGAAACTGTCTTGACTATCCAAAAATTTTTTCAATTTGTTAAATGAATGTAAAAGCATTTTTTATTGGACTTTCAAATATTTTTCTCCACCACTGATATAAGACTAATAAGCCTATAATTATCCGGTCATTTTTTTTTCTTTTTTTTCTTACAGTTAGGAGGAACCTCAGCCAACTTCCAATCCTCTGACATATGATTGCTCTTCAAGAACTCACAAAAATGATATTAGCAAATGAGTTAAATGTCCATTCTTTAATCTTCTTCAAATGCTTTGGGGAAATAGCATCTGGTCTAGGAGTTACCCTTGCCATTATTCAAACTTCCCAATTCTTTCTTAAGCTTGGAATTAAAGTGATCATCTTGTCCAATCATATTTCCCTCTTGCAACTGCTCAGGGTGAGAAATACCAACAAATGACATGTGATATCTAAATATCTAATAACAATAATTATAGTCTAAAATAAATCTTACCTGTCTACCACTAGGTGAAATAATGAAGGTGGACACTTCATAAACTGTGTCTAGAAGTTTTTTTATTGCACTAGCAATTTCCCTAGAAATCCAAAAGTATTTTTATGAATAAAAATTATTAAAATTATAATTACACAAAGATCAAATTTTACAAGACACGTATAATCTTATCATTTATTGAACCACAATAAAGACCATGGCTACACTAAAAGGTAAAATTAAGAAGGATAAGACACTACATTTTAAATGAAATTTATGAACTACCCTTTAATTGTGAAATCTGTATAAAATTAGTAACTGATGTTTCTTTGTTAATTATTTTGTAATACCTTTCTTTTAAAAATAAAAGACAATAGTATGGATAATAAAACAAAACAATATGTTTCTGAAACTTTAGATAATTCTTGCAATAAATTTGCTACTATTGTTCATAACAATAAAAAGAAAATTAAATAAATTATAAAAGTTTCATTTTAACAGATTTAAAGGATCAGATGGGTTTTCACAAAATTTCATAGTTTACAACAGTTTTATAGAAGTGTTAAAAAAGTCTCACATTCCTCATAAATATATTCAAAGATAACTATAAAATGAACTTTTGTGTGATTTACTTGTATTGAAGTAGCTATACCTTGTGTACTATAATCTAAGCTGGAAAGTTAATTGTTATTCAAAAAGATGTTGACAGGCTTTGTGATTAGGTAATGAAACAAGATTTAATATTAAGTAATGTTTGTAGAGTGTTCTAAAGAAATACTAAGTTTTATAGCATGTTGAGTAAAGAATAAAGGTGTGAATGACAAAATTTTGAACCTTTTGTTGCGTTCTTAACTGTTGCAAAAATAGTGTTATGTTTTATTTTTCATAATTTTGGATTTAACAGTCAAAAAGTTATTGCAATCGTTGAAGTACTTTGGTTTAGCCTTATGTGGCATACTAACATGATATTGACAACAAGGTCATTTTGTCCTTCAAGACCATTTTCTCATCCAGAACAGAGAAAAGTAAAAAAATTAAACCACCCTTCACTTTTCAGGAAATTACCAGTACCTCATTTAGGTACTTATGCAAAATGCTGGTTTCATCTAATGTTGACAGCAACTAATTCCAAATACCAATTATCCTGTTTGAAAAATAAAACTGTCTAAAAACGTATTCACAAGATGGCTGGTATGGGAATTGAAACTTTAATTAAAATAAAGTACAGAACATACCAGCCATCTTGAGAATACATTTTTACTTCAAGTGGGTTTTTCATCATCATGAAAAGCTGTCTAAACTGGAGACTAATCTTTTCTTTCTAAATTTTAAGCTTGAACTTCTCTTCAATTGTCTTCACAATACAGTACAGTCTTTATCCTGCTTATCCTTGAATAACCTAGCAAATTTTAACAAGATCATTTTCTATTCACATTCTCAAAATGAAACAAGTTAAAAGATTTAAGCCTATATTATAGCATTCCCAGCTCTATAATAATTGTTGTAGCTTTTTGTGAAACATTTGCATCAGCTTAGACAGAATAGGAGACCAAAACCTCACACAGTATTTCAATGGAGGACTAATTTGTGATTAAAAACTGCAATTTGAGATCCCTACATGCAACAAGAGTGCTAATTTATTTGGGTC
This sequence comes from Carcinoscorpius rotundicauda, assembly GCA_011833715.1. Lineage (NCBI taxonomy): Eukaryota > Metazoa > Arthropoda > Merostomata > Xiphosura > Limulidae > Carcinoscorpius > Carcinoscorpius rotundicauda. The sequence goes on along the minus strand of CM022401.1, from coordinate 80,567,385 downwards.
CTTAATGAACCTAAGCTACTTCAAGCTTGTTGTTCCAGATAAATGTATTTTGGTTACAGATGTAAGCTTGCAACTTAGCTTCCTTAATTAAGTGGAAAGTTTGAATTGTTTAAAATTTTGTTGGTAAAAATAAAAATAAAGAACTACATTTAATTTGGTTTTGAGAAATAAGTTGTCTGATGAACTAGCTAATGGGTTTTTTATCACTTTGTGCTTTCTTACTTACAATATTACACACATAATATGGTGCAAAGCAACTAGGCTATCTGTACTAAACAACTGATAAAAAAAAAGAATAACAGTGAAACTATTATAAAGTGTAGATGGACACTAAGTTAAAATAAAAATAGTGGCCCAACATCAGATAAAAACTTAAGTAGAATTAAAAAGGCCAATGGTCCTTAAAAGACTAAAGAAATTTGTAAGGCGGACAGTGTCACCACCACTAATGACAATTTCCAACGTTAGGAGTAGACTCATGGTAAAAACACGTCTAAAATAACGCCGTCACTTATGGTTATAACAAGAGCACGACAGTGAAATATGGGCTATCGTGACTTGAGTGTTTCACAGACCACACATTGATGCATCAGTCCCAGATGAAAGAAAACAATTATTTAAAAAACTGTGACCAACAAGTGGCTCAGTTTGGAAAACTTCCTCCTTTTGGTCCTTACAAAAAACAAGGCAGCCAAAATCCAAAAGAAGGTTTTATTGGGAAAAGCTTGTTCTCACATTGCTCACTCTAAGTCAACTGCCAACTGGAATGGAGCTGAGCCTCGATACGCAGGGCCACAGTTCATGTATGGAATAGTGATAACACCAGAACAGACATAGCTGCAGTGTCAGCGAGCTTGTTTTCATAAACACAAAGGTGACCTGGTATCCAGATAAACTGGATAGAAATATACAATAAAGAGAAAAAGGCCAGTTAATTTTAAATATCAATAAAAATAGGGTGAGAAATGATTTCAGGGCTAGTAGAGAGGAGAGCGAGTTGGTACAAATAGTACAGTTCATGTACTACATAGACTCTACGTGATCAAAGGCAAGAAAAATAACAAATGATTCAGTCATGAGCACAAACTGTAGAGGGAATCCTGTGTGCAACCACTAAATCATAACAAACCATGGCAGAGCCCACAGAGTCAAATGATTTTCAACTGTCTGTATAAAGGGGAATGGAAGGATGTTTGGAAAATATTAAGTCATCCCTTAAGTAATATGTGATTTTAGGTTTAAAAAAAGAAGAAATTTCAAATGCTTTTAATGCTATTTAATTAATAATGTATGTGCCATTATTATTAATTCATTCCTGCCAATGATTCACAAGCTTCTGAATGCCACTTCTATAAAATTCTTGGGATTTGGAGAAAAAGAATTTAGAGAGGGTAGTTTTGACATCTTAATGTGTTCCAAGCTCTTTTCCCTTAATATATTTCTGCAAAGTTCGAAATAGATGATAATCAGATGGGAAAACATTTGGAGAATAAGGAGGATGTGAAAGGTTTCCCGAGTCTAGCTCTTCAGTGTTTGCAGATGCAACTTTTGCTGTATGGGGCCGTGAATTATCCTGGTGTAAAATAACACCTTTACAACTAATCAAAGCAGGCCTCTTTTCTTTCAGTACAACATTCAAGCACTCTAACTGTTGACAAAGAAGTCTGAGGTAATCATTGCACTGAGTGGCAGCAAATCAAATTGGATCACACCAGAAATATCCCACCAAATGTTTAACAATACTTTCCTAGAGTGGAGGTTCATTTTGAGTTGTGCTTTAGCCAGTTTACCTGCACTGAGCCATTGTCTGCAGTGCTTTACATTTTTTCATCTTCAGTCACTAACGTGTTCACAAAAAGGTGACTTGCATTCATCAGAGTGCCGAGAAGTGTAAATGTCCACTCTTGCTCTTAGGTTTGCTTCTGTAAAATCTGTTTTCTGAGTTTTGACACCTTTATAAGTTGTTGAAGATGATGGTGAATTGTTAAATGGGTTGAATCAAACTTTTGTGCTTGTTCTTCAACTGTTACAGCACAATCTTCTTCAAGTACAGTCTGCAGCAAGTCATCATTAAACTCAACAAGATGAACTAAACGTGGCGCATCACTCAAGCTGTAGTCACCTGATCTGAACTTCTGAAACCACCTTCGATATTTTCTTTCATTGAGAGACTTTGCATTATACACACCTTCAATGTTTCATGTAGATTCTTCTGCATTATTGCCTTTTTGAAACTCATAAAGCATTATATGCCTAATGTGCTCCTTAAACACATCCATCTTCACAGAAGTTAATTTAATTAATGATCTGTTATTTGTCTGAACATTTTTATACCTGTCCTACTGCATATTTATTAATTAAAATCTTCGAGAAAGATAGAAATGATGATGCACTGTCTGTATTAAATTTTTGGACATTACTTACAGGATGACCTGATAGAAAACAGTACCTCTGATGGGAGAACCTATCTTCTTTAGATGACTCAAAGAAAGGTTAAACTGGAGGAATGGTAATAAGGCTGTATATGAAGGCTAAAAGGAATAATAGTAAGCCATCCATTCTCAAAAAGCATCACCAACTGAGGAATGAATACACAACCCCAAGTGGAATGCTGTAATAAAGAAAAAAGTTCTGAAGTGTGCAGTACAGACAGTTACATGTGGCAGTGGTGCAAAGGAGGTTCATGAGACTCAGTGTACAAGCTCTGGACTAGAAAAGTGTGGAAAACCCTTGATGGTGAACAGGGTCTAACACCTTTAAGGCCAAGGTCCTGGCAGAGCCATAGACCACAGACCCATAATCCAATTTTGACCAAATGAAAGCACAACAGATCTTGAGCGTAGAAAATTGACCTGCTCCCCAAGAAGTGGAGGAAAGGATACGAAAGATGTTCAGTGCCCTTGTGCGCTTGACACATCGCTGCTTGATGTGTGGAATAAATGTCAGCTTATGGTCAAATACAAGCTCCAAGAATGAGACCTCAGGAACCACAAGAAGCTCAACTTCATCAAGATGGAACTTGGAATTGAGGTGAATGCCCTGTTGGTGACAAATGTGTGTGCAAATGGTTTTAAAGAGAGAAAAGGTAAAGCCATTTGTATGGTCCACTTCAGTGAATGACTGAGGGCACTCAGTAAACCTCATGCTCAACAACTGTCATGAGATGTGAAAGTCACTGACATAAGAGTCCATTTGCAACTGCAGGGGGAAGTTGTCCAGCAATGGCATTAATTTTCATAATGAAAAGTGTGACACTTAAGACCAAACTCTGAGGAACTCCAAGTTTCTGTAGGAAAGTGTTAAACCCACATGAATTTGGAATTGCCAGTCCATTAAGAATTTGATTAAAATGGACAAAAGATAGTTAAAATGCTGGAGGATGAAGCAGAAGTGCAAGATGCACAGGAAAAATATTTGCAAATGCTTTGGGCATGAGCAACTTTCTGGCCATTGAAGAGCAAGATCAAAAGTGTGGCAGAAGTACACTGCCAACTGACCTTCTGAATCTTGCCCCATATGACTTTGGAACTGGTGACAGAAGAGATGCTAGTTGTGTACTTAATCCAAGATTCCTTCTGGGTTTGAAGTCTGACCAGCTGAGAATGTGCACAAACATGTTGAGAAGCAATGCTGTTTAACAGTGTGGGATATTTTTGAAAGGTATCTCAGGTTTGTTTTTGAGCCTTCTGACATGTGGCAGCCAAGATTCCACCATGCACAAGAAAACTGTGGAAAAACGTGTCGAGATTTTAGGAATACACTGAGAAGCTGCCTGGATAATACAATCAATCATTGCTGTCATGCAGTCATCTATCAATGGTTTGCAGATGATGGCAGGATTAAGTTCTGAGAGAGCAGTGAAAAAAGGCCAGTTGACCTTGTTCAACTTCCATCGAGGCATGTGGGTCGGGTGGCATTAAAAATGGCCAGTCTCTCTCAGAATGATAGTAATATGATCAATGCCTTGTGAGCTACTGCCAACCCTCCAAGAGAAGTAAGAGAAAAGTGAAAGGGAGGAGACAGAGAGATCAAAATATAGCAGTACAAGACTGACTAGGTGCATGAAAATAAGTATAAGAACCAGTATGAAGAGAGAAAGGTTGTGATTCTAAAGCATATGCTCTATAGAACAACTTTTCCCATCAATGTCAATACCAGCCTAGAGGGGATTGTGTCCATTTAAATCCTCCAGGATTAAAATGGGTGCAGTAATTGTTCAATGAGGGCATCAAGTTCTGACTGATCAGAGGTCTCTTAAGGAAACAGGTAGAGAGAACAAATAGTGATGGTACAACCCAAGGAAACACAGATGGCTATGACCTCCAAGGTTGTATTAAGTGGCAAAGACAGGGCAGGGACATGCTGAATGACCAGCAATGGCACCCCTCCATGCACTTGTGTATCACACCATCTGTCATTTTTGTACAAAGAAAACTGCAGAAAGGTGACTGAATCAGCAGGTTTCAGAAATATTTTCTGTAAGGAGACACACACAGGATAAGAATTAATCAAATCATTAATGTCATCTATATTTGAAGGAAAACCCCTGACAATTTCACTGTATCAAAGTGGCCATTTTTATTTATGTGGAGAAGAATGTGATGCGGAGTCCTTCTGTTTTCGATCATGTGTTTTTCTTTATTGAACGAAGGTTTATCAATTTCCATTGATATTGCCATTGGTCGAGTTGGTATTCTGCCTGTGGATGAAGATACCAGTGACTGAGGACATGAAAAAACAATTGTCTTGCATCTTGGGGCTGGAGAAGAATACACAGGTGTTTCCCAAACTATTTTCCCCTACTAAACCAAAATAAGTAACATACCATTAACTGAGGTACTCATAGCAAAGTGAGAATATATTGAAAACACAAATACTTAGAAAGCACACACAACTGCAATTCTATTCATACTGTAGTTGAAAAAATGTAATTTTTTTTTTAAGTACACTATCAGCTCGTTTGTGATGCACCTTTTTAAGAAACAAAGTGACAACTTACAAAAGTTAATAATTATAAGCAGGACATTTTTTGGCACACAACATATAAAAGTGTTTTTGAGGCAGTTCCACATGAAGAGTAACTTAAAAGATCATAAATAATTAGTTGATGCTACGCTTCATGCCGAATGAAATTGAATTACATTTGTTGCTGATTTGTGTTTCCACCTGAATTTGAAATCAATTCATGAGGGCAGAGTAATCAAGTTGTCTATTTTAAATAAATGATCAGTATTAATAAAACCATTTAGTTTAACTTAAACAGCAACCATCCAAATGTTGAATCACCACATAATATTAGTAACGGCTTAAACTTTCATAAAGAAAATATTTACTTAATAATTACCTTACATATATACACTACTGACCAAAATCTGAAGGCTAATTAATATAAAGAAAAAATATGCATTTTGCATTGTGAGACTCAACCACTTATTTGACTAGAGATTCGAAAGATGAAAATAAAAAAAAGGGAAAATAAGAATCTTTTTAGCACAAATGACTAAATTTCATTACGTGTTTACTGGTTGATGCTTCGTTTCAGTATGGTCTTAAACTGTTGACCAGCTAGTATTTAGGCTAATTTCATAGTGTTCACATTTTCCCTATTAAATGCTAAAAAAAAGTTTTTCATTTTTCTTTTCTCTTTTTTTCTTTTCATCTTTCAAAGCTCTACTCAAATAAGTGGTTGAGTCTAACAATGCAAAATGCATATTTTTTCTTTATGTTTGTTGACCTTAAGATTTTGGTCAGTAGTGTATTTATGTAAAGTAATTATTAAGTAAATATTTTCTTCATGAAAGTTTAAGCCGTTACTAATATTATGTGGTGATTCAACATTTGGATGGTTACATTTGTTTATGTTAAACTACACACACAAACACACTTAAAAATGTGAGAAAATAAATGTCTCTTTAACAAAGATGGATGCATTAATAAAACTATATTTAAAGTTTAATTGTCATAAGTCTTACTGTCCAAAAGGTAGAACATAAAAGCTAAAAAACTGTATTTTAGGCATCAAAAAGCTGGGGCATTACAGCTTTTGAGGCGACATTAAATTATTCATACTTACTTGATAGTTTCTAGGAATGTTTTTCGATCATTTATTTCATCTGGAATTCGACTCAATATTTTTTTCAGAGAATAGGCTTTTTTATTCAGTTCCTGGAAAGCATCTTCAGGGCGTGTAGACTTATAGTCTTTTAAATCATAAAATTACACGTTAGATAACATAAACACCTTAAAGGTTTGTTCTTTTTCAAGCAGTTGAAATTAAGATTCATCATCAAAGAAACATATTGTTATATTTTGAAAATTCCACAATTATAAAAAATCATGAAAATGCTCTGACTCATAAAATATTTATTTAACCTATTCTTTGTTTCCATAAAATAGTTATTGTTACCTTATTCCCAGTTTTATTGCAAGTAGATGAAAATATATGTCTCACTGTAGAGATACAAACAACAGATAAACAACTTACCGTATTCAAAAGTTATAAGACTACTTTTCCAAATTAAAAGAAATCTTAACTTACGAGTTTGACAACCCAAATATTCAGAATTCCACAATGACTATAGTGACACATTTTACAATAAATTTCACAGATATTTAGTATTTTTATAGAAAATGTACATATAGTCAGTAATGACTTGGCAGGAATAAAATAAATGTCTTTAAATTATTGAGAAATTGCAATTTTTATAGCTTTTCAATATACAAAACTTTACTCTCTAACGTTTACAGCAGGCAATCTTTAACACACTGGTTGCCATATGATAAATCAAGTATAAACAAAATTAAACATTAAAAATGTGCAAGTAAGCAGTCATGATATCTCAAACACATATGTCACATGAGAAATTTGACTCTGCAAGGTAACTGTCTGTGACCTACCACCAGTGGGGCACATGGCAGGCAACATGTTAACAGCTACAAAATATATCTTTCTAAGATGAAAAGACTATACACATGTTAAAATTTAAGATAAGAAAGGTCATCAAACATATGACAGGAAATACAGAACAAAAATATGTACCTTCTGTCTCTGGAATACCTCCTTGTAGTTTCAATAAGCTTTCTGTTATGTTGACAGATAAGTCAGCACATCTAACAAGACCCATGACAAAGTCATAGGCAAATCCTGGGTTAGAATACTCTACCTACATCAGAGTTAGTAATAATGATAAGAAAAAAACAACAAAAACTACAAGTAACATTTTTAATGAAGAAAATTAACATCAGTTTCTAAAAAAGTACAAGATTTACAAAAAATAAATGAAGTCAAATACGACTTTTAGTAATCCTACGGTGGGTATATGTACGCATCCTAAATCAAAGTAAAACTTTAGTTATGCATTATTAAACACTCAAAATAATTAAGCTCAATCTCCAACTCATTGAAGCCACTGTCATCCAATGATACAAACATATTTTCCTCAGAAAATCAAGCACATTAATCAAGTTACTTGTAGCTCTTCTACATGTAAATAAGTAACATATCTACCTGTTCATTAATTGCTAGTTGTGAAAACAATGAGCTCATGACTAGCCAAAATAATATAAAATGCACCATACTACCTTGGAAAGTGATGTTTTTAGTGCTTCAGCTGCAGTAGTATCTCTCCTTTCCAGCTATTAAAAAAGGAATTATATTTTAGTTAAAATTGGAGTTAAAACACAAGTCTGATTTTATTGCAATTTGCTTCACTTCTTAACTAACACAAGTAAACTTTATAGTGCTTTGATTTATAAATACCTGAATAGCATTTATAAGGTTCAACTTGTAGGTAATTGTTGGGTTTATGAATATTTAATAAAGAAATATATATATTAAAGGTTACATTTAATGCCAGAAAACTTCTCAGCAGGAAATGTCATAATGCAGTTTTAATTAACACTTTTTACAAATTTATTTGCAATATCCATTATATAAAACTTCTCACAAATGTATGACTTGTAACAAAAAAGAAATATTGTTGATTACTGATTCCAGATATTTAAAGAGCAAGAAACCTAACAACTTCTGTGTGTGTGTGTGTGTGTATATATATATATACATTTCAACTTCTTCAGAAGTTTGAAATGCAACATGTTTCTCTTCTGTTTTGTTTCTGACATAAGACATAGTGTTATAATAAGTATAATGCCATTTCATTAGCTGGCCATACTTTACAATATTTTAGTCTTTATACCTTGAGAAATAACCAGTAGCAACTATTCTTCAGTATTTATTTACATGTAGTTTTTGTTTACTACATATCAGCCATTTCAAAGACATATTAACATGTAAATAAGAAAAAAATACACTATAAAAGTTAACAGTTTACACACGTGACATTACATTACACTCATAAGAGGTATAATTTACAACTTAATAACTTGTTGTACATGTACCAACTTGATAATGTTGGTGTTCTAATCAAAATAAAACCAGATTTTAAAACATTTTATTCCAAAACAGAATTTCTCTGGATGTGAATGAGTATTAATTTTAAAGGGTTACTAATTTACTGTGACAGAAGTAGAACCCTTTAATTTGTGGAGAAATATAGTGATTTCAAACTTTCAATAACTATTACACACACCAGACAAAATGTGATACAAAAAATTCCTGTGAAATCCTGCATAATGTTGAAATGGCCCAAGTTCTTTTCAACAGCCTCAGTTTGGATCGCAACTACTTCGAGCTAAAGTACTTTACATGCTTAGGTACCTTATTCCTCTTTAAAATATAGATTTGAAACTGATTCAATTCCTTGAAATTAAAAGTTTGTATGATGAAACAGAAATTATTAAAAATGTCCCAAAAAGAATTGATCATATTAATGATATTTTGCACTGTTGTAGACTAATACCTAATAGCCTGTGATTACATAATTAACACATAGGGATAAAACTAAATTAACAATCTCTGACATATGTTCTTCATCGATAATAAAAGATATCAGCCATAGTGGGTTTACCTCTGAATGTCACGTGTTAATTTCGAGAATCGAGTTGAAAAACGAAGTGTTAGTAATTGTCTGTGCAACTGTCATTTTACTAGTTAAAAATCCATAGCCTAGTCACGCCTATGGAAATATCAATGTGTAACTGATGAGTCACGTTTGACTTATATTTAAACATAATCTGCGTATGACTACAATATGAACATTTTACCTTATCCAATATGGGTCTCAAAAGTACTGGGTAAACAAGATGATTTATCGGTGATTCCTCACCCATAGTCATGCTTTACACTGTACCACAAGACAGAAAATTGAAGCAATATTAATTTTGTTGAAAATGTACAAGAATTATTTTAAATGCAAGAAAGAATACAACTATTATATTATATTCTCACTGCCAAAAGAAAATATTATAAAAATAATCTACAATCCAGGAAGTACGTCCCAAGTTGTAACAGTGTCATCTGTTGGAATAAACATGTCTGATAATTGATTATGAAAAAATAAAGAAAATTTTTATTATAAATAAAACAAAATAAATGTATCTCAAAATTGTTGGTTTGTGAACTCCATTTGTTCAAGTGAAGATGACCAAAGAAGATCGAAATGTTGTTCTGTACTTTATTTCAATAAAAGTTTTAATACCTATACCAGCCATCTTGAAATACATCTTTACTTCAGGTGAGTTTCTTGCCATCAAGAAATCAAAATAAATTTCAAAAGCTGAATAAATCAATGTTAATTCATTAAAAATATAAGATCTTACATTATAAACACCGCATTTAAATGCAGTTTTATTAATGGAAATGATATTTGTGGGACATGTCTTAAACTTTACCGATACATTTGAATTGATATTTAGTAAGTTATTTTTGTGCAACAATAGCATTTATACCAAAGAAAAGGAAAGACACCCGTGAGATGGAAAGACGGGAAAAGAATCGCGGCATTACAACTCTGCCTTCTCCTAAACAATAACTAGAAATACACCTGATTGATCACGTATTTGCTATCCTCGACCTACACTGCAATAGTATCCAAATAAACCCCTTTCTCGATACTGTTTAATAACAAATTTTGTGCTAGTAATGGTTGTATCAGGTCATCCCTCATGTAATGTCCGATTTTAGTTTCAGAAAAAGATAAAGGATTTCAAACGATTTTAATGTTATTTAATCAATAATGTATGTTTTATTATTTCCTGTCAATAATTCACAAGTTTCTGAAGGTCACTTCTATAAAATTCTTGGGGTTTGGAGGAAAAGAATGTGTTCCAAGCTCTTTTCCCGAAAGATAGTTCTGCATATTTCGGATTAGATGATAATCATATAGGGCAAGTTCTGGAAAAATAAGACGGTGTGGATACTTTTTCTAGTCTAGCTCTTCAATCTTTGCATGTGTGATTCTTGGTGTATGAGGGCGTGCATTATCCTAATGTAACACAACACCTTTACGATTGATCAAAGCAGGCCTATTTTCTTTCAATATATTATTCAAGCGCACTAACTGTTGACAATAAAAATCTGATTTAATAATTACATTGAGTGGCAGCAACTCAAAGCGGATCACACCAACAATTTCCCATAAAACTCTCTAGTGTGTGTTTTCTTATTGCAAAGCCACATTAGGCTATCTACTGAGCCCATGGAGGGGAATTGAACCTCTGATTCTAGTGTTGTAAATCCGGAAATATATCGCTGTACAAGCGAAGAGCCCCACAAAACATTTAACAATCTAAACTGTAGTTAGAATAAATATCCCAAACCCACCTTCTGAATTTTCTCAGGCCAAATGAGCTAAAGTAACTTTTTTTTTGCATAATAAACCTGAAATTATGAATTACGATGCCAGTTGAAGAAAGAAATTTAATATTTTGGGAAAATGTCATTTTTGGGTTTGAAATTTTTAATAAACTAATCGCGGTAAAGCCTAAAAACTAAAGAAAATTACATTGTACTAGAGGAACATTACACGTTCTGATGAAGTGTTTTTCGTCCTTGTAGCTCCTTAGAAATCAAAACCGGAGAAATCTGACAAATAAAAACGATAAGAATGATAATGCCAGCATTTCATAGTCCTAATTTTGAGTTGGAATAACTCAAAACAGGCTTATTTGATTAATGTATTTGATTGAGGTGAAGCAAAAAGCTGCACAATGGGCTACATGTGTTCCGTTTACCACTGGTTTTTAAGCTCGGTTTTTAGTGTTTTAAGTTTGTAGATATACTGCTGTGCTGCTGGGGAATTGCTTAATTAAAAAAACGATAATTCTCAGAATGTGGGCCCGCCATGGCCAAACGTGTCAAGGCGTGCGACTCGTAATCTGAGGATCGCGGGTTCGCATCCCCGTCGCGCCAAACATGCTCGCCCTTCTAGCCTTGGGAGCCTGATAATGTGACGGTAAAAGAATAGCCCAAGAGTTGGCGGTGGGTGATGATGACTAGCTACCTTCCCTCTTATCTTACACTGCTAAATTAGGGACGGCTAGCGCAGATAGCCCTCGAGTAGCTTTGTGCGATATTAAATAAACAAACAAACAAACTCAGAAGGTGGTAATCCAATGGCTGAGGATATGTTAAATAGTTAACTAATAAAGAGAAATATATCGTTGTTTCGAAAACATATTTTATTGTTACCTGTAAAAGAAATTACCTCGTGAAAGAAAATGCTGAATCAACAGTGCACCGAATAGAAGTTATGGTTGAGTGAATGAACTAATTACACCAAATCGGCAAGTTTGCTCATGTCGCTGTATTTATGACGTCAATAAGAAGTTGGCTCTTATAAGTTGGTCAAAAGTAAATTTTAAGAACAAAGTTATTATGACAGTATATAAACATGCCGAGTTTAATCAAGATTGAACGTTACTTTATTTTTACAATTTCTCATCTTTATTTTTGAATTTTTCTATTTGTGCTAAATCTTATACTCACGTGAAACAGGGTTTGTTTGGTGTTGAAAAATATTTTCATTCAAAGCGGGGTTTGAATATTATACAGAGATCAAAATTCAGTGGTATCAAAAACCGTTTGGTTACTACTTGTTCTACGTTTCACTTTTCAGTTACGTTATTAGACATTGTGTTTGTTTGCTCTTTTGAATTTTCGTGTAGAATTATACGAGAGATATTTACACTAGCCGTCCAGCAAGACTAGAGGGAAGGAAGCTACTCATCACCACCCACCATCAACTTTTGGGTTACTCTTTTGCCAACGAATCGTGGGATTGAACGTCACATTACAACTCTCCTACGGTTGATAGGGCGAGTATATTTTATGTGTCGGGGATTCGAACCCATGACCCTCCGATTACGAGTCGTGCGCCCTGACCACCATATTAGACCTAAGCGTAGACATGCCTCGACTCTATTTCCGTTTCAGGGTTGCCTATTTACTTTTGTTACATTTCCATGCTCCTTTTGAATCAGTTTTCATTTGAATTTGTATTTTGTTTTGAAATTTCGCACAAAGCTACTCGAGAGCTATCTGTGCTAGCTGTCCCTAATTTAGCAGTGTAAGACTAGAGGGAAGGCCGCTAGTCATCACCACCCACCGCAAACTCTTGGGCTACTCTTTTACCAACGAATAGTGGGATTGATTGAAACATTATAACGCACCCACGGGTGGGAGGGCGAACATGTTTGGCGCGACGCGGATGTATATCTAATAGATATTTTGATACTTGGCCCGGCATGGCCAAGAGCGTTAAGGAGTGCGACTCGTAATTCGAGGGTCGTGGGTTTAACGCCCGAGTCGCGTCAAACATGCTCGCCCTCCCAGCCGTTGGGGCGTTATATGTGACGGTCAATCCCACTATTCGTTGGTAAAAAGTAGCTCAAGAGTTGGCGGTTGGTGATGATGACTAGCTGCCTTCCCTCTAGTCTTACACTACTAAATTACGGACGGCTCGATGCAGTGGGCTGACAATCTACTCACTTAAAAAACCTGTTGAAGAATCCGCAAGTGATTGCAGCCCTGTGTTCCTTGAAGAAATCGAGAAGTGAATGAATGAATAAATTTTGATATTTAAGGTTTTACAAATTTCATGTTCTATAGAAAAATCTAACGGTCTTGAACTAATCCAGAAGTAATTTGTTACAAATAATGCATGAATTACTTTTAACTAATTGTCTGCATGAAAAACTAAAACCCGTCACTGTTAATCTAATAAAATTGATAAAATACACTGTAATGCTAGACAGAACAATAATGCAAAACGATGTCTCTAATACTAACCTATAAAAATACTTAAATTAGTTCACACTGCTGATCTATAGAATATTGCATATTGTAGTCTCACTGCTAGTCGATACAAAAATCTTAAATTGACCTTGTGAGAAGTAAGGAATAATTTAATTCTTAATAGCACTTGTGATATAAATGTAAATTGAATTAAAGCTTTTTCAACATTTAAGATGTTTCATAAGTAATATTGTAAATATTTATAAGAATAATTTCGCCAATGTGGTGAAGACTAGTGGTGAAAATCATTTTATGATTTTTTGTGTAGAGACTATGTTGTTTGACCCCAAATCACTCCATTGTGTCATGTCGGGGTCAAATCCCTGAATATGATGCCAAACTTCAAATAAGTCAAAATTATCGATTGTACACCCTTGTGCAAATTAATTAAAACAAATGGTCATTTTACAATATTTTCAGCATGGCGGCCATTGAAGGCTTGCTGGACCTGCTGATTTCCTTTAATAGTCATTTTGTCACACAGATGGCGTAATTAGCTGTTTTTTGCAGTACGGTCGATCTATTTTTGGAATATATGACGATATTTTGAGGAATATTACGTCATTCGTAATTGTGTTAGAAGGGCAAGGACACTAGTCAAAAAACAACTTCTTACCAACTCAGTGAAGAAAAAACGGTACCAATGGGGTCTGAAATTGAAGAACTGTACACAAGAATAATGGAGAAAGGGGTTATTCAGCGACGAGACTCATTTTTTTCGAGCAAGGTCAAAGAAATCTGCATGGTCCCAGATCTACGGGTGACAAAAACTTCGAAAATCTCACATCAATCAGTTCGTAAAATATCCCGTGAAGAAGATATTTTGAAGCTTTTTCAGCTACTATGGCGTCGGAAGCTTACATATCGTAGAAGGTATGATGCGAGGACCACAGTACATCGAAGTTTTGCAGAGGAGAGTCGTTCCAGAATTGAAAAAGAGATTTCCAAATGGATCTGGTATTTTTTTCAGCAAGATCTGACTCCATGAAACACATCGAAACTTGTGAAGAATGTTATGACTACAACGCGAATAAAGGTGCTGGACTGGCTTGGAAACTCTCCGGACTTAAATCTTATTGAAAATCGTTGGGCGATTTGTAAAAAAAAGACTTCGGGGAAAAGACTGTACTACAAAAGATAAGTAAATTGGGGCCATAATTGAGTTGTGGTACCGCGATCTAAAAATTAGTAAAGATTGCAGTCAACTCGTGGACTCGATGCCAAAGCGGATTGATGATCTTCTGCAAAATAAAGGCGGTCTTATGACGAGTTAATTTGTGAGTAATTTTTGGATTTTCAGAAATAAAATGCAAAAAATTGAAAAAAATCGTAATTTTCCGTCTTGTTTCAATTAATTTGCACAAGAGTGTACATTCAAGCCAACTTATAGTTTTATCTGTACTAGTGCTGCTATTAATATTGTTTATTAAGGGGTATGGAACACTATTGAAACCTTCATCTATGATGATATCACAGGTGCATAATACTCGTATGTAATTTTCTAAATCCTGACAGAACTGCCTTCTTGGTGTATCTTTGTCAGAGGCGTAAACATTAACTAAGCTAATTTTCCTTTCAATTACTTTGTCTAATAGATGCCCTCTAGTTGCACAGTGACATGACTGCAAGCTTAAAACGCTTGAAACCGGGTTTCGATACTCGCGATAAGCAGAACACTGATACTACATTGTGTGTAGGTAAATCAACTTCATCCTTTGGGTTACCGTGAGATTGATTCCTTTTCTCTTTTTTTTTTTCTCGAGGTGACACTTTTTGGATGATGGAAGCTTAATATTTTTTGTTTTTTTGTCTTTTACTGAAGAATTACTGTTTTCGGATGATGAGGACTAGCTCATTCATTTGCAGGTCTCTGATTAGAAGTTTCTTTTCGAATTTTTCTTTGGACAAGTCGCTTTTTATTACAACAAGCCAGAAACAAACGTTTCATTGGTCAAAATTCTGAAGACTTTATTTATATCATTCTTGTGTGAGATTATGTCATAAAAAATAGAAACTATAGAAAGATTGTATTAGATAACTAGCAGGTAACGGCATCTGCATCATCATCATCTGTATCATCAAGAGTAATTAGGTGGCGTTATTTGTTCATTTAATTAACGTTTTAACTTACTCATTAATAAATGTTCTCTAATAAGAAGTTACCTCATGTTACCTGCATCACTAATCTTATAATAGATGTTATCTAAATTTTATAGCATGTGATTTTAAAAGTGAAGTTCTTCTGCAACCTTAGCTTAGAGAGTTTCCTACTTCTATCTTTTAAAGTTCCTGACATATATCCAACACACTTAGTAATACGTATGAGATAATTATGCAAATAAACAATTTTAGACTTCTGTAAATTTAGAATTGTACCATTAAATCGGAAAATGAAACCTTAAATCTTACACATTGTTTAAAAATACATTACAAACGAAAGCTGCGATACGGTCTCTTCTTAACTGCTTTCTAACTCTAAATGTTTGGAGTTAAGCACAAAGCTACACAATGGTCTATATGTGGTGCGCTCACCACAATTATCGAAACCCGGTTTTCAGCGTTGTAAGTCCTCCGACACACCTCTGTGTATAAATGATTGTACATTCTTGATATATATGGTAATTTGTCCTCTGTTTTGTTTTTGTTTGTTTGTTAACCATCGTTTTTATTTAAGTATTATCCGATTAATTAATGCATAATTTTGAATGGAAATCATATTCATCAGATATGTTTTAATATTCTCAGGTTCATTTGATATAAATAAATAGGACTAAACATTTTAAACATGGAATATAACCCAGTAATTTTTTCTTTAAATTCACATCGAAAATTGTTCTTTTGATTAAGAATTAAAACATCCAAAAAATCAAATTGTAATCTTCCTCATGCTCTACTGTAAAATCCCGTCATGGCCCGGTGGGTTAAGGCTTCGACTCGTCATCTGAAGACTGCAGGTTTGAATCCCAGTTGCACCAAACATGCTCGCCCTTTCAGCCATGGGGGCATAATAAGAATAGTGCGGTCAATCCCACTATTCGTTGGTAATAAAGTACCCCAAGTCCAAACATTTGACTGTATGTTGTTACTGCTGACTTTTCGAGAAATATGTTCTTTTTGTTCTTACTTATTCTTATCACAGATCCATCCATGAGCAGTTTCATAATGCTGCTTTACAAAAGAAGTTTTGCACATTTCTGTTTCAGAATATAAGATGCATTATGCTTTATTATTCTTGTTGATCATACCAAACTTTTCAGTCCAAGAATCTTGAAAATATCTGTTTCTTCTCTTTCCATTATAACGTTTTTCTTGTTAAGCTGACATTTCGACAAGCTGATAATGGTACGTACAATTTTAAAATATCTCACCAATTAACTTAACTGATTGGCCATGCTAAGCCACATATTTAAGGCACTCGACTCATAATCTGAGGGTCGCGGATTCGAATCTCCAAAACACTAAAATGCTCACCCTTCTTAGTCAAGGGGAAATAAATTATGACGGTCAATTCCAATATTAGTTGACAATAGAGGAGCCCAAGAGTTGGCAGTGAGTGGTGATGACTAGCGGATTCGTTCAAGTCTTACTCTGCTAAATTGGAAGCAACAAGCGCATATAGTCCTCGTGTAGCTTTGCGTGAAATTCAAAAACAAATATACTGTAAAATCAATGTTAACAGTTCAGAAACCCATCACTTTGCATCTGTTTTTACAAATAACTAATCCCCAGCGTATCTTCTACAATAAATTGTTTTAAATTTTTTATGCCATTTTCTTCTAATTGTTGTTTTTATAATGACATGTAAAGAGATTAACAAAACCTGGAGATAGCGAGGAACTCATAGTTACCATTTCATCATATACACTGTTTGCCAAAAGTTTAAGGCCAATGAGCAAAAAGAAAACATATGGGTTTTTCGTTGTTAGACTCAACCTTTTACTTGAGTCGAGTTTCGAAAGATGAAAATAAGAAAAGGGAAAATAAAAAAAAAACTTTTTTGGATTTACTAGGGAAAATGTAAGCACTATGAAATTAGCCTAAATACTAGCTGGTTAAAAGTTTAAAACCATACCAAAAAGAAGATCTAAAGAGGGTAGGAAATGTTCAACAAGAGGTTACAGTAGTGAGTGGACTGTTAATACAAGTGGTGAAGATGGTTTCTGGAAGATCATTCCCTGTTTGGAATTAACGTACATTTCTATAGACTTCCTTTACTATTCACTCCCAAACATTTTCAATGGAGTTCAGTTCGGGCGAACATGCTGGATGGTCCAAAAGAATCACGTTATTCGCCATGAAAAAGTCCTTTGTCCTGCGGGCATTGTGTATCACAGTATTGTCCTGCTAATTATCCAGTCATTTCCACACAAGCGAGAGCCTTCAGTCAATAATGATGCTTTCTCCAATATGCCAATGTAGCTAGCTGCTGATTGACGCCCCTGTATCATCTGAAGCTCCATTGTTCTATGGAAAGAGAAAGCACCTCAGATCATGATGGAACCTCCTCCACTGTGTCGCGTAGAAAATGTCTCCGGTGGGATGTCCTTATCGTGTCAGTAGTGTTAGAAGCCATTTGGACCATCCAGGTTGAAGTTTTTCTCGCCAGAGAACAAAACCTTCTTCTACTTGTCGACGTCACATGTTTGGTGCTTTACAGCAAAGTTTAACCCACCTGTTTCGTGGAGTGGAAGGGAGCGTGGCTTTTGAAGACGTTTACGGTTTTTAAGCCCTTCTCTCCTAGTGGCCGTCTTATTGTTCTTGAGCTGCACTCTGCGTCCGTAAGGATTTTAATATGGTTCGGCGATCAGCTGATGTCTTGCCAGACAACCCGTCGAATCCTCCTGCTCGACGCCGGCGAAATTTTCTTTGACTGACCACTTGAAATTCTCTTTCAGTATCCTTCAGGGTTTTTAAAGAAATTTCCAACAGCAGTTTTACTTCGTTCAATCTCACCAGCGATGGCACGATGAGAGAGAACTTGATTTGGTAGCTCGACAATTCTGCCACGTTCAAACTCTGTCAACTTTTTCGCCTTTACCATGTTTTTACTCCATTTAGCACAGGAGATGCCAGTGAGAGATGTTTACAACGCTAATTTTTGGACACAAATGATTAAATTTCGTGAAGTGTTTACCGATTAACACTTCGTTTCAGTATGGTTTTAAACCTTTGACCAGCTTATTTAGGCTAATTTCTTAGTGTTTACATTTTCCCCTATTAAATGCTAAAAAAAGGTTTTTATTTTAATTTTTCCTTTTCCTATTTTCATCTTTCAAAGCTCTACTTAAATAAGTGGTTGTGTCTAATAACGCAAAATGCATATTTTTATTCATGGCCAAGCTTGTTAAAGCGTTCTACTCGTAATCCGAGGGTCGCGGGTTCGAATTCCGGTCGCACCAAACATGCTCGCCCTTTCAGCCGTGAGGATGTTATAAGTGACGGTGAATCCCATTATTTGTTTGTAAAAGAGTAGACCAAGTGTTGGGGGTGGGTGGTGGTGCCTTCTCTCTAGTCTTACACTGCTAAATTAGGAACGGCTAGCGCAGATAGCCCTCGAGTAGCTTTGCGCAAAATTCAAAACAAACATTGACTTTAAGATTTTGGCCAGCAGTATATTTTACCGTTAAGCATGAAATGAAATTGTCTGTTGGATAAACTAAGTAAAATTTTTAAAACATCAAACCATTCAGTCGTCTTCGTTCAGTGGAAGTCAAGAATTTTAAAGAGTATATTTCCAAATAACAATCCTATAACAAGATTAATACAATATACTTTATTTTCAACATATAAGGTTTGCGACTCTCCCGAAAATCGAAACTCGTTCATAATGGCATACTCATTATTTCTTAATGATTCAATATAGTCAACAAAAAACTTTACTAATTTGTAATTATACATTCTAATATCTGATGCTATCGGTTTTACACTATGTCCCTCCTTCCGTATGCTCAGTAAATCATATAAAATCCTTACATGTTTCAGTTGGTTCAAGTTCAAAAGCTCTTTTTTTTTTAATGAATAAGATTTGTTTTTTAAAACTCCAATAAATGTTCATTTTATCTGGGTTTAATTGGATCATTATTTAATTCTTCAGCTTCGTTTCATCTTTTAGGATACCTTTTCAGTTAATTATATAATTATTTTGATTTTTGTAAACTATATTATTTCACTTATCCGATTTAACTATCATTTCACTATAATATTTTCCGACTTACTAAGCGTTAAACAATTTGGTTCTTTATTTTATATGTTTAAATGTTTCTTATTTTTAGTGTACTCATTGAAAGAAGTTACTGGTATTCCTATCGTCTGCGTACTGATATGTTGATGCGATGCATTAGTATTTGGCTAAATATATGTATCTTTTAATTGTTGCATTTATCACATGCACCATCTGTATAATAAATTTTTTAGTTGACTTAGCAAATCTTAACCATTAAGAAAACATTACTGTTTTAATTTTAATTTGTTCGTGATTTTAACAATAATTTTATATGGATTTCCAGATTGTCAGTTTTATTTAATCAATGTGTTTTTATATTTTTATATAATATTTTAAGGAATTTCAAACTCTTTGTTCCTGAGTTATTATTTCAAACTGATTTTTTTCCGAATATTGTTTAATATGTAGTGACTTCTAGTTCATCTTAATCTGCAACCTGTAGGTCTTCGGATCGAAACACACTACTAAATATGCTCACCCTTTCAATCATTGACAGTTGATAGTTCCTTCCCTCTTGGCTGTTACTGCTAAATTATAGACGAATATCGCACACAGTCCTCTTGAAGCTTGGCGCGAAATTTATAGCAAACCAAATCGCTGATAAAAACTTATACAAATATCAAGAGATCCGCCAATCTTTCAAATTCTTTGTGTTGCAATCTAGATTGTCTATGGTTTGTTTTGAATTTCGCACAAAGCTACTGGAAGGTTATCTGCGCTAGCCGTCCATAATTTACCAATGTAAGACTGAAGGGAAGGCAGACGGTCATCACCACGCACCGCCAACTCTTAGGCTATTCTTTAACCAACGAATAGTGGGATTGACTGTCACATTATAACACCCCCACGGTTGAAAGGGCGACCGTTTTTGGTGTAAAGGGGATTCGAACCCGCGACCATCGTATTAGAAGTGGAATGCCTTGACCATCTGGTCATGTCAGGACCAGATTGTCTATGTACACTTGTTAATTGTTACTTGAAATCCAGTCTGTGTTAGTTGAATTGTTATATCGTGAATGGGTATTTCTGTGAAATTACTCTACTCTCGCATCCATGTTTCCACGTTAAGTCATCATATCCACTTTTTCTCACTGTGACTTACCAACACATCATGTTGAGTAGAGAAGCTTATTATGGTAAGGGGAACTTCCAATTTTTCTTTTGCAGGAACTTTATATCCATTTGCCTTTTGCATCAACCTGTCTTCTTCATACTTGGGGTCGTCAATATTCCAACTCTAGTTGGTTTCCCAACAATTAATGAAACTGTGTAACTCACGAAGTTCTTTCTTTAAACAGTGAACTTCTTAACCTAGTTAATGCAGACGTAATTTTACAGCTGCGACTTATTTCTTATAGTCAGCTGATTCGTAATTTTATGTGTCTGGTTAGTTTTTTTATTGTTCCTTTGGTCTAGTTGGGTTTTTGCTACAGGACCAATTTTTAGAGTATTGTCGCTTTGGTTTATCATCGTCTGTTGATTTCTCACAGCCCTCGCTACAATCTTCATATTTCTCAAATTTATAACAGATTTCCTTTGATGAAATCTTTTGAAATTATACGCTCTTCTCTACAGTTACAGGCAATATGTCCTTTCAGATTACAAGTATAACGCCCGTTACTTTATGGTTTACTTTGTTTGATATGAATAAACAGTCATTAAATTAATATTTTGATTTCTTCTATGCTTACATCAGGGGTAGTTGATGTTTACATACTACTTAAACTGATAAATACATGATTCTGGAATGGTGCTTTTAGTTGTTTGTCTACTTCTTTAATTTATTCAAGTTTCAGCATCAACTGTAAAGCCTCTATTATGACATCTGTGAGTTAGTCACATGCTAGCGAATTATTCATTTGATGTGGATCATCCAGATAAGAAAAATGGTTCTTTTAAATAAGCAGTAAACTAAACACTTTTTGTTCTCTATTTTTTTACTCGTTTCGTAATTTATTTCGAACCGATCCTGATAAGCCATTTTTCCATTACTTATCGATATTGTTGAATCGGCCTGTTAAATTCTGTAACATCTTAAGGCAGTGATATAGTTGGAATATTATTGTGAAGAACTGTGATTCTAAATATGAACTTATTCAAGTTTGTTATTGTAATATTTCTATACTTTATAGATGTCTTTTTGTGTCTCTTCAATTTTGTCATTACAGGCTTTATGCACTTCAGAGATGTATTTTTTGTGCTATTCCAATTTTGTTGTTATGGTAATTTAATTTTTTTATTTCCTCGACTAGGATTAAGACCCTAGGACTCTTGTCAACTGATAGTAACAACTCCCTAGTAAAATACTTTTTAAAGTAAAAACCTATCACACTTTTTCCCATCAAAAATAAGGTAAATTCTCTGGGCTTACCACAGTTTTTCTTATGGTATATTTTTATAATTTAATCGGCTTGAATTCAAATTTTCTCACACACCAGATGAGTGCTTTATTATCCGCACTACAAATTAACCAAGTGGTGTTTATTAATAACACACTTTTAAACAACTGAAACTGTCATATATTTATAATCCTTCTGGACATCTTTGATGTATTAATAAATTTTGTCTCCCAGCATATTTACTTTTGTCTTTAATTATTTTTTAAACTTCAAATATGTTCTTTTATCTTTTATATTTCTCTCTCTTTCTTGTTTTCGTTTAGTTGTCTGTTGATTTTTCTTGATTTTATTTTAATTATTATCCCTTTTTGCTTGATTTTCTTTCTACTATCCTGTAAAATTTTCTGTTTCTCTTGGAGCACATGTTATCATGTTGAAGTTCAATGTAAAGTCTATTTCATTTTCACTAATCCCGGTCGCGCCAAACATGCTCGCCCTTTCAGCTGTGGGGGCGTTATAATGTGACGCTCAATCCCACTATTCGCTGGTAAAAGAGTAATCCAAGAATTGGCGGTGGGTGGTGATGACTAGCTGTTTTCCCTCTAGTCTTACACTACTAAATTAGGGACGGGTGGCACAGATAGCCCTCGAGTAGCTTTGTGCGAAATTCTAAAACAAACAAACAATAATTTTCACTAAAATAACCCTACTTTTGACATCAGTGTTAGAACAATTTCCGGCGTTCGGAGGGCTGAGTTTCGATTATTTTGTTAAAATACTGTTCCATGGTGGAACAGTAGTAAATTGACGAATTAAAATGTTGAATCCCGGATTCGGTTTTCTTCGTTGGACTTATTATATAGCCTAGTTTCGTGTTTCCCTTAAACAAATATTATTCCAAGTCCAGTGTACTTCACGAAAAGTAAAACGTTTTATTTTTGTACAGCAGGCGACCCAATCTCACAAAGTGATAAGCTTAACTCATAACTACAACTAAACAGTCATTTGATTTTTAAATCATCTCTTCTATCCATGGCACAAACTCAATAAGATACAGCACCGAAATGATTATTCAACTAAGGTTTTTATACAACAGTATTTATTTTTCGCCAAATATTAGGAATATTGAAGACTTTAGTCCAAATAGAGACACTTATGAAAGTTCTAATCGTCAACGTCATTACTACAAGACCCGGCATGGTCACGTGGGTAAAGGCGTTTGACTCGTCACACCAAACACGCTCGTCCTTTCAGCCATTGGGGCGTTATTGTGACGGTCAGTCCCACTATTCGTTAGTAAAAGAGTGGCCCAAGAGTTGGCGGTGGGTGGTGATGACTAGTTAACCTTTCCTCTAGTCTTACACCGCTAAATTAGGAACGGCTAGCTCAGATAGCCCTCGAGTAGCTACGCGTGAAATCAAGAAAACAAACATCAGCACGAAACTCTTTCACACAAACAATGCAAAAATCCTAGATTGAAATATTAAAAACAGTTCACAACAATATCACTAATGTATACCCATAACATAAAAAAGACATTTAAAGATAAAAACAACAGCCAACACACATTAAAATCCCCAACTTTAAAGTAGCTCAAAACGTTCCGAACTCACGTAGAGTTTATCTTCAGAAAACTCAATATCAGAACTTAAGAAAGACTGCAAGTTGCCATTATTGGATGATTTGAGTTCATGATAATAAAGAAAAGTTTCACTTTCAATATTGTTCTTAAAGATAACAACGTTTATGGTTTTATATTCCATTACAGTAGTTTCATTTTACATTTTTACTAGAAGAAATTAATTAAAATTTAGTTGACATAGGATTAAACATTTGTTTCATTTTTCATTTGTGTTTAACGAATTTGAGAATAAAAAAATTCTGACAAAATATGTTTTTAATCCAAAGTGTTTGATGAAGTTATCAAATAATACTTGAATAAAAGTAGGTTTCCTCAGAAGCAAGAATTTTAGTGGGAAAATAAAGTACAAATATATTTACACAGACGCATATATACTGCTGGCCAAAATCTTAAAGCCAATGAACATAAAGAAAAATTAAGCATTTTGTGTTGTTAGACTCAACCACTTGAGCAGAGCTTCGAAAGATGAAAATAATAACAGGAAAAAATAAAAATAAAAAACTTTTCAGCATTTAATAGGGAAAATGTGAACACTATGAATTTAGCCTAAATACTAGCTGGTCAAAAGTTTAAGACCATAATGAAACAAAGCGTCAATCGGTAAACACGTAAAGAAATTTAGTCATTTGTGTTCAAGCATTATCGTTGTCAACATCTCCCACTGACATTTCCTGTGTTACGTTGGGCAAAAAATGGCAAAGGCTGAAAAGTTTACAGAGTTTGAACGTGACAGAATTGTCGAGCTGCAAAAAACAGTGTCAATCTCACCATGCCGTCGCTGGTGAGATTGGGTGCAATAAAACTCTGTTGCAAATTTCTTAAAAGATCCTGAGGGATAGAGAACGAGAATTTCAAATGGTCTGCCCATGAACATTTCGCCGGCGTGAGTAAGAGAATTCGACGAGTTGTCCGGTAAGACACCAGCCAATCGTCGAACCTGATTAAGGCCCTTACGGACGCAAAATACGGCTCAAGAACAATATGACAGCATCTACGAGATAAAGGCTTTAAAAACCACAAACGTCTTCAAGGGTCACGCCTTTTTCCACACCACGAAAAGATGTGTTAAACTTTGTTGAGAAGCACCAAACATGGGACATAGAAAAGTGGACGAAAATTTTATTCTGTGATGAGGAAAAATTTAACCTGGATGGTCCAGATGGCTTTTAACGTCATTGGAACGATTAAAATGTCTCCATTGGAGACATTTTCTACACGAAGGAGGCTCCATCATGATCTGGGGTGCTTTCTTCTTCCATGGAACAATGGAGCTTCAGGTTATACAGGGGCGTCAAACAGCATCTGGCAACATTGGCATGTTGGAGAGAGCATCCTTTTTGACTGAATGCTTTCGCTTGTGATGGAAATTACTGGATCTTTCAGCAGAAAAACGCTTCAATCCACAGTGCTCGCAGGACGAAGGGCTTTTTCATGGCGAATAACGTGATTCTTTTGGGCCATCCAGTGTGTTCGCCCGAACTAAACCCCATTGAAAATGTTTGGGAGTGCTTGGCAAGGGAATTCTATAGAAATGGACGTCAATTCCAAAGAGTGCATGATCTTTGTGAAGCCATCTTCACCACTTGACATAATATCCCAGGCAGTCTTCTGTAAACGCTTATATCGCGACCGTGCCAAAGTGAATATCTGTAGTTATTCGCAATGACGGCCGTGCCACTCACTATTGAGACCTCTTGTTGGGTATTTCATACCCTGTTTAGGACTTCTTTTTGGTATGGTCTTAAACTTTTGACCAGCTAATATGTAGGCTAATTTCATAGTCTTCACATTTTCGCTATTAAATGCTAAAAAGTTTTTTATTTTTATTTTCCCTTCTCTTATTTTCATCTTTCGAAGCTCTACTCAAATGAGTGTAATCACGCAAAATGCATATTTTTTTCTTTATGTTTGTTGGCCTTAAGATTTTGGCCAGCAGTGTATATTGAGTACAATTAATTGCAGTGAAGAACTTAAGAAACAATTAAAACGACAATGTACAGTCAAAGGATTAATGTTCTTTCGATTAAGTGATACGATTTTAAATTCAGAGAAATCTAAACTTACATATATTCATGATAATGTTTGATTTGCGGCAAGGTCTTTAGAAACTAAAATTAGGAACCATCTCTGCTAAGGTCGAAAAACTTCACGTGTAAAAACCATATGTTCTAAATGACACTTACGTGAGGATTATTTGTAGCGCCACTGTATTTCTCTTAAAAGTTTAATGTGCTAAGGTGAAATGTATATGGAAAGCTAGGGAGTGAGAAGTCTATTGGATGGCAACTCATGTGGATATGTGAAGTTTCAGTAGTCAAGAATGAGAGTTTTAGGTGTCAGAAGCAAAAAATTGTTTGGGTTTTGCTTTTTAGTTATTGTTGAATAATGTAGCAATTGTTTCTGGTAGATAATCATTGTTTTGCCAGTTGGAATCGTTTTAGGGTATTTGTTTATTTTCTGAGGGTGTTCAATATTGCGACCCAAAAACAATTGTTTGTCTGAACTTTCATGACTCCATGTGACCTGAACAAATTACAGTAGAATCTGAACCAAAATCTCAGCCTAGTTTCTATTTTAACAAATCAAACAAATGTTAAAATTATCTCAGTTCAAGTGAGAGTAAATTGAGACAGATGAGAAATAGTGTATCGTCAACTGAAAGAAAATTAGAATATTTTTCACTATTCTTACATTTCGGTATTAATGAGTTAAACAAGATTTCTCTGTGATGCTATTTGTCTCGAGAAATGAGTTCAATAAATTAGACCAAGGACTTTTGACGTTTAAATCTTGTCACAGATATAATGTAGTATTTTTGTAATCTTGAATAAGCAGTAAAACAGTGAAGGGTATACCCACTTGTTAAAATAAAACAACCAAGTAAAACAAGTGAGCTTAATATATGTATGTATATTATACATCATCAAAACAACTATTTTTCAAGATTAAACCTAAATATAAATTTGTCTCTTGACAAAAAAGAAAAAAAAGCCAAACAAATGTAAATACTATTTTTTTTTTATAATTTCGCGCAAAGCTACACGAGGGCTATTTGAGCTAGCTGTCCCTAACTTACAGTGTAAGACTAGAGGAAAGACAGCTCGTCATCACCACCCACCGCCAACTCTTGGGCTACTCTTTTACCAACGAATAGTGGGATTGACCATTACCTTATAATGCCCTCACGGCTGAAAGGGCAGTAAATACTAAGAACAAAAACCAATTAATTATATAAATGACAGAACTTTTGTCTTTTTCAGATATGTAATTTACATCATAAAACGTTTAATTAGGTAAAGAAATTTGAAGAAGAAATTGTATGAGATCAAATATGTCTTCAAAACAATAACAAAGATATAAAATTGTGCATTGTGCATTGAAGCAACAGTGCACCTATTTATTGCGAAACAGTTCGTAAAGCTCATTAACAACAGTAGGATAGACAAGCAACTTTAATGTAATAATGCTTATGTCGGTAGAGGTTACCAGAGGTCACTGTTGAGTATTACCAATGCAGCACACTTTGGATTATTAAACGCTACTCGAAGGATCTAACTGCTTCCAAGTAGGAGTTTGTGAAACTGACAGATGAATGTTCAGGTTCTGGCCATTGCAGTTTAGAAAATAAAAAAAACGTTTATGTTGAATTAAAGAGAGTGAAAATGTACTTACAGATTTAATATCATGCATGTTGGTAACGTTAGAGAATGATATGTAAGAAATTTCTTAGACATTACGTAATAAAACAAAAAATAGAATTATATATTACTTAAACCAATTTGATTAAGACATATTAAAAGAGTTTAATGGCATGATATTATTTTGAAAATTATTTTAAATGTACGAAGAAGTGAATTTTGAACTTTGATTAGCTGTAAAAATATTTCAGGACACAAATCTTAAAAAAAGTGAAATATTACAAACACAAGTGGCGACATACACAATTCTTAGAAGAAGTAAATATATTACAAATATCAGTGGCGACATGTGTATAGTTAATCACTGAACTAACAACATACCACTTGCAGCAGTATTTAAATGACTTTGAAAGAATAATCTAATTATGTTTTAATAAAAGCAGGGGTAACGAATATCGGTTACAAAACTATGAATGTAAACTCTCAAAGGAAGAAACATCTTCACATCACAAAAGAAAACACAGACTCTCAAGATGTCAAGTCTACGCATTATACGTCTAATATACACACATATTTCATCAGAACTTCGAAAGGTTTTGCTCATTATTATAGACCTTGTTTGTTTTTGAATGCAGGAGAATATCAGGTCACTTAACTGATTAACATAATGCACATCTTTACTTATTTCCGACATAAGAGCAATTTGTGGCCTTATTCAAGATGAGAAATTCAGTTTGTTACAAAGAGGACAAGATGGCGCTAAAGGGACAGCTACATAATTGGAGAAAACGATTGGTTAGGCAGAAATACAGATAAAGTGTTTACGGTTAACTTAAACCAATACTGACACAACATGACAGTGAACCACACACGTGAGGCTCCGGAAGCTGTAATTGGACTTCCCGCTGAGCAAGAGGCGGCCCATTAGCCTTGTACTTTGGACCTTCTATAACATACTGTTGAGCAGAGGTATGGAGTCAGTTTTTGGTGTTATCTCTCTTCTGGCAGGTAGAACACAACCACAGCGGAGCTGGGAGTGTCGACACAGTAGGAGAGCCAATTGCGCTTAATTTGTCCCAGTGCCGCCACAGTTTATACTTCATATTGCCAGCCGTATTAGTGTGTTATAGAGCAGTCGATGGTCATGTCGTGACAAGATGTTATCGTTTTTATCTAACGTCTAAACTAAATTTGTTAGTTCCAATCTTTAAAATAAACTACTCACGATCATAATATCAAATTTGGGAAGTGACCTCTTTAACCTGAATGAAAAGGAATAATACTGACTGTATAAATTAGTTTCAAATTTGTATATTATTAGCACGTTATAATGAATGTGTATAATGTTATATAAACTGACAGTCTAAAAGTTTTTCCCAGGATACCAACTTTCCCGTGTTTCTGCTTCCGGCAAGGTTTCGATAGCTCGGACAAAGAACTATTTTTTTTTTTCATTCTTGAATCAGTGCTATGCAGACAATAAGAGTGATCATAGCCAGCTTTGTTTCGGTGGCGCTTATATCTGACGTCACCGCTATTCAGTGGCTGTAAGTATTCTTTAGAATGTTGCCTGTTGTAACAATTGGTCAATTATTCTTTTACGTTAATCGATTAGTTAAAATGAGTAAATACTAATTAATCTATAAATTAAACGAAGATTCTTGCATTTTTATTGTTTAATTAAGTCTAGGTACCAGTGATCAGATTTTGATGTGGTTCTGTACATCCATCATTTCAATGGTGAATTCAGATTATTTATAAATGAATATTCATTTATGTTGAGCAATATGTTCATTTATCAGGTAATCCGTGGTAGAAATTATTCAAATATTATTCACAAACTTAGCCAGTTGCTTGTTGTTTAATTCTGTTTTCTAAATAATTTAATATAAACTAGTTGACTTTCCTTTGGTATCAGTTTGATATCCATTGTTAAATTAAGTTGAATTGTGTATATACGAATACATTTAAATTCGATTCAACAGTTATTAACTCATTGAATTTACATACAATAGAACATTAATTGTTCAAATCAGTTTACATCTGGTTGAAATTTTACCGGATCAATACATCAATATGCTAGTTTGATGCTCATTAGCTTATTCAATTTTATACGATGAAACACTTATGAATTCATTAAGTTGAAATACCACTGTTTGAATAAGATTACATAGGAATAAGTGTTTTGATTTTACTTAATATTGCTCGAAACTGTAGCCATGATAGATATCAGGTCTGTTGCTTAACGAAGCTTGTTATGTTTTACTTTACAATATACGAAACTTAAAACTTGAACAATGTCAGTTTCTTCGTCAATTACTATATACATATATCTATAAAATTATGAGGCACACGTGGAGAATAGTTATTTAGTTTGATGACTTAATGAAAGCAAAATAAACTGGACTTGATTTAAACACATGAAATATTAATTTCTCGCTTATTATTGTCCCTCGGTCCGATAACTCAACGCAAAAGTGGTTTGCATTCGGGAAGTGATAAGTATTATCTCATATTACGTATAAGATAACAAGATTTACATATACAAAATGTTTGAGATTTTCATGCAACAGATGTGCAGTGTAATTTGGCTGACAATTTGGATAATTATAGGGAAGTGAGCTTCATTATTAACTTATAAGAATTTGTTTGTTTGTTTTTTTGGAATTTCGCACAAAGCTACTCGAGGGCTATCTGTGCTAGCCGTCCCTAATTTAGCAGTGTAAGACTAGAGGGAAGGCAGCTAGTCATCACCACCCACCGCCAACTATTGGGCTACTCTTTTACCAACGAATAGTGGGATTGACCGTCACATTATACACCCCCACGGCTGGGAGGGTGAGCATGTTTAGCGCGACGCGGGCGCGAACCCGCGACCCTCGGATTACGAGTGCACGCCTTAACGCGCTCGGCCATGCCAGGCCAACTTATAAGAAACTCAAAGCAAAACACAACGAAATATTTCGCAAAAAATACGTTGTGTACAAAAACGTTGAATTTAAGGTTGTCGAAAAATAGATGAGAGTGAAGTTATTCAATAGAATTGGTTTTAATCAAGTGTATATTCGTACAAATGTGAAAAGAGCCAGAGTTATGTGGTCTGGAAGCGACAAATCGAAAAGGGTATGTTGACACTTTGTATTTGCAACCATTTTTAAATACATTTTAAAAATAAACATTTTTGACTGCTATAAAATTGAAACTGTAACTCTCAACTTTTCCAAAACGGTGTTAATGTTGTTGTTGTTTTTTTTTTCATTTCTGTGAAGCAAAATCTAAAATCGTAAAAACTGACAATGTCAAACTGAGAGGATGCACTAAGTTATTTGCCTGGTTCTAACTTTACAGCTTTCACAAAATGCTGGTTGCAACAATTCTTTATTAGCCATTTTCACACTGTTGGAAATAGGAACTTTACGTTAAAATGTGGTGCAACAGCCACGCGGGACATTCTCTCAAAAAGAACAGAAAATTGTGTTTAATTTATTTGAACATACACCTACTGTATACGTATCCGTAGAACTGAAAATAAAAGGAACATTCCTGAACATTAGGCCAACCAGTACGTTTCAGTTTAATCTAAGTACGATGTTTAGCTAGTTTTTCTTTAAACAAAAGAACATTTATTCTAAATGTGCTAAAACTGCCATTGCCCCAGTGGCACAAGTCTGTATACTTTTAACGCTAGAAACCGTGTTTCGTTACCCGTAGTGGGCATAGCACAGATAGCCCGTTGTGTAGTTTTGAAAGCAGTTTTGAAATATGTTACATTCTTCTGCGACCTACACATGTAGGAGTTCAATGCTTAAAAATTACAAATCATCTCTAACTAGTTCTTATACGGGGTTTGAATCCCCGTCACACCAAACGTTCTCGCCCTTTCAGCCATGGTGGCATTATAATGTGAAGATTAATTCCACTATTCGTTAGTAAAAGAGTAGCTCAAAAATTGGTGGTGGGTGGTGATGACTAGCTTCCTTCTCTCTAGTCTTACACTGCTAAATTACGGACGGCTATCACAGATAGCCCCCGTGTAGCTTTGCGCGAAATTCAAACAGTCAACTTGTTTATACATTTTGTTTTTCATAGTATCTCTAATATAAACTATTTAATATATGCGACTTGAATTATACGCTAGTTCTATCTGTTGGATTTGTAAAGTTTCGACCTTTATATATTATTCATTAACGCCATCTTTAAGTTTGATTGTCTTAATGTAGTCTCTTATTAATCAAATTTAATACTGGTTGTATATTTCAACAATGAATTATATTAGTTTAAAAACACATGCCAAAGAAATCACACAACAACAAAATAAGAGTATCTTGCATTAAAATATGAGATGTGTTGACAAGGTTTCATAGGGTGAAGATTGTTAGAACATTATCAAATGCTTATTTAAAATGTGTTATGAGGTATCAAAATGCTACTTATTACAGTTTTAAGTTAGGTGTATTAATAATGTTTAACAGTTTTAGGTAAAATGTGTTAATAAGTTATATTTTTGAAGAAACTGTAATTCTTTTTTCATTAGTGAGTGACGAACGCAGGTTTTAACTTCCAAAGCAGTAGAAAGGCCTCATAAAATTTTATGCACTTGGTACAGCATATTCTTTTGTTTATGTGTGTACACATACACACACACACACGTATTTATATTTACAACTATTAATTTCTGTCCCATGTTTATTAGTAAATATATAATGTACAAATAATAAATTTTGTTTTTTAAAAAACAAACAAGAATAATTTAATTATGAGATAAAGTGCAAAAACAAAGATACATCTAATTCGGCCTTAGACTGAAAATTTAAAAAAATGCTATAACATTCAGACTATTCGTTTCTGATTTATGCCTCTAAAGAAGGACTGTTTGTCAGCCTGAAAGCTTAGGCTTAATAATTGTTTATTCTTTTATCATAACATATTCGTTATTTCAATTATGAGAACACAAATCTTACTCAAGAATTGTGTGAAGTTTTTACTAGTTGTAGGACCCTACATATGCAAAAACATTTACTGTTATGTCCCCAAGCACAGCTTACCATCTAACATTTTGACATAAAGTGACAATAATAGCTTTAACACTAAAGCGTAAAACTTGAGAAAGCCATGTAAATTTGAAGTTACTTTTCAGTGAGAACAATTTGATGTATCAGGATTTACAATGCGTAATTTTTTCCATTCTATAAACTTCATTTTTGTTTTTGCTTTTGTTTGTTTTTTTTTGGAAATTCGCACAAAGCTACTCGAGGGCTATCTGTGCTAGCCGTCCCTAATTTTGCAGTGTAAGACTAGAGGGAAGGCAGCTAGTCATCACCACCCACCGCCAACTCTTGGGCTACTCTTCTACCAACGAAAAGTGGATTGATCGTCACATTATAACGCCCCCACGGTTGGGAGGGCGAGCATGTTTAGCGCGACGCGGGCGCGAACTCGCGACCCTCGGATTACGAGTGCACGCCTTAACGCGCTCGGCCATGCCAGGCCTTGTTTTTGCTACAAACCTGTCTTTTAATTTAACTTATATGTTCCCGAAATATTTATCAATACTTTTGATATTGAACTTAATTACAGCAGTTACTTATATCTCTCTTACGCATGTATATTATAGACATAAAAATAAGTTTTATATATTTTTAAATTAGAGATACATTGATAAAAATTCCTAGGTTAAAATACATTTTAAATCGAAGATCTAGATTCAACACGTTTCGGTGCCGATTGGCTTTTTATTTTTATTTGACGAGAATCGAAGTTTATTTATGAATAACAGGACGACAGCAACGAACATTTGACAAGAGTATGTCCAGGAACAAACATTTAATTCTTGGACTTTTTGGAATATACATAATCCATCTTCAGCAAACCTCTATATGTGCTTTTTTAATTTTAATTTGGGAGTTTTAACCAAGGATTTTAAACCAATGCGTTGTTAGTTTTAAAGATGAAAAGGAGTTTTCTTTTTCAAAATAAAACAGCGTCATTTGTAGTTCGATGAACTTATTAAAAACATTTTATGAAGGAAGACAGCAAACAACGGTGTATTACTGTCGACACAATTATCAATTATTAGAAACCTTTCTCTTTCTGAATCATTTTTTCTTAATCTGTTAGTAGTTGCTAGTGAATTGCTTAATAATGCTTGCAGTATAACTTATTTTGTTTCTATTCATAGTGCATCAAACATTTGTTAAAGTGTATTAAATTAATGAAAATTTTTATTAATATCTAAATACAGTTATCATTTTTCAGCATTTCTGTATATTTCATTAAATATTATAAAACGAAAATGTTAAAAGAGCTCAGTGGAAGTGTTCATCGTCATATTACTGTTTTATTTGAAAAATTGATGTAGCCAGTGGGATGTTTTCCCGAACTCCAAAGTACAAAGGAAAGTTGAAATGAATGTGGCAAAAATACAATGGAATAAAGAGCTTGAAATAAAAAACTCAAGGCTTCAAAGAAAGAAAGAAAATACAGTGTAAATTAAACGTGTTTATAACAGGCGAAAATTCCTTTTTGATAGAACAAATTCCAGACAACGTGACTTATGAATTAACTCATGTTTGTTTTGGAATTTCGCACAAAGCTACTCGAGGGCTATCTGTGCTAGCCGTCCCTAATTTAGCAGTGTAAGACTAGAGGGAAGGCAGCTAGTCATCACCACCCACCGCCAACTCTTGGGCTACTCTTTTACCAACGAATAGTGGGATTGACCGTCACATTATACACCCCCACGGCTGGGAGGGCGAGCATATTTAGCGCGACGCGGGCGCGAACCCGCGACCCTCGGATTACGAGTGCACGCCTTAACGCGCTCGGCCATGCCAGGCCTTTATGAATTAACAAAACTACAGTGAAGTGAGAACTTGTACCACATGAAGGAGTTGTGACGTCTCAAGCTTCTGTTAAAAATAAGGCTAAATGTTTAGAATGACCCCAATATACAAATATTATGACAATCATGTCTAGAAGATTTGTTTTACCAATGAGTTAAAATTTTAAAACAGTGAGGTGACGATCACGTGAGACAGGAGCACCAGTTGCATGAACTCTTTTATTAATTGTTCCCCGCTAGGACAGCGATGCGTTTTCGGATTTACATCGCTAAAATCAGGTATTCGGTTCCCTTTGTCTGATAACCCGATATGGCTTTGCTATAAAAAAAACACACACACCTTTATAACTATGGTGGAGAAAGAAAACTTTTATAATTCATCTATAGCCCATTTTATTTTGAACAACTGACCAACAGTAATTGTTTCCATAAGGGTTTTGTCCGTCTTTCTTAACTAAATAACTGGATTGACCATCTTCTATAACGCGCAACAGCTGAAAGTACGTAGCTTGTTTAGCACCGTAACTCTCTCGAACCCTACCCCTGATGATGCGCACTGTAACAAGCAATCACTAAGCAACACCCAGACCGTTTTCTAAAGACTTAATGTACACGAATGCGAAGTTAAGATTGAACACAATTTTTAGTGGATTTATGGTCTTACACATAATGTTTATACTCTACACAGTATAAATAAACTAGATAGTGAAGAAGCTGTATCCAGATAAAATAGGAACGAAATTTTATATATGTTGGTTGAAGATGATATTTATATAGATAAATATAGTAGTACTTTTTGTTGTGAGCCCTGCATGGCCAAGCGTGTTAAGGCGTTCGACTAATAATCTGAGGATCACAGCTTCAAATCCCGGTCGCACCAAACATACACACCCTTTCAGCCGTGTGGGCGGCGTTATAATGTTACGGTCAGTCCCACTATTCGTTGGTAAAAGAGTAGCCAATAGTTGGCGGTGGGTGGTGATGACTAGCTGCCTTCCCTCTTACACTACTAAATTAAGAACGGCCAGCGCAGATAGCCCTCGAGCAACTTTGCGCGAAATTCAAAACAAACCTTCTGTTGTCTTTTTGTGTAATTGCCTCACAAGATACGGATGGATCTTTAACAAAATTGATATGAATGTTCTTTAGGTTAATGAGGGATCACATACACAAATTTGTACTCATTCCCATGCCTCACTCTTGACGTTGTACAGTCACTATGAAACCAGTCTCTTCTCTGTCATCGAGCAAGTGGATATTTGTTGTTTTTGAATAATTTCACATTGGATTAATCTGTAAAAGAAAACATCCATCTTCAACTTTATTTATTCCAAAGTTTGAGAATTCTTGTTCATCAATATTTTGGTTTAGATCTTCAGTTTTGCTCGTTTTTAGCGGCTTAGTGCACGCTGGACCATTTGCACTAACATATACCTAACTGCTTCCGAACTAACATTAACACCTAAAGCTAGGTTGAGGACAAGCACTGTACTCTCCCACCGAGTATTAAATTTATTATATTTCTGAACACTTCGTTCTTTATTTATCTCCTTGTAGATCTCCTAGGAGAAGAGAGTAATAACATACCATTGATCTTTTACCATTAATGTTTTGTGTGGTTTTAATGATCCATATTTTAACAGTATCATGCAGGAGTTGCTGATAAATGTTACTTTAATTTGGAAAAGAACAAAATGTTAGTGTATAACTCTCGCTTCATTTCTTTCAGGTACTAGTCTATCAAATTGTACGCATTAATCAAAACAAACTTAATTACACCCAGTACTACTTGACATATTGTTTTAAGGTTGTGAGTTGTCGTGATCATGGATTTTCTAATGCAAGCAAGTTTCTGTAAAAATTGTTACAATCATGGTTCTATTGTTTGACAATTTAGAATAATGATTCTGTAAGCAAATTCTTATACATTTTTGGCTATCATAATTTTTCTGGTTTACAATGACTGTTCTATAAGTTGTGGTTATCATAATTTTTCTGGTCTACAGTAATGATTCAGTAAGTAACTTCCTCTATAAGTTATGGATATCATAATTTTTCTGGTCTACAGTAAT
The DNA here is from genome assembly GCA_011833715.1 of Carcinoscorpius rotundicauda. Taxonomy (NCBI): domain Eukaryota; kingdom Metazoa; phylum Arthropoda; class Merostomata; order Xiphosura; family Limulidae; genus Carcinoscorpius; species Carcinoscorpius rotundicauda. Next base: position 80,531,438 of record CM022401.1, on the reverse strand, counting down.
GATTCAGTAAGTAACTTCCTCTATAAGTTATAGTCTTTGTTGCTCTTCTCGTGCAGAACAATAATTCTCTATGAGTAGTAATGACCATAAGTTTTCTGGTTTACAATAATTATTCTTTAACACTCCTACGAAAATTGGGGCCTAATAGGCCCCAGAGCAACTTGAAAGGTTATTAATATTAGGCTAATAATTTTGTATTTAAATGAAATTGCCATTAACTGACCCTATCCCTTTATATTTTAAGAAGCAATAACATTTTGACTTTTCAGACATTTGCAAAATAATATTTAATTTTTTTTAAAAAAAACATCCACTTAGGGTATCATTTTATTGGAGGTAAATAGTTTTTTCGTAGGAGTGTTAAGCAAATTTATTTACATGTTACGGTGAACATAGTTGTTAGAAACGTCGAAATCTGGGGTGATGCGGATGCAACTTATGTATCTAGGAGCATGCTACCCTTAGACTGACAGCACGGGAACTGCTAAAGCCAGCTTTTCATACTTCCATTTTCTCATTGAAAAATCTGTATGTCTACAAAAACCTACACTTTCAAACTGCTTGCTACACCCATGATTCGTCAGGTTTTTCAATAATAATTCTTTGAGTAAGTTTCTCTAAAATTTGTAACAATCGTTATTATTTATGTTTTACAAATTAAATAGTTCAACGTTGTGGTAGCTTGTTTCACTGTTACGTTTTGTAGTAACTGAATAACAAAAGAAATAATTTCAAAATTTTAAGATGCATTTCTTTAAAAAATATTTATTATCGATAACAGATATATGTAAGTTAAATCTATAAGACATTTTTTTTATAATTTGTTTTACATTTTAAAATTTTCTGAAAGGGAAAACAAAACTTCCAACTACCATTAAGCAACAAAAATAAAGTAATGTTTTTTTGTTTTTTTTTCTAATTTTACTAGATTTATTGAAAATAACATAACTACAGGGTGGTCGCTAGAAAAGCGGAAAATTTGTCAAACAGCTATTTATTTTTACAAAGAATAACTTTTACAAAGTTTTTTAAAGGTATCAAATAGAACCTAAAACAAATCAAAATAGAAATGAGTAAGCACGCATTTTATTCATGATCTCATCTGACCCTCAAATTTTTCGCTTTTCTAGCGCCCCCCAGTGGCTCAGCGGTATGTCTGCGGACTTGCACGCTAAAATCCGGGTTTCGATACCCGTGGTGGGCAGAGCACAGATAGCCCATTGTGTAGCTTTGTGCTTAATTCAAAACAACAACGCTTTTCTAGCGACCACTCTGTATACATCGTGTGTATCAGTATTATTCAAGTTACACAGCAGCATGTCTGCGGACGTACAAAGCTAGAAATCGGATTTCAATACCCGTGATGGATAACGCACAGATAGACTATTGTGTAGATTTGTTTCAAACAAACACACAAAAATTATTCATGAACAGGAAAATATATTCCAAAGTATTGCTAATTTCCGGAAAAATAACCAGTATTTAGTTTTCATTAGCGGTGGAAAGCTAAAATAATAAACTTTAATCTTCCTAAATATAAAACAAATCAATCAATTTTTACTATAAAACAAGTAATAAAACATTAAATATATTTTTAAACTGTAAATCGTCGACTTGTTTACTACTGGTGGGATTGGAATTTTGCGACAAATTCAATGATCTCATTTTCTTATTGCTAAGACATTCAGTGTAAAGACCTTACAAAAATAATTTGGCAAAATTACTCTCAGTTTCTATATAAAATATATAGGAAATATCAGTAACAGTTAGGGTGGTTACTTGTATATTAACTGTGTTTTATTTACCAAAATTTTATGAGAATCATTTGCTATAGAATTCTGTTACCATAAACGTCACAGACCCACAAACCCTTTGGCGCAGTTATAGTTTATAAAAATGTGTTTAAATATTCAGTTAAGATTCATTACCGATTTTTAAAAGTTTTTCAAGTATTAGTAAATTTAAAAAAATGAAAAAAAAATTACAAAACATATTTTTATAAATTTTTGGTGGAATAATATTGAAGTTAAAGGAATTAATCAAATATTTTAAAAACTTTTGGTGGCGTATGACTTCATAAAAAATAGTCTTCACTGGGTGACACTAGGGTGCCATAATAAATTTTGTTCACAGTAAACGCAGTCTTGGAGTAGTTCAGTTTTTATATAGGCAGTTTATGCATTATATGTTAGAAATAATTCATTATATCATAAAAATATTATATAGCTATATCTATTTTTGTAACAAAGCTGTGTATAGGGGGCAGAATTGGAAACCACTGGGAGAACGAGTTCTCTATATTGACTAGATGAAGAAGTGCCTACTTTGAATGGGGAATGAAGACTTGCGTGTCACTAATATAGAAAGTTGTTGTTTAGATTTTGAATTTAACAGTCATGGTTAGCACAGCAAATAAGGTGCCTCCAGTTGTTGATGCTCACTCCCCACCAAAATAATTAAAATATGTTACGTTGTATTTGAAGCTATGCAGAAACGAAAATATGTGATTTACCTTATCTAAATTTTGTATTAATTAATTACAGAAAATAATTCACAAACAAGCTACATTGCCTTAGCTGCAGATTAGATTAGGGGCACTCCACTTGTAATATGAGGGTCGCGGTTTCAAATCGCCGTCACACCAAGCATCCTCGCCCTTTCAGCTGTGAGGGCGTTATAATGTAGAGTAAATTCCACTATTCGTTGATAAAAATGTAGCCCAAGAGTTGGCTGTGGATGAGTGATGACTTATTGCTTTCCCTCTAGTCTTACACTGCTAAATTAGGGACGGCTAGTGGTCATTCCCCACCTGTAGATTTGCACGAAATTCAAAAACAAACAAGCTCACAAAGTCCAGGTTGTAGCTGAAGCAACAGGCTGTTAGCGACTTTGTTCTGAAGTTAAAAGTCAGCCAACTCTGACTGAAGTTAGTAATTAGAAATCTTTTTCTTATGCACGGACTATTTTCAGGCCAGTTAACAAGTCAAATTTTCTGAACCTTGGTGGGACAGCAGAAAATTTACGATTTGATTTCTCATGATAGACATAGCCGAAACCTAAATGTGTCTTTGCGCTAAAACAAATTTACTTAAATACTAGATAATTTTTCTTAACTTTGATCGATATATTGAATTATGGAAACAGACTTAATAAGCTACACTTTTTTTTCGATGAATTCCTCATATTTCGTTCTAAATAAAGGGAACGTGTTTGAAAGCTCAAATTAAAAAGTATAAAAATGATTGTTTAACACGAATTATTTTTATTGCTATATATTTTCTCAAAATTTAAGCAAAAAGGATACAATTACTTGAGTGCATTAAGAACGTCCGTTCACGTCATTATGGAATAAGTGCGATATTTAAAATATTAAATCCATAACACGAAGTACTTTTTGCTCTTTACGCTTCTCAGAGAAAGGCATTCCACAAGTACCATTCCAATGGTATTTGGCCCATTGTGATCCTTCTAAAGGACTAATAACAGCATAGCACGTGATATTTAACTTCAGGCTAGTGGCTGTAATGACCCAAGTTCTCAACGGTTCGTCGGTTTCACACCAGGTTTTACAACAACCTCTAATTTCTTCCCTTCCGAAACGTTTGAAATGGAGAAGGAATGTGAAGGTAGCACGCCCCTGGGGTCTGACTCACTGGGAAGTGGGGGAGGTATATGTACCTTGAAACAGGTGAAGGGAGGGAAGAAATGATTCTGATTTCAGGACCTAGTAATAAACTTAGTCAACAAAGCCACTGAAAAAAATAAAAAGACGGTCATATTGAAAAACAAAGGAAGAAACAACACGTGGCTGGTCATAAAGATGAATTTTTGTTCCTATCATTGGTGTGGGATTCCTTGCAAATGGACAACACTGTTTACTATCCATTAGAGAACGACTTCCAAACTATTGTATTCGATAAATCTTCCCTGAAAAATAATTGTTTGGATGAGTGACGAAGGCTAGGGTTATGTAAATGAATGTATTGGCCATTTACTGGTATTCTCCAGTTGTTAGATATTTTTTTCTATTTCATGCTAGTTATCAAAATCATGATTTAAGATGACGAATATAAACGTTGTATTAACTGTAACGACGAAAAGTGTTTGAGCTTTTTTATTCTTAGATAGCACAATTTAAGTGCGCTTTTAGCATTTTTCGTATAATAGGCCATAGTGTTTCATATTACTTTGCCTATGAAATATTTTACTATTATTTTCCGGAAAACATATAAACATAAAGTTTTTGTGTTTTGGTAAGTTCTATAAACCTAGCCGGAAGATAAAGATGTTTCAATGGCAATGCGATTGTATGGTTAACTAGAGGGCGTTCAGTAGAGCGTATACCTCCGCCGCTCAGTGTCGATCTCAAAAAATTAAAACATATGTCCGTATGTCCGTCGTTATCAACACGTACAAACCATTTTGGTAGAACAATGAAAAATAATATTATATATATAATATATATATATATATGTCCACTAAGTTTCACAAAAATCCAATCTTTTTTTTACTGAGTTATAGGGTAAAAATAGTGTCAAAAATCGTTTTCCATATTAATAGATAGTACAGCGTCTTCGCATTAATTTCCTTTGCGCTTCAGTAAAAATTATTAGAGCATACTAAAGTTTTAGTTTGTTAAAATGCATTAAATGCTGTATTGTTTTTGACCCACTGCATAATTTACTTACTTTTTAATTATTATTAAATCAGAAAATACTGAATTCACAAGGTTGCTTGTATATTTCCCTTTACACAGAAATCTAGCATCATGAACACTACGCGCATTTATGAATTAATGGTTAGGGTGTACGACTCGCAATTTGAGAGTCGGAGGTTCTAATCCACTTTATCGACCATGCTTTCTCTTTTAACCGTGAGGCGTTATAATGTTACGGTCAGACCCGCTATTCGTTGGTCTAAGAGTAGCCTGAAAGTTGGCAGCAGGCGGTGTTGACTAAATGTCTTCCTTCTGATCAATCGATGAACATTTGTGCACATAACCTTCGTTTCAATAAAACTAAGATTTTGCTTCTATAATACTTTTACCATTAAATGAAACATAAACTAATGACTGTTATACAAAAAATACAAAAAAGTTGAAAACGTATTTTAAAATCTCAAGACAATGTTGTCTGTAAAAGTAATAATAGAATTTGTTGGTCAGGTTTTGGCAACTTAATATTAAAATATAAAGATTTCTGGGTTGTTTGTTTCGGATATCTACACAAAACTACACAGAGTCGCTTTTAATATCGAACTGAAAGGTTGCACTGATTGTTTGGAATTAAGCACAAAGCGACACAATGGTCTATTTGTGCTTTGCCCAACACGAGTATCGAATACAGGTTTCTAGTGATGTGAGCTCACTGTGCTATTGGGGGTGAATTAACAGACAAGAAGGAAGGTAACTAGTAAACAACACCCGTCGCCAACTTTTTGACTGCTTTAATCGTTTAGTGCGATTCAATGTTTACTCTTTAAACGCATCCTTGTTCCTATGAGCCTAACGCAATTTTGAGAAAACGGGATACGAACGTGGGATCCTCATATTGACAGTCCAGCACGATAAACACTAGTCAACGTTAAGTTCAGGATATATTAAAACGTTCTTTTTTATTTTTTACTATTTTTTGTTCAGAAAGAACCAGTAAATGTATCGTGCTATTCAAGGTAAAATATTTTTTGTTTTTTTAAATACAAATCTCATTATAGAGATCAAAACAGCATTCAACCTGATGCTGCAGAAAGATAGCATCAATTGAGGTTTTAACCCCAGTAATACCAGAATTGCCAACCTGGTAACCATATACAGAATAAGCCCTGATGTACTTAGGAACGTTCACTTTTGTGACTAACTCTAGAATCCAACTGTTTGTAGTTTCATTCACTGAGATCAGAAAACTAACTGAATGGCTTCACATACATAAAGCGAAGCTTACAGAATTACATGGTTACCTAGCGTAAAGATCAATAATGAGATAACCAATGGTCACCTCTTTGAAAATATAAACTGTATTATCAATATACTGAGAAACTAGTGATAAACCCATCATTAGTAAATATAGGCTTAAATTTTAAGGTTCACTGCATCGTAGCAACTGTTTAAAACACAAAGAATGTACCCCAAGAACTTTCAATGAAGAAAACATATGTTGGTAGAACCAAGCAGATATAAACGATCCGAACATTTCAGCAGACTTAACATGCTTGTTAACGTGCTTAAGAAATAGAAGACTATTAGACATGCTAATGAGTAATACTAGTAAATTACCCCTGTTACACGTCTTGTTTAAATTACTGATCATTTATTCGTTCTTGTACGTGCTTAGTCGAATTCGTGTTCATAGGAAAGATGTCGAAAAATTCTCAGAAACGAAGATTCATTAGAATGAATGAATGAACTTAGGTTTTCATCAATATGAAGAAATCTATGTCTACTGAACCAGCAAGAGTAGACAGAGCCTATTTCATCCTGATTTGAAATCAGTAAACTAATAAATAGTCAGTGAGCTATAAATACCTTGTTATATTGTAATATCCTAAGGACTCCTCTATCTGTATTCAGGGAATTCTATAGGGAAGATGGGTGTGTATGGGTTTTTTTACAGCAAAGCCGCAATGCGCTGTCAGCTGAGTCAAACGAGGTGAATCGAACCGCTGATTTTAAATGTTGTAAATTCGTAGACTTACCGCTGTACTGGCGAAGGACGTACAGGGAAAGACAATATTAATTCAGTTTAAATGTTAATCGGAGTTGTTCATTAACTTGTATATGTTTGATTCTTATTTTATGCTAGTCATTTTATCGTAAATTCAGTATAACTTATATTATTATATATATATATAATAAGAAAGTTAAAATTATATCGAATTTACGACGGAAAATGTTTTATATCAACTATGAACTTTATAATAGTTTAACTTCCTTTGTAATTAATAATGACTACAATATTATATTTCTTTCTATAGATTGCTCATTAAATCTAGAATTTCTATTTGTTTATTGTTGCCTTAAATGTTATAGGCTTGCCTTATAACAATAGATGTATATAATATGTCATTTGTATTGGTATGTGGGAAAAGAAAAAAAACACCCAAAATATTAATTTTTAAGTATTTGTTATCATTTACTTTAACAAACCCAACAAATTTAGTTTGTTTTGTTTTTTTTTAATTTCGCGCAAAGCTATTCAAGGGCTATCTGTGCTAGCCGTCCCTAATTTTGCAGAGTAAGACTAGAGGGAAGGCAGTTAGTCATCACCACCCACCGTCAACTCTTGAGCTACTCTTTTACCAACGAATAGTGGGATTGACTGTCACATTATATCGCCCCCACGGCTGGGAAGGCGAGCATGTTTGGCGCGACTCGGACGCGAGCCCGCGACCCTCAGATTAGGAAGCGCACGCCTTAACACGCTAGGCCGTGCTGAGCACAAATTTAGTTTATTACTTGTATGACTGACTGCATGTGGTACTTGCGCAATTAAAACAATTTTTTTTGTTACAGAAAATGCACAGAAAGTATTTCATGACACGATTGCGAACTGTATTGAATTTTATGTGAAATTCGTAAAAATGATACTAGAATATAATTTTCTAATTTATCCATTTCGAAGTTTGAGTTCGAGAATCGAGAATCACAGTGTATTATATGTAGTACGTTCACATGTAAATACTCAACCTCTTCTGTATCTGTCGTACCTCAGCTGACCTATAAGAGCACTGGCTATTACGAGGTTCATATATTATACACTCTATTTTTATTCAGAACTTTTTGTCAGTAATTATTAATATTGTCTTTTCCCTTTGACAATGTGGTCGTTTTATCCACTCCGGGGTCAAGAAGACTAGCTTATTGGTTCTCCAGTTTTTATGAATAATGACCAAGTTAATTCGAGAAAATGATAATGATAACTAATAATACACAGTATTAAAATAAATAAATAAGAAAGTGTTAAATAATTATTACCCTAATTCTCATACATTATGACATAAACGAAATTGCTAAAAATTAAATTTCACCAGCTGAATCCAGTTTACACTATGACAGCTACAGTCAGGTAGTTTGCTAATATGATGGTTTCTCAACCATTGCTATGTTCGTGGTATTCCAGATGAGCTGAGAAGCTCGGCACTCTTCATGACAATATAAGTATGGCTGGGACTTTATTAAACACTGTTTTTTCTTTCTCTCTAAAGTTGTTAATAAGAGTGCATTTTTTTTTCACAGCGCTATTGGCAAAACAAACAAGACCTGGGATAAAAAATTCCATTGTGTTCGCGCCCGAAGACAAAAGATTCTGCAGGGCAACCAAGGGCGCCTTTGTAAACGTAATATGGAACTTATGCCTTTGGTCGTAAACGCTGCCCAGGTGACCATGAGAACATGCCAGAAAACGTTTGCGGACAGGCGGTGGAACTGTTCGTCTATTAATGTTATTCCTAGCCTTACCCACGATTTGACCGCAGGTACGTACGTTACAAATCAACTTTTTGTTAATAATATTCCGAGTTCTGTTATTCCAGACTCTTACCTGTAGCCATATCTTTTTAACTCATGCTAACTTATATTATACTTTCAGATATGCTTACTGTAATATTTTCCATGTGTTAATTCATTTTATTACTAAGTTACAATCAACTTCAGATATGTATCCTATAACCATTTACCTGTGTTTGAGGTACAGCTTGAGGCTCATTGTCTGTGTTACTTTCTTTTATTACTAAATAGATAACACATTACTTATAACCCTCATCTTTAGTATCCCGTTTTGTTACTTCTAACACTGATATAATATACAATTTCAGGAAAACTTCGTGAAACAAACCTTTCCGTATCTCGCATTCTATTACTTCATTCCCCGAATACTACAACAACGACAATGAAATACATATTCTAGCTTCAGTTGCAGTTCCTGTGAATGTAACTGTTTGGAATAATACATAACCTATTTCAAATATGCATGGTTAAGTTATATATCTATTTTATACTGTATTTCTATTAATAGGTTTACTTACTCTTAAACTTCATTTAGGTAGCTTGTGTTAATAAAAGACTTGTTTTAAGTAATTATCCTGTGATGTTAGGCAGCTTTATCCTGCTTAATTTAACTTTCCACTTTTTTATGTATAGTGCAATTCGATTTCAACTAATGAATGACCATTATTTGCACTTGGGCCATCATGGATTGTTTGCTTTCTTTATCAACCATGTATTTAATATCGATAGTTTCGTCACTACAAGCCCCCAATGGCGCAGTGGTATTTCTTTGGACTCACACTGCTGAAAACCGGGTTTCGATACCTGTGGTGAGCACTGCACAGATAGTCCATTGTGTAGCTTTGTGCTTAATTCCAAACAAACAACAATACTCAGTGGATATTTTGTATAACACTCATCATAACATCTACAATGTTTTCTCTAAGGTTGTTTTAATGCAGCTACTCTATTTTTCAGTCACTGGTCAAGTGTATTGGTGTTTGCTTTACCAATTTGTTAACAAGCTCGTGGCCTTGGTTTTACATTTTTGTACTATTCTTTCAATGCTTCTTTGCGTTTTTTGACTTCATGAATTTTTATATCTTTGCTAAAAATCTTCAATGTTTTACGACTCCTTTGATCTATTTTTTCATGCTCTTAAGATCACGTGATATGCACCGCACTCTAAACCTGATACATAAGAGGTCCGAGAGTCACGAGTTCGAATCCCTGTCACACCAAACATGCTTGTCCTTTCAACCGAGGGAACGTTATAATGTGTCGGTCAATTCTACTATTCGTTGCTAAAAGAGTAGCCCAAGAGTTGGCGGTGGATGTTGATGATTAGCTCCCTTCCTTTTAGTCTTTCACCGCTAAAGTAATGATGGATAGCGCACATAGCCCCATGTAGCTTTGCTAAAATTTCAAACCAAAACCAAAAGAATAATAATCTTCATTACCTTTTTGCAAGGCTACCAAATCATTTGGGGGTACATATATGTCTTAAGATGTCACATAAGTAATGTAAGAAAGAAAACAGTTTTCTTTTGGACTTCGAGCAATAGAAGTCTTTAAGCATTTCCTAATTCCATGCTTTCGTCGGAAAAAACTCAGTTTTTTTCAAAACTGAACTAAAGCTCAGTCTGTATGCTTGGTTTAAGGATTACTAATTAATTCCTATTCAAACGGCCCCCGCTTGTGCAGCGGTATGTCTCCGGATTTACAACCTCCAATCAGCCGTTCGATTTCCCTCGGTAGGCTGAGCTGATAGCACGCTGTGGCTTTGCTATTCGAAAACCACCACCTATTCAAACCATTTTATTTTTAAACGTAATTATATTTATTACCCAGTTAATTAGTTAAGAATTATTTAAAAACAAACAATCTGTGACATCTGTTGATTCCACTCACTATAGTAATTACTTGATGTAGCATCTGATACTGCTTTAACAGCTTCACTGTATTAATTACTTGATGTAACATCTGATACTGCTTTAACAGCTTCACCGTATTAATTACTTGATGTAGCATCTGATACTGCTTTAACAGCTTCACTGTATTAATTACTTGATGTAGCGTCTGATACTGCTTTAACAGCTTCACTGTATTAATTACTTGATGTAGCATTTGATACTGCTTTAACAGCTTCACTGTATTAATTACTTGGTGTAGCATCTGATACTGCTTTAACAGCTTCACTGTATTAATTACTTGGTGTAGTATCATAAGACTGTTTCAACAGCTTCACTGTATTAATTACTTGGTGTAGTATCATAAGACTGTTTCAACAGCTTCACTGTATTAATTACTTGGTGTAGTATCATAAGACTGTTTCAACAGCTTCACTGTATTAATTACTTGGTGTAGTATCATAAGACTGTTTCAACAGCTTCACTGTATTAATTACTTGGTGTAGTATCATAAGACTGTTTCAACAGCTTCACTGTATTAATTACTTGGTGTAGTATCATGAGACTGTTTCAACAGCTTCACTGTATTAATTACTTGGTGTAGTATCATAAGAGTGTTTCAACAGCTTCACTGTATTAATTACTTGGTGTAGTATCATGAGACTGTTTCAACAGCTTCACTGTATTAATTACTTGGTGTAGTATCATAAGACTGTTTCAACAGCTTCACTGTATTAATTATTTGGTGTAGTATCATAAAACTGTTTCAACAGCTTCACTGTATTAATTACTTGGTGTAGTATCATGAGACTGTTTCAACAGCTGGCACAGCTTACGACGTTATTTTCAACATTTTCCAGTGATTTTTACTACAATATTTTTCTCCTGTTTATAAATCACAGGTCTTATATTTTCCTGAAATGAACTCCAGTAACCTATGCCATTCATCAGCTAGTGTGGTTAAACATGTTTAATTTCTGCCCTGAAGCTTTGGTAAACAAAACAGTTGAGAATTCTTTGTTTCGAATAAATGAGATTTTTCTAACGTTTTCTGAAAGTATCATTATGTACATACATATATTCATAACATTTCTTGGCATTATCGGTAACTGTTATTTACTTGTTCCGCTTTTAGGTACTCGAGAGCAAGCTTTTGTGTTCGCGCTAACGTCCGCTGCTGTTGGTCATACCATAGCACGCGCTTGCAGCTTGGGAACGTTTATTTCTTGTAGTTGTGGACGCGTGCCTCGAGAACCACCTAACGGAAACTTCAAATGGGGTGGATGTGCTGATAATTTACGTCATGGTCTCAAGTTTTCACGTTCATTTTGTGATAGTCCTTGGAGGCAGAAGGAGATAAAAGAAAAAACAGAGGCTATCATGAACAGACATAATAACAAAGTAGGAAGGCAGGTGAGTGACAGAATTTATAATATTATGTTATTTATAATTCTGTAAACAACTGTGTTAAGAAACCCATGTTGTCTCACAATGAAAAACCGGAAAAACGGCAGAGCATTAAAATTATCTCAGGTAACTCATGAAGTATATTTTTCATCGATAACAGTTTTTTCTTATATATATTTTTATATATCAAGTGCTACCCAGCATAGAACTCACTTGCGTAAAGCAAAAAGTTAATATCCAATGGAAGTTAAGCTTGTCGTCACGAATGAATTCCATCTGAATATTTTGAGATAATTCTTTCTGCATATTGTAGCAAGGTATTCATCCTACTGTTTTTCGATACCTTAAATAACTACAACAGTATTCACAATTTACGATCTCCATTGATTGATGACCTTGACAAGGCTGAAAACTATACATAATATGCAACAGTCAGTTTTCCATATAATCGTATTGTGCATCAAACTAAAAGTTGATTCCACTTACGTTATAAAGAATTACAAAAAGTTTATTATCAGAAGACTAAGAACGTATTGCTTCTTACGGAAGACTTGTCTTGTAATAGGAGAAGTAATGAGACAGTATCTCGGTTTCTAACGGTTATAACTATTTTCTTTTAATATACAGAATTCGTTGTTTTGCGAACTATAAAGTGAACAGCTGAGATTATAAAAGAGATACAATTTTTCGCTACTTACAAGTGAATTCTCTGACAATTAGATATCCCGTTTCTTACATCAAATGATTGATTTCTGATTCATTTTGAAGATTTGAATAGAGAAGTGATGCAAAATTTTCAAATTTACTTCTTGATAGTTTTTACTTATTGTGTTTGTCTCTGTCCTTTATTGAAGGAGCAGTAAGTTTACGGATTTACTCTAAGCTCCGGGACTTGATTCCTACTAATGAACACAGGAAATAGCTAATTGTAGCTTTGCTCAGAAGGAAAGAATATTCTGCTACTCTTAAGCTTACTTACATGGTGCTCACACCATGATATCTTCTATAATTACTGACAGATTACAACACTCTTTCTATCCATTAGATCTCTGATTTTATCAGAGACCACAATTTCGGTGTTAAGTTATTCATGAAAAACACACCTTTTATAAAAGGACGTTTTTATCACATTTCACTCACTCACGTTCATATTGCATTGTTCCATTTTTCTTTCATTTTTATTGGCATTCTCTTTCAAGAAATTCTGGCCTACTTACTGCCTTTATTACTAAAGTTGACCTGAGTATTTCAAATGACGAGATTAAGACACTCTAGGAAGCAGTGCTTTTTTTATCTTCACGCTGTTTATCGGATTACTCCTCGTAAAACAGGCAGCTATTACCTTTCTCAAAATTGTGGTCAACTCTAATCATTTAGCAAAACCTTTTATAAAGGCCTGTTTTTTTATGATTTCTCTTTAAAGTCCAAATACTTTATAGTACAAAAAATAATAGGTCTAGTACACTGAGCATCTCTTCACTCCGTGACAAATTCATGTTTCTCACTTTTAATACATCTTAAATCAAAATTTAAATACCAAGTAAAATTCTAAATATCAGTTACACAGGCGTAATAATTTAAATTTCATAAAATTGGTTTGGTTTTAATAGCAGATTTTCTTTACTTTTGACACACAAATTTCTGAAATAATTTTGTTTTTTTCTATCACGTAAGAATTTTTACAAATCGAGAAGAGCAAAAAACAACAACAAACAAACAAATAAACCGTTGTTTAGATCAAGTTATTATTTCGCTTACCGTAACGAACATTTTCTATCATTATGTTTATGTTCTGAAACGATCGATAAGAATCACACATCGCGATTAGTCTAGAGAAATCTGTAGCCAGTGGTTTTCAGCATTTTAAGCATAAACAAAATCTGACCCGAGATCAGTGAAAATGATTCATTTATGTCAAAGTACATATGACGTTTCGTGAGAAACCTGTACGTGATAAAGAGAAATAACTATCATTTTCGAATTTAGCGTATAGGAATTGCTGTGGAACATGTAAACATTCCAAGACAGTAAAACCATCGCAGGTCCGTGTTTGTGGAAACCGTGCATTGTTGGACACAGGAGCGGACTGACACGTTGCCAATAGCTCTGATATTCTGTCGTTGATACGACGTCTTGAACATTAACATGTGCCACTTGCTGTTATAGTTTCATTGTTTTTTCTTATAGCAAAGCTACAACGGGCTATCTGCTGTGTCCATCAAGGGGAATCAAACCCTTGATTCGCTGTCACAAGTACAATCGAGTATGTTGTATAGTGTGTATACTTCTGCCTTTTTGTTAGTGGTTTGCTAGATATATATATAGAGAGAGCTAGAGAACCAAATTGACTTCATTCATGTTGATTTTAATTTGAACGTCTATCTTGTGTATTAAATGAGTCTAAAGTAACCACATTGCTCAGCTACGCGATGATTATCACTTATGTCTTTAAAATCTATACAACAGTTAAGCCTTATCGTTCCTTCCGTTATTACAGGGTTTGCCAGTGTCCAAGTTTCTAAACGAATGCGCAACAGTAACAACACGATAGGCCCGACATGGTCAGGTGGTTAAGACAGTCGACTCGTAATCCGAGGGTCGCAGGTTCGAATTCACGTCACCCCAAATATTCTTGCCCTTTCAGCCGTGAGGGTGTTATAATGTACGTTCAATTCCACTATTCGTTGGCAAAAGAGTAGCCCAAGAGTTGACGGTGATGGTGACTAACTGCCTTCCCTCTAGTTTTTTACTGCTAAATTAGAGAGGGTTAGCACAGATAGCTCTCGTGTAGCTTTGCGTGCAATTCAGAAACAAACAACACGATATGCTTGTTTTTCTACTCATAAGACTGATCAGTTATTCATCTTTTGACTTAGAGCTTTTATCAACACTCTTAAAATCTGATCAGTTCTCTAACTGTTAACAAGCGACCCGTGCACATAGAATCACAAATATATATGGTTTAATTTGTTGAGAAGTGACTAATACATGAAAAAACACACGGCTTAGGTTCCAATTTAATTACTGACAGGCGAACCTGTACATGTATAATAACACAACGTAAGTGTTATTATTTAATTGTTGACAGGCGAACCTTACATGTATAATAACACAACGTAAGTGTTATTATTTAATTGTTGACAGGTGATCTTTACATGTATAATCTTACAGCAAAAGTGTTATAATGTGTCTAATTATCTTAGTATGAAACTGATCATTTTATTTTCTGACAGATAGCTCGTAACAGTGTGATTACACAATGTAAGTGTCACGGTGTATCTGGCTCTTGTAATATAAAGACATGTTGGAGGGCTCTTCCGAAGCTTCTGGAAGTGTCTGAGTTCCTAAAAAGAAAATATTACATCGCTACAGAAGTTATCAGTCAGAGAAGAGGGGAACAGCAAAAACTGATTCCAGCCAGTAGTCAAATGGGAATGTATGGAAAGACCGATTTGATATTTATCACCAAATCTCCAGATTACTGCCTACCTAATTCAAAAGTTGGATCTTTGGGCACTAGGGGGCGGTAAGTCAAGTTTCCTACCACCCTTAAGAAAGCTAATTAATTAACAAAATCCTTTTTTACCTTTATGTTATCTCATGACTTAAGATCCATGTTTTCATATAATAATTTTGTATCGAGATGATACTCAAAGGTTACTTTCAAGTGTTTGATATCCTTAAATGTAAAATTCAAATGACTAATTTTGATTTCCACAGCTATTTTATTTTAATATTATTTCTTAATAAAATCGCTTTGATGCTTTTTGTAGATTATGAAAAGTTTAGCTTTCTGAAAACCTCACTAATTCTTAGTCGGGAAAAAGTAGTTACGTTTTTTTTTCAGCTAAGTTCCTCCCCTTCTCATGTGACATAGCGGTATGCCTGCAGACTTACACCAATAGATATCGGATTTCGTACTCATGGTGGGCAGAGAACAGATAGTCCATTATATAGATGTGTGCTTAACTTCACACAAAACAAACAATTTAGTTAAGGTGTTTTATTTTATTATGAACAAACAGTCCAATTACTCAGCTGTGAGAACAGTTTTGATTGAGCTTTATATATACTAGTTAATAATTGTTTCAAGCGTATTTTAAATGGAAAGTGGAACATATCTGAGTGAGGGAGAGCACAGTTTATTACAGTAATGATTTAAATCTATTGAAGTGTAAAAGGGGACAAGAGGGACACAATATAATTTGCACGTAATTTGTTTTGTGCACCGTTTACGTAATTTAATACATACAAACAAAATACAGAATTTGCATTTCATCTAATTCTCAATTCTAATTCACTGAATTGCACCTTTTCTATGTTGTTAAGAAAAAAATTATGCTTTAATATATTATTGCCTTTCATTATACCTATTGTTATGAGATATATTGCATTGTAATAATGCATTCGGACAACTAATACATCAGTCGTAAGATGGATCAACATATGGTACATAAAAAGTAAAATTTACAGCTGAGATATTTTTGAGATAAACAAAACATCGAGTATTTAAAATTATCATAATTTCTATCAACTTTGATGTAACAATTTCGAGATTTAACATTTGTTTAATAAGACTTTCCTTTTTCTGGTGGCTTTCCGTTTTTCTTATAGGTTTGTTATTACATTTGTCATTAATTTGTATACAACATATGACCAACACAACATTGCATGCATGTTTCATGGTAAGAGAAGGTTACGTGATGGAGAAATATTTTGAATGTTATCAATCATTATTATTATGGCAGACGAGGAGGTTCATACCTCTGTTTGAAAGGGCATAAAAGGAACTTCGGGTGATGAAGATGTCTTTTCTCACCATCGTTTGGATTGGTGATTTTGCGACTTTTGTTATTAGCGTTACAATAGATAGTCATGTCTTCACGTTTTTCAGAGAACAGGTTCGCCGGCGGCAAAATTGTTAAACCAATCCGAAGAATACAGTCCTCTTTAGCTAATTCAGCCTTCAAGCTAATGGTAACAGAAAATAATGAGCGTTTTCATTCCGGGCATTACATAAACTGAAGACAAGACTCCATTCTTGACGTTTCTGAAGCGAAAATTTCTTGCTTCCGTCCACCAGGTGTTTTAATGAGTGCATCCAGGTGCAAGGACATTTAGTGTACGTTGTAAAAAGTAGGCCTAGGTTATATTAGAACCAATATAATCAACTGCTTCTTTTCTTTTTCTTCTTTTTTAACATCAAAAGCACAAACGCTATTATTGCATTCTTTTATTGTAACTTCAAGTCTCTCAATTAACTCGCAGGTGTTTTCAAGAGAAATGTGTACCGTCTTGTCGAATATTTGAACACTCGTTAATACAAATCCTTACAGTCAGATGGGATGCCAAAAAACTTAAAATTGCTTTACAGATTACGTATACAAAAGCAAGCTAATTGTTTCGTTTGATTTATAAGCATTTTTCTTTTCTATTAACAGACTGTATTCACTAAGTACATCCATATTTTTCTTTCCATAGCTTAATCAGACATGTCAAAAACATGTTCGTATTTTTCTCTGACCTCGAATTCATAAGGTGTACTATAAATGTTCGGATGAGTCTTAAAATATTTAACAATTCGTTGTGTAGAGCCACAAAATAAGAAAAAAACAAACTTGGAAAGTTGAAGAATTAATGCATTCATACGATTATGGTGGGCTACAAAACTACCACTTCGTTGAAGCTTTGTATGTTACAGAACTCTTTAAATCTTACTAACTTCTTCAACTATAGAATTACAATTTTAGAAGCTAGGAGTCGCAGGGATCGACTTTATTTTAAACATGCTGTTGGTCTAAAGAAATACAACATTTTTAATTAGTTGGTAGATTACAGATCTACAAAAGTTTTTTCAAACTTGGTGGGCTTCAGAGTTGCAATATTTTCGTAACGAGGGATTCTGACATCTAATTAGACATCGAAAAAGGCGTGTAACATTAGTAAATTCATAAAAGTTCTGAAAATATAATATCACAAACCCAGGAGAGGACGCATTATCAGTGTACCATCTTTAAAGTGAAGATGTGTTTTTTCCACGTAATATCAATACGTTATTGATACATGACTTATATGAGTATATATTACGATGTAGCATCACTAAACTATGATTTTATGTATATTTTCTTTGCAATTTCATTAGTTCAGATTATTTATATTTATTTTCTCAGTATATTCTGTGATACAGATATTGATATTTCTTTAACCTTGGGCCTGGCATGGCCGAGCGCGTTAAGGCGTGCACTCGTTATCCGAGGGTCGCGGGTTCGCGCCCGCGTCGCGCTAAATATGCTCGCCCTCCCAGCCGTGGGGGTGTATAATGTGACGGTCAATCCCACTATTCGTTGGTAAAAGAGTAGCCCAAGAGTTGGCGGTGGGTGGTGATGACTAGCTGTCTTCCCTCTAGTCTTACACTGCAAAATTAGGGACGGCTAGCACAGATAGCCCTCGAGTAGCTTTGTGCGAAATTCCAAAATAACCAAAACAACAATCTTTAATCTTGTTTAGAAAACTTTAGCCTTTAAAATTCGTCACTTAATTGTATTTTTCGTGTAATTTGTACCTGAAATTTTAGAAGAACGACAATTTATAATTGTTCATTATTCTAAAACATAGCTAAATTCATAGTTAACTACACGCATATTAGTCGCGGCATAACGGCTCTGAATTGTTTTTTGTTTCGATTTTTTAAATCAAGCACAAACTTTAGCTTTGCAGGTCCACCAACTCACGACCGATTTAAGATCTAATTACAGTTTTGGACTCAAGAGATCATATCTTTTCAATTGATTATTTAACGACGCCCAGGGTTTTAAAGATTAATTTACTCTAATCCTGTTTGAAATAGTTTTAGTTTCAGGATAGGTTTGTAGAGATCCTGATTAGTAATAAAATCGAATCGGGTATACGTGCATCTTACGCTAGTTATCGCTAGGGCACAAAAATATAGTTATAAAAAGGCAAAAAAAAACGTCTCGTACATTTATTTACTCCTGCCAAAAATAATTTCAAGTGTAACGGCTATTGAGCATTCCCTCTTGTTTATAACTTTAGTTGTTTGATTGGTTGTTTGCTTTTAGTACAAAGCTACAGAGTAGGCTATCTGTCTTCTGTCCGGCGTGGGAATTTAACTTAGGAGTTTAACGTTGTAAGTCTGTAAATTTACCGCTAATCCACCGCAGGGATACAATTATAAAGCAACAGTTTTTTTTAAATATTTTTCTTTATCATTAAAATATTTCAATTATATCTTTCTTTAAAGCATGAATATTTTGATTTAATTTAATCGAAACTTGTTTTAAGATAAATATTTAAAAAAAAAGATTAGTTAATACTTTATTGAAAAACAACCTATTTACGTTTATTTTTTAAATTAAGAAAATAGAATGAAAATTATGAAATGGCTCGAACTTTAAAATTATGTGGACAGTCCAACTTGGGATAGGATTTGGATACTTGTTTGGAACCAGATATATGAACAGCTCTTTAAGAATCACAGTTATATTAAATCAAAATATGCTTGACA
Source organism: Carcinoscorpius rotundicauda (assembly GCA_011833715.1). NCBI lineage: Eukaryota > Metazoa > Arthropoda > Merostomata > Xiphosura > Limulidae > Carcinoscorpius > Carcinoscorpius rotundicauda. The sequence continues at coordinate 80,512,117 of CM022401.1, read as the reverse complement.
AAACTATTTTCTTACATACATTAATTCTATAATTTTTGCTTTCAGGTCATGTAATAGAAGTTCTACCGGCACTGATAGCTGTGATTCCATGTGTTGTGGGCGTGGTTTTAGCACCGAAACAGTTGTAAAACTAGAACACTGTTATTGTAAATATTTTTGGTGTTGTTATGTCAAGTGTAAAACTTGTCGCAGCTGGGTTGAAAAACAAAGGTGTCATTGAAGGACATGGTATTCCACAAAGTGTATAAAATATTATTCTCAAAGATTTACTCTCTAACATCTTAATGCTATACAAGAACGGCTGCACATTGACTTCAGGAACTGAATTTAACTCAAGTCTCACTTGTTACTGTAATTGATGACTGCGACAATAACTGAGAGATATCGCTTGAAAATCACAGGTACGTGTTAGTGCTATATTTAAAGGTCTGGACTTTTGACAAAAGAATATCAATTCAACGCTTCAAGTCTCATTAGGTAATGTATTTAAACTATAGAATCTGACCTCAAAATTACCTATTGTACCGTCGATTGCAGGGCCTGACTTAAACACAACAATATTGTAAAGCAACATTTTCGAAAGTCCATAAAACTGGCTACAAAAAAACACGTGTTTCTTGGTATTGTGTTTAAACGATTGCACCATCAACTGCAGGACTTGGCTTTAACACCTCAAGGGTCGTTAGGCAATATATCTCAATTACAATAGCATCGAGAAGAAGACCTGGTTTCAACATCACAACTTTTGGCAATACATTTAAACAATTACATCTGCAGTTTCCAGCTTCAACACCATAAATACCATTAGGTCATGTATTCAAATGATCAGGTCATTATGCCTCCACACCGGCAGTAGGTAATATTTAAATAAACAAATAAAATGTCAAGTAGACGACTCGATTTTAATTAAATAGGTGTCACAAGGTGGCGTATTTAAGAGACTAAGCTAAGATGCGCCCCCCAGTGGCTCAGCGGTATGTCTGCGGACTTACACGCTAAAATCCGGGTTTCGATACCCGTGGTGGGCAGAGCACAGATAGCCCATTGTGTAGCTTTGTGCTTAATTCAAAACAACAACAAGCTAAGATGCAGCACTTGGTTTAAACATCACAGATCTCACAGTCCAATAAAGTCGAACAGAGGTTCTCAGAAGTTCTGTTGAGCACCAGTTTACTGACAAAGAAAGTACTCGGCTACTCAGTTGACTGAATAATCATGGTAAAGAAAACATATAATAAAGCAACCGTGTAACGCGTTAGTTTGGAAATGCATAAACGATATACCATGTCGTTTAAGATATGAGAGTGCGAGATTGAGACTGTTGCTGTAAAATAATAAGATTTATTACTGAAACGTATTATAGAACATAAGAATACAAAACAATCCCTGCTTAAGACATTAAAGTATGTTTGAACAAAGGTTTAACCAATAATAATAGAGTAATTAACCTTAATGCATATATTGACTGTTACACATATAATAAAATTTACCTATTTCATAAAGACATCATATTTATTCTTCAGTCAAAAACGAATTATTTCATTAGTACATCTTTAAGACTTTTTATATCTAACAATCTTAAGTCTTTTTTAATATTACCAGCAACAAAAAAATGTTACCGTCAATTTTTGTGGAAGAGTTAACTTGTTACAGTGTTTGATAATCATTTCTTTATGTATATTTTTACATAGTGTATAATATTTTAGTTATCAATATATATCCAAGCATTATTAAGAAACCCAATGATCCAAGTTTTGTTGGATGAGGAATATTTCTTCACCAGGAACGACAAGAGTATTCAGAATGATATATGCAATAAATGTAACGAAAAAACAAAAATAGGTCTTAAAAAACACAAACAATAAGAAAAAAACAGAGAAAGAAATGTGGATAGTGTGATTGTCTGTGATTGAATTATGATATTAATCAGCATATAAATGGTTCAAATTATTCTCGAACCCTGTTATAATAGTTAACCAAGTAAAATATTTTTAATATATATTTTCTGGAACTTAATTGTACTTTTGCTGAATTTGAAAAGTGTTCTACAATGTGGAACATAAGAGGGAATACACGTGATGACATGTAAAACAAGATAATAAAGTTTTGTTTCTTGTGATTGTTGAAAGATCTGATGAGGTTTAAAATTAAAATAGAACAAACTGGACGAACAAAACTGATATTAACTTCTTGTTGGTTTTCAACTTCACTTCCAAAAATTGAATGGGAAACATTTTATATTTTCATCACCTCATTTTAAATGGAGTATATATATATATTAGTTTTTCGTCCAGACTACGTTAGAAAAGTTCTTTGCTAATGGTGTTTTTGTTTTTGCTGCTGGATAAAAGATGGGCAGTTTAGAATTGTCTTTTAGATATTATTAACACAATTATTTTTAATAAGAAATTATGTTGAATTACTTACACTTCGTATTCAGCCAATATGTATGCAGTATATGATTTATTGGTTCTCGTACTTTTCAAATACTTGCCGTATTACTTAGGAGAAAAAAAATCGTTATTGTACAAAAAATAAACTTAATTCAAAAACAAGTTGAACTAAATTAATATAATATTTACAAAATTCAAATGTTACTTTTCAACAATACAATGAAAGACATTCCGTGCATGTCGTGGCTTTATTATTGGTTAGAAAAAAGCATAATCTTATTTAACACCGAGTAATTAATTCACAATAAAGAATTTCTAAAACTGCTGCTCTTCTGGTGGCCATGTAGGTTAAGGCGTTCGACTCGTAATATGAGGGTCGTGGGTTCAAATACTGGTGGAACCAAACATGCTCGCCCTTTCAGCCGTGGGGGCGTTATAATGTTACGGTCATTCCTACTATTCGTTGGTAAAATAGTAGTTCAAGAGTTGGCGGTTGGTGGTGATGACTAGCTGCCTTCCCTCTAGTGTTACACTGATAAATTAGGGACGGCTAGCGCAGGTAGCCCTTGAGTAGCTTAGTGCAAAATTCTAAAACAAACAAACTCTTGGTGGGTAAATTAATGCTCTGTTAACTGATTTCTTACAGGATTGAAAATAAAGGTTCAGACTATTAATTAACTGAATATTTTATGTGCTGATTTTGAAATTATTTTGAAGTAACATAAAATTTTGTAAAATAAAAAAAAACATTATAAAAATAGAACCTATGTATGAGCATTGGGAAATAATGCAATTTTTGTTAAATATGAAACAAAAGGTAAAATATTACGATTATTATTTAGTGAATCTACTCTTTGCAATATTTATGCCAGAAACACAGTTTCGTATCTTATTTATTTGGTCTGAGGGACTCCACTCCTGGCAAGAAATGTGATTGAAGATGTATCCAGAAATATTTTGTTTGGGACACTTTTCTAGGGATATATTAGAGCTCAAACACACTTGGCCTGTGATTTAGGATTCGGACTGAATGACTAAGAGGTCCTACTTATTTTTTATGAAACCACTGTTGTCTGATAAATTGGTCATTGACGTAGACAAGTAGAAGATGTGGTTCGAATGATGTATCGAACAGGATTGATCATTACTTCGCATATTACCAGCTGTGAACCTCCATTTGCTAAAATATCTCAAACCATACAAGAAATACTACTAAATTTATTGTACACAGTTCAACAAATGTTTATGGGGGGTTAGTTGTAAAATCCAGATTCGTCCACACTTTCCTTGACGTACGATATTGCTGGAGTGAGGAAAAGTTACTTTAGTCTAGGTACTATGCCATTGTAGCTCATGCTGTGGACATAGCTTCTGGTGTAACTAGAGCACACTAACATCTGTTCCACAACACTACTGGCGAAGTCGTACAGAATCTGTTGTTTTTCTGGTTGCCATATTCACTCTAGACAGATATAATGCAAGTGATTTCGTAATGTTACGATTAATTCGTTAGAAAAGTGCGTTCGTAGAATAGCCGTTTGTATTGTGTGGTTTTAATAAAATAAAACTCTATTTATACCTCGGGATGTATGCATATGGCATCATTGAGAGAATTAGTTTTTACTACCGTGTGTGTGTTTTTACTTATTGATAGGATGTGATTCTTTTTACATCAATTTATACACTTATTTAAACTTGTCTCATATGCACTTTATTACCAAAAGAAATAGAAATGTACACCTCCAGGCGCTAATAATCTTCCCTTTCCATTGATTCTATAATTGAATCTCATTGTGCAGTTAAAGAGGATATTATAAGGGTCAGCAGCTCCAAACCTTACAGCCCTACAATCCGGATTTCGATACCTGAAATGGGCAGAGCACAGATAACCTATTGTGTTGCTTTGTGTTTAGGTTCAAACAAACAAAGCTCCGTAGTTAGCTAGCTGGAGTCGAAATGTCACAAGGAAAGCACCTCACAAGCCAATGAAAAATGATTACACAGACCTATAATAGTTTTGTTGTCTCAAAATGCTTACATGTTTTACAGTAATTTCTTTACGCTGAATCCGAAAATAATACCCATTTCTCTCCATCATGTATAGGTATTTCACAAAACGTCGTATGAAAATTAATCATTTTCATTGAAATTAGGACAATTTGTTATGCTTAAAGCATTGACTGTAGATTTCTCTATACCAATCGCGATGTGAGAGGCTTATCGATCATTCGAGAACTTAAACACAATAACAAAAAAATTTGGTTGTGGTAAAGGAAATAATAATTTTATCCAAATAAGAGTTATTTTGCTCTTCCTTATTGGTAAAAAAATCGTTGAGTAGTAGAAAAAATGAATATTATTTTCGGAATTTAAGTAGCTAAATAAGGGAAAATTTGTTATTGAAACTAAACTTACTTTCACGAAGTTTGAATTCGCAGGCCAGTGTAATTAAATGGAGTGCTCCATGTTAGTATTTAACATAACCATCTTACCTGTTATACCCAAATTCATCTTCCATATTATAGTAGAGTTTGGTTTGGTTTGTTTTGAATTTCGCGCAAAGCTATTTGAATGCTATCTGCGGTAGCCGTTTCTGATTTAGCAGTGTAAGACTAGAGGAAAGACGGCTAGTCATTACCGCCATCTCTTGCGCTACTCTTTTAACAACGAATAGTGGGATTGATTGTAACGTTCTCACGGCTGAAAGGGTGAGCATTTTTGGTGTGACGGGATTCGAACCCGCGACCCTCAGATTACGAGTCGAGTGCTTTAACTACCGGGCCTTATGGTAAAGTAATGAGGTAAAATTCTCTGAAGGTGGGTTTACCCTTTATTATGATGCTTCTCAAATTTATACTATAAATAATTAGTTGATAAAAGCTAAACTACCAGAAGTTAGCTGCTAGAACTAACTGTAGAACTGTTAACTTCAAATACTTTCGCAGTCATGTGCAAACTTATGTTTATTAGTATTGATCCTGAGGTCTAGAAAATTCATCCGTTATAACTGTCCAACCATCACCTCAATTTACAGTTACCTTTTGTTGTTGTTGTTGTTGTTTTCAATTAAGCACAAAGCTACACAATGGGCTATGTGTGCTCTGCCCACCACGGGTATCGAAACCCGGATTTTAGCGTGTAAGTTTGCAGACATACCGCTGAGCCACTTGGGGGCTACAGTTACCTTATACTTAAAGTGTTTCTCCCTCTTCGCTTAGATTCATATTTTCTTTTAGACAGTTCAAATTTGTTTCTAAACTACATCAAAACGTTGCTAATAGAGAGAAAAGCCTTTCAAACAAAACGTTTAATTCATAATCATGACGTTTTCTGCATTGTTTATTTCTTATAAAGGCCAAAACTACTGCTCATCAGCAGTATTGAAGCCAGATTTTTAGTGTTATGAGCCAGTTAACATACCGCTAAGATACTGGGGGGATTTTTTTTGTTTAAAATGAAATATACAAAGAGGCTTTACGTATTTTACATTACAATAGCGTAGAGCGAATTTTTAAAGACCCTTCCCTACTAAAGATGTATTATTTGAAGAAAGGAAGTGGAAATAATAAATAGAAAAAAATTAGTTTGGTTTATTTTGAATTTTGTGCAAAGCTATTCGAGGGCTATCTACGCTAGCCATTTTCCTAATGTAGCTGTGTGAGACTAGAGGGAAGGCAACTAGTCATTACCACCCACCCTCAACTCTTGGGCTACTATTTTATCAACAAATAGCGGAATTGACCGTTACATTATAATACCCATGGCTGAAAGGTCGAGCATTTTTAGTGGGACAGGGGTTCGAACCCGCGACTCTCAGATTATGAAACGAGTGCCTTAACCACCTGATCATGCCGGGGTCACAAAGAAACTACCGGTATTTTGATACTGGAATTAAATTGTTAAAACGCTTTACAATCATGGCGCCTTATTATCTGAGGCAAATGAGAAAATGTGAATATCTTAAAATTTAATGTACTTTTTCTCCCTTGAAGATGAATATAATTTTTACTTTAGTGATTTTATAACAGAAACAACAACAAAAAAACACTTAAGGACAATTTATCAAAACTTTCGAAATACCTAAAAACTTTCATGACAGTTGAAAAGCTTGTTGAAACAGGTATCTTGTGTGCCTGAAAATAACTGTTCAATGCACATCAGACCTTAGACTATGCAATATTTTATTGGTATGTTGTTTAAAAATGAGCCCATAAGGCTTATTACCAAACGATTTTAAATGCCAACTTATTTCAGAAATTACTTAATGTTTGTAAAGTTTAAACCTAAAAGTATTTATAAAGCAGACTTAGATGCTGTAAGTATAGTTACTTCCAAATCACTACATGTATTGTTTTCCTTTAAGCAAAGAAGCTAATAAACTAATCCGAAAAATCAATAATCAGTTAATCGTTTTGACCGTAATTAAATACTGATTTTACCGACATAATAGTAATAAACAGCAAATAAAAATTCAATTTCAGAAGAAAAATAAGTACATTTGTTTTTATTTCGAGTACTTGGCCCGGCACAGCCAGGTGAATTAAAGCATTAGATTCGTAATCTGAGGGTTGCGGGTTCGAATCCTTATCGCACCAAACAAGCTCGTCCTTTCAACTGTGGGGGCGTTGTATAGTGACGTTCAATCCCACTATTCGTTGGTGAAAGAGTAGCCCAAGAGTTGGCGGTGGCTGGTAATGACTAGCTGCTGTCCCTCTGGTGTTACACTGCTAAATTAGGGATGGCTAGAGCAGACAGCCCTCGTGTAACTTTACTCGAAATTCACTAAACAAACAAACAAACAATTTTTAGTACTTTGAAAAACATCAAGAAGAATCTTTGGAAGTTTTAATTCCTTATCATTAGGCGCTCCAAACGATTTTCTAACGCCAAGTAGAAAGAAGAAAACGCTATTTTTTTATTTTTGTAACTTTTTGGCCCGGCATGGCCGAGCGCGTTAAGGCATGCGCTCGTAATCTGAGGGTCGCGGGTTCGCATTCGAGTCGCGCTAAACATGCTCGTCCTCCCAGCCGTGGGGGCGTTATAATGTGACGGTCAATCCACTTTTCGTTGGTAGAAGAGTAGCCCAAGAGTTGGCGGTGGGTGGTGATGACTAGCTGCCTTCCCTCTAGTCTTACACTGCAAAATTAGGGACGGCTAGCACAGATAGCCCTCGAGTAACTTTGTGCGAAAATTCTAAACAAAATAAACTTTTGTTTTTTCGTCTAATGTCCATTCAAGATTGGTTCTCACAGGTTTTATAGTAACTGGAGAACTTAAAGTTTACTTACATGGTTAGCATTATTGTGATAATTCATATATTGAAAGATACTTTTGATGCAAGTTCGTAGGATATGTTACTGATGTGGGTTTCTAATTTTTAAAAGAAACCTGTGATTTTTACGCCTACTTTCGTAAAAAAATTTACTTTACTAAATCAAATACGTCAGTGTATCGAGGATGTATAGAAATTATAATTTGTGATGTAGCTTCGCAATTAATATTTACTTACTTTTTTTATTAGATTATTATCATTATTACTTTAAATTTCGAGAACTATCTGCTATCGTCAATTTCGCAACAATAGACTAGACCACCCACCACCAACGCCTGGGCTGCCCTTTTACCAAACGAACAGTAAGACTGTCTATCACATTATAATTCACCAACGGCTAAAAGTGTGAGCATGAGTTATGTCTTACGTGATACACATAGCCTATTGTTCTATATTTGGTATGAGTTTGATATGTTACGTACATCGTATACTACGCCACTCGGAAACTAAAGACATCTTTCTAAAAACCTGGGCAGCGTGTAATTAATTAACGGTTTACAAGAAGTGAGTTTTATAACGGTAAAAAAAAAATGTTTTAGTTTTGATGACAGTTCAAGACCATGACGAATGTAAATATCTCCAGCTACAACTGACATAAAATAAAGGACAATTAGTAAGCATTGAACAAAAGATTAAAATAAGTCACGGGGTATATTTGGAGTCTTGGAGGATTTTAAGCTTTTGATGTTTGGGAGAAAAAAGGTTTTTCCTCTTTCCGGATAAATCCGAGGGTTTATGATGTTTAAATATGATGTTTGATCCCAACTGTGATAGGTCGGTGTGCAGCCTTGTGCCTTACAGTAAACACATTTTTTTTTAAAAAAAACGGACCCCTTTACAACATCGCAATGTTGTTAACACTTATAAGGTGGTAAATAAGAATGTTCAGTATCCCAAGAACTACAAGATTCAGTATCAATTTTTCCTCCTTTTCCTCAGCAACCAATTGGTAAAGAGATTTAAAGCCTAAAAAAAAACAACAAAAAACGTGCTCAGCACGTTGTAGTCTGCTGACTAATGAGTTGAGTAACTCTAAGAAATACAATCACTCCTCGATGGTATTGTATTCTATTGTTTCTTGTTCAGTCACGTCAAGGTTATTAAGATCTTTTCCTTACTAAATGACATCTCAATTCTTTGATTTCTAAGGGATTCTTAAGATTGAGTTCTTTTTCGTTAAACAAGACAGAAAAACAAACAAAGAACTGAGCGGCCTCATACTCAAGGGTAGAGCACAATAAGCTCCATCTTACTTCATCATTAGCCTTAAAAATAAATAACAAGGCTTTTATTCACAGTACTCAAAGTGAGATCTGACTTGTTTTTATCATAAGCAAGCGTGTAAGAAACAACAACAAACAAAAACACACTCACAAAACTAATGTCTGAAAGAAGATGAGTGAACAACAAACTGGGAGAAAATTTAAGATAAAAATATTTGTTTCGATAGTAATTGAACATTGAATAGAGTACTCATTAATCCTCTGTTGCACATTGAATAGAGTACTCATTAATCCTCTGTTGAACATTGAATAGAGTACTCATTAATCCTCTGTTGAACATTGAATAGAGTACTCATTAATCCTCTGTTGCACATTGAATAGAGTACTCATTAATCCTCTGTTGAACATTGAATAGAGTACTCATTAATCCTCTGTTGCACATTGAATAGAGTACTCATTAATCCTCCGTTGAACATTGAATAGAGTACTCATTAATCCTCTGTTGAACATTGAATAGAGTACTCATTAATCCTCTGTTGAACATTGAATAGAGTACTCATTAATCCTCTGTTGCACATTGAATAGTGTACTCATTAATCCTCTGTTGCACATTGTAACGTAGAGTTAATGAAATTATATTTGTTGCATAATACACGTACGGATTATTTAATTTTGTAGGTGAATGCGCTTACTTTCAGGTAACAGTCTAAATAAACCATGCAATTATTTTTTACTGGTTCTCAACTGAACGATTTAACTTCTGTGTAACGTACCCATTTATATCTTACCAAAATAAATTTCTCACGTATTTTTTGTGCGATAGATCTTTTGCAGTAAAAAAATTAAACAGAACATTTTTGTCATGTTTTCATAATGCGTGTGGGCCTGGCATGGCCTAGCGCGTTAAGGCATGCGCTTCGTAATCTGAGGGTCGCGGGTTCGCGCCCGGGTCGTGCCAAACATGCCCGCCATCCCAGCCTTGGGGGCGTTATAATGTGACGGTCAATCCCACTATTCGTTGGTAAAAGAGTAGACCAAGAGTTGGCGGTGGGAGGTGATGACTAGCTGCTTTCCCTCTAGTCTTACACTCCTAAATTAGGTACGTCTAGCACAGATAACCCTCGAGTAGCTTTGTGCGAAATTCCAAAACAAACAAACAATCATAATGCGTGCAAAAAAGGAATAAAACTAATATAGATTTCAAAATATTAAACTCACTATACAAAAACAAAGGAATGATATTCAGTACATTCAAAGCTGGTTGGAAAATGGGTATTGAAACAAACGTGTGTACAGCTACAATCAGCATTCCTGTTTGCAGTTTGTTTTAATATTTTTTTTGTAAATCTTTCAAGCAAATTCAGTTACTGAACGAGCTAATCACCAGTAAAATAGCTTTGTAGTTCATAAAATACAGATGACTTTACGGTTAAACTTATTTAACATTTAATCCATAAACTCTAATGGGTGAGAAGGAGTCGACTAAAATAAAACAAAAATTTCCTTCTCTTCTAAGGTGTTAGTAATGGATGTAACAGTAAAAAGATTTCATTGATGTTGTAATATTCCTATATTGTCGCTATTCTCTTGCAGAATTCTTCTGCTCAGTAAAAAGAACCTTCCTCTCTAAAATTCTCCCATCTATTTTCATTATTTTTCAATAAAGATCTCAAGTTCAAACACTTCATTTTTCATCCATTTATTTTTCACTAAGTACGTGTACTACACTTCTTCTCTACAGTTCATCCAGTTTCTCCACGACAATTTTTTCATTGAATGTTCACTCTGTTCTGTCAAAACTTCTATTCTTCTTGCCAGACTTATGATTTAGAGATTCTGCTCGTTATTTGCTATTTTTCACCAAACGTTTTCCCATGAGTATACTCTTCTTTAGTTTTTTTTTTTCTGTTCTCTTCTTGTGTTATTCAATTAACTTCTGTTCTAAGTCACACTTTGCGTTTTTCACTCAACGTATTATTTTTTCTTCTACAGTTTCTTTTACCTATAGTTCGAAGTTTCTTGGTATCTTGTACTTATTTTATTGTTTTATTTCTAGATATGTGTCGCTTGGTGTCACTTTTTGAATTTAGGAATTTCTCTCTCTGTGGTCTGTTTTATTTGGACATATTCCATTTAGTTTTTCGCTTCTACTATAGCGTATTTTCGACACACTTTCCTCATCGATTCAAGTGTTCTCTGCTTTTCTATAATTTTTTCCACAAACACTGTCCTTCTTCTGTTCCAGAACTCCTATAAATACTGCCTCTTTCTCTTCCGTTGTTGTAATTCAGATTATCTTTCTTCTTGGCAAGTGCTCTTCTACTAACAGTTTTCTTTCTAGTCCTCTTTTTTTCCTTCTATATATTTCTAAAGCTCTTCTATATATCCTCACTGCCTCTTTTGTTTTCCACTGTTATCCTTCTACACTCATTTCTTTTCCTTTCCCAGTTGTCTTCGCAACATAATGTCTTACTTTTCCATTGCTCTGTTTCAGGTTGTTTTTTTCTCTTCTAGTGCTTGTCTATATTTTTTTACAGTTCTTCTCCAGATACTTCTTAAAATTTCGATGTTCATCTGTACATCGTCACCCTTATTTGTAGTGTCTTCTTATTTATTTTACTTACTTTATGGTATTATCATATTCAGTATGTCCCTTCTACTCTTCTCGTATTTTATACTCTCTATTCATTTTCATTTTCTTGCATATACTGTATCTATATTTTTCATCACATTGTTATTGCCTGTTCATGTGTTATTTTATACGTTGTCCCGTATCTTCAACATGCGGTACCATTACCCCTTTTGTAACTTTATGTAGCGCTCTTTCATCCACATGTTCCTGCACATTTATTGAGGGAAGTCACACGAAGATTTAGTGTCAATTGGAAATCGAATAATATCGTAAGATCAAAAGCAGTCGGCAGATAATTGTGAAATCAGGGTATTCTAAAACTACATATTTAAAACTATAGTGCTATAGCAGAAAAAAAATACTTTGCTTTAGTACATGTTTATTAAACAAAAACACATATGTCAATTATGGTTTATACCCCCAAAGTATCAGACTCTTAAAGTTTAAACTGGAACGCGATGTGAGTTTAAAGTGCCTTTCATGTGAGAGAAGTTTAGCTTTAATTTAGTATTGGACGTACAGGCTGTACCAACACACTGCTCAGAATGTTAATGATACAGAATCTTGGCAAAATATGCTTTAAACATTGCAGGGCGCCATAGATTAAAGACATGGTAATCAATAGGTTTGCTTGAAGTAACTAATAATTATTAATTGTTATTTCAAGGTCGGGTATAAATGTTATTTTTCACTCTCACTACTCTGTTATGGGGGCGTCACGTGAAGATTTCTAGAGGCAAAAAATTATTCAAGAAATAATTTAACTACGTTCAGTACTTCTTCGAACTGTCAGAGAATTACGCCTATAGCGTAACGTAAGTATGTTAGTGTCAGTTCATGTTTAAAAGTAAGAAACAATGTTTGTTACTGATCAACTATACATCTATATTAGAAAAGTCGTAAACACTTTGATGCAACTTAGCGAGTTTGAAATATTACCCAACTTCGTTATTGTAGTGTGCCTAAAACATTTTTCATCATTAATTCGAATGATAAAGCAGTTCATGTATTCGAACATTAGATAAATTAAAGCAGTTATTTCTAATATTTGCAAACAGCAGCTCTCCCATCAGAGAATGAAAACAAATTAATGCAGAATTCAAAAAGTAGTGATAATGTTTTATGTCTTCTATTTTAGGTGGGAAACAATATACTATATAAACTCTGAAAAATGAAACACAATGAGTTCAGAAGAATATGAAAGGCTATTAAAATCAATTGGATTTTACTCATTGTTAACTGATAACATGCATATTTTTATTAGGAAGGACTTTTTTCGCGTTTCCTTTACTTTAGTTTCAGTTTTCCTTTACAGCCCAGAAAACGGTCAGATACGTTTTTTATTTATCTTATTATTTAAATATGTTATAAAAATTTAAAAGTTGAAACTGAAAAGCCAATGTATTATCAACTTTTAAGAAATAACTAAGATGGACCAATAAATTGTTGGATAAATCTTTGAATAAAAAAGATTAAATTATGTTATAAATGTGTAATAAGAAATATTATAAATCACTTTTCACACAAGAAAGGTAATTTTGATCGGTCTTTTTGTAAGTTGTTTAACTTGGTATCTACTACTGCTAGAATAGATTACAGAGAGTAAGTTAAACTGTATATTCTCCATGTTCTTGTAACGTATTTTTAAGGATAAGCATAAAGTTGAAATGTATAGAAAAAGAGTTTGGAAGTTGGAAATTCACCTCTGAAAATATTACTTAGCTGTAATCTTATTTGTAGAAAAGTCTAAACGTTCGAGATGAACTTTTCATAACAGGAAGCAAATGCCACGTGGTTAGGGCGCTCGAGGGTTGCGGATGCGAATCCCTGACCCACCAAACATGCTTTCCACATCATAGTAGTCCAAGAGTTGGCGGCGGGTAGTGATGACTAGCTGCCTATCCTCTAGTCTTTCACTGCTTACTTAGAGAAGGTTAGTACAGATATCCCTCGTGTATCTTTGCGCGAAAATTCAAAACAAACAAATTAATATTTCAACAACAACAAAAAGAAAGCAAACAAGACAGTGGAGATGGCATTTGCATCACCCCCACTTAATAGCGCAAACACACAGGGTACCAGAGTGATAACAAACACACACACAAAAGAATAAATTAAACGAAGTTATGCTTGATAACTTATAAATGTTGCTATATATATATATAACCCCGCGGTATGTCTACGGATTTACAACGCTAAAACCAAGGGTTCGATTCCCCCCGCTGGGCTCGGCAGATAGCCTAATGTGGCTTTACTATGAGAAAACACCCGCATTCTATACATCAATTCTTTACTTATTTGATTGTTTTTAATGCAGTCTTTCAATAGACATAGGAAGGTTGTATTTGTAACCAAGTTCTAAATGCAATTAGATTCCCGCTGAAATATTCATTATTTATCTTTTATTTGCTGGTAACTACTGTTTCACTCTGTGAAACTGTGTCGTCGCAGTGATATTTTTGAAAAAAAATTATGCTTTTAGAATTCTCATGTAACAAAAAGAAGCAAAAATAAAAGAAATTCAAACTTCTTTATTATGATGTTTACAAACATTCCCAGAATTTGTGATTCAGTCTTTCTATAGATATTGTTATAAAAGGAAACCCCGTGTAGTATTGTAAAGTTCTAACGACCTGTGGAGGAGATATTTAAAATACCATTTCAATGAATAATACGAGCCAAACCTACATAGGCAGTATTATCGCCTCCGTCGTAAATTATTCATCACGAAATTTATTTCTATAGATCACGTGAGAAAAGTATATGTGGGTATGACAAATGACTTGTGTGAGAAAACTGTATTGGTGAGAAAAGCTATTCAGATTTCATTGGTGAAATAGAATATTACGCAAATACCAGATATAACTGCAAATTTTAAATATTCTCTGCATGGGTTAACTTGCTAACAATATAATTTGATATTCATTAATTAAACTAAAACTTAGTTAACGGAGGTACTGTCAACATAACCTTACAATTACAATCTCTAAGTAAATATACATATTGAAACACTGTTAAAAAGTCTATGGTTATTGAAGAAAATTGTTTAAAATGTGTTTCGGTGTTAGTCAGGTAAATATAAGTTATTATTTGTAATCAAGTATTTCATTCAATGTATTAAAAGCTTTCATATTACGACTTCTGCTACGATATTAATTGGAATGAGAATTTAAGTACAGAACTGTGGAGAAACACATACATGGAGCGGAACAGCTTCTAAATAATTCGCAATTATCTTTCGAATCTTGTTTTGATTTTTTTATTTTATCACCAATGTTATTACTTAAAATTCTAATCTTTACCCCAAATTGGTTTACTTAATATTAATATGTTAACAGTTTTTTCGTGCTTTCAAAAGATTTGTTTGACATTTTAAACACAAAGCTACAGAGTAGGCTATCTATGTCATATTCATCAAAAATTTCGAAACCATGTTTTTTAATGTTATAGTCCTTTAGACTTTTTGCTGAGTCACCAGGAGGCCCATTTCAAAAGAAATATAATTTTTAAAGTGTTTTGATATTTTTAACAACAAATTATTTCGTCTTTATTTTTCTTCAAATATTCCTGAACAATGGCAACAAAGTTAATATTGTGTGGGTATTTTGTTACTTTATATATATAAAAACTTCGAGTGAGCGATTTTCTGTAATTATTATTGTATATTCATATATATATATATTAAACATATACATACACAACTTATTTTGTAGTACGCGTACTTTGAAAGCGAAAAGCAAGAGACTTTCTCGTTTAGGTTCTTCCAGCTCTGAGTGTACACGCAAAAAAGTAGAACAAAGTTTATTCGGTCCAGCCTTTTCATACCTAACAGTCCATGTGATGCTATAGATAAGACGTAAAGGCTCAACGTGAATAATTCCATTCAATCCATTACTGGGAGAAGACCCAGAAAAAATGGAAGAAAAATTGTCTACTGTTCTGTTGTCATCAGTACTTTGTTCACTTCAGAGAAGCTGAAAAGGAGGTAAAGAACCATTTTTTTTTTCAGTATGGAACAGAACTGGTATGTTGGTCATCGCAACAAGAAGGCATTGAGATGAACTGGAAACAATTAACTGATAATCCTTATTCAAGAGAGTAGCGCTTTAAAAAAAATGGTACATTCTCCCCTCTTATGTGCGTTCTGAGAGGCAGGCAAGACCTCCCAGCTGTAAACACAATTAGCTACCTTACTTACTCATACACGTTAGAGTCCGTGGGTCATTCGACAGTCTCAGCCAATCAAAGGAACGTCAGAGATCAGCAGAACAGCTTTAGGCTGACAAACCGGCGATTATCTCTGGCATTCAGTCCGGTACATTGACTACTAGGATAAGCCATTAAGCGAAAGAAGATGAATCAATTGAAAATGAACAATAAAGGAGAGACAAAGATTTTTACATTCAAATATGTCATCTTGGTGAAAGAAATTAGAAGAAGTTTGAAGTGAAATATTTTCCTCTGTACTAAGATTTTTTTTTCCTGGACGTTGATCACAGACTATGTTTCTTTTGTTTGTCTGGATTTTTAAATAGATATTCTAATTTTTAAAGCCCAATCATGTCTCTCTAAAACATCCTTATACATTGCTCTTTCAATGTCGTTCAAATGCTCTCCTTCCTCTGAAACAAATGGCTAACTCTATTAAGTTTATTCATATCTTCTAAAAATTGAGCATATGTTTTAGAGAGCTACGTAGATGTATAGTTTTAAAGTATTCATTGTGTATTATAGGTGTTTCAGAGATCTTTTAGTGATATATACACGTAAGCTAAATTGGAACTCATTTCTGTAAGATGAATACTGCATTATAGAATAGTCTGATCTATATAAGAGTATGTTACGATGTAGTGAGGTTTTGATACTTATAAATAAACATCTTTGGTCGGACACACTTTATGAGAAGATTCATGTGTGATAGTACAGTGATACGTTGATGCCAACGTATGCCGTGATTTACGAATTACATTCTATGATATTGTCACTCATGAGAAAGAAAAAGATAAAATACAGGTCCATATTTTTTTAAAAAAGTGATCAGTCAAACGTTTTTGATTCTGTTTGTTTCATATTATTATGAATATGGTTAGTATGTATATATTTGGTTCACAGTGGATTTCCAAACATTAGACAGGTAAATGTTGACTAAAACAATGTGTTATAACCCTTTCTGAGAAAGGATGCTTATACAAACAGCATGTTAAACAATGTACAGCCCAAAATGCAATGTTCCAAAGAGAGGGCCTAAAGTTCTTTCCATGGAACACAGCAGAGCTTTAGAAGAGAAACGGCTTCATAAATCACATGTGATTTAAATCCGAAACAAAATCCTCACCTGAAAAATAAAGGCCATATTCACGAAAGAGAGTCCTCTAGCTTAAAACTCTTGTTAACAATATAAGAAACGAGGAGTTTGAGGTTAAGTCAGGTTCACAAGCCAAAGTCTTCTTACTAGCTTTCACGGATATCTCAAAATCAACAACTGTATTCATAAGGAACGTGACCAAAGAAATTAAAATCACAGTAATTATGCTCTACCACATACCTATCAAATCGTTAAATGGAGCTGCGATGGATTTTGAACTCTTTCGCCTGTTTAAACAAGGTCTTGGGACCCGACGTTCAAGCATAGGTTAAATGTCTGTGGAAAGTTAATCAAAATATTTGTTGTCTATGATTGACCTTTCTGTTCTTTATGCAATATTGCAACATTGGAAATTGTGGTGTTTGACTGACTTTTTTGTCCTCCACGGAAACTCGTAACAATGAAAACTGTGGTGTCAGACAATAGTGCGTAATCATGGCTGTCAAAATTAGCACGATCTACAGTGGAGGAGGTAAATTTAAGGAAGTGAAACATTGCTCTGATAATGTGCTGTTAACCTCAGTAGTTACTAATTTTCAACTTGATATGTATAATCGAAGTTATAAATTAATAATACGAGGCAAGCGTCTTATTTTAAGTAAAAATCGGAAGCATGAGTGTGGCGATTAAATCATACTAAAATATAATGTTTTGAATGATTTATTATAAAATGTTTAGTAAAAGTAACAATATGATTTAAAGTGTATTTACGATAACCATATAACTCATATTTAAACTTTCTTATATATACCAGAAATATAAATCTCATAGTAAGTTTTCTAAGTGGATGGATCCACTTTCAAGAATTTTTTTTAAGTTTTATCTTTTTTTTATGCTTTGAACTTTTTCATTAAATAAATACAAATAAAATTATTGTGTTATATGTGCATCAAATGAATATATATATTTTTTTATAATAGCAACAAACTTAAGCCATTACAATCTGTAAGTAGACCGACTTACTAGGCTCTGCATGGCCAGGAGGATAAGGCACTCGACTCGTAATCTGAGAGTCACAGGTTCAAATCCCTGTCACACCAAACATGCTCGCTCTTTCAGCCGTGGGGACGTTATAATATTCGGTCAATCCCGCTATTCCTTGACAAAAGAGTAATCTAAGAGTTGGCGCGGGTTATGATGAATAGCTGCCTTTCCTCTAGTCTTACACTGCAAAATTAGGGACGGCGAGTGGTGATACCTCTCGTGTAGCTTTGCGCGAAATTCGAAAAATAAACCTTCTTAATGTTGACAGCGTAGAGTAAAACAGGATAAACAAAAAAAAATTAAATCCTGTTTATTGTATGAAAAACCTCAACATAGTTTTTACAATGCTTTTTCATCACCTTTCCAAAACAAAACAACAAAAACGCAGTGGTTGAAAGAAAAAGTTAATAATAGGCAGTATTAAAATTTTTCGATTCTTCTTTTTTATTTTTTAATCTGGTTGAAACTTTAAAAAAACTTCAAGACAGTCATTTTCATACTGTTTTCTATAGATATTCGTGGTACGTTTGTAGTCTTACTAAAGAAATAAAGATATCAAACATGCTTTTCGGTGAATACATCATAGTGTATCTGTGAGCAAAAAAAAATGATTGAAAAACAACAACAAGAAAAACATTTAAACTCTGGTTATCAAAGTGAGTACTCGACACTGTCAGATAAGAGTGCATGAAATTAATAACCCACGACTTTGGTTCGTCACGACAGAGCTTGGATAGTGTTTTTTAATACTGAGAGAAAACACTGTAGGCTTAACAAACTTTATTCTATAACCCCGCCTCGTGAAGGGGCAAATGAATAGTGTCTGCACCCAGCATTTAGCTCTCTTTTACCCAGCACATGACCTCCGACTGGGTGGTCAAAGTCTTCATCTACATTCAAACGATACCCAGGAAAAAACCTGTTGTCGAGAGATGAAATCTCATTATGACGGTTTCTTTTCTTGTAGACAAGGAAGGTATTACACTGAACAATCTCGCCACTAGGGTGGCCTTAGAAAAGGGGATGTACAGTTCATTTGTCACGAAGACAGGGGCCTGGAGGTCTTCCCTACCACACATCTTAACACAGCGTAAATTTAGTTAACTTTCATTAGGGTAATCAAGTGATCCCGCCAGATACATATAGTTTCATGTTCTTTCTTTTATTCCTGTTGAAGTTTCTCAAACTGATGGTTTGTATAAAAGAAACTAATCTGAAAGAACCAGACTTCAGAGATTATGTTCAGGCGACTACTTGAAAAATTATGTTTATATATACAACTTAATGAAACGTGATATATATTACCAATTAAATAACAATAAACTATTTATTAATAGAACTGTAACATTTAATGTTAGGCGTAATTTGTATTACTTTTTACGTAAAAGTGACGATTATAGCGTTTTTATAACAAAATGTGAAGTGAATTGCGAAAATCAACTAAAAGAATAAAAGTCGTGTTGTTTGCGCAACTGTATAAAAAAATTCAAATCCATTTTCTTTACTGTTTGAAAGATCAAGTGTGTGAAGATTCACTTGTTGCGTTAAAATTATTTAGACTAATAGTTGTTACTCGTCTAAAGTTAGTATACTTAAGATGCAGACTGACCAATTCGTGATGACGAGAAATGTTAGTATTTAAGCCCATAGATACACAATAGGCTATCTGTGCTCTGCCAACTACAGTATCGAAGCCCAGTTACTAGCATTATAAGTCCGTAGACACACCACTATACCTCTAAAGACCCGGCGAAGGAGAAAAAATTGTTTGAAACTTGTAACACATATAAATTACATTTGACCAAGGTTTAATAAAAAAAATATAATTTTTCAGTTGGTTCCTATGTTTAGGAACTTTACTCTCACAAACCCAAAAAAACATCACACAGTTGATGTGGAAACAGAACAAAGGAAGGTGTAGTTATCAGAAAATGGTGTCTAACTCTGGCTTAATATTATCACGATACTTAATGGACCAGTCTGTCTTCTTTATGACATCTCAACAGGACCTTTCAGATTTCACACAACCTCTAGTAACACTGCACAACAAAGTTTTTGTATCTTGAACACTGTTGGGTGTTCCTTATAGATTTTTGGCCGCTGATCACAAAAATCGCATACAAATTTGCCCATTACGTACTGTTTCATCGAAATCTCTAGTTTCACCAGAATATTGCTACAATGGAAAAACGATATCAGGGCAACTGGAGGCAGTCAATGCTTGCTGACTACTGTTGGACACTGCAACGTGATGCAACGGACATTGAATACAAACGAAAGTCAGGAGCAAAATACTTTTAATTATATTGAAAATAATAGCGTTTTAAAAACATAAACGCAATTAAATACGTCATTGCCGGTAAACTGTCTATTTCAGAGAGTTCCTACGTGATGAAGCAAAACCAAGACCATATTTATGCATACCCATCAGGTACCTGTCACAATCAGCAAAAACTTTTCAGGAAGCAAAATTTTTCAAAACAAAATTGTTGCGCAGTGTAAGCTATGACATCTCAGTGAACCCTTGTGATGTCCAATCAACTTGTTCTGGCTTATTGGAGATAACAGATTCGGAGCATATGCTCTGTTACATCTCAGTAGGACCCACCTAGGCCCATTATATCTTTACTGTTTGGTACAGGAGCACAGAAACAAGATGTTTAACTAGTCTTTGTTTGTTGAATAAGCATTTTTAAAAAAATGCTATTTGAGCAACCAATGCTTCTGAAAAAGATAAACGGGTAAAAATAAAACAAAAACAGAGAACGAAGTTTAACTCTATTTTCAGAGAGTTTTAAGATTGACAATGTTTCTAACTCAAGAATTTTCAGCTACTTGTTACCCTCCACTCTCAGCCTTGTTAATTCTGGTGGTGAATACATAAATTTTGAATTCTCAGTTAGAGTGGCACAAACTCCTTTGGGTAGCAAGGACAAGAAGACTTATAAGAGTGAATTAGTGCATATTATTGAGAATCAAATTAGCGATAAGAAATATTTTCATTCAAGAAATTAATTTTCACTTTATGATTAAATCCTGCTTTGAAGAAGATACAAACTTCCGATCGTATAAGATCATACTGAAGCTGTTATTACTATTACAACCAGGTTCTTGGAAACTCCAAAACATTAATTTTGAAAGTACTGAGTCCGACCTAACTGTGCGTGCAGCAAAGTGTAATAATTGCAGAAGATCCTGTGTAAATTATTCAGTCATTCCATAGTTTTTTTAATTTTAAAGTTTATTCAAATAAAACCCGTCAGAAAAAATCCCATAATACATCTTTAAAACAATTTCCGATTGGCGTGAATAGGTTATAAATTTATGAGTATATTTGATACTTTAGTGCATATTTAAATGACACTATAGACGATTTTTAGAATTTTTTCTAAAGCAGTTGTTTATTTTTTGAAAACTTAGAATGATAAGGGTTGTAAGAAGTTTTATTGCGATATAGAATTGATCTAAATGTTTTTCATAGTTTAATGTACTTTCATTTGGTTCATTATGATTGCTAATTTTCAAATAAAATTGCGTTATTAATAATTTATTTTTCGCTAGTGTGGTGATATTGAATGCTTAAAGTCGGGTAAAAAGTTGAAAAATAGTTAAACGTTTGACACATTCTGCTTGAATAAGGCACAATTAGAATAGCGCAAATGTTCGTGTAATAGTTTCAATAACGTAATTTGTCGTCAACAGGTGAAGCAAGAATAACACAAAAGTAGATTTGTTTGTTTTTAAATTTCGCGCAATGCTACACGAGAGCAATCTGCGCTAACCATCCTTAACTCAGCAGTGTGAGACCAGAGGAAAGACAGCTGGTTATGACCATTCACCGCCAGCTCTTGGGTTACTGTTTTGCCAACGAATAATGGGATTTACCGTCACATTATAACGCCCCTACGGCTGAAAGGACGAGCATGTTTGTTGTGACGTGGATTCAAACCTATGACATTCAGATTGCGAGGCAAAAGCCAATAACCACGTGGCCTACCAGAAAAGAACCAGATAAACCAAATATACTGTTAGAATATGAATGGTGTAGGTAATTCTTGAACAATATATAAAATTTCATGATGGGGAATCTCCCTCCAATAACATTAGTGTTCATCTGCATGTGATAAGTTCCTTTCTTCAAACATGATTAGTGGTTTATCTAACTATTCTATTCCGAAATACGCTACTGGCCAAAATCTTAAGGCCAATAAATACAAAGAAAAAATATGCATTTTGCCTTGTTAGACTCAACCACTAATTTGAGAAGAGTTTCAAAAGAGGAAAACAAGAAAAGGGAAGATAAAAGACTTTTTTAGCATTTAATAGGGAAAATTTGAACACTGTGAAATTAGCCTAAATATTAACTGGTCAAAAGTTTAAGATCATACTAAAATAAATTCCTAAAAAGAGTAGGAAATGCTCAATAAGAGGTCTCAGTAGTGAGTTGCACGGCCCTCACTGCGAATAACTGCAAATATTCACTTTGGCAAGGTCGATATAAGCGTTTGCAGAAGGCTGGCTGGAATGTTATTCCAAGTGGTTAAAATGGCTTTATTAAGATCATGCACTGTCTGGAATTGACGTCCATTTCTATAAACTTCCCTTGCCGTCCATTCCCAAACATTTTCAATGGGGCTAAGTTCGGGCGAATAAGTTGGATGGTCTAAAAAAACCACGTTATTCGCCATGAAAAAGTCCTTTGTCCTGCGGGCACTGTGGATTGCAGCGTTGTACTGCTTAATTATCCAGTGAATTCTACACAAGCGAGGGTCTTCAGTCAATAAGGATGCTTTTTCCAACATGTCAATGTTGCCAGATGCTGTTTGACCCCCCTGTATAACCTGAAGCTCCATTGTTCCGTGGAAGAAGAAGGCACCCCAGATAATGAATGGAACTTTATGGGGTAAGCACAGGATTAGAGCATTTGAGTAGTTGATCAGTAAACAGTAATATAAGTGTTATAATGAATACGAACATGAATCAAAATTATTATTAATTTTGATGTTCCTATGGGTAGTTAACAACACAATATGAAATAAATGCATATCAAATACGGATATTTTCTGATACCCAGTTCAAAAAATTAGTTCCTATGATGCTGAGGGTTCATTTGTTAAAAGTATCAGTTAATTGTAGTCTCAGGCTTGCGAGATCTTGCGTTTGTTTGTGGCAGATTAAGACGAATGAAGAAGTTATTTAAGCTAATGATTTTAAATTATAGTTTACGTCCAACAACTGACTAAAAGGTTGTTTGTTTCTTACATTTTGAGCAAAACTACTGGTGGGCTATTTACACTAGCCATTCCTAGTTTAGAAGTGATAGATTAAAAGAAAGGTAGCTAATCAACACCCCCACCGCTAACTCTTAAACTAATTTTTCTAAGGAAAAATGAGATTAATTGTACATAATATTGCCCTCAAAGATGAAAGGCAAGCTATTCAAAATTTCATTCCTTTGTATATGAATTGGACATTTTATGATCCGTTATGTGATGAGGAATACGAACGATTAGTCTTTTGGCTTCCGCTCATAAATTAACTTTTAATTTTACATCTCTGTGTTCTGTGACATTTCACTGTAATATGAACACGGAGTGTGGCGATCACAAGCAGGAAGGCAGCCAAATATTAATTTACTTATTTAACAGTAGCGACCACAATATGATTTACTTATTTAAAATCAGAGTGTTGTTTAAGTCTTGAAACATCTTCAACTGCGCCTCCAACTACTCTAGAGCACTTTCTGTGTTTAAAGTCACTTGATGGGATGGGTTATGATGCTCAAGAGTGATTCGTAAATTCTTTTTATTATTTTTTTATAACTGAAAGTTTTTGTTATATGTTTAAAAACAACATGTATCGTGGTTATGTATAACTGTTTAGAGAAAGGCCAGTGATAAATCGCATTTGGTTTAAACATTATCTCATGCATTTATATTCGTGGAAATAGCCATATGATAGTGAAAAAGACATGAGAAATAAGTTAGACTACACTCTTGTCAAAGAACACTTCAGAAGCTTTACGTAATAGCTAGAAATTGTCTGAGAACAGATCATAGTTATGATAAAAACCCAATGATCAAACAAGTAAGGCTTAAAAGGAAGAAGCTGATAAAAGAGGCTTTACGAAGCAGAAAACCAAACTATGAATAACTAAGAAAAGCAACGTAGACAATGAATTTATAATTGAGTCTAAAACCAATTGGAAGTATTAATAAAAGAGGAACCTGGAAATAAGGATGATGAAGTTTGTTGGTTTTATTAAGTGAAGTGTTACAGTGGGGTAGAGACGATTGTGAGAGAAAGATGGATAGAAAAATATTTGAATGAATGACGAGATTCTAAAGAAACGGATGGAATAAAACATTTATGAAAAGGGGGACAGAAGTATAATGGATTCGGTAAGTTTAAAAAAGCAAGCAAAAGATGTGCAGAAACGACGAATCTAAGGCAACACATAACATGAATGAAATACCTAGAATGATAAAATATATGAATAAGAAACGTACTACTTGTTTCAGTGGAGACGTCAAAATTAAAGACGATCATTACTTCTTGAAATTGTATAAATTGAAGTGAGATTGTTGAATCCTGTGGGAGAATCGTATGATGATTCCAGTGAAGAAAGGTTGATAAAATCATTTAGTAACAGCTCAGAATTTCTGGAAAGAAAGAATAGAAAGCTATAATAAGTTAAGAAATGCCCCCTTGCACCAAACGAAATTCTAATACAATGTTTCAAGCAAATAAACATTTTAGGGATTAAATGTCTAACTACAATTTTTGAGTAAAACTGTAGAGAAGATAAAATGCCAAAAAACTTTAGAAACTTTGTTGTCATACTGATCTCTAAGAAACTTAAAGTCTGGCCAATACGAACTATCGTACTTATCAGTTAAAGCATAGATTCAGAAGGAGTTGTTGGAAGAGTAAAGTGATTTTAGAAAAGTGCAGAACATGAGAAAGAACATTAAGATGGTAGGTAGCAGAGATACAGAAGGGCAAAGAAATCTTTATGAATGCTCTGTAGACTTTGAAAAAAACGTAATGAAGATTCTACAGCAAGTTGGGATATGTTAAGCAGATATGAAATCCTTGAAGAGCTGCTTTCGGAGTTAAGAGTTTGGTTTGTTTTGAATTTCGCACAAAGCTACACGAGGGCTATCTGCGCTAAGCATCCCTAATTTAGCAGTGTAAGACTAAAGAGAAGGCAGGTAGTCATCACAACTCACCGCCAACTCTTGGGCTACTCTTTTACCAACGAATAGTGGGATTGACTGCCACATTATAACGCTCCCTCGGCTGAAAGGATGAGCATGTTTGGTGTGAGCGGTATTCGAACCCGTGCCCCACAGAATACGAGTCGAACGCCTTAACCTACTCGACCATGCCGGGCCCAGGAGTTAAGATATAGTAGTTCGAGTGTAGCAAATGGTTTGTAGTTGAGATACGTACGACAAGAACGTGTGCTGTTGTATTCAGCGTTGTTAATTATTGGTAGTAAAGAAGAAGTCAAAGCTAAGTGAAAAAGAATCAGTGATAAAAGATATGCTCGTAATAATACAAAAATAGTGAATTCGAGGATGAGATATATCGGGTACTTGGAATGCTGGTTGATGAAGAAAAACATTCAAATGACAATAAACAAACAAACTTAGACAATAGTAATATCTTGATCTGAAGAAACTCACCAAACGTGTATAAACAAGGACGTATAGGAGTTTACTTATTTAGAAACAAATATTAGTAGTGATGACAAATGTGGTTAAAAGAAACCAGCATTATTATATCTCAGATAATTTCTTTAAAGAATCAAACTTCAATTGAAACAGAGAGTTCAAAAAATGCTACTTGCAGTTTGTCCTAGTCTAAGGAGCGGAAATATAGAGCCTGTGCGCTTAAAACAAAACAACAACAAAAAAGGTGTAAATATTTGATATATGGCTAAACAGATGATCATCTACATACATGTGCTAAGACAAAAAAGATAACAGTCGTGTACATGCACAGAATGGAGGATGCGTTTTTCTTGGAAATATAATTAGATCTGAAACCAGGTAAGTAGGATTTTGATGATAAAAATAAAAAAAACACGAGCGAGGGAAAGGCAGAAACTCAATGGTTCATTGACGTAAGAAATTGAATTACAGATAAAAAGAGCGTGAATTGGGAAAGATGGCGCAGAGAACAAGGAAGAAAGAAGATTAGAGAACCAAAGTCGTCAATTTTGAAACTTGGGTAGGTCACCATGATCAGTTAGGGTAGTCAAATTGTGATCAGTTTTACAATGAACGCATATAAAATATTTAGCAATAGGTAATTTAAATAACTGTCATTATGGAGAGTGTTTGAAAGGAAATATAACTCGGAAGGTAGGAGGTGATCTAAGTGAAGAAAAGTACGAACTGGCTTGTCTATACTTCCTCAAAGACAGCATATTAGATAATATACCTAATATAAATATGCTATTTAACTGTAAGTTGTATAGTGAACATTAAATATAACACTTTCTGTCTTGTTTAACAGCCAGTAATTTGTTTAGGATGTATTCTATGACCATTAAGATAAATGTACGACAAACAGATCTGTAACAAAATACTTAAACACAGGAAAGAGTAATGTGGATTAATTTGTAAAGGAATTCCTAAAGATAGTCATAATTGATGAATTGGTTTGTTTTGAATTTCGCGCAAAGATACTCAAGGCCTATCTGCGCTAGCCGTCCCTAATTTAGCAGTGTAAGACTTGAGGGAAGGCAACTAGTCATCACCACCTACCGACAAATCCTGGGCTACTTTTTTATTTACGAATAGTGGGATTGATCGCCACTGTATAACGTTCCCTCGACTGAAAGAGGGAGCATATTTTGGTGTGATGGGGATTCGCGACGTTCGCATTACAAGTCGAGTGCCTTAACCACCTGACCATGCCAAGCCTTAATTGATGGATGTAGAAGAGTTCAAACTTTAGAATTCAAATATTTTAATACCAACATTCAACGTAAATAACTACTTTCATAAAACAAACAAATTAGATAATTCACGGATTTTTATTTTTCTTCCCATTTGGGTTTGATTTATGCTGTATGAGTTTCAAGTGTAAATTAATATAAACTTTGTAAACATCTTGAAAAATTAACCTTTATCGTTTTCAAATATAACTGAAACAGCTTAGTGTTGTCCTTTGACTACTGATCCCTTTAAAGTTATCTAGGCAATTTAACTGTTAAACTCATTTATGTTTCAAAGCATGTTCCCTTTATGTCACTTCCTTTTATCTTGACCCTTACATGGCCAGATGGCTAAGGCACTCGACTCGTAATGCAAAGTTCACAGGTTTGAATCCTCTTTACACCATACAAGCTGCCGTTTTAGTCGTGGAGGCGTTATAATATGACGGTCAATCCTACTATTCATTGGTAAAAGAGTAGCCCAAGAGTTGACGGTGGGTGATGATGACTAGCTGGCTTCCCTCTAGTCTTACAGTGTTAAATTTGGAACGGCTTACGCAGATAGACCGCGTGTATCTTTGGGCGAAATTCGAAACAAACAAACAAACCTTCTACTCTCTGCGGAGTTTTTGTCCAGCATTAAAGATTAATCGTATATTTGTGTTTCTCTTTCCAGCGTTATCACTATTTCAATAGCTGATTTTCAGGTAAATCTCTATTTAATCAGAAAGTTTTGCATAATTTGGTTTCTTAAATTCTTATAAGCACTCATTCCTGTAAAAAGTTCGTAAAACCTTAACGCTAAGTGAATCCTTTAACACTGTTTCACTTTAATTCATTTTTCTTCCTTTCTAATTTCCGATTTAGAATCTGAAACATTCAGTGAATCGATAGGAATTATTTGATGTTATTAAACGTGTTCTTAATTTATTTGTCTGGTGACGCAAAATACCACAGCAACTAGTAGATTTTTGGACTTACTGAAAACTATGTACGTATGGAGAATAGTTTCGTACCAAACTCTTTCATTTTATCGCAAGTCTGTCAGAAAGATAATCATTTGAATATGGTTGGCGCCCGCGTGGCGCTAAACATGCTCGCCCTCCCAGCCGTGAGGGTGTATAATGTGACGGTCAATCCCACTATTCGTTGGTAAAAGAGTAGCCCAAGAGTTGGCGGTGGGTGGTGATGACTAGCTGCCTTCCCTCTAGTCTTACACTGCTAAATTAGGGACAGCTAGCACAGATAGCCCTCGAGTAGCTTTGTGCGAAATTCCAAAAAAACAAACAAAACAAACAGAATATGGTTGGTTATTTATTCCGCCCGTGTTTGCAAATTTCCCGAGGCGATCTTCGTTTATAATTCAAAATTATATTTAAAAGATTCTTAGCACATGAATGAAAATTATAGTTATATCTTTTTATAAGACATATTGATGGAAGTAGATTCTTTTAGACTTAAGGATATTCATAAAAACACACTTTTAAATGTGAACAGCAAATAGTTTTCATTTTTGACACGAAACTCTTATTAACACCACTGTAGTTCATTGAAAAGTGCTGCCATCTACTAGGTTTCCAAAGTACTAGCGCGTTAAGCAAAAATAATTTTGTTTATATTTTGTGAAGAAATAAGCAGAAGAAAGTTGATTTCCGTTGTTACAAAACCATAGAACTCGGTTTTGGTGAATACAAAGATTTCAAGGTAAAGGTTTTAGACTCACAAGAAATTGTGTGTCTGTTGCAGTGTATTAGTTTGATAATGAAACCCCTCCACATTACTGGACTTTAAGCTATAGGATTTGGAAATTTAAAATTATTGTTTTATACTAACGCAAGGCACAACGTAGATAGCCCATTGTGTAATATGCGCTTAAAACAAGCATACAAACAACTGATAATTATTTAACAATGAACGTATAAATACCTGATAATCATTTAATCATTAATGTATAAACAACTGATAATCATTTAACAATTAACGTATAAATAACTAATAATCATTTAACAATTAATGTATAAACAACTGATAATCATTTAAAAATTTAATAGTCAACAACTCTATGTTCACAGCTATATTTTTATTTAACTGGTCATTAATTAATTGTTTTCTTTCACTGATGAACATTCGTAGCTAGCAATTAACAACAAGCTAAAAGAGATGGAACGCTAGGAGCTGTAATGATAACTGTCATGTCCTTATTTAGTCGTTGAGTTTTTATTTCTATTAACAAATTATTAGAATAGAGGTAAACCATTTGTCACAATACTGTACTTAAGTCATTGTAATTTAATAACGTTCGATAGATTAAAGTACAAATAACATTACGTAGTTTGATTTCCTTTTTACCTCAAGAAGATATGCAATACTCTAGGTTAAGAAACATATCAGGTCGATTTCAGTTCTTTCCTTCCAGGAACTGTTACTGATCTATTGTTTATAATGAAAAGAGTAATATATAGTGTGCTGAGCTTTGTTTCTCAGGCGCAGTTTACTTGTAACAAAATTGTCGGTAATCGTGGGCGTGTTGTATCGTATCCAAGAATTAAAACTAAACTAACAATCTTTTTTCCTGAGAAAGTACATTGGTCAGCTGTATGCTGATGATACTACTCGATATTGGTAAAAAAGTAACTAAAAATAGTTTTACTACTAGATTATAACTGCACCAATTAAAGTCATTTTAAAAGATATTTTTTGAGAATGTTTTATGTATTTTTAGTAACGATTTAGAATAACGGTGAAGAAATATTAAGGATGAAATGTCATGATATGATTTTAAATCTTTGGGAACGTTTAGACAGGTAGATATGTTCTCAAAACATTCCAGTAATTTTAATTGTATAATACATCAAAACGTTCTTACAAACGTTTGATGACAACTTAATGATTAAATGTAAAGTCTGAATAAGTTTAAAAATAATTCTAATGTGTATGAATGATGGTTTTGAATTTCGCGCAAAGCAACTCTAGGTCTATCTGTGCGAGCCGTCCCTAATTTAGAAGTGTAAGACTACAGGGAAGGCAGTTAGTCATCACCACCCACCGCCAACTTTTGGGCTGCTCTTTCACCAACGAATAGTGGGATTGGCTGTCATATTATAACGTTTCCACGACTGAAAGGGCAAGCATGTTTGGTGTAACGGGGATTCGAACCCGCGACCTTGGATTACGAGTTGAGTGCCTTAACTTCCTGGCCATGCTGGGCCATAAAATCTTCTGTACATTCAAGTGCGAATGTCAGCACGAGAAAAGTAAGATACACATTAAAATAAAGTTGTCTCAATGGACGTGTAACTACTGGAAAAGCATTGTTGAGAAAATGTTACTAAACCAAAATGTTGAAACGGGTATCGTACCTCGAACAGCGTAATAAGAAAAGCTGATGAGGTGAGGATTAACAGTCATGGATAGTTTATCCGACGATAAAGAGAAAAACGGTAGCATAGTTAATGTACAGTGCCTACAATGAAGTATAATAGGGAATCAGAACAACTACAGTTCTGTATCTCAGCTAATGATATAAGTCGAAAAATGAAGCAAGGTCTTTGTTCCTATTCCTAAAACTGGTGATCCTTACATCTTCCTGGACTAGGTTCCACTGTTTAAGCCGAGAAGCCAAGAGCTCTGACTGCTGTTTTGACAGATACAAATCACGAGCAAGGTCATTCAGGTTTTCTTGCGTGATCCAGTGTGGCTCGTTGCCACTTGTTCCTGAATAATAAGAGTCAATATCTTCGAAAGAGATTGACTTGGCAGAATCTTCCCTTGGAGGCATTTCTTCATCTGATTTATTTGCATTTATTGCATAATAACTAAAAAGAAGACAAGTCACACAATATTAGAAATTAACCCTGAATGCATATACGCCTTTATGTACAGTATGTGTACAAAATGTACAGTATGCATATCTAAAAAACTAGGGATGATGAGTAAAAACGGATTTCAAATCTGAATTCAGCACCCCCAAATTAGGTTAAAACAGTTATTTTTGTGCTTGCCTCAATTTCTTTGTAAACCAGTGTAATAAGAACGTAAAGTGCAGATAAATTAAAGTTATGTGGACAAGGAAAGTTTGCAGTTTATATGATTTTTATCTCATGTATATTAAGTTTGTATGTTTACATTGCGTTTAAATCATCGCTTTTAAAGCCTTTAAATGGATATATATTATAGATATATGTGTGTGTGTGTGTTTAGAAACACAATCCAGCTAAACTTATTAGTTCTGATACTGAAGTAGATCCATTTAGGCAATGAACCATGTGCAACATGGATCTGGATTACTATGTTTACGTAACTTTCAATTGAAATACATAAATCAAGAACATGAAAAAACATTTGTAGTTTACCTGGTTGTTTAACAAATACTTAGGTTGTTGAACCTTAAGTATTCTTGAAAACTATAAAAACCATGAAGAACATGTTATGTTTTTTGTTAATTAAGCACATATAATGTATGACTTTATGCATGTTTGTATATTAAATTATATCTTTTATATATTTTGATAATGAAAACTAAGCGATACATATCATCACTTTTTACTGTACTTTCAAGACAATAAGGAGTTTTCCTCGTGTGTTCCGACTGATAGTAAATAATGATGAAAAATACTGTGTTAACAACACAGTGTATACTGTATGTAGTGCTTGACTCGTAATGTGAGATTCGCGGGCTCAAATCCCCATCAGAACAAACATGCTCGTCCTTTCCATCGAGGGGGCGTTATAAACACAGGTGTGGTTTAGATGCTACTTATATTAAAAAGCTGTATGAGCAACAGCTGTTATGATGTAACTGTATGAGTAACTAACGAAACTAAAATACATCATGCTTTTGAACCAAGAGTAAATAAATCATTGTTGGAATAACTAAAGTTTATGGATACTTACATATGTGGCCTCACCTTTTCTTATTTATTTTGTGCAAAATATCATTTTTTGAGTTTACACGAAATTGTAAAAGATGGAAGTCAATAAAATTATTTTGACTTCCTGGAGATACCATTATTTTTAGTAGTATTTGATACTATTAAACATGCTCGCCCTCCCAGCCGTGGGGACGTTATAATGTGATGGTCAATCCCACTATTCGTTGGTAAAAGACTATCCAAAGGGTAGATGGTGATGACTAGCTGCCTCCCCTCTAGTCTTACACTACTAAATTAGGGACGACTTGGTGCAGTGAGCCAACATCCTACTCACTTAAAAACCTCTTGAAGAATCCGCAAGTGATTGCGGCCCTATGTTCCTTGCTGGAATCGAGAGGTAAATGAATGATGTATGATATCGTGGTTTATAGAAAAGCAATATGTAACGTGTTATTAAGAAAGACTACTCAAGATGTTATAGTTTAAGGAAAAATATTATATTATGTGAAGTGTGTTTAGGAAAAATAAAAACACATAGTTTGTTACAAGACGAATAAAATACGATGACTAGGCTGTTTAGATAAACAATATTTTGTTATGACCAACAGAAATAATACGTTAGGCTGTGATTTTTCAAGAAGAAATATATTATATTGTAGTTTACAGAGAAACAAATATTTCATGTATTAATTTCTGGTATCCAGAAAATTATTATTATTCGTTATGTTTTTTGTTTTTTTTTAGATTTGCGCAAAGCTTCACGAGGTTATCTACTCTAGCCGTCCCTAGTTTAGCAGCGAAAGAATAGAGGAAAGGCAACTAATCATCGCCACATTCTGCCAACTTTTGGGCTACTCTTTTACCAACGAAGAGTGATATTGATCTTTAATTAGAACGACCCTACGGGTGAAAATTGTTTTGTTTTGTTGTTTTTGAATTAAGCACAAAGCTACACAATGGGCTATCTGTGCTCTGCCCACCACGGGTATCGAAACCCAGATTTTAGCGTGTAAGTCCGCAGACATACCGCTGAGCCACTGGGGGGCACGGCTGAAAAAGCGAGCATGTTTGGTTTGTCGGGGATTCGAACCCACGACCCTCGGATTAGGAGTCGAACGCCCTTACCACCTGGTGATGTCGGGCCTAATTTATACACTAATCATGAGACCAAAAGTTCACAGGTTTTTGGTCTTCAATCTGCATATATTGGATATATCAGAATATTAAACCACTCTGTAATCATCAAAAAGCATTTAGTTATTCCCATATATTCAGGTATTTTTGCTATGTAATTGTGTATTTCTTTTACGTTTAGTTTTCACCCCATTTTAAGCCGTCAATGCGAACAACATCTTAATTATTCTGTGGCGTCTTGGTTAAAATGAGGTACTTCTCTGCATCATGATAATATAATAATACATGTAATTCATACTGTATAATTACGATGGACTTCTGAAAATGATTATTTCTTTCGAGGTAATTCGGAATAAAGACAATTTTGGTTTGGAAGCAATAAAAGTAGTTAGAAATAGCCTAATTAAAAGTTTATTCTCTTTTGGAAAGGGAACTACAGGGTAGATATCAAAATATTAATAAAATTAGGAAGGCATAAAGAAACAATGATTTCAGTGATCTCCTTTATCTGTATTCAGAAATATTTATCTGAAATCAAAACCAAGTAATCAAAAGTGTCATCCTGGTACCACAAAAGTATATTTTCGCTACACTGATACTAGAAACAAATGCAAGTGTTTCTCAGTAATATGACGACGTAGAATCTAAAAATTCTGAAAACGACTGACAACCTTATTTGCAGTGAAAATAATAAGTGTATTTTTAATAACGTTATTTATTCATTGATAATCGCTTATAAGAATGTATAATCTGCAAGTTGTGACAAGTTTATTTTGTGCTCACATTATGAGCAACAGGAGTCGATGACTTAGTGTCCCCATAGTGCAAACCTAGAGCCTTTAGAGTAACTTTAGATGAGTCGATAAAAAGTTTCCATTTATGAGGATGATGTTTAGTTCTCAATCTTTCAGTAGTTCATTAATATTTGTATAAAAATACAAAGTAGCTTGTATACTATTGTGAGAAGTAAGACTTTGGTAAAATGAATCTTTTTTTTCCTGGAATTAAGAAGTTTTATTGCTATAAACAAGAAGTTCTTCATGCTGCTTTGATAGGGACAAGTAATGTATCAGACTACTTATCTCTTCTAGTGTGAACAGATGAGGCAGTGTATTTTGAGTAACCTCACAAATAGAATAACTGGAACAAGGTAATTCATTGTCTCCTTCACAACATAATATTTCTGTTTTCTAATTTCCTAGTGGATTTTGAACGTTTTTGCAGTTGCACTATCTAGGTTCCCTAAATACCAAGAATATTAATAACGTGAAAATATTGTTAGATCATACAATCGTGATAACTGCAAATGGCATACTTTCTCTCTTCTTATTCAGACACTGTATCAAGTCAGATGTGCAAACTGTACAACATACATAGAAGCCTAATGTTTTTCTTGGTCATCAGTTTTTCCCTGATATAATACCAGTAAACTACCTTTAACTTACGTGGGGTGTTTTCTCGTCGTGTGCGCGTTTATAATTGAAAAAAATTCTACATAATGGGCTAACTAAGCTATACCTACCACGTGTATCGAAATCCAATTTCTTGCATTTAAAGTCCACAGACATAGGTTTTCTTGTCGTGAAACTGTATTATATTTTCCACATAAAGAAATCTACGTTTACTCACTGGAATTTGAAACATATAAAGCACATACAGTTTTGCAAAATGTAATCATATCGGGGACATAATAAGAGGAAGAAGCCTTTTTTGAGACCGTGCACGAAGCGCGGAGAAGTGACCAACTGAGTGAGAGAGAGAGGTCTGACCTCGCTCATTTTACGCTCAGTCAAGAGACTTCTCAAATATTCTAGTGAACTGAAAATGTGAGGTTTTCGCAATTTCATGTCCGAGTAGATGAGCGTGGAAATTAAACTATAATTATACAGAGAAAAATAGAAAATATTAACAATGTGCTTGAAATGTTACACGAGTATACTACAGCCATTTTTTGAAGTTATCAAAAAGATATGCGGTTAAACCATTAAACTGTCCAAATAAACGTCACCACAAAAATATTTTGTACTGAGTTAACAGTATGGCACTTCACATAGTGGTGATAAAATACTGAGATATTATTATAACTTAAAATCTAGAGATGGTGGACAAATTCTGACGGGATTAAATTACTTGGAATCACTAAATTTTTTACCAACAGCATAATTTTTGTTGTTCAGTATAATAATGAATTGTGTCCACATTGGAACGCAATGATAAGTAATAATTGGCATATGTACGTTACATGTGTTGCAAATAATCTTGATATTTAAGTTTTGATCACCTATCTTGGGAATATCCTGTGTATTATTAGGCTATTGTAATATGATAAAGTTAATTTTAAATAAAGCGAGCTATGTAACTTTATTAGTATCGTAGGTATAAGTATCCTTTACAGTCACTGGTGCAAGACGCAGAAAAATGAACATATTTCTCTACTGAAAATAATTAAAGACTCAATGGTATGTAATTTAATTTATATAATTAAATCTCTGCTTTTAAAACAGTACATGTGGACAAAATAAAGTGTTAACTGGTGTTATCCAAAAGATTTTGGATTGAAGAATTTTGATGAATCACCACAAAAACAATTGTGAAAACATTCTGTATTTAGGTTAATTTTATTACACATATTTTTTTCATGTGATATGAATACACACACACACACGCACATATATATATTTATATAATGATTATTAAGTCATATACTCTATCAGATAAATTGGTCCCTATAAGAGAAGCATATAAATTATACTACATAACAATATTTTCACTTCTACAAAATTTTAACATTTGTGTTACACAATGTTATTCATTCAAAATTATCGGGTATGTTTTTGACGATAAGGGACAAAACATTATTTTAGCGTATGATCCATTTTAAATATTTTTATATAATATTATTTACGGATATATATATATAATAAGGTAATGATGAAGGTCTTTTTCTAACAATTGTTGATTTCGCATAAAATTCGTAAAACATATAGACTGAATATTTTATTAAAAAGTATCCATCTAAAAATACATTTACGGTTTTAGTAGATAGAATATCTCAGTCAATGTTATTGGCTGACTAACACTTCATATATTGGAAAAATAAAATACACATCATACATGGGTATTTACTTTATATAGTATTTTGTATTATCTATATAATCATAACAAACACAATATTTAATGGTAAATCGTACGTTAAACGTGTTACCAAAAACACACAAAACTTCTGTATTACCTCGCGACAAGAGTGCACTATGATGTAACTAGTTTTCTCAAGTCTCTGTTTGGAGAATATATTTTGTGATATTGAAATAACAAATTGTTAAATGTTAAAGATCCAGAATTGTGGAGATGCTTTAATTAAGGAATGTTGATCACACGGAAGGGTGTTTTGTACACAATATATTTTACAAAATTAACGCGATTTAGGTCCAAGATAATTTCTCGTGTCCCGAAATCCAGAAGCTAATGGATGAGATACAGGGATCACTTTGTTTTGCTGTTTTCTTTTATCCGAGTATTTATTAAGGTGTTTCTTTTTAAAAATTTACAACTCTCACACGCTATGGTCATGCTATTTCCAAATTCCGTATTTTATTTCTCCTACCTCAACTTATCACTACAACATTCTTGCACTTCCTTCCGAAAAAAAAATACAACGTATTCTCCCTTACTTGCCTCATTTTTAGTTGTTTGCTTGTTTGTTTTGAATTTCGCGCAAAGCTACTCGAGAGCTATCTGCGCTAGCCGTCCGTAATTTAGCAGCGTAAGACTAGAGGGAAGGCAGCTAGTCATCACTACCCACCGCCAACTCTTGGGCTACACTTTTACCAAAGAATAATGGGATTGAACGTCACATTATAACGCTCTCACGGCTGAAAGGGTGAGCATGTTTGGTGCGGCCGGGATTCGAATCCGTGACCCTCGGATTACAAGTCGAACGCCTTAACACACTTGGCCATGTCGGGCCTCATCTTTAGTTGTACTTCTCCTTCTGACTTCATTCTCACTCAAAGTTTACCATTTTTCTTCCTTTTCGGAGATTGATACTAATTGCTCATAAGCTTCTATGACCTCAATTAGGGCTAATGTTTTGAGCTACTTGTGTCCATCGTGATCGCATTCACAAATGGTATACCTGTAATACGTCGGTATATTGGTACTTTACACATGCAGGTTATGTTCGGATAACACTCGACAAGAACAAGAACTCAGAGACTCTTATTTACAAAACTTCACGAATCTCGTGTGTTCAGTAGATGACTTTCAACAGCAGTGATATGGCTACCAACCGAATTTGGTTAAAAATAATCCAACAACACTGACAAAAGCCAAGCATAAATTCTCCAATTATAGATTGCTTATAGTTCTGGATTCTTCGTAAAATAATGTATATTTCAGTAGATTTTCAGACAAAAAGATTCAATGCTAAATTAAATTCCTATAGAGTACTCAACCATTAATCCTACCATTAAAACGTACATAGCTTGTTTAGAGCACGAAATGAAACACATGGAATTAGTAGGATAAAAAACTTTCGATTAGAATTAGTTCATCATTCTCAAACTGGAATAAAAATAGATTGCATAAAAGACATCGCGTATACACACATATCAAGCTAATTTGTACCATAGAGAGATTATTTAAAACTGTCGTACACTGTAAGAAAATTGCGAAACATGCTAAAAGTATTCAACCATACTACAAAGAAGAATCTGAAAACTATTAAATGAGTTAAAATATTCTATTTTATCTAGTGTTCTCCTTCTCTTACTGTTTGTTTGTTTTGGAATTTCCCACAAAGCTACTCGAGGGCTATCTGTGCTAGCCATCCCTAATTTAGCAGTGTAAGACTAGAGGGAAGGCAGCTAGTCATCACCACCCACCGCCAACTGTTGGGCTACTCTTTTACCAACGAAAAGTGGGATTTACAGTCACATTATACCCCCCACGGCTGGGAAGGCGAGAATGTTTAGCGCGACGTGGGCGCGAATCCGCGACCCTCGAATTACGAGTCGCACGCCTTACGCGCTTGGCCGTGCCAAACAAGAGCGAAACGACATTTCCTGAGGTAGTTTAATTAAACACTGACATATTACAAAAAATTAAGTTTATATCGGAGAATACTAGCGACACTTTGAATTGATTTACTATAGTAATTTTTCGCATAACGGTGTACACAACTACACGTGTTTTTCTTTCAAATTAATCAATTTTATTTAGTTTCATTTTCTCGGAGCTCTTATACAAAATGAAGAAAAATCCCAAGAAGTTATTGTCGTAATTACTCCAAATACATCTAAGGGGAGATAACTGTACCTCGACATCCAAGTGCGGTCTGTTTATCTGTTCGATCGTCCTTACTTTTAAATCTTATTGAAAATTATAAAATATTTGTATGTGTGTCCTCTCTCTACTTGTGTTTATGTATACGTATGTGTGTCCTCTCTCTACCTGTGTGTATGTATACGTATGTGTGTCCTCTCTCTACTTGTGTTTATGTATACGTATGTGTGTCCTCTCTCTACCTGTGTGTATGTATACGTATGTGTGTCCTCTCTCTACCTGTGTTTATGTATACGCATGTGTGTCCTCTCTCTACCTGTGTTTATGTATACGTATGTATGTTCTTTCTCTACCTGTGTTTATGTATACGTATGTGTGTCCTCTATCTACCTGTGTGTATGTATATGTGTGTGTGTTCTTTCTCTACCTATGTGTATTTATACGTATATAAGTTCTCTCTCTACCTGTGTTAATGTTTTCGTATGTCCGTTCTTTCTCTATGTTTGTATGTATACGTAAATGAGTTCTCTTTCTACCTGTGTGTATGTATACGTATGTGCGTCCTCTCTCTACCTGTGTGTATGTGTACGTATGTGTGTCCTCTCTCTACCTGTGTGTATGTATACGTATGTGTTTATTATTGTGTCTGGTACTCAGAGTTGACTGGCTCGACTATTCTTAATTTCTTAACTGGAAACTCTCTGAACTCTAAACACATGAAAAGACT
The DNA here is from genome assembly GCA_011833715.1 of Carcinoscorpius rotundicauda. Lineage (NCBI taxonomy): Eukaryota > Metazoa > Arthropoda > Merostomata > Xiphosura > Limulidae > Carcinoscorpius > Carcinoscorpius rotundicauda. The sequence goes on along the minus strand of CM022401.1, from coordinate 80,473,223 downwards.
ATTTTGTTTCAGGAATTTTGCCCGAGAACGAAAACAAAAATCCATTAAAATAGGTCCGGCATGGTCAGGTGGTTAAGGCACTCAAATCTGAGGGTCGCGAGTTCGAATTTCCGTGACACCAAAGATACTTGCCCTTTCAGCCATGGGAACGTTATCCTGTGATAGTCATTCACACTATTCGTTGATAAAAGAGTAGCTCAAGAGTTGGCGGTAGGTGGTGATGACTAGCTGTCTGTCCTCTAGTCTTACACTGCTAAATTAAATGGCTAGCGTAGGTAGTCTTCGTGTAACTTTGCGCGAAATTAAAAAAAACAAAACAAACCTTTAAAATAGGGGACTTTTCCAATTTTAATACTGCTTTGGCTTGTAACAAAAAGAGTTGGCTGGCTTAAATATGGTAATTTTTGTTATGGTTGTTGTTGTTGTTGTTTTGAATTAAGCACAAAGCTACACAATGGGCTATCTGTGCTCTGCTCACCACGGGTATCAAAACCCGGATTTTAGCGTGCAAGTTCGCAGACATACCGCTGAGCCACTGGGGGGCTTTTGTTATCGTAATTAGAATCTGTCCGATGGTGTATATTTTCTGTTTTATTGTAGGATTTTATCCTGACAAAGGTATTAAACAACATCTTGGAATATAATAAATTTCCACTTTATATATAAGTTTTGGTTTTTTATTTTAAAACAACTTTTTTCATTATTTAAATGAGTCAGTTTTCATATATCACCAGGAATAGTGTAGAATTTCCATTTAAGAAAGCCTTAAGGATTTAGTGATAAAAGAAGGAATGGGAGAATTCTCTTGAAAAGTAAATACCACACTTATAAAGAGAATACAAAATTAAAAAAATATATATAGATATTCCTCATAAGATACACGAAAATTTTCTCCTTACTGGTGCATCCAAAGACAGTGACAATAGGTATTTTCTTATGCTGGTACACATAATACAAGAAAGAAGTATAATCACACCTGAACAACTCCAAATGTCTGGAATTTCTTTGAAAAAAAACAGTTCCCAACAAATAAGAAAAGTAATATGAGATGCTGCTCGAACTATAGTAGTTATTCCAACTTGTTCAGTTTGTTGCCCTCTATACAGTAAAAATAATGCAACCATTTCAATCACTGAACAGAAGACAATTAAGTAAGGTGGTTCTTTACACGGTATAACTGGAAGTTCTCCCTCTAAAAACATGAGAATTAAACCTATAAAAACACCAACCCATCCAGTATTAAACAGTAATACCAAAGCATGGGTGTTTTTCAACCAGTGGCTACAAATTATAGAAAATGAATTAAATATTGCTGAAACAAAAGCAATCAATACTCCGTAAATCCGATCTGGTGAAGCTAAACTCGTTAACTTAGTTTGATAGAGCTCTAAAGGCACTTTTGATACCAAAGCAACACCTATTACTGTTAGTATTGAGGTTATAACCTGAAACATGCCAAATGGTTCTTTTAATATTATTCTGGAAAACACAGATACAATAACTGGATAACTGAAGATTATGACACTCGCTTCAGCAGTGGGTAAATATTGAAATGCACTGAATCTCATATATACAGTAAATGCATCAAGAATACATCGAACCAATATAATTTTTCTTTGTTGTGGTGGACCAAATGGATTTATCGTTTTAATTCCGAGAAGAAGAACACTGTATGCTGTAATAAAAGCTGAGTTGACCCAAAATATATATGTAGTGCTTACTGTTTTCAAGCATTTAACAATAACGTATTCAATCGAGAAAAACAAGCAAGATAAGACAGAAAATACTATTCCTCTATATAAAAATAAAAATCTCAGTAAAAGAATTGAAGCTTTCTCTTCGTCGCTGGACATATGAAAACTATCGTCTTCGTTGATTAGAAGAGAGTTCGACAAATTACCTTCTATTATTTCAATATTATGATCGTAATTAAACGTTTCGGAACTGGGTTTTCTCAAACTTCTTCTGTCGTTCATGCTTGTCAGGAGTAGGATATTTCTTTTAGTGTGGAGCAACGAGTGGTGGGCAAATTATATATTGTTCTGTTCAGAAACAAAACAACAATGAAAACGTATTTGGATTATTTAGTTTACTCCAATGGAGGAAAGTGTTATAAGAAAGTTAAGAAAGACAAACAAAACAAACTCGAGACAGGTACAAACACTAAACATAAAGTAAAAAAAAACGTTGTGTTTAACTTTATCGAGCCTGATGTGTTCAAATGTAGAGATTAACAAAATATTTAGTTAACTTTGTAAGAGACGTGGAATATATATATATATATAAAGTTTTCAGTTACTATATCGTGTATCGAATATATGAATTTTGTAGTTTGTTATACAAGTACTGTTTATATTTTGGAAAATAATTTCTCTGCAAAAAACCTCGTATCCGAGTTTTTGCATACCATTTTTATTTAACTACATATTTTTCTTTTACTTGGAATAGTAACTTTTGAGACTGAGTTTGAAGTAAAAGACTGCAACTATAATTAGTGGGTATTATGGAAGAGAGAAGATGTTAAAAAGTTCAGCTCTTATAGATTTTTGAAAAGTATGAATATTAGTACTAAAATTTGTAGCACTCTGGGGTAAATAATATCTATAATTAGTAACATTGGTAGATAAAAGCAAGACGTTGAAAGGTTTAACCCAGAGTTTAATGGTATAAGTTTTACTATAACATTAAATTAGGCTTAGTACATGGAACAATGTTTCAACTTGCAAGTAAATAGTATAACGGGTTCAGTAAATTATTTTCTGAAATAAGTACAATGTAAAGGGTTTTTATTGTTCTTATGTTGTTTTAAAGATCAACTTGTTTATTAAACTTAGATTCTTTGGTTTAAATTCAACCTATAATAATACATAAAAACAGATTATAGTATAAATCAGTCTAAAACATTATGTTGTTAACATTACATATACGCAAAGTAAACATTAACTATTGGGAGTTCTAATAAAGTTTATTTTCTAGGTTCTATTTAATTAAAGATAAACTTTATTGTTTTAGCGGAAAGATAAAGTAGTGATAAAAACTGACATAATTGGTTCGTAAACGTTAAGCTTAATAGTAACTGTATTCACAATAGATTATTGGTATTTGTATTGAGTATTTATTTTCAGGATATAAGTATAAATACAATGATTAAGGCTGGTGTGGGAATGAATAAAAGTTCACATTTTCCTAGATGTAAGCGATTCATTGAGTGCCTTTTATTAAGGAAGTCAGGACTGGCATTCACTTTTGAATTGGCTAGTAGTGAATGTTTGCAATTTGTATGTAGAGTTTGTAGGTTGGAGGCTATCATAATTGAAGCAATAAATAAATAAAAGTAAGTGTAGACTGTGAAAAATGGCAACAGGATTTCAATAGAATCTTAAGCTTTTACATGCAAGGAATACATCAGCTAACAATGGCTTTCAGTGAGTTAGAAAGAGTACTAAAAGTAGTGAATTTAATTATAATGAGCCGATTCTAATGATCAAAAAATTTTAGCCCTTGACTTCTGTAGGCAAACTACTTCTGCAGAATAAAACAGAAGGGTTACAAAACGATGTAGAGAAAAGTTGTTGTTGATAATTTCTTCATAGGAAGTGTATGTGGGGTAAATAGGAAGAAAACGATAAGATTATGTTACCCGGTTGTACAGGTGGAGGATATAAGCGACAGAGCAAGAGATATAATAAAGGAGGTTAAGAAAGATGTAATTTTTGTTGTGCACTTGGAGGCTAATGATGAGAGAAGTTAATTTACAAGTAAAAGGGGCTGATAAAGGCATTTCAAGAAAAAGGATGTAATTTAATTTTGTCAGGAACACTGCTCAGATTTAACTTTGGGGATGAAGTTATAGAAATATCACTAAGGCTAAATATTAGGTTAGTATGTAAAATTGAGTAGATTCGTTGTTTTATCTCGTGGGATCAGTTCAATGAAGCGTAAAAATGAAAAACAAAAACATTATAAATATAAGAACTTTCGATTGACTGATATGAAAGGAAATTTAAAAGATTATAGGAAATAAAGAAAGTTGAGAAACAGGGAAATAGGGCATCAAAAAGATTTATAAGAAACGGTAAGCTGAAAATGTAAAAATTAACAAGAAGGGCTTCTGTAAATGTATTAAGGGTAAATGAATCTTAGGATCATGGGTAAGATCCTTGAAGAATGTTAAAGAAAGGCTAGTATATGATGGTTATGAGATGTCGGGGTTGTTAAATTTTGATTTCTCTTTAGTTTTTACTAATGAATATTTAAGCAGTATCTTTAACAGTTGAAGCAGATGGAATAAAGATCAAAGAAGATAACTGTATTAATTATGAGCTTGTTAAGAAAAAATGGGAAGTTTACAGAATGACAAGGCTTCTGGGCTAGATAATTTTCCACAATGATTTCGAAGGAACGTAAGGGTTAGATATGTGAGCGACTTGTTATTCTTATCTGTTAAGTCCTTGAATAATGAACAGGTACCAAATATTGAAAATTAGCTAATGTAACTTTGATTTTCATTTTTGTTATTGCTATGGAAGAACTATAAAAAGTAAACAAATATCAACACAGTACTCATTGCTAAAATCTATCGAAGTAGAATTATTAAAATCTTAATATTAGCCACAAGGATATAATGTTTTTGATTTCTGGTATTGGAGTCTATTATTGTATTCATAACAACTTTAGAGAAAGTTATTTATATAGAAAAGGATAAACTTGGCAATACTTTAATTCTGTGAAATTCATTAACTTTCTTTTTACTCTGAGATCTATGTAGATGTAGATATATATGTAACGGATTTAAACTTTGATCAACATATTCCATATGTACAAGTTATAAACTACATTCTATATATTGTACAATGGATATTTGTAGAATAGGACGAAAAAATGAAGAGCAAGACACGTGAGATATACTTTGCTATTACATTTTGTTACACTTATAGCAATATAGGTACTGCAATTAGATCGCTAAACTATTTAACAATTTTTGCTCTGAAAGGTTTTAACACTTAACAGCAGTAAACATAAAGTTTGAACAGTGTAATAGAAAGTGAATACTTAAATAATTGCAAAGATGTTAAAATTACCCAAACATTTGATTTTACCCTTTTATACACGACAGTTGCATTAACATACGTAATTTCATTTATAAATTTATTAATAGGTAAATACTACAATTCTTCTGTAATAATTGAAGGCAAGAATTTTACTTCGAAAAATATGAAATATGTTAAATTTCTTTTTAGGTGATCATGTGTTTAAACAAGTAACAGGACTTCCAATGGAAACTAACTATTCCAGTTGCAGAGCCATTTTACGCCTTTGTTTTTATGAAAATAAGTTGAATGAAAAAGACATAAATCGGGAAATGCATTCCTATCTCATAGACATATATATATATATATATATGATTTAAGTATTACAAATAGAATAGGAAATTCTGAAATAGTGGCATAATGTTTAGATTTAGAAATTAAAATAATTAATCATAATATTAATTTAAATGTTTTTGATAAAAGAAAATATATTCTCTACCAATATATAGCCTACCTTCTACTAAAATTCATATGCCAAATTCTTCCGTTAAAAGTATTACAATTTCACAGTTTCTCAGATTCTGTAAAATGTGCAAAAAATACAATATTTCATTAGTAAATTAATATTTAATAACTTTAATAAATAAACATTGAATTGTTAAATATGTTTGTATTCATGTATCAAATTTTGTACACGCCAAAAAATTATATCATTTGCTTATATTTCCCAATAATATTTGTAGTTTTTAATAAAGTTTGTTTGTTTGTTTGGAATTTCGCACAAAGCTACTCGAGGGCTATCTGTGCTAGCCGTCCCTAATTTTGCAGTGTAAGACTAGAGGGAAGGCAGCTAGTCATCACCACCCACCGCCAACTGTTGGGCTACTCTTTCACCAACGAATAGTGGGATTTACAGTCACATTATACACCCCCACGGCTGGGAGGGCGAGCATGTTTAGCGCGACGCGGGCGCGAACCCGTGACCCTCGGATTACGAGTGCACGCCTTAACGCGCTCGGCCATGCCAGGCCTTTTAATAAAGACGTTTAAACAACTTGATTCGATTTTCAGGCATGAATAAATACCTCTACTGCTTTGAAGATAACGTCTGGAGACATATACTTATCGTAGACTTCAGAATGGCCGAGCGCGTTAAGGCGTGCACTCGTAATCCGAGGGTCGCGGGTTCGCGCCCGCGTCGCGCTAAACATGCTCGCCCTCCCAGCCGTGGGGGTGTTTAATGTGACGGTCAATCCCACTATTCGTTGGTAAAAGAGTAGCCCAAGAGTTGGCGGTGGGTGGTGATGACTAGCTGCCTTCCCTCTAGTCTTACACTGCAAAATTAGGGACGGCTAGCACAGATAGCCCTCGAGTAGCTTTGTGCGAAATTCCAAAACAAACAGACTTCAGAAGTAAAACTTACAGAGAGACGTTTGGGAGATATAATAGTTATGGTAACTCGGCTAGGCTTTTGTATTTTTATAATAGCATAATTTGTCAACTGAACAACAAATTAACTTATTAATTTCAGGTTTTTGCACTATAACGCAAGTTCAAATGCAACTGTCAGAAGGTAAGGTTGTTTCACATTCTTTTAATTGTAGGACCCTGTTTCTGTTTTCCTTTCAATTTCTATGAAATGTGAGCTTCATCACTTGTATTTGGCTCTTTTAATGTATTCTTATTTTCTTACTTATTTTGTGTTTATTTTTCTTTCCTGAATATGTTAGACTTGAAACTGAAGGTTCCGTCTTTTTATTTGTTTCTGAATTTCGCGCAAATGGAAAACAAAAAAAACAGCTTTGTTTCGTACAGTGGACATTATATGTATGACGTAACTGTTAAAACTTGGTGAGAAATGATTAGTCAAATAATAGTTAAGCCTTTAAACTTATTTTCATCATGTTTGAAAGGTAAATACTAATACTTTTAAATAATTCACATCACCAAATCAGCCAGAATGCTGGCGATTTTTCAAATGTTCATTAAGGTGAGCATAAAATATTCAAATCTGCAAATCATAGTAATAGGCCCGGAATGGTCAGGTGGTTAGGGTGCTAGACTCATAATCTGAGGGTCGCGGATTCGAATCCCCGTCGCATCAAGCATGCTCGCCCTCTCAGCCTCGGGGGCGTTATGTGACGGTAAATTCCACTATTCGTTGGTATAAGAGTAGCCCAAGAGTTGGCGATTCGTGGTGGTGACAAGATGCCTTCCTTCTAATCCTGCACTGCTTAATTAAGAATGGCGAGCGCAGATAGCCCTCGGGTAGCTTTGTGCGAAAGTAAAAAAACAACAACAAATCAAAGTAGTATTTTGTTTCCATTTTAAAGAAGTTATTAACATGTTTTTGTTTATTTGTTTAGAATTAAGGACAAAGCTACATCTTTCATGGGCTATCTGTGCTATGCACACCACAAGTATTGAAAGCCAGTTTTTAGCATTTAGGCCGCCGTGCCACTGGAGAGGATATTAAAATGACTACACGCAAAATTAAAAATGAATATGACTGAACCACTAAACTCCTGTATAGAAACCCTTGTTGAATTGCGAGAAGCATACTCATACGGTCATATACAGCTTAAAAAAACAAGGGACCTCTTGGTCTATCAAGGCCTATATTCAATACTTCTGTAGATATCTGTACATAAAGTTTTAAATTCTATTAATGTCATTTTGTTTGTTTGTTTTGGAAATTCGCACAAAGCTACTCGAGGGCTATCTGTGCTAGCCGTCCCTAATTTTGCAGTGTAAGACTAGAGGGAAGGCAGCTAGTCATCACCTCCCACCGCCAACTCTTGGGCTACTCTTTTACCAACGAAAAGTGGGATTGACCGTCACATTATACACCCCCACGGCTGGGAGGGCGAGCATGTTTAGCGCAACGCGGGCGCGAACCCGCGACCCTCGGATTACGAGTGCATGCCTTAACGCGCTCGGCCATGCCAGGCCTCTATTATGGTCAAAGGCAGTCTGTATTATTCAGTATGATGAAGAATAAGTTAAAAAGATGAAGTAACAAAACATACAGCTTCTTGTAAACTTGGGTCCCGGCATGGCAAAGCGTGTTAAGGGGTGCGACTCGTAATCTGAGGGTCGCGGGTTCGCATTTCCGTCGCGCCAAACATTATTGCCCTTTCAGCCGTGGGGGCGTTATAACTTTACGGTCAATCCCACTATTCGTTGGTAAAAGAGTAGCCCAAGAGTTTGCGGTGGGTGGTGATGACTAACTGCTTTCCCTCTAGTCTTACACTGCTTAATTAGGGATGGCTAGCACTGATAGCCCTTGAGTAGCTTTGAGCGAAATTAAAAAAAACAAACAAACTTCTTGTAAATCATTTTCAGGCGTCTAATATTTACAAAAAACATTCTATAACAAATAATATTATTTTACTCAATATTCTCAAAAGACGTATACAGACAGTAATATGTAAGTTATATAGACAGTAATATGTAAGTTATATAGACAGAACTGAACAACTTACTCTTAGACGATGAGTTCTGATTGTTTAGTACGGGTTACCTTGTCTTTTTCTACGCTCCACGTGAATGGGATGTTGGCAGTTGTAAATGTTCTAATCTCTTTGTAACACAGATCTGTTAGAAACGTCTGAAACTACTACAGGTGCATCTACTTCTCTACGAGACCACGTGCATTAAATAAGGTGCTACTTATTTTTCGTAACGTCTGGAAGGAAAGTTTACAATTCTGGTAATATGAATTCCATACTATAAGACTGCTGGAGTAAAATTTCACTTATCACTTGTTCAGAGAATCAGAATTGTAAAAAAAATATTTTATTCACCATATGGTAACAGATTATCTGTTTTTATTAGTTTTTAGATTTTGAACACCATGTAACTGTAAATATCGTTCAGCACTGACGACAAGAAGTATAACTTAATATAATTTCTTCATGAATGAAAAATGTGGAGCTTTAATGGATGTAAATCTAACTTGGGTACTGTTTGTTACGTGGCAAGATGATGTCTGAGCTTCATAGACTGATGAACGGAGTGCTGTTTCAAAATAGAATGCGTTATTACTTTGTCAGTTTCTTTTTGAATTTCGCGCAAAGCTACTCGAAGGCTATCTGCGCTAGTCGTCCCTAATTTAGCAGTGTAAGACTAGAGGGAAGGCAGTTAATCATGACCACCCACGGACAAAATCTGGGGCTACTCTTTTGTCAACAAATAGTGGGATTGACTGTCACATTATAACGCTCTCACGGCTGAAAGGGCGAGCATGTTTGATGCGACGGGGATTCGAAACCGTGACCATCAGATTATGAGTCGCACGTCTTAACTCGCCTGGCCATGCCGGGTGGGTATTACTATGAATCACATTCATCAGTGTACGAGTAAATACATCCCAGACTTTGAATCACATATATCAGTGTACGAGTAAATACATCCCAGACTAAGAGTCACTAATAAGAACCTTAGACTCATTGACAAAAGTAACGATAGCACCATGTAACACAAATTTTATTCCTGGATAGCATGTGTTTTTTCTTAGTTATTTATGTTGTAAAAGTACAGAAAATGACCATTATTCCCTTCACACTTTGCTTTTGTGACCAGGAGAATGAAATTTTGAAATTAACTTAATTTCTATATAAAAACGGGCAAATTTGCACATTTTCAATTACATAAGGTCTACATAATGTCGGTGACCTTTCCTCTGACTTGCGACGTGCACACTTTCATCTAACAAATCCTACTCCTTGAGCCTAGATGTCAATAGTTCGCCATTCGACTTTGTTAGACCAAGATCTCTGATCAAGTTATTGAGGTCTCTTTGGTTGGGGTGGTATAGATTTCTCTCATCAGTTCCACTTCTGAAATTGTAATCTGGATCTTTAACACTTATCTCCTATTCTGATTTGTTGCTCTATTCGGAAGATGGCTGCTTTCTCTCTGACGGAGTGGGTACAGGGAGCTCGGGGCATTGTGGTGCTGGGACGATGATGATAGAAAGTCCGGATATATGATAGCAGATGCATTCTTTCCAGCCCGACATTTGAAAGGGTCCATCATGCAGAAGTAGCAATTGCTTGAGTGGTCAGCGGGCTAACCCCAAATTCTTAGAATAGCGATCTTCATGGCTCTTTTTTCTCCTTTGTACCATCCTGCAAAAGAGCAAAATAAAATTGTTATTATGAAGAATAAACTTATTGTATCCACAACTAATGTGTAAGAGGTTCATGCAAAATATCTTACATATGATATTGTTTCTATACGAAGTCTGTTCAAAAAATACGCGGATTGTTTGAATTGCGCTGCTCCAGTGGGTTCCAGGGGAATCCGTTTGGTGTCGCTAGGTTTGCACAGATCAGCTGATTACGACGCCATTTCTCGATTGCAGATATCTTCATTTGTATTAGCAACGGGGTTTTAAGTGAAGTGAGATTTTTTCGTTTGGCGGATTTCAGAATGAATGACCTGAAGAAGCAATGACTTGCTGTGAAATTTTGTGTTAAACTTGGAAAGTCTGCGACTGAAACTTTTGCTATGATTAACACGGCTTATGGTGATGTTGCTATGAAGCGTACGGCATGTTTCAAGTGGCATGAACGCTTTAAGGATGGTCGACGGTCCATTGAAGATGATGAGCGTCCTGGACGTCCTTCCACGTTAACTGACGACCCACACATCGACAAAATCAACACCCTGGTGCGGGAAAATCGACGTCTGACTGTCAAGGAGCTTGCTAAAGAGTTTGGGATATCAGTTGGATCTTGTTACGAGATTTTGACTGAAAAATTGAAGATGCACCACGTTGCTGCGAAATTTGTGCCTCAGAACTCTTGAGTTTTTGGCCAAACACTTGATCACTGTTCTTCCCCACCCCCTACTCACCTGACCTTGCTTCTTGCGATTTTTTCTTGTCCCCCAAACTAAAAAGACCCTTTAAAGGAAGAAGATTTGAGACGATTCCCGAGATTAAGGCAAATGCGACGAAGGAGCTGGAGGACATTACAAAAAAAGCGTACCAGGACTGTTTCAACAAGTGGAAACACCGTTGGGATAAGTGTGTGAGTTGGGGAGGAGAGTACTTTGAAGGGGTTCCAGACCTGTAACTTCTAAATAAAATACATTTTGTTGTATGACGTCAGTCCGCGTATTATTTGAATAACCCTCGTACTATTGGAAATCTAAAAAAAGATATTTAAATTTTAAAAGGTCTAAAATTTGTATAATATAAAATCTTACTGTTCAAGCAAGCAAAAATTGTCCATGTTACCTTCTAAAGGTTTTTTGCAGTGCTCGCAGGTAAAATGAGATGCCCATGGTTTGTCTTCAACCCAGACAGTCATGCCGAAATATGCTTTGTAGGCTTCACATATTTTAGCAGATGCTGTCACAGAGCACTTTTTCACTCTTGTTTTGATAAATTGGCTACATACATCGCAGAATGCATCTGGAGAATGCTTGTAGCTTCTTGATGCCATCTCTGATAAAACCAGATAGGTCTATGTGTTCACTAAGGTAGCTAGAACAAAACTAAAGTGGTGAATTGTGAGCCTCTGTATATATATTACTGTGGAAAGTTCTAGAAATATCTGAAAGGTTCTTGAATATTCTTTTAAGTTTGATAAAATTATCTCTCAGCTACTCAGCACTGAATCTACCTGGAATGTTCTGGAAAATATGTAAATTTGAAAATTTCATTACTCATGTCACAAAAACAAAAGTCTGAAGAGAAAAATAGGTCTTTTACATTTACTTTAGGCATAAATAATTGGGAAATAACACTTTCTGCGAAGGAACAAGAAAAAGTATAAATTTTATTACACAGTGTAGTTTGTAATTTAATTGCAAACCTGTTCAGGTTGTGCAAACGTGAAGTATATTGTATGGGGTGCTTGTGATTTTATCGAAGAAGATGACATATTAGGCTAAGTGATTACTGCACTTTGATGATCAGTTAAGGCATCACTAGGTATTTAGATGTTTCGTGTAATTATTTTAATGAATAGGAACTGATGAAGTATAAGAAAATATATGAATCAATGATATTTATAGAACAACGATAATTTAAGAGAACATTCCAAGAAACTTGTCGACGTATGATCAATCGATATCTAGTTCAAGAAGAACTGACATTATCAAGGACAACTGGAGAGTTATTTGAGACAAATTTCAGAGAAAGCCGCTTATAAACTTCCGCCATGTGTTTAGATTGGAACAAATAAACGCTATCAAGGTTAAAAGTTGAGATGAAATTTGGATGACGAACCAGGAAGAACCTTGGATAGTGGACCGACACTATTGTTGTTTTCAAGTGAATGATTAACTGACAAACTTAGAAGTTCGTAAACAGGAAACTTTGACCACTTGGTGAAGCGAGAATGTGAACCAGTAATTACTAAAGAGCTTAGAAATTCATAAACAGAAAGCGAGTTGACACTTTGCACTTTGAATAGGCCAACAAATCATCTCTCCATTAGTGTAAAAGGATCCGAAACAGACGCCAGAAGACATGATCGTGATCATCGTCTTAAAACATCTCAGATCTCATCTTCGTCAAAAGAAGAAGGGAGAGAAATCAAGAAGGAATCGAGAAAAAAAAATATTGAAAATGTCTCTTGCTATTAGTAAAAACCAGGCCATTTCACGCCCAAACTCTTTACAAGTAATTGTAATGCCATTATTCAGTATCATTAGTTATTATGATAATAAACGTAATAGTATTATCTATGATAAATATCAGGTCATTCCATAAGTAATGTCCGAATATTTAATACAGAAAGTGCATCATCATTTCTGTCTTTATAAAAGGCTTTAATGGCTAAAATATGAAGTAGAACATGTATAAGAACTTTCAGACAAATAAAGGAAACTAACCCATCTCCACTTTTTCACATCATTAATCAACTAAACCCTCATGAAGATGGATGTGTATGAGGAACACATTAGTCATATAATACTTTATGAGTTTAAAAAAAGGCAATAGTGCAGCAGAAACTACACGAAACATTCAAGGTGCTTATGGTGCAGAGTCTCTCAATGAAAGAAAATATCGAAGGTGGTTTCAGAAGTTCAGATCAGGTGACTACAGCTTGAGTGATGCGCCACGTTTAGTTCATCTTGTTGAGTTTAATGATGACTTGCTGCAGACTGTACTTGAAGAAGATTGTGCTGTAACAGTTGAAGAACAAGCACAAAAGCTTAATTCAACCAATTCAACAGTTTACTGTCATCTGCAACAGCTTGGAAAGGTGTCAAAACTTGGAAAATGAATCCCCCATGGTTTGACAGAAGAAAGAGTGGACATTTATAATTCTCTGCTCTTTCATGAATGTAACTCATCTTTTTTTGGATAGGTTAGTGACTGGAGATGAAAAATGGATATTTTATAAAAATGTTAAGCGCCGCAGACAATGGACTTCCACCCTAGTAAAGTCTTGTTAAGCGTTTGGTGAGATATTGTTAGTGTGATCCACTTTGAGTTGCTGTTACTCAATGTAACGATTACATCAGACAGTGCGCTTGAATGTTGCACTGAAAGAAAAGAGTCCTTCTCTGATCAATCGTAGAAGTGTGGTGTTACACGAGGATAATGTTCGGCCCCAAACAGCAAGGATCACATCTGTAAAGGTTGAAGATCTATACTGGGAAAAACTTTCGCATCCACCTTATTCTCCAGATCTTGCCTTGTCTGGTGATCATCTATTCCGAAACTTGAAGAACTATCTTGATGGAAAAGAGTTAGGAACACATGAAGATGTCAAAACTACTCTTTCCACATTCTTTTTCTCCAAAACCCAAGATTTTTATAGAGGTGGCATTCAGAAGCTTGTGAATCGTTGGCAGGATGTAATTAATAATAATGAAACACACAATATTAATTAAACAACATTAAAAGCATGTGAAATCCTTTCTTTTTTCTTACCCTAAATAAGATTTTGCTTAAGGGATGACTTGATACAATAAAGACAAACTGTATTCATGTGTGTGTAAATACTAAGTGTTTGAAGGCCTAAATAAAATTGTTAATAAAAGTCTTAGTCTCGAGTCTCCTTGTTTTAACAATAAACTCTCCGGCTAGTACCTATGTGCTCCACTAGCCCACTGCATCCTTACTTTAAAAAAATATTTCGTGTGACAGCGAGTAAGATTAGTCGAAACTGCAACGGCTAAGCCGAAACAACCCACTAGGCCTGTCTACAAGTCATCCTATGACCATCACACAGTACACAGTGTTTATTGAATGCGTTTACTTTTATGTCTTTATGATAATATTTATTTGATGTGTAAAATATGATTTATTTATCTACTTCAGACAAATAGTTTTTCATGGTTACACGGCTGAGATTTGTTTATTTCAATAAGTCTTCATTTGGAACAAGGGAAATTTTACGAACTTAAGAGGAAAAACTTAAGATTTTATTGTCGCAATGGATAGAGCACAGAGAGCTTATTGGGCTGCCTTTTTACTAACATATAGTGGGATTGACTGTGGCGTTATAATTTCCCCACGGCTGAAAGGGTGAACATGTTTGGTGTGACAGTGATTCGAACCGGTAACCCTCAGGCTGCAAATCGAGGGCCTTAACCATCTGGACATGATGGGTTTATGATACAAGATGTCCGGAAAGTCACTGTGCAGCTTTATAATCATATTTTATTCAGTCTATTTCAAGTCAGCAACTGATAGCGGTGTTTAGAAACAACATAAGAAGGATCCAGGCCTGTATTGATGCCAACGGGGGTTACTTTCAACATTGTTTATTATTGTCATTCATATTTATCTCCTGTATTCTATATTGAAACATATCTGTTAATAAATATATAAGTGCACAGTGACTTTCCGAACACCCTGAAAAAGTGAATAGTTGTTAGAGCTTGTTTTGATCATTCTGTAATAAAACTAAAACGTTATACAAAAACGTAAAATACGCTTTTTGCACGTTTCTAGTGAACTCTTTTCCATAAAATTTCAATGAAAGAAGAAAACAAAGCTTATCTACTTTTGTCATTACTGATGTATTCTCAGTCTATGTACTTTCTATATTTCTATTTCAGTTCTTAAGAGTGGAGTTACTATATGCTGTGTATCTCACGACATCAGTCAGATAAACATCTCTCATGCACTTGCACGGTACGCTCCATGTAAGTATTAAATACTTAAACACAAGTGTTTAACTTACGTTGAGATATGTAACATGATCACCGTTTCACTTAGGTAAAGGCACGGTATAGCCAGGTGGGTTAAGACGTTCGACTCGTAAACTGAAGGTCGCGGTTTCGAATCCCCGTCGCACCAAACATGCTCGCCCTTTCAGCCTTGGGGGCATTATAATATCACAGTCAATCCCATTATTCGTTGGTAAAAGATTAGCCCAACAGTTGGCGGTGGGTGGTGATTATTAACTGTATTCCCTCTAGTCTTACACTGCTAAATTAGGGACGGCTAGTGCAGATAGCCTTCGGGTAGCTTTGGGCGAAATTCCAAAATAAACCAAACCAGATGACTTAGGTAAAGCATGTAGTGGACTTGTATCCAACCATGATGGTCTTTAATTTAATATTGACGTTGTAAGCTAAGCAAACAACAAATGAATTTAAACATATTGATTTAAATATCGATTCTATAACACAAATTATAAATTATGAGGCCGTTCGCGAATGTAAACGTTGGTTAGAACATAATACCTCTCCATATATGCTTATAATTTCTTTTCTGTATGAAGACGATGGTTTCTCATAGATGTATCGCTAGGCGCTTAAAATATTCAAGGTTCAGGTCTGTAAGTTTGGGAATATCGATGATGATGATTTTCTAAGCTGAATCTACAAGAAATCAACCATGTATTGTGAGCATTGTTAAATAGAATGGGAACATAACATTCTGTATCAACACGTAGCAACTCTTAACATTCTGTATCACCACGTAGCAACTCTTAACATTCTGTATCACCATAGCAACTCTTAACATTCTGTATCACCACGTAGCAACTCTTTTTCATTTAACAATTTAATTTCCCACGACCAATATATAGTTCTGGAGGAATATCATGTATAATATTTAACCCTGTGTTTGATGATGGTGTGTTTCGACTGAACGAATGGGATGACTGGAAGTCTTATATCTATGATCCTATGCTCTGTTTTTCTAGTTCCCAGATGGAAAGATTTTCGGTTATCCTGGGTGATGTATTTCGGTACATAAAATTACGTGAACTTAAATTTCGTCAGCTTACCACACATAATCGAAACGAGGACATTAACAATGTATATTCATAAAGAACAACCTAAGTTATCTAATTAATTGAACACGACTTGAATAGTACCGGTTGAGCAATTTTGAGGGACCTGAAAATGATACGTGAAGCTATTTTATCAAGGGAAGTTTAGTTCTCAGAGCGAGAGTTCTTTGAAGGGGTTAAAGGGGATCACAGTAATCCACCAGCGCATTTCCTTGCAGATGAAAGCGCTTTGATGGACTTTGGTGAGCACTAATTCTTTCCGTATAGGCCCCCCAGTGGCTCAGCGGTATGTCTGTGGACTTACAACGCTGAAAATCGGGTTTCGATACCCGTGGTGGTCATTCGATACCCATTGTGTAGCTTTGTGCTTAATTCAAAACAGCTTTCCGTATAGTGGGTTTTAAAAACTCTTAAAATATTGTACTTAATGCTAATAAAGAATTTCCTTATGGTGTTTAGCACCTCCTCTTGGAACTGATTAACAAACACTTTTATTCATCATGAGAAAAAAATGTATGTTATTGATAAGACACAAAACATGCATTTTAAACTTATGCCATTAAACTTTCAATTTCAAACAAAACTTCAAAATTTTGATACAAAATTTAAAGATTTATCAGTCTATTCTTTTATATGTACAACTTCTGGAGAAATAATATTTTTCTACTTTTCTACGAATAGCCCTTTCATGAAAATGAAACAGATATTCATAAACTTTTATGTATAACTACACTAAGACCATATTTTAACAAATTTTCCTACTTCATAAGCAATAAAAATCCCTCTTATCTGTTATTTTTCACAAAAGCGAAACAAAGAATATAAATATAATTAATCTCAATTTTATCTCTCTCACTCTGAAAGATATATGACCTTAACTGAATCTCTCTACTACCTATTAAAATAAATCATTCCCTACATTATCTATACGCATTCAAGTATAAATATTTCTATAAAATTGGGATGGATACAACAAGGTGTATTTGAATTCATGTAAAATGATGTATAGCTCTTATAAAATTCCAAACTTCCTCTTCTCCAAAATACCCAACACAAAAATATATTGAAAAAAATTACCTTTCTCACGTAATATTTGATATGTAACTTTATTGAAGCAACAAGGCGACCAAAATTTAATTATCTATTTTTAAATTCTGAATACTTTAAGTCATATTTAAAAAGAAAAGTGTTTCCTTCAAAACATTATACACGACCACAATATGTCAATGTTTTTGTATTTACCCACTCAGTGTTTCTAGTCAGTGAGGTTAAGCATTATCTAAAGATATTTCAATTTCATTAATTATTGTTTCTTGACATTTTCTTTACATCCGAAACAATTTCATTAAGTATCAGTCTTTATGTAATCGTTGATATATTAAATCATATTAGAAATAAAATATTGACCAATTTTATCTTCAATTTATAGACATAAGTGAAATGCAAAATAATGTAATATGTTGTATAATACTACAAGTTACCTTAATCCCAGACGTTTTTATAACTGTTTACTGCTTACGCACAAACAGGATCAGAGATTCGAGTCCCATCTGTAAAGAGACACCTATCAATTCAGATGTAGTGTCTGATAGTCAACGGATTTTCCAGTTCATCACATTCTTGAGTCACAAGTATATCTTAGAAGCAGACGAGTTGAATTCATCTTTTAATTCGATTAACATCATAAATGAAGTTAATGAAGTTTTCTTCCAAGTGTGAAATTCTATTTTGCATTAGTAATTATCAGAATAACTATTTTTTGATCCTGTTCTACTAAGTATACTGTACGGTATTATCAAATCCACAAGGCGAGAAATGCCAATTATTTTACCAATTTTGGAGAGTTCATCTCTCTTCAAACAGAGTCTTGAAATTACTGAATATACGTGCTCTACAAGTATTTAGTAGTGTAAAAAAATAGTGATAATGTATTTAATCTTCTAAGACATATTAATTTTGGCTAAATATAATATATATAATATCGGCAGTGTTATATAATTATTCTACCTTGATTTCAATCACTACGTTCGTAAGGAAACTGAAATCAAAATCAACAAAATGAATCTGGATGAATAGATCTTGTTTTCGTAGTTATATTCATTTCACTCGTTAAATTAAACTTTTTTAATATTCGTCTAAAGCGTTTGTCGTTGCAAAAAAAGAAATAACTTAGAAAATACCATATGAATATAAAATATCAATACCTCAGAATAACTTAAGATCCACATTATATTTAAAATACCAGCAATCATCAACTGTTCTTCTGAGTTAAAATACAATTTTATATTGCTTCTGTTGACGAAAAATCCATTTTTAGAAAATAACCTTAAGAGAATAACATTATCATCTTCAAACTTCGTATATTTAGAATAACTAGGTTTTGTCTTGTCGTATTTTTAGAATAACTATGTTTTGCCTTTTCACCCATTTAAGTCGTCTTTGTTTTTTTATATTATTTCTGCTTAAATATGTATATGTAATAGTACACTATTCAAAAAAAAGAAAAGAAACGCAAAAGGCAAAATTTGAGATAAATTGTTAACAAGTTTATTCCGGGTAGTTCTGTATGACATGTGTGAAACTTTGCACATTCACTGCTGAACATTCAAAGTCTCCAAAGGCGAAGTCCACGCTCACTAGTTGAAGTTTAACGTTACTCAACGTCAATAACGAATATGTCCCCATGTGCATCAATAACTGCTTGGCATCTTCTGCCCATGGAAGCGATGAGATGACGAATCACATCCTGTGCAATGGCTGTCCACTCAGCCTGCAAAGCTGCTGCAAGCTGAGGTAGAGTCCTCGGTTGAGGTTGTCGCCGTCGCAGACGTTGGTCCAACACATTCCAAAGATGTTCGATGGGGTTTAAATCTGGTGATCTGTAGGGCTAGGGAAGAACGTTGATGTTGTGGTGTCTCAAAAAGACAGTGGTAAGTTGGGCTGTGTGAGGACGGGCGTTGTCATGTTGAAAAACGTCGTTGACGATCACCATGATGAGTTGCACATGGGGCCTAAGTATCGTTGAGCCGTAAGATTCCCTCGAATGTGCAAAAGCTCTGTTCTGGCATTGTGGGCGATGGCAGCCTACATCATGACCCTGCCACCACCAAATCTGTCAACTTTCTGCACACAGTTTGCTGCAAAAGGTTCACCTCGGCGACGGTAAACACGGGTCCTTCCATCCTGCCTACGAAGGATACAACGTGATTCATCGCTGAACCAAACATGCCTCCATCGTCGATGAGGCCATATCCGATGTGCTCGAGTCCACTGCAGCCGTGCTTGATGATGTTGTTGGGTGAGGATGACACCTCTGACTGGACGTCGAGGTCGGATTCCTGCATCTCGTAGACGGTTGCGTACGGTCTGATCGGAAATGCTATGCAGCCCTGGTATGGTTGAGGCAGTAGACGTCGCAATGGTGGTCCTATTCCGAAGGTGACGTAACCGGATGTAGCGATTTTGTGCGGGCGTGGTCACAGAGGTCTCCCAGATCGTGGACGGTCACGAGTTGTTCCATGTTATTGGTGACGATTCCACAGCCTTGTGATGGTGCTTGGGTAGACATTCACAGCTCTGGCAACATCTGATCAGTCTTGGCGTAACTGTATTGCGTGTTGGTGGGTTAATATTGAGCTACGGAAACCGAAAATTTGTTACTTTTATAGGGATTTTGCACATGTTGGACTTGCAGAATATGCAGATCTCTCAAACAAATTTATTGGAAACAAATGCGTTTTGGTGAAAAATCCGATGTTTTCCTCCGTTTTCAAAGTGCACAACTTTTATTGTCATTTTGCTATGACAATCAGTGCTTTAACACGTGTAACATCACATACTCTGAGCCTGTAACGCTATTACATATATTTCTTTTTAAAATAAAAAATTATCCTTTTTGCATTTCTTTTTTGAAAAGTATATTAACTCTTAAATATTTCGATAACGTTAAACATAAAATATTTTCATAGTTAAAATTATAAGAAAGAAACTGGCTTGAGCTTACATGAGAAACTTTCATGGAGCTTATTATTTTTAAAATTAGATTTAAACTACCCTACATTTAAAAAATGATAATATTATTAACGATATAGAAACTAGCGAGAAAAGTAGTTCTGTATAATTAATTATATTTTAAAAAGCGCCAGTTAAGTTAAACTTTGTTCACATTCGTGTAAAGCGTTTGTCACAGTAATAAGCAAGAAATCCATAGAAATATAAGCTATCAATGCCACAGAATAACTTAAGATCCACATTCTATTTACAATACCAGCAATCATCAACTGTTCTTCTGAAGCACCACTTATTTTCAAATTTTAAACATACAATATTTCACTGTCATCATACGTTTACTTCATTCTTACTTCTTAGAGACTGTATTAATGAATACCCCTCCACCATACTGTATGTACCCATTTCTTTCAGCAAAAATCGAACATGATGAATGATATAGAACAAAAAGAATAAAATACAATCCATTAAGTGGTTAAACCGATGTTTCACTGAGCCATACAATGTGATATTCCAAAATAAAATATAACTCTTATAAATAATATAATACATCATCTTAATCGTATCTCTATACTATCTCTTAAAATCAGTCATCTTTACATTAGGTTGACGCATTCAAGTATAAATATTTCTGTCAAAACTGTAACGGATACAACAATGTGAATGGTAACCTATAAAAACCCTTATAAATATTCATACTTACTCTTTTCGACAAAACTGAACACAAAAATATTTTAAAGATAAAAATACTTGTTTAACGCAAATTTTGTTGAAGGTTCGAGACGACCGAACTCAATTATGTATTATTAAATTCTACATACGTTAAGTCAAATTTAAAAAGAAAATCCTTTTCTTAAAACTTTATTCATGAACTTAAATTTATCGTATTTTCGTATTTACCCACTACATTTGTCGCGGAGATGTGAAAACGTTTAGCATTATCTGACGATAATTCAAATTTGGCTAATTATAGTTTCTTAACATTTTTATTACATGCGAAGAAATTTCATTAATTATCAGATATTTTGTAATCGTTTTTACATTAAATCTTATTGGAAACGACCCAGTCATTAGTTAAAATGCCACAATAGGTAATACGTTGTACAACATTACGACTTCCCTTAATTCAATAACGTTTTCATAACTGTTTACGCAGAAACAGAAATTGAAGTCACATGTAGCAAAGAAATTTATCATTGTAGATGTAGACTGATAGACAACTACTTTCTCAGTTCGACACTTTCTTCCACCATGTTTTATGCTCTTGTTTGTTTGTTTTGGAATTTCGCACAAAGCTACTCGAGGGCTATCTGTGCTAGCCGTCCCTAATTTAGCAGTGTAAGACTAGAGGGAAGGCAGCTAGTCATCACCACCCACCGCCAACTCTTGGGCTACTCTTTTACCAACGAATAGTGGGATTGACCGTCACATTATACACCCTCACGGCTGGGAGGGCGAGCATGTTTAGCGCGACGCGGGCGCGAACCCGCGACCCTCGGATTACGAGCGCACGCCTTAACGCGCTCGGCCATGCCAGACCTTTTTAGGCTCTTGAGTCACAAGTATATCTAAGAAGCAAAGGAATACAATGCACCTTTCAATTCGTTCCAAAGGTTAAATGAAGTTATTGAGGTTTTTTGCAAGTGTGGAATCCTACTTTCAATTACTATTTTTTGATTCTGATCTACTAAGCATACTATACGGTATTACCGACAACATTTGATGAGGAATATCATTAATTTGACTAAATATGGAGTGTTTATCTTTCTAAATCAAACAGAGTTTTAAAACTATTGAATATACGTGTTCTTCGAATATTAAAGCGTGGATTAAAAATGAGTAATAGTGGATTTGGTCTTTTTATAAATATCGAATTTGGCTTAATATATATATAATATTTTCAGTGTTTTTCGATCGTTCTAGCTTGTTTGGACTCGCTAACTTACGTCAAGGAAGGTCTTACTGAAATCACATATGAAATCACAACTGTATGAATTTTGATAAATAGATGTTGTTTTTCTGCGTATATTCACTTCATCTAATAAATATTTGGATATTTAAAGCACATAAAATATCGTTGAAAATTAAATTCAGGTTGATGTTTTACAAATAATAGGAAGTAATCAAATAAGCTTCAATATCTTTTTTTAAATGTTACGTTGAACCATCATGTCTAAAGATTAAACATTTGAAACAAAGTTTACTAACAAATTTTATGTTTTTGATGAAACCATCAAAGGAACATTTTATTAATAATCAATAAAATAGAATTATCAACTTCAAAAAAATTCTTTGATTCGAGTTTGAAAATTTATTCCTAAAAATATATCTTTTAACGTGAGATCAGTGTTAATATTTTTATACTATTTTTTTAGTTTAATATATGAAACTACACGAAAGAATGATCAGCAAATATTTTTTACCTTCATCATCACTTTACAGGCATGTTTTGAATCACTGTAAATAAAATAAAAATACATAAGTTACCATTACTGACTATTTTGCTGGAAATGTAATTGCCTAATATGAAAATCATAACAACTAAATCTTGGCTTATATATCTACTATAGATGAAAGTGATTTCAATAGGTTTGGTCTTGTTAGAGTCTTTTTGTTTTTAAAAAAAGGTAGAGAAATAATTGACATTTACTTTCTGATGCATACTTACAATACAAGAAACTATCAATAATAAAAACTGTCAGGCAATGTAGTTTATTAGAGTGATTAGTGTTTTTCTTAGATTACTAATTGTCAACTAAAAAGGAAGATTCCACGAAAGAAACACTTTCAATTTTTCCATAACGATACGAAGTACTTAATTATGATATGACGAAAACTCTATTTTTAACATTTTCTTACGTTATGAAGTTAGTACGTGTTTGTTTTAATAATCAAAAAGTTTACGGTCTTGAGATGGGAATATATGTTCTTTGGTGATTTCTACTACTTTCTTATAATTCTTGTAGGTGTTTTAACTGAATAGTTAATTGTAAATTATGTGACAGATAAGTACAAAACCAGCGGATTTCTAATTATCTTCTCACTCTGGATCTATTGCTCACAAAAGCTATAGCGTTTTGCAAATGAAAATTTGTATGGTAGGCCACTTTCAGTATCATGGTGTTTCTTAATTACGATGGAAATGTATAAATTGTATTTTAAAGAAACATATATAGCTTCTAAGAATTTATTTTAAATTGTTATCATTTAAACTTATTTGGTGTGCTAATTCTCTGTAATGGGTTTATTGAAAACTTAATATATAAGATCTTGACACAATTAAAAGTTACACTTTAAAACAACAAAGAGAAAATTACTTTTATTTAGTTTCTAGATTTTCGCAACCATGCTAAAAGTTTTTTAATTTCTTTTCAGATCAAAAAGATCACGTGTTTATCTCTTCCGTCCATCGTTTCAGTTAAACTGCTTGTAAGTGTTTCGTCTTCTTTCCAGTTAAGCAATAAACGTGGGTTTACTGACCAAGAATGTGTGGGTACTTACGACAATTTCAATCTGGCTCGGCTAAATCCGATCTGTGAAGAATGTTATAATATTTACAAGATTCCGCTCATTCATAAATCGTGCAGGTGATACAAGCACCACTGTATATTATTAAGTTACGAGTATATAACTTTACCTGTTGGAGAGGGCGCTCGACTCGCATTCTGAAGGTTTCGAGTTGGTATCTTTGTTGCTAAAATTTATTGTTGTTTGTGATCATCAATAGGTATCGCCACTGCGCTGTAAAGATTCTTGACTTACAAAGAATACTAAAAACTAGTAAGAATTAAGGTCGTAACAGAGAAACAGGTTGGAAATGTATAGTACCAGTGCGTGTGTATTATGACTTCCAACGGTAAAAATAATTTAAAAATTAAGCTACACTCATTCTTAAAGACTACGTTAAAATTCTTTTCTGATAGTTAAGAATATATCGGGCCAAGCTCTGTTAAGGTGTGTGATTCGCAATCTGAGGGTCGCGGGTTCGCATCCCCGTCGCGCCAAACATGCTCGCCCTTTCAGCCATGGGGGCGTTATAATGTTACGGTCAATTCGTTGGTAAAAGAGTAGCCCAAGAGTTGGCGGTGGGTGGTGATAACTAGCTGCCTTCCCTCTAGCTTTACACTGCTAAATTAAGGACGGCTAGCACAGATAGCCCTCGAGTACCTTTGTGAGAAATTAAAAAACAAACAAACAAAATAAGAATTTATGTTAAATAAAAAGAGCAGCAAATATGTCAATGTATATCAGTAAGGGTAACTAAACGAATAAGACAATTTAAGGAGCATAAATTCAGCTTTCATAATCTTATGTCAAAATTCACGGTTTTGTACGCTGCTACTGTTCTAACTCGAAAGGTAAAGTAAGATTTAAGTTAAGGATTTATCAACCTATTTCGTTCTGTTTGTACAATGTTGATGAATTGCGTTAGATGATAAATTTCTATTATTCCTATGAATATTATGGCCCCCCAGTGGCTCAGCGGTATGTCTGCGGACTTGCACGCTAAAATCCGGGTTTCGATACCCGTGGTGGGCAGAGCACAGATAGCCCATTGTGTAGCTTTGTGCTTAATTCAAAACAACAACAACATGAATATTATGTAGTTCGTTCGTGACAAATTTAAAGAATGACTTTGAGAAACCCTTTTCTTGTGTCATTATACAAAAGACGATATTTGAACGTATTCACTCAACTTCTTAAAATGCTAGCATAGCCACTACTTGTTCTTATTTACGTTGTTAAGAGAAAATTTACTTAAATAGTACGTTCAATGTTTTTGTACAGATCGAACTGCTTCAAGAACGACACGTTTACCGACTGTATCAAAGTTTTACTTTTGGAATCCGAGGAACGACGGTTTAACAGTACGGTTGAAAAATTATTTGGGAAGAGGAAATAATATAACTAGTTGAACTGGAATATGTTAGCATAGAAACATTTAGTGTGAACCAGATTTTTGTTGAAGTTATGAAATAAAGCAAACACAATAAATTTATTGAATGTCAGATATTTCTCAAAAAGCTAAATTCTATCTTTTTATAAGTTTGCTAATATTATTAAAGGTATCACGATGTAAAAAAATATATATACAATTCAGTTTCTTTCTTAACGTGATATAATTCATAGGAAAATAATAAGATACAATAACAAAATATAAATATTTCGATTTACGAACTCAAATAAAAATAAATTAAAAAGGAACTTTTAATTGTTCACATCGATGAATAAAGAACAATGACATAAATTCTAGTCTTTCTGTTAACTAAATGAAGAAGATATAGCTTACAAAAATTATTTCACTAATCTCACGTACATCCATTTTCACTGAAAACAAATAGCTCCATGGTGTTTGTGTTTGGAGGATAAACGACAACGACAGCTTAAGAAAAAGGAAGCTGTTCATTTACTGCGAGTTACAATACAATTTTACTTTTATATTGTTGACGAAGAATTCAACGTCGTATGTTTAATGTAAATTGTTGTTGTCTTTTCACGTGTTCAAGAGAAAGATTGAAACGTTGTTTGCTCCTCTACATAGTGCTTTCTATAACACATACGGCCGTTTTTTACCCATATGATTTACTCCTTTGTTTTTTATTATCCATAATTTTGTAACTGTGAGTCAAGATTGTTAGATGTAACAGCTAAGGACTCTTTTGAGTTCACTGATAGACTTTTTTTAGTCAATATATTTTCTAACTTCATAAATTCTGCCTTAGCCTTACAGTTCTGCTCTTGCAGATGAGACTGCTTTTTCATCACTATAATCATGCTTTCTCTTTTGTTGGTGTTTAGGTTTATTCCTTATATTTACAATGTCAAGTAAAGACTGAAGGTCTTTTTTTACATTCCTGCTGTTAACACTGTGCTAACAGTTTATCTATCTCGTGATTATTTCACCGTATAAATAAAAGAGATCAGGGATAACACATATCCTTGACAGACTATTCTTTTTATCTTCTGAAACTGACCAAACAACATTCTTAACTATAACGACTTCTGTTTGTTAACAATGTATATTTTTGATAATCCCCAAATCTTTACTGTCTAAATTATCAAATACCTATATTCTATATTCTATGAAACGCGTGTACAAATATTACTGCACTTCGATTCCACGCTGTATGGTTGTCCTCAGGATGTAAATTACTTTGGGTTTACCTTTATTTAAAAAAAAATCCGCGTCATTCTTCTGGTATTTTAGGTTTGCTTCTGCTTCTTGTTATCATTATAGTTATTATCAATAAAATTTGTTAGGTAACTCATAAGAATTATTTTTCAGTGTTGTTTATATTCAATTGACCCTGCCTGTTTTGATAATGCTATATATATAAATATATATATGTTGATTTTGATAACTCTGTTGTGATATGGACTACTTTGTAGCTATCATTTAAAAATCTTGTTACCGTATCAATACCAAACTCATCTATTCCCTCAGTCATCTCGATCCAAATTCTCTCCTCTTCGGGATCTTTACCAGCTTTAATTTTTTATTGCAATTTTAACTTCTTTCAAAGCAAGAGGGCCCTCAAATATATATCTGAATATAATTTTTGTAATTCTTTTATCATCATACAATTCCATGATGTATTCTGACTACCTCTTCAGGATCTTGTCCTTTTTCATGATGACTTCTCGACTTCTCCATTTTATTTTAGACAACCTGTTGTTGAGCATGTTTTTCTCCCACATACTTGCTCAATTCTCTTGTTCATTTCATTTGTCCCTTGATTGAAAAGCTCTTCTCTTCCTTTGCAGATGTCATTCAATCATTCATCTTGTTCTTATTTGAATTTTTCTGTTGTCTTACTATTCAGTCATTTCTATATATCCCTATTATTGCTGCTTTTTTCTTCTTTTGTCCATTAGACTAAAAATATCATCTGCTCTTCATATTTTATTACGTCTTTTTTGTGGTATCGTGTCGATGGCTGCTTGGTTCAAAGATTCTTTTAACAATTTCTATTGTTTCTCAAAGGTATATCATAGCTTAAAATAAGCCAAATCGTTCATTTAAAATGATTCTGGTAAACAGAAATCCATAACTGGATACCTGAAAAGGGTTGTACTTACTTCAGCAATGGATCAATAGTGAACTGTGTACTATCGTATACATACAGTGTCAGTTAACGTGTGTGTTTTTCTTGTGGACTGTGAATCAACTGGAGGATTTTAATACTCTATACTGTGATTAAAACTGGAGTAGCCAAAATATATGTAGTAAAATTAACAATTTTCAAGTACTTAACATTATTATATCCTGTCGAGTTAAACACACAAGTTAATTTTATTAAATTGTATCCAGCTATCCCTTTATATAAAGTAACCTATCAAACCAAGCTTATTTCTTCTTTGACGTTTGGACATGGGTAAGCATTCGTCATTATTGGTTGTAAGACTGTTCAAAATTCATCTTCTATTACTCTGATATCATCCTTACTGTTAAACGTTTCAGAACTGGATTTTCTCAGATGTTTCCTACTCGTGTCCATGTATGTTAGATGTTGATACGGTCGTGTATTATATACAACAACTCTCAACTTGGCAAACAATTATTCAACATGAGTTACTTAGAAAATGTCATCTATAGCTTTTATGTTTCTGAAAGTGTTCTGGTGAATCAAACTTTACGAGAAAATATATGAATACGATATAACATATAATACAACCTAATATAACATAAAATGCAGTACGTACTGATAAAAATAAGCAATGTCTAATAAACCTCTTTCTTCGCCAAAACGTTAAAACTTTAAGGAACGTTGTTAGAAGCCCAATACGGCCTGGTCGTTAGGGCACTTGAATTGTAGTGTACACGTCACTCACTTGCATTTCTAACCATAAAACACTTAAATGTGACGGCAGTCTTACTTTCTTTTTCTAAATGTAGTCCAAGAGATGAGTACCCGTACCCGATAGTGTATTACTTCTAAATTAGGAGTTACTGGCACAAGTACCATTCGAGTAGATTTGTTTGAAATTCAAAACAAACGCTTTTGGAAGTTTTCAAAATGAATAGAATATGAACAGAAGATAAATGAGGAAGTTCAACACGATAAAATATCTTCATTCAGGGGTGGATTTCACCTAGACAGTGTGATATCATCTGATCTCAGTTTCACTTGAGTAACTTAATAGATAAAACACGTATTTTATTAAATAAAATTGAAATGATGATTAAGTATCAAGTCCATATAAAATAAGGTTATTAGGAAGTGAATACGTAAGTTTGTTATTCAAGCAAGAGAAATAGGATTAAAAACTGCTGCCTTTTCAAATAAACACAAACAATACGATTTTTAAATCAATAGCTATTATTGAGTTTAGATTCAAGACGCAGCAGTACTCTCAGGATGTAATTATATCAGAATAATAGTCCTTAAAGAAAGGTAAATTAGTCTTTGGTAAGTATCTATTTGGATCTATCCAATATTCGAGGCGTTAAAACAAAGAAATTAGTAAATTTTGTTTGTTTGTTTTGGAATTTCGCACAAAGCTACTCGAGGGCTATCTGTGCTAGCCGTCTCTAATTTAGCAGTGTAAGACTAGAGGGAAGGTAGCTAGTCATCACCACCAACCGCCAACTCTTGGGTTACTCTTTTACCAACGAATAGTGGGATTGACCGTCACATTATACGCCCCCACGGCTGGGAGGGCTGCATGTTTAGCGCGACGCGGCCGCGAACCCGCGGATTACGAGTCGCTCGCCTTACGCGCTTGGCCATGCCAGGCCTATTAGTAAATTATCTGACTGTTATTTTCATTCCGTTTTTTCTGAATATTGTAGATATCGACAGACCCATCTGCACTAAACCATTTTAAAATACCTCACGAAACAATTTAAATAAATTCATATTCATTTTCAATGTTATGACAAAGTTACATACGTAAAATCTGCATATTATACATACATGATGGGATTGAATTATTAATAAATAGAGTAAGAATGATTAGTTTTATAAGTAATTTAGTTTATAAATGTAAAAGGCAAGCCATCACTTCTACTATTTGGTAAAGTACAATATTTTGTAGCTAATTTAAAAGCTTTAGAAGTAATAGCTATTAACTAATAAAATCACGACTTCATATAAAAGGGAGGGTTGAGGAAAGGAGAAAGAACAGACCGGCCTAGTAACAATATCATAGCCTTCAAGTGAATTACGTTGTTTTACTTACAACAGAATAACATATTGAAGTGCAGACAGAATGAGCTTAAGTAATGTAAGGAGTTATTATCTCCTTTGAAATTGTATTGCTGAGTAGTTATTATTTCACAGGTTAGGTTGTCTTTCAACGCACATTTACTGTGAAGGTATTTTTGACAGTATAATTCATTTGTTTCATTAACATTAAAGGGTACTTTAACTTCTCCTTAATCTGAAGCTAATTTAGTTTTAATCTGAAAACAGTGATTTTATATTATCTTTGAGTGTGGCTGTTGTTGTTCACACATTATTTTAAAGCAATTTCAAAATGTTTTAGTCGCTATTTTAAAGAGCAAGACCAGATCTGTCTTCCATAGCGAACTAAACCCTGGATTTTACTGTACGTCTATAAGCTTACTGTTGTCCGACCAGCGGGTAGTTCCAGAAAGATCTGTTAAATATCTTCTTTCAATATCCCTGCACTGTGTCAGCAGTAATTTTGATGATTACAAGGCTAAAATTCTAGGTTCGATTCTTAAGCTTGACAGAACTTGGGTGGATTTGTACTAAAACAAATGTTTTTTTTAAAAAGAAAAAAATCATACATTAAACGAAATAATCTGATACATGTTATGTATATGTGTAAATATTTTCTAAGCGACAACATGTCGTGTTGTGTTTAAATTCTCATTTCTATTATTCATTTTTCCATATTGATATTATTGTTTCGAAGTTTAAACTAATATTTTGCTATTTATTTAGGGTAACATTTAGAATTTTCTTGAATTAAGTAGACCAATCATATGTTTGTAAATGAGTGCTGGTGACTTCGTGTCTAGACGTGTAGTCTCGTGCAAGAACGGACACGCGCGGATTGCTCTAGAGTTGTATGGAAATTGCAAGATTGTTCGAGAAATAGGCCTACGTGTATAAAAGACGGTGACGCGAGAGAGATTCAGTCATCAGTTTTTATTCGAAAAAAGAAGATAGATTCAGTCATTAGTTTTATTCGAAGAAAAAGAGTGAGATTCAGACATCAGTTTTATTTCAAAAAAAGAGAGTTAGTTATTTGAGAAAGATTAAGTGTTTGCTGTGAATATTCAACTTGGATTTGTGATTGAAGTTAGATCTACGGAAGCTGTGATTTTATTTCGTCAATCTCTACGATACATCTGAATTACTGCTTGTGCTGAGAGACGGCGAATTTATTGAACTGTGAACTGTTTCGGAATTTCTTCGTGGGACCAAATTCACACCCTAGACTGGAATTTCAGACTTTCATTTTAGATCATTATATTAGATACAGGCCAATACCGTTTTGTATTGTGATTAATTTTGAAGTTTGAAACTAGTATTATTTTGTTTTGTAATTAATTTCGAATGTTGTAAGTTAATATCTGTCACTGTTATTATATAATTCATGTTATATCTGCTATATTTGTTAATAGTTTAGTGTAATAAATTATACAAGCTGTTATCTGCGTTTTTCTGTTGCGTTTAGTCTACGAAGAACATAAAACATTAAAAAAAATACGTAACATAATCTGATTTACAGAGAATATAAAATGTTTATCGTGATTTATAGAGAAACCGATTAGTTCTTTAATTTCTGTTGCCAAAAAGCTACAACATAAACTGTTTGCTTTCTGTTCATTGCAGCAACAGAACCTCTGATCTTAACATTTTAAATCTAGAAAACGTCGTAGACACAGGGAAATATGCCCCCTGCTAGTACAGCGGTATGTCTCCGGATTTACAACGCTAAAATCAGGGGTTCGATTACCCTCGGTGGGCTGAGCAGATAGCCCTTTGTGGCTTTACTATATGAAAAACACACACAAGGAAATAATTTAACTTTTTTTTCATTCTGTTAATATAAATTAATAACTTACATTATGGTTTACACGTAATAACTTGAAAGGAAATAGCCTGCAACACTTTGGTTTACACATAATCAACTTTTGACTTATAAATGTTTATAGTTTTATGAAATGGATTAATGCTCTGGAACTGCATAACAACTGAGAAAAATATTTTATTAGTGAGCAACAAGACGAATAAACCGATGTATTATCTAACGAGCACATCCTTCCCCCCAAATAAAACAATAATACGCAAATAACCATTGCCTATCGTAGTTCGTAGTAAAGGAACGAACACTTTATTCAGTTGTCACAAACATTAAGTGACGTATTTAGAAGATGGTTAATTCTTTAATGTCAATATTTTCAAATAGTAACAGAAACCTATGATCAAGGACAATCTTAGTCATTCTGGAGTTCTGGGCAGAATACAGTAAATGGCGTCTCCGTTCACAAAAAAAATGAATTAACTGATCCATTAATCCGATACACATGAAAACACATACCACACTTACAGAAGATGTTTAAAAGGCACATCACTGGGAGCCTTTCCATGTGTAGGGCCCCGGGCAATGGCTTAGGTTGCCCAATTTACAAGACCGCCCATGTCTATAATAGAGTTTAACACTCACTACCGTGTCGCTCATACATATGTTAATGATGTGGTTTTACGGTAATGCACCGTGTCATTCATATATGAGTGATGCACTGCAAGTTTTTAAATTTTCGACACGTAATTGTGATTCACAATACATTATATTTCTAAGAGGATATTTGAGTTTGATTCGTAATGCTCATTCTTAAGCTTTTGTTATAGTTTGAAAATAATTTTTAGGTAGAAAAACACCTGTATACACACGTATTATATCACAATACAAAAAGGGATTACATACGTATATTACAAAACAAACATTTAAATCATAAATCCTTGTCGTAAACGACGAGTTTTTTGTTTTTTATTCTTCAACTGAGTTATTTATTACAAAAATATAATATACTTCACGTTATATACGAAATATCACGGATCATACCTCATGTTGGTTTTTTTGTTTGTTTGGAATTAAGCACAAAGCTACACGATGGTTTATCTGTGCTTTGCTCAACATCGGTACCGAAACCCAATTTTTAGCACTTTGAGTTCAAAGACACACCACTTTGCCACTGGGGTGCTTACTTCGTGTTAGAATAAAAATTATGTGAGTAACACGGTCCTGGAAGTGAATGGACTTTCGTAAAGATCCATGTCAATAATTGTTTCATTGTTTGTTTTTGAATTTCGCACGAAGCCACTCGAGAGCTATCTGTGCTAGCCGTCCCTAATTTAGAAGTGTAAGACCAGAGAGAAGGCAACTAGTCATCACCACCCACCGCCAGCTCTTGGGCTACTCTTTTACCAACGAAAAGTGGAATTGACCGTCACATATAACGCCCCTACGGCTGAAAGGGCAAGCACGTTTGGTGCGACCGGAATTCGAACTCGCGACCTTCAGATTACTAGTTGAACGCCTTAACACACCTTACCATGCCGGGCCTTCATTATTTGAAATTAAGAAAAAGAAAAAAACACAACTTATTGATACCTAATAACCCTAAATCTGGCAAAAAGTTGGGCCAAAGCGAAATTCCATAAACTTTGTAAGTGAAAGTGTTAAATTGCTAACAGATCTGTTAAGAAGTGAACTGTGGTGTAAGCTTTCTGAGGAATTCATTTTTCTTGAAATGTAAGTAAAAACAAGAACAAAGTTTCCTGTCTTCAGATAAGTGAGCCTACCCAGTGGCTCAGCGGTATGTCTGCGGACCTACAACGCTAAAAACCGGGTTTCGATACCTGTGGTGGGCAGAGCACAGATAGCCCATTGAGTAGCTTTGTGCTTAATTCAATACAACAAAACAACAACAGATAAGTGATGTTCTCCCAGCATGTTGTTTACCTGTGTTTATAATACATCTCTTAATAACATGCTTACTAAACACCTTTTCCACAACTATATAGTTCAGGTTAATATATCATAGTATTGAGTGTTATGTTCCATGTAAATTATGATAAACTCAGATATATGCTGTATAATCACCCGAGTGTATACTAATTATGAAAAGCAAATGGAGTTTTCTTTTATTTCGTTTCCTTTTCTGAGAATGAAAACATTATGTTAACTTTCGTTTTTAATACAGACATTATAAAGTTCTTTGCACAACGACCGCTAACAAATGACACTTAATATTGTAAATTGAATTCACGGATGTTGAAATTGTTTCCAAACTATAATTGAACATTTCAGAAAAAGCTTTAATTTCTGAATATGCATGTTAAGAAAGACACCCTCTGGCAAGTCAGCACAGTTTGCTTGATATTTACGTGAGGCCATTCAACGCTCACCCACGGCCAACTTTTAGATTAGTCTTTCATGAACGATTAGCGGGATCGAGGAAAACATTATAACGCTCCTCACAGTCGAAAGGATTAGGATATTCAGTGACGGAGGTTTAAACCCACGACCGCAGGTTTCAAATGGATTGGAACAAAGATTACTTTGAAGGTATTATTTTTGCAAATATTTTTAATCCGTATCGGTGCACTTTTAGCATGTTGTATTAAACAGATAGTTTGACATATTTGTTTTAGATAACATTAATAAAAAAAAAGGATTAAAGAAAGCCCATTAACTTGATTTTGAGAAAATAAATGTGAAATATTGCAAAGCAAGAATATATTTGACAAAGAGACAAATGTTGCATTAGCATACGATATGTTATTTTCTGGTTTTCCCGTAATGAAACGCTTATGACTAACAACTCGGACTATTCAGCCATTTAAGATCTGCTGTTAATGTCAAATGAAAAAGTCTCTCAAATAAAACTAAAATTACACTAGTATTTTTAACATAGTTATATGGAGATCTTGAACGATTTATTAGAACAGGAAACAATTTTATCAGACAGTTGAAGAAATATGTGTAGTTCAGCATTTCACCTATAGCAACAAAACCTTATCAAAACATATATGATGACAAAATATAATATCAAGTTATCATAAATAGTGTCTTTAATCTCATATCAGCTCATTCTAAACATTTAGTATTTGATTTGTCCTCGTACTGTAATAACCTTCGAAAGGTACCGTGAAATGTTTTCAATGAGATTATTGATTTAATTCATCGTGATTTCATCCCAACTTTTGCTAGAAGGCGCTCCAGTAGCTGATATAAGGTTGTTGTTAGCAATTTTCCAACTGAGTTCTACCTAACAGTTCTCTACGAGAATATAATCTGAAGACTTTGGTGGCTGTGATAATCTTAGAACGTTCTCTTGGTGGAGATAATTCTGTACAAAACACACACCGTGAGCAGTGGCATGGTCATCCTGGATCACAGAGTTATTTCCAAACATAGCCCTATGATATGGCAGAAATATCATCTTCATGTGATGCCTGTAGGAGAGTGCCATTGGCGTTTATTTAGATTCTCTACCATAGAGAAAGGCTGCTCAAACATTTACTACACCACTGCCTTTATATTTCGTATTAGAAAAACAGTCATTCTTCAACTGTTTTCCAGGCAAATGACGAGAATTAATTCTAACATAAACTTTAAAAAGCCGTAGACATGACTCCTCTGAAAAAATGACGTCACCAGTGTTCCAGCTTTAATAAGAGAGATTATTGAAATTCCTATAAAACTTCCTCTCAAGCTTACAAAAGGTAACCAGCCCAACACGAGATAAAACAGTTTAATATTGTTGGTTTGCTACAGTCAGTATAGCATAAACATCGGAAGCTATAATTGTAATTAACGTTTATCAATTGGAAAACTATAAATATTTATTTGACCATGGTTAAAGACTTCTAACACTGCAAAGCGATTTCTTCAATGAAAAACTTACTTGTGTTTCAATTTAGCTAGCCGTCAAGAGAAGTGTGCCGGTGTATGAAAAAAAACTCTAAAACTTTTATATATAAACCATTATTTTTAAAATCTATAGAGAGGGTTATATGCTCAGTCCAACAAGGAGACTCGAATCCGCGAATTTAGGGTTGTAAATCCGTAGACAAAGCGCTGTACTAGCGGGGAGCTGAAACTAGTTCTAATAACCTTATTATGAATAGTGTTTTTGTTAGCATATTAAAATATATTTGTCTTAAGAAAGAAATTTGTGTCCATCAACTTTTTTGACCAATGTCATAAATTTAATACATATCGACATCTATATTGTTTCAACATTTCTTTAATATAATTTCCCTCTTCCGTCCACTTCCTATTTTCTTTAATAGTTTCAGTTTTCTTCATTACTTTTGTTTTCAGTTACTTATTGAAAGGAGATGGGATTTAATTTTATCCCCTATTTTACTAATACTAAAATATTTTAATTATTTCACACTTACTGAAACTCACTCCTCTCTCTCGTATGTATATGTAAAGTTTCATGTTCATCTCATTCTATTTCCTCATTCACAATTATCAACAAATTTTTATCAGAAAAACTCACCCATTTTTATTCACTTCACCACATTGATATTTTTTTTATAAACCTTCATTTACATTAATTTCCCTTCGTCTCAACCCATACTTCACACTTGTATTTCAATCCTTGCATCGAAGTATCCACTAATATCAACTATTTTCCTATTTTGAAACCTGAATGCTCACACATCGTTATTTCCTGAGTCTTACACTGTGTCATTTCTTCAGATGGCTCAATACAATTCTAGATTTTTTCACTATTGTATATTGTCATCGTTACTACCATTATTGACGACTCGCGAAATTAGAGTAATACTAAGAGTAAGAATGAAAATTTTACTTAATCTATGAACACCTTTCGAAATTAAATATATGTGTGCATTCGGTATATAATTTAGGGAAGTGAATCAATAGACACACACCATAACACAACAGAAACATCTGTTATTGTTTTTTAACGTTCAGCGCATGCTCTGTTTATATTTAACTGGTGTTTCGGAGAAATAACTCATGATAAACACTTTGTTTGGTGTTCCAATATAATACAGAAAACATACAAGAGATCGACGGTACAACACTTGTGTATCCAAGGAAAGTAAGTTTTGTTTTTCATTTTATTGAAACTTCATGAAAAGTAAGATTATTAGAAACACTCTGGAATTTAGATCCCAATAGTGTACTAACTTTTACATTAAGTAAGGTAACAGTTATGACGTTAATTTCTTCACAGATCAATATCTTGTTTCAATTATATCGTGAAATTTTATGATTATTTAACCGTGGTTTAGACACTCGACCCAAAATTGTGTTTTCAAACCCTCTCATCGAACTTGCTCGATGCGGGGATTTATAAGGAACGGGCGGTCCTATTCTTCATTCTTGATGACGAGAAATCTACTTGAAACAAAAATGTATCTCAGAACAGCTGGTGTGGGTATTAACACTTTTATTTATAAGGAGAGAACAACGTTTCGACCTTTCTAGGTCATCTTCAGGTTAAGAAAGAGAGAGTTTGAGTGTGACCATTGACGGACATACGTCTTAGGAACGAGAGTATAGAGAGGTACGGGACTGTAGGTGGCATTGGAGTTAGACGTTAGGCTATTCATTAGTATAGCTGTTAGGTGTTCCTTTATATTGGTTTAATTTTGGTTTTAACTGTTGCATAAGTAGGCTTCTTTGATTTCGCGTTTGTTTATATTTGTTTCCCTACTTAATACCTGGGTGTTTTCCTTTATATTGGTTTAATTTTGGTTTTAACTGTTGCATAAGTAGGCTTCTCTGATTTCGCGTTTGTTTATATTTGTTTCCCTACTTAATACCTGGGTGTTTTCTATGGTTGTGTTGTGTTTATTTGATTTGCAGTATTCAAAATCGCGTGAAGGTGTTACTTGTGTTTTTTTTATTCTTGTTTCTATTTTTCTGCCTGTTTCTCCAATAAAGAAATCATGGCAGATATTAAACACAAACAAACAGTAATCGACGTAAACAACAGTTAAATATGTTGTTTCTGTGCAACTATTAACACTGTGCTTTGAATTATGTGCCACACTGTCGCTATATTAAGTTCAATAAAATGTATTGCTCTCTAAATCATAATATAGTGTTTTAATACAATAAGTTTTGGTACACCTTAACGTAATATCTTATTTCTCTGTAAAGGAAAATTTCACTTTTCTGAAAAGCACAATGGAAATTAGTGTTGTTTCTCCAAAAACCAAGTACAACTCACTTTTTTATAACCCAGAGTACACAGTATAGTGAAAGATATTATTCGGCTGCAAACTCTAAAATAATGTGTTGCTTCTTTGTAAACCATAGAGGTGAGTATTATTAATCTGAAATCTATGAAGCCAGACACATTGCTTATTTATAAGCTACAAAATTACATTTTCGTTACTTGTGAACAAGAACTGAATATATTATTTCTCTGTGAGCAAGAACTTGTTCGGTTAAGATATTTTTTTCTCTTTTTTATACAAATGAAAAGATTTTTTAGAAGAATGTTAAAAGCGCTGTCAGTAAAACAGTTTACTCACAAATAGTTAAATAAATTGTTGTTAAACTTCTTTGTGTTATTGACCCAACAAGAGCAAGCGATATCATAGCTAATATATAATAAAAGAAATACTTTTTAACAGTGCTTCCATGGGTCAGATGACCAGGATTTTGCAGAACCTAATTTTTCAAGTGATTCCAGATCGTTTGTTTATTGGTTATCGTTTTTACAAAAACCTGACTGGACAAAAAGCAGGCGATTGACCCACTTTTTGTGGAAAACTAATGCCACTGCTGGCCAAAAAACAGATATCGACACTCAGTGAGTTAATGTACTGATCTTGTATTGATAAAGCAACGCAGGAACGGAAGGAAATTGGCACAGTGTAAACTGTGCATGCTCGGTACTTGTATGAAATGATTTCGATTTTAATATGGTTTAGACTCAGAGATCAAAACGGCGAGAAAAGCAGGTAGAAAACAGCCGAAGAGGAAATCAAAAGTATGAAGAAAGAAAAAGGAAGGAATGATTACATATTCTATTGGAGGGCGAAATTTCTAGCGATCCCTTGGATCTGTGACGCCATAGAAACGGCGCAGATCATCCAAGAACTCAATGAAAGCAAGACGTTCAATATATTGTTTGAGCACTCAAACAGGGCTTGGGAATGATGTCTTTTGAATTTCGCAGTTCTTTGGAAATGATGTCTTTTGTATTTCGCAAATCTTTGGTATCGAATCCATAGTGACATTAAACTCTTCAAATGAAGAAGCTCGACGAAAGGCATCAAGTTTCAATATTCTTGACAAGAGCAATTGATGGCTTGCGTTATGCACGACTCTATTAACGATTCTATGCACCGTGTTACTCCCAGGATATCCACATGATTGTAAACTACATGTGTAAGAAATATGATCATACAAATAATTCTCATCTGCCAACGATGTGCAACAAGCTCTGTTTGAGAAATGTATTCAGAGAAAAATTACACTTGTTAGTCGATGACATTCAAAGAAGTTAAAATGGATTAATGATTGTAGGACAAGCTTTCCAAACAGCCAAATGGCACTTGCGTCAGATGAAGTCTCTATTTCAACTAGAACCTACATTACGATCTGTCCAGCGTTATTATAAGCAAGCTTCACTGAAAGCGGTAGAGTACCATTGATCAAGGTGATGAACATTAACACATTTATATCAAGGTCAAGGTCTTCGGGTTCGCTTTGACAACAAAGAACTAGAACAAATTTTAAAAACAGACCACGCTATCCTTGATCGTAGCTAAGACACCGAGAGGGTAAATCAACAATAACATACCACACGTGCATCTTCCGAGGTAGTTTGTTATAAATTTCGAACAAAGTTACACAAGGTCTATCTGCACTAGTTGTTCCTAATTTGGCAGTGTAATGCTAGAGGGAAGGCAGCTATTCACCACCACCCCCATCAACTCTTAGGCTACTTTCTACCAACGAATAGTTGGATCGATTGTAATATTATTACACCCCGCGGCTGAAAGAGCGAGCATGTTTGGTGATTCAAATTCACGACACTCAAATTACTAATCGAGCGCTCTAATCACCTGGCCATGCCGAGCCTCTTCTAAGGTATAACGTACACCCACAAAACTAAGTTTAATACTGTGTGCTGTGGTATAATATACACCAACAAAACTAAGTTTAATACTCTGTGTTGTGGTATAATATACACCAACAAAACTAAGTTTAATACTGTGTGCTGTGGTAGACAAAATTGTGTGATATTGTCACCGAACCTGACTTTTTTCGTAAAAGCTTAAGAGGAATTTTAGATCAACTATATACCTATATGAAGATGGAAATGCCATCCTTATTACGTTTTAATTGTTTATGAAGTACTGAAATTGGACATTCTTGCTTTCACTTTCTTTTCTTGAAAAGTCTTTCTTTATTTGTTTCTATTGCAGTGTTTCAGTAGATATAGAGAGGTTGTATTTATAACCAAATTCTACATACAATGAGATTTGTATTGCTCATCTATTATTAGCTGGCGATTCCTGTTTCATCCTGTGTGTAAGCTCTTTAACGGAACACCAACTTTATGCAAGGAAGCTAATTTCAATGGGTAGTAATAACATCGTTTCAACTGCAATTATACGTTGTTGAATTACTAGTGCTACTTGTTAATACTACTTATAAAAACAGATACCGTATTTTCCGCCTAATAAGCCGAATTTCTGGCCCTAAATTTTGGACCTGATTTTTGGGGGTCGGCTTATTGGCCGATCACCAGCTTTGGACCAAAAAATCTGTTGGTTGCCTTATAGTCTCTTGAATTTTCTTTGTTTCGACCAGCCCCCTTTAGTGCAAAAATACGGATCTGGGCACGCGTGACAGTCAGGCCACTCTGCCGGTTTTCATTCACCCATGTCGCTACATCTTCTTCCAGTTTTGGCCACTTCGGTTGATTTTTCTGGTTACATTTACTTGTTTTCGACATTTCTTTTAGCACACAATCTGCTTTCTTCCATTCACGGACCTGTTTTTCATTCACACAATAATGGCGAGCAGCACTCATATTTAAGGTTTTTAAGGCTAGCTCTACTGCTTTCAATTTAAAAGCATCATCATAACGCATTCTTTTTTTTGCAGGTGTAGACATCTTTGGCTTTAGACGGTACAATGATAAACTCCCACTACATACCCCTGGTATTTATACCCTGGGTTAGTGATTTTAATTACTGAGTAAAAATTCTGGAATTTCATTGGTTACCTAACTACAGTGAGTGGAGCCAATAACGAATGACATATTGATTCCATTTCTGTCTCAATACGACAAGTTCTGCTTTACGACAGAACGCCAATGATCACACACAACATGCATGATGACGCTGAAACGAGACTAAGAAATCATTTTGAAGAAACTTGTCACTTCTTAAAAATGGCCTCGACTTATTGGGCGGTAATAAGCAAAACCCTTCATTTTCAGAGCTGAAAATTGGCCTCGGCTTGTTAACCGGAAAATACGGTACTCCATTTGAAAGTATGTAACCAGGGTAAATTTGGCTGACACCTTTTTTATTGTTTTTGGTTTACATATAATAATAAAGAAGCTGAGGAAAGGAGAACAAGAAATTCTAACTTTTTGATCTGATATTTACAGACATTCTTAGAACTTGTGACTTAGTCATTACATAGATATTGTTCTAAAACAAAACACAGTATAGTACTATAAGGTTCTGATTATCTATTGAAGCGATATTTAAAACATAATTTTGATGAACAATCTGAGCCACTTTCATAGGTAGTGCTAAAGCTTGATGTTACAATGTTAGTAGTACTTTGCATGAAAATGAAAGTTCTAAAACAATGAAAACCTAGCGTTACAATAAAATAAAACAGATCAAAACAACAAGCTTTTTATTGAACAAAAATTTGTTGCCTAATATTCAACTTACTCTCACACTCAGGGCGTTACTGCTCTTACTCCCCTCTTCAAGTTTAGTGAATCGTTGTTTGTCATGACACATACATCATTTAGAAATAACTGCTCCACCAACTCGGCGGATTCAATTCCTCTTTGTCGTATTTGTGGAATATGTTGCGTGTAAATTTACTTATTCTTGTGTAACGTAACAAAAATTACATATAGATGTTTTTTCCAATACCTAGGTTTAACAGCTGTGGGTCTTCTATACAATATAAAATAAATATGTTTTACAAGCTCTGCTCCACACTGGCTGTATTTATTTAGATTATTCGGCTGAATAAGAAATATTGAGCGCTGAACGGAGCTAGTCTTTCCAACTGTTACTTGTCTGCCACACTTGTTTAGATCAAGTGCAAGTGTTTTTGTACGTTTATACGCAACGACTACACTAAATGAACCGTTAGTTACTTCGTTGCCACAAAGAAAAGTTACATTTCCTTTTCTCGACAGTAGCACTATTTACACAATGTAATTTACAGAAACATTCTCTCTTGCAGCTTACCG
The DNA here is from genome assembly GCA_011833715.1 of Carcinoscorpius rotundicauda. Taxonomy (NCBI): domain Eukaryota; kingdom Metazoa; phylum Arthropoda; class Merostomata; order Xiphosura; family Limulidae; genus Carcinoscorpius; species Carcinoscorpius rotundicauda. The sequence continues at coordinate 80,431,527 of CM022401.1, read as the reverse complement.
TCATCTACAATGTATTTTTCTCTGATGTTAATTTTTTACAGTTGTATTGTTCGGTTATTGAAACAATCATCAGCTTACAGATTCAGTCAGAACTCTGCGCTGTTTTATTTTTATCTTGTATATAAAATCTATTGATAGTTTCATAGACGAAAAACTGAGTCAGTTTCTTTTTCTTTCTTGTGACAGAATTCCACTTTTTGAGAATTAGCACATATTTTTTCAGACACTTCTTGCCAATTTACTATGCATCTGTTGGTTTCAATTTTAACTGTAAATATCGTATGTGTTAAAAATAACAACATATTGTTGGAGTAATTGTGTCACATAATTGTTCTTAAGAGTTAATACAACATGTGGATTACATTGGAGATTTAAAGAAAACTTATTTGGTAATAAAACTGTTCCAAAAATAATTTTACATTCTAATAATTCTTCAACAAAATTGTAATTAAAACTATATGGATGATAAGGGTTGGCGTTTAGATTTTATTAAATTTATTTATTAATAGTTTTAGTTTGGAGATTCGAGCAGCAGAAAGGGACTAATAAGTCACATGTTGTCCCATAACGTTTTATGTGTTACTGGAGTAAAATGTTGCAATAATCAAACATAAAATTGAAACTGAAAATAATACAAACCCGTTTCATAAGTTTATATTTAGTCGGCTGTAACGGATTTACCGTTATACGTTTGTTTTAGTACCTACACTTATAGCGGTGGGTGGTGATGACTAGTTGCCTTCCTTCTTGTCTTTCATTGCTAATTAGGGACGGCTAACGCAAACAGTCCTTGTGTAGCTTTGTGCGAAATTCAAAACACAAATCAAACATGTGACGTATACTGTTAACCATGTATTGCGCAAGTACCAATTGTTTTCGAAATGTGTAGAACGATACTGAGTGTAAAAAATCAGCGATACTTGTTTCATGAAAACGCTGATATGCTCGATCATTCTTTCAAATTCTAGAGCCTCACGTGGTTCGTAATAAAAATCGAAGCACCGAGAAACAGAAAGAATATTGTTAGACAGCTACATTCAGTGTGCTGTAAGCCTAGGAAGCTATAATTATGAAAAAGTCTAATAATCAGAAAACTACAGAATTGGATCAGGAACGTTTATAGGTTTCAAACATTACAAACTGTTCAACTTCAATGAATAATTGGATAAAACATAATGTACGTAACATAATAAATCGGAGACTCACGTGAAATAAATAATAATACGTAAGATAACAAACTGGGGGGCTCATTTCCGAGATTTGAATCAGAGACAAAATTCGAAATAAATTCAAATTCAAATGAAAGTACGATTTATATTTATCACTTACAACAAGATTTGATTATGTCTCATTATCAAGATTTTCTTGAGTCACCCTCCCTCGAACAACTGGACAAATATAATAAAAGTGAATTACTTGAAATTTTCAGAATTTAGAATTAGTATTAGAGGTTTAAAATCACTGAAAAAATAAACTAAAAGTGGATTGATGAAATGTCAATCGATGATGATTTGGTGTCTAAGGAACCATTAGTGGAGTATTCTAGTGTCTTTACTAACTAACCAGCGTTGAATGATAAAGATATGTTAGAAATCCAATTAAAACTTAAAAACATTTGATCTTAAACAAGCCCACATCAAGGCCGAGAAAGAGAAAGTCAGTAATAAAGTTGGAAGAGAAATTAGACTGAAAGAAATAGCAATTATAGTCATCTTTGATAGATCAAGGCAAAATGGTAACTTTGAACTCAATTCATAAAAGATACTACCGTCTAATAGGAATGAAATCGATAAATATTTCCAACATTTTGAGAAAGCTGCACAAACTATAAAATGGCCCACTAAAAAAGGGTCATTATGATTACAAAGTGTTTAGACTGATAAAGCACAAAAAGCATATGCTGCTCTGGCTATAGAAGATTGTACAGATTATGATATGGTTAAAGCATATATCTATAAAGTATATGAGTTAGTACAAAGTGCTTATCACCAAATGATTCAAAACTATCGAAACCAATAGAGTTAAATATATATGGAATTTGCTCGCAAAAAAGATGTTTGTTTGTTTTGGAATTTCGCACAAAGCTACTCGAGGGCTATCTGCGCTGGGAGAGGCGAACATCTTTGGCGCGACTCGGGCGCAAACCCGCGACCCTCAGATTACGAAGCGCATGCCTTAACGCGCTAGACCATGCCTGGCCAAAAAGATGTTTATTTCGATCGATGGTGTAATTCTATGCATATTGGCAACATATTATTGTTTCTATCTCTTTGAAAAATGGCAATGCAAATTCCATACTCGTACATATTTTACATGTTACTGGAGCAGCTCAGTCATTGCTGTTAGAAGGTGTACTATACTTGGATTAGAGATCTGTCACTGATGAGTCTGTTATGGCTCAAGGTATTGAAGGTGGTTTTATTAATATTCCTCGTCATAACATTTATTTGACATCAAACCTAGTTTCGGAACCAGTTGTGGTTGCAGTAAGACATACTCCACCAATTAAGGGTGCATCATGGTTGTTGAGAAACGAATTGGCTGGGCGAAAAGTTGTTGCCTAAACCAAAAGGGAAGCAGAGTGGTCACTGTTTCCTCTGAGGATGTTGTTGTTGTTTTTGAGGAGGATCAAGAAGTGTTTTCTCGTGTGCTGTATCGTAAAAAATTACGCCAAAAATAAATAATAGGCCCGTGTTCAAAGGACGACATTATAGAGTTGTCACAGATATATTTTGGGTCCGGTATGGGTCTCGCGAATGATTGTCTTACTGACAATTCTTTGACAAGTGGCGGTAATGAATGTGAAAAACATGGATCAGATGGTGAAACTCAGTTTGCTTCAAGCAAACTGATTGATGAGCAAGGAAATTATTCAAAGATTTCCTTCCTATTTAAGTGCGCATTCCCAAAGGATGAAGTGAAAAAGTTCCAGGTGATTAATTTTGTAAAAATCGTGTAATTATAATAAAATGGAAACAGTAATATTTTCAAACTTCAGAGAACAGAGCTGTAGTTTGTCAAATTGTTGTTCCAAAAGCATATCATTCTCAGATATTAAAATTTGCTCATTAATTCCCGATGGGAGCTCATTTTGAAGTCCACAAGACACGTGACAAAATTATAAGACATCTCTTTTGGCCAAACATTAGGGAAAATATTTCTCATTTTTGTAAAACTTGTCAAATATGCCAATTGGTTAGAAAATCAAATGAGAAAATTTCTGTTATTGCTTTATACTTATCACAACGTTCGAAGTACATCTCAGTCATGTAATAATTAATTGTGTCAAGTCAAAAAGAAAACTTTTGTGTTTAAGCAAGTGCTATATAATATTGTAATATTATAATGTTATTTGGATCGTGTTATTGTCGTTACTTTTGAAATAATATAATTCTTTTGACAATGTATTGTATTTACAAATTGTGATCAGTGTATGTAATATCTCAGTTAAAAATTGTCTAACACTAATTTTTAATTTTCTAAGGAAGGAAATTAACGAATTTATCGATATACGTTTATTTTAGTACCTACGCTTGTTTCATTATAGTTTTCTTTTTTACAAGTGACGTTATTTGTTGAGTATATATTGTACAATTCCGGCCTGTTCTCGAAATCCTTAGAGCGTTTTTAAATGTGAAAATGAACAATACTTATTTTATAAAAACGCTGTTGTGATCGATCATTCTTGAAAATTCTATAGTATAACGTGATTTGTATGTGAAAACGACGCGCTCAAAGACAGAGAGAATATTATTAGACAACTACAGTTCGTGAACTATAGGTCTATTAAGCTGTAATGGTGAGTAACGTCTATTAATAACAAAACTACAAAATACTTTCAGGAACGTTTGTAGATTTCGAATATTATCAACCGTTCAACTTCAGTGAATAACTTTGGACGTTAGAATTTCTACGAAGACATTATATCATCTTTATTGGAAAGAAGCAAACTTATAAAAGGTATGAGGCCTATCAAGCCTAGCTATTTAAGTGAGATGCAACTGTGTCAATTCAAATTTAGTTTGCTCGTCATGGACCTGAAACTTTAGTTAAATAGTCAGTAGAGTTTGTAACTTTGTAAAACTTTTGTATAAAAATTAAGATTTGTAATAACTATTTGTAATAATCGTTTTCATGTTTGTATATTAAAACATATTTATGTTAAAAAGAAAATTCTTTGTATCAATATTGTCGTAACACGACATTTCCTTGAATTTCAGGTCTGCTCCACATCGACGTGGCATGATTTTAATGAGTTTGTGCAAACATTCATGAGTGATTGACTGCTGTCCTTCATTGAGTGTTTTAAAAAGTCTATCTTCCGTGTTTGGCTTGCGATCTTTTGCTAACGGTTTAACTCAGCACATAAATTCTCACTTGGATTGATATCAGGTGATTGATCTGACCATTCCATTGCATCAATTCTCTTATTTCTAACATATTTTTAACAACTTCATAATTGCAGAGAAACCTGTTTGATTATTTTGTAGGCTAATTGAAATTTGGAAAATCTGAAAACCTGTACCAGGTGCACATCATTTTTAAGGAGAAAATGTAACAACAATGATGAAAAGTTCTGGTATTTACGAAAGTCAGCATTAAAATTAGAATTTAAAATCATATTTGAATAAATCATGTTGAGTGCGTTCCAAAACCATATTGTTTTACATATCTTATATGTTAGGTAATAAAAAAGATATAACAAATTAATAACATTTATAAGAGAAGAACACTTTTTTGTCCACTCTCTGCAGTTTCGTAACAAAATCGAATAAAATCCCATAAAACTAGAAAGATTTTTATGACACTTATACTTGGTGAAGTAATACTATTACATTTATACCACCAAGAAGGCTTATCTTTCTGGAATGATAGTCCTTAGAAGTTACAAAACTGAGAAAGTTAAGCATAAGATCAGGTATCATTTTTTATTTCGGTTATTACGAGATCAATGTCATGTATCACTTTACAATCCAGATACATTTTCTTTCAAAACTTAATTCAGCACAACAGTTAATAAGAAAAGATCGTAAACCAAAATGTTTATTTTTATTTTCATTTAAGTGTTATAAAGTAACTTAAAACATTCTTATTTTTCCACAGCTGAAAGAAAGAAACGTGTATAATTCAACATCTAACAAAGATGGATACCATAAAGAAAAGTATCAGAAAATTCCGTTCCGAAGCATTCAGTGTAAAGGATGTTAACCAAATAAAAGCTGATTTCTCAGACAATCTTGCAAGTGACCTGGACGAAAGTCTTCACATGACTATTTTCAAAAGGAAAAGCTCTCTTAGTTTAAAAAGAATTTTATATGTTTATAAGGGTTTACTATATACTATATCAGCGGCTTTATTTTTCTCCACAACATATGCTATTGTTAAGTATTTAAAAACTATAAATTCTGCAAAAGTACTTTGGGTTAACTCAATTTTTAAGGCAATATATAGTGTTCCGCTTCTCATATTCAAAAATGCTTATCCACTTGGTCCTCCTCCCACAAGAAAGATTATATTAATTCGAAGTGTTGTACATGCATTGGTAATGTACATGAGATACATTTCACTTCAATATATACCTATTGCTGAAGCGAGTGTCATCATCTTCAGTTATCCGATTATGGTATCTGTGTTTGCCAGGATAGTTTTAAAAGAACCATTTGGCTTATTGCAAGCTATATCAGCAGTACTAACTGTAGTAGGTGTTGCTCTGGTATCCAAACTTCCCTTAGAACTTCAACAGACTAATCACTTAAATGATATAACCTTATCGGATCGGGTTTATGGAGCTTTGATGGCTTTTGGTTCCACAATACTTGGTGCATTAAATATAATTTGTTACCGCTGGTTAAGAGAGACTCCTTTCTCTGTGATGTTATTCAATAATGGATGGGTTGGTGTTATTGTCTGTTTAATCATAATATTTTTATTTGGACAGCTTCCAGTCATACCGTGTGGAGAACCATCTTTATTAGTTGTATTCTGTTCCCTGATCGAGATAGTTGGGTTAGTTTTATTCTATAAGGGGATACAACTTGAACAAGCTGGAATAGTTTCTGTCGTTAGAGCAGCCTCTCACATTACTTTTCTTTTCTGTTGGCAATTGTTTTTCTTCAAAGAAATTCCAGACATTTGGAGCATCTCAGGTGTATCAGTAGTTATTTTTTGTATTATATCTAGCAGTGTGAGCAAATACTTCGATGCTCGAAAGAGACGAAATTTCCCTTAACTTTATTCATGATACCAAAACTTATATTAATTTTGGTGTATATCGATGATTTTCTTTTAAGTTTGTAACGGTTTAATGTTGCATAACTGAAGTAATACAAGATTATAAGTTTCTTAATGTAAATGAAAAAATCTTCAAATATTAACTCTTAATTTTAAGCCTGTTTTAGAAAGTTGTTATAAAATATATACTTACTTTCCCTAGAGATTCTTCAGATTAAGTAACATATTTTGATTTTATGTGTGGCATTCAGTTAATTACTCTATCTCAAAACGATAATTTCAAAGTACATGCACAGTTTGTATTGTGCTCTGTCAGAGGTACACTGCTGGCCAAAATCTTAAGGCCAATGAACATGACAAAAAACTATGCATTTTGCGTTGTTAGACTTAACCAATGATTTGAGTAGAGCTTCGAAAGATGAGAATAAAAAAAGGGAAAAAAAAATTAAAAACCTTTTAACGTTTTATAGGGAAAATGTGAAAACTATGAAATTAGCCTAAATACTAGCTGGTCAAAGTTCAAGACCATACCAAAAAGAAGACAAAAAAAGGGTAGGAAATGCATAACAGGTTGCAGTAGTGATTGGACTGTTATTACAAGTAGTGAAGTTGGCTTCAAGAAGATCATGCACTGTTTGGAATTAACGTCCATTTCTATAGACTTCTATACTATCACCTCTCAAACATTTTCAATGGAGTTTAGTTTGAGCGAATATGCTGATGGTCCAAAAGAACCACGCTTTTCATACTTTGTCCTGCGACATTGTGGTTCACAGCATTTTCTTGCTAATTATCCAGTCATTTCCACACAAGCGAAAGCCTTCAGTCAATAAGGATGCTTTTTTCCAACATCCTAATGTAGTCAACTGCTGATTGACGCCCCTGTATCATCTGAAGCTCCATTGTTCCATGGAAGGAGAAAGCACCCAAGATCATGATGGAACCTCCTCCACTGTGTCGCGTAGAAAATGTTTCCAGTGTGATGTCCTTATCCTGCCAGTAGCGTTAGAAGCCATCTGGATCATCCAGGTTAATTTTTTTCTTACCAAAGAACAAAACCTTCTTTTACTTGTCTACGTCACATGTTTGGTGCTTTACAGCAAAGTTTAACCCACCTGTTTCGTGGTGTGGAAGGGAGCGTGGCTTTTCAAGACATTTACGGTTTATAAACCTTTCTCTCGTAGTTGCCGTCTTATTGTTCTTGAGCTGCATTCTGCGTCCGTAAGGGTTTTAATATGGTTCGGCGATCAGCTGGTGTCTTGCCAGACAACCCGTCGAATGCTCCTGATCAACGCCGGTGACAATTTCATGAGCTGACCACTTGAAATTCCAGGTCGTTATCCCTCAGGGTTTTTTAAGAAATTTCCAACAGTAGTTTTACTCCGTTCAATCTCACCAGCGATGGTACAATAAAAGAGACCTTGCTTTGATAGCTCGACAATCCTGCCACGTTCAAACTCTGTCAACTCTTTAGCCTTTACCATGTTTTTACCAAATTTAGCACAGGAGATGTCAGTGGGAGATGTTTACAACGCTAAGTTTTGAACAGAAATGATTAAATTTTCCTTTTCCTATTTTCATCTTTCGAAGCTCTACTCAAATACGTGGTTGAGTCTAATAACGCAAAATGCATATTTTTTCTTTATGTTCATTGGCCTTAAGATTTTTGTCAGCAGTGTGTATGTATGTACATATATTTAACAAACTTTAGTACATCAGGTTTCTCTACATATAAATATCAATATGTATGCGTATCTATTGCTTATTTTCCCAATTTCTTGATCAATCAGTACCAAAGTTGACACAGTGATACAGGATGACATAATCAAGATCATCTGGGATATGGAACCCTCCATTTTATTTAACTTCAGGAAAAACTACCAATGTTGAATTCGCCTTAACATTAAAATGAATTATACAACCCATACTGTTAAAAATAATATGTATTCATTTTTGTACTTTTATGCATTTTTATTGCCCTTTTGATGCTTATTATATTCAGAGAAAACCAGAAGCAAAATTTTCTGTCCTTTCTTTCAGGCGAGTTTTTATTTCACCCGTCTAACAGAGAGACATAGCCAGATGTCTAGGGTGAACTGAGGTTCGCGAGTTCGAGTCTCGTCCCACAAAATATGTTCAATGGTTCAGCTGTGAGGACGTTATAATGTCACAATCAACCCAATTATTCGTTATTAAAAGAGTAGCCCAAGAGCTGTCGATCGGTGGTTTTGACCGTATTCATCCCATTTAATTTTACACCAATAAATTAAGGACGATTAGCGCAAATAGTCCTCGTGTACCTTTTAAAAACCAACCAACAACTAACAGAACGGATACTGTAATTGGCATATCTGTATTTATGTACAACGGTTTAATATTTTACTGACAAAATCACTATACTGAAAACAATACCTAGCCAGAAACAAATATAAACAAACAAAATTGACAAGTGAGATTCCAAACAACTTCATAACTGTATTATGGATCTGACTGTCACACATTATGACTTATCACAGACGAGTCTCCATTTTAATATGTCACATACAGAAAATATTAATATTTCAATTAGCCAGAAATTTTAATTTAAAAGTTAATCGAATGTTAACATCTCTTCAATTTTTGATATTTGCCAACACGACTGGTACCTATAATTTTCTTCCTTAAAACAAATATACACTGATATAAAAACAGCAATATAATCTGTAATAACGGTTATTATAAATTTTAATACAAATAATTATTTATATGCGAAAATTTTACAAACTCACAAACAATATTCAGACTTCTCTCAGGTCTGAAGCTGAATATTTTATGAGTGGTTCAGGTCCTCAAGGCGCAAATTACTTTGATGTTGATACAAAGATAACACTTGAATTGACGGAAATGCTAGCTAGTTTAATTCTTTACACGTGAGTTTTTTTATGCTGAAGGTGTGTAATGGGATCGCAGGAATACTAACGTTCGAAGACAATTGCTTGCAATTTAACGATTTATAATGTTCGAAATTTATAAACGATACTGGTCAAATATCTATAGTTTTCTAATTAATAAGCGTTAATCAAAAGCGTTGGAGAAAATCCAACTTGTAAACGGTGCAAGGCCAGTCAAGAAAAGAAAGCTAGTTACTTTATCAACTCAAAATTAATTCGTTCAACGTGAATCATTGATAAAATATTCAGTTTCAGAGCACACAGAAGACTCAATACTGTTTTTAAGTTTTACATCTCGCTTAGTTTGTGAGTATATCTTCCCTATATGTTAAAATCCGCCTTACGTTTCCTGTCACTTGAGTTACGTAATCATATTGAACAAATAAATAACGGTCTTTTTCTTAAATGTGAATTAAAACGTAGTGCTTTGTAAATAAGTTATGTTTTACTTTAATAAATATAGATATTTGCGTATTAAAATCCTCTTTAAACAAGTGTTAAACATTTCTTTTAAGCATGTAACTTTACTGATTCTCGTAATGGGATTTTTTACACTGTATTTTTGTGAAGTTAGTTTGGAACAAGGTAGTTATTGATTTGATGTTTAACTGTTTATTATTTGTTTTATCTGCGTACTTTATCATTCATTATACATTTGGAGAGTGTGCACTTTGTTACGTGTTAAAATGAAAGTAAGTGCAGAGATACTATTTCTCTACAGAATAAATATACTCTTCAAAAAAAGAAACGCAAAAGACAAAATTTGAGACAAATTGTTAACAAGTTTATTCCGGGTAGTCCTGTATGACATGTGTGAAACATTGCACATTCACTGCTGAACATCTAAAGTCTGCAAAGGCGAAATTTACGCTCACTTGTTGAAATTTAACTTCACTCAACGTCAATAACGAGTATGTCCTCCGTGAGCATCAATAACTGCTTGGCATCTCCTGCCCATGGAAGCGATGAGATGACGAATCACTTAGTGTGGAATGGCTGTCCACTCAGCCTGCAAAGCTGTTGCAAGCTGAGGTAGAGTCCTCGGTTGAGGTTGTCGCCGTCGCAGACGTCGGTTCAACTCGTCCCAAAGATGTTTGAGGTTTAAATTAGGTGAGCTGGAGGGCCAGGGAAAAACGTTGATATTGTGGTGTCTCAAGAAGACAGTGGTGAGTTGGGCTGTGTAAGGACGGGTGTTGTCATGTTGAAAAACATCGTTGACGTTCACCATGATGGGTTGCACATGGAGCCTAAGAATGTCGTCGACGTTGCGTACGGTCTGATCGGAAATCCTACGCAGCCCTGGTATGATTGAGGCAGTAAACGTCGCAGTGATGGTCCTATCCCGAAGGTGACGTAACCGTATGTAGCGATCTTGTGCGGGCGTGATCACACAAGGTCTGCCAGATCGTGGACGGTCACGAGTTGTTCTATGTTGTTGGTGACGATTTCATAACCTTGTAATAATGCTTGGGTGGACATTCACAGCTTTGGGAACATCTGATCGAGATTCGCTTGGTGCCAAGCGACCAATGGCGTTGTTGCGTTGTGCTTCAGTCAGTCTTGGCGTAACTGTATTGCGTGTCTGTGGCTTAGTATTGAGCTATGGAAACCGAGAACTCGTCACTTTTATAGGGATTTTGCACACATTGCACTTGCAGAACATGCACATCTTTCAAACAAATTTATTGGACACGAATGCGTTTTGGCAAAAAATTCGATGTTTTCTTCTGAGCTTGTAACGTTATTAAATATATGCATTTTTAGAATAAAAACATGCCTTTTGCGTTTTTTTAAGCGTATATATATTATAGTAATAAAAATCTGTTAAATTCTATTTCAATAATTACCTAAGTTAACTTTTTTGCATTTAATGCAAAGCTACAAGGATGCTAGCTGTTCCTAATTTTGCAATGAAAGACAGAAGAAAGGCAGATAGTTATTATCACCTCTCGCTTCCTTTGTGGATTACTCTTTTACCAACGGATAGTTGGTATGGCTTTAACATTATAACGTCCCAACGTTTGGTGAGTTGGGGATTTGAACCCGTAACCATGCAGTTGCGTATAGAGCCTTTTAACCACTTTGCCATGCCTGGCACTAATTTAACTGTTTGGTGAGAGAGTTACACATATTCCCTAGGTTAATACTGCTTCACACATATCGTTTAAAGTAGAGATGTTTCTGGATTATTTTGGAATTCAAATCGTGATTGGTTAGAATAGAGGAGATGCACTTTGAGTTTTTTTTTGTTCATAGATACGTTGTAACTTTGAGAAATTCAAGACTGCAACTTTGAAGCCAACTAAGACAAACCGAGCTCTGAAGTAGCTTGGAGCATGACTACGTTAAGAAACGACAACAGCCTGTCTTATTTTGTCAGCTGTACTGCAGTTAGGTTTGCACGAGTATTCCTCATTTCAACAAAAATTGACAGTTGTCTGTCTTATTAGGTCAGCTGTACTGAACTTGTTTTTATGATTTTCTAACAAAATTCATTCACATTTCATATTGTATATGCCCCCCAGTGGCTCAGCGGTATGTCAGCGGATTTACACGCTAAAATCCGGGTTTCGATACCCGTGGTGGACAGAGCACAGATAGCCCATTGTGTAGCTTTGTGCTTAATTCAACAACAACAACAACAAATCCTATGCTATCAGAAACAGCTTTTATAACGATATGAAGAAAAACGTTTTCTAAGTAGCTTTTATGCGAAGATAATGTCAGTACACGGTCTCTAGAACACACCATTTTATTATATTATTAGAGGTTCTGGCACACACTCAGGAAGTGAACTTATTTAAAATGATGTTTGTTTTTTTGGAATTTCGCACAAAGCTACTCGAGGGCTATCTGTGCTAGCCGTCCCTAATTTAGCAGTGTGAGACTAGAGAGAAGGTAGCTAATCATCACCACCCACCGCCAACTCTTGGGCTACTCTTTTACCAACGAATAGTGGGATTGACCGTCAAATTATACGCCCCCCACACCTGGGAGGGCGAGCATGTTCAGCACGACGCGGGCGCGATTATGAGTCGCACGCCTAACATTCTTTGTTATGCCGGACGATTTAAAAATGAATATTTTCGGTACTATGTATTCTGCCTTCAAAGTACTAAATAAATACCTTTTGAAGAAGTTTTAATTTTTATTCTGTCATTAAAATTGATTTGATCTCAAGAAAAGTTAAAAGCACTATATTTCTATTCAGTTTAATATCTTGTCATTATAATAAAAGACAAATAAATTATTTATCCATTTGTGGTTTTAACTTAGCTTTGTAATTTAACTCACTTTCCTTTTATGCATTTCTTGTTGCTGTTGTTCTTGTAGTATTTACTGCATGTTGTATCTATATTAAGATTTCCTAATTGTTGTGATTAGAATGTTAAACTTTAAAGCATCACGTGACAATGATCCAAACACGATGATTAATAGCCAACTTTTGGCATAGTACGCATTATAATCAATACATTTTTGTGTGTGTACATGGACTGAGTTAATCCCTGTTTAAAGAATAGAGGCATATTTATGGGTCCTTTGAAACTTATTTCACAAGAGGATGAATCAAAAAAGCTATCGTGAGCTTAACTTTAACAGCTTAACTTTTAGTTAAAAATCTTAAATATTTTTCGAAACTGACAATTAATGCACAAACAATTCTAATTATTAGCAACATAATAATTTCTATTTATGTTTGCACAGGTTTAAATAGTTATTTTGTATTAATTCAAGTAGCCTACGCATTTGTTTGTTTGTTTGAATACTCTTGCCATAGTTATGAAGATGGTAGGAATGGTTTCTAACAGAACTCGCATGGCGGGTTCACTATCAATGTGTCGAAGCTATCCTAGCAAAAAGCACCAATCGTAACTAAAATGCATCCTCAAGACCATCCAGGGAGGAAATGGGATTTTCAGAAGATTTTTTGGAACGCCAAATCCAAAGACAGAATAGAATCTTGAGTTCCTAAACTCCTTAAGATGAAGGGGTGTATTATTTGAAATTGCGTTCATACTAACTGTCATAAACTAGTAGAATCAAACTTGGCACACGTGCTCGGATACCATGGGTGCTCTAACACATTATCTGGTAAGCTACAGAAGTAACTGCGAGTAATGTACACTGAGACCTTTAAAAATTACGAAATGGCCTTATGTAGCAATACAATTTTAGGAAACATTGAATTTATGTTTTTGAAAAGAAAGCTTAAAAAATCCTGATTCAAAAGGTTTGCAGAAGAAGCTTAACAAGTCTTTGATATTAGTATCGCCATCTTTTATCCATAATTATCATTATACTTTCCTTTTATATTTCTGTCGTGTGAAAGTATCCAAGTGTAAATGTACCTAAAAAATCTTAAATTTTTCTTAAAAAAGCATTCTACAGCCATGATACATATTTTAACAATATTTGCTTTCAACACTTTTTATGCACTACTTTTTTTAATATTAAGTTACGTGACCAAATTTATAACTAAACATTTTTATCAATCGTTTGAATTTCGCCTAAAACTATTTGTTTGGTTTGATTTTCGGGCAAAACTACTCGATAGTTATCTGCGCTTGCCGTTTCTGATATACTTGCGTGAGACTAGAGCAAAAACAGCTAGTCGTCATCATCCAAAGCCAAGTATTGGGATACTTTCACAAGAACGAATAGTAGGATTGACCGTCACGTATTACGCTCCCACAGCTATACAAGCTACACAATAGGTATCTGCAGCATTCTTCCCCAATTTAGCTATGAAATACTGAAGAGAAAGAAGCTAATTGTTACCACAATCTATTGCCAACTCTTGTGTTACTGCTTTACTAAATAGTGGGATTTACCATGTCATTATAACTTCACCTTTCTTCGGTTGAAACAGCGAGCATGCTTAGTAGGACGAAGATTCGAATCAGCGACTCTCAGTGTGGGAGTCGAGCGCCCTCACCAATTGGTTATGCAGAGCCGCATTTTAGATTGGTTTTGTGTGGAAGTGGAAGTGCATTTATTGGTTTTTGCAATGTTGCTTCGTGAATACTATTAAACACAATATGGTTAATAACAATATTTCATTTAAATGTTACTGTTAAATATTTCTTAAACCTGTTAATACAGTCACCCTTTGGCAGTTTTCTTGTTGAGAAACGACAGGTTGTGTGATGGACAAGAGCATAGAAGGGTTACACCGTTGGTCGATCAGCATGAGCTCACCTTATCTTTGCCACTCGATAAAGCCTTAGAGACTGTAGCCATTCGTGTTTTCTTGGGGTATACCATCAATTTTTGTTCTCTCTACCCGTCTCCTGGAAAGACCTATGAGGAATCAAACCTTAATGCTCTCAGTAAACACTTACTATGTCTCTTTTTAATCTTGGTGGACTTTAATGGACATTATCCTTGCTGTGGTGGTACTGATATTGATGGGAGGGATCAGTCTCTAACGCGTGTTCTCTTGGATCACAACCGTTCTATCTTCAATTCTGATTCTTATACATATTTTCATGCACCTAGTCAGTCTTTTACTGCCATTAATATCTATATCTGCTCCCAATAACTTTTATCTCATTTCTCTTGGAAATTGACGGTGACAATGATCATTTTCCTATCATTCTGAGAGAGTGTGGCTGTGGTGGAAGCTGGACCAGCCCAAGTGGTTCTCTTTTACTACTCTATAGGAACTTGATCCTGCCGCCGTCTGTAAACCATCAACAGACGACTGCGTAACAGCAGTAGTTCACTGTTTTGTCTAAGAAGCTAGTCAGCCTATTCCTAAAACCTCGATACGTTTTCCACAGTTACCTCTTCTCGCCCGTAGTGAAATCCTGCTTGCCATAAGGCATGGAAGGCTCAAAAATGGGCCCGGCGTAACTTAGTTATCCCAAACGTTTAAAACACATAATTTTCCAGTAGGTCTGAGTGCACTTACGGCACGTAAGATTTCAAAGATATGAGGAATCTTCGATTAAGTTCATAACTAGCATCTTTTCTACCACCAATTTCAAGGTCATATGAGACTTTGATGAGATATGCTTCTGAAGGTGAGCACTACACTTCCGCCCCTTTCAATCTTGCTCTCCAATGGCGAGGAAGTTACTGATGCCCAAAGCGTCGCTAATACTTTCGACAAGAGCTTTTCTCTTACATCTGGCAATTTTGCCTCATCCCCACCTTTTGAGCCATTAAGAATCGGGCAGAGAAATCACCTCCTTCTTTTCAAGCTGATCGTCTCTATGACTATAATTACCCCTGCATATTCGTAAAACTCAAGTTTGCTCTTCATCGGATTGGTAGATGACGCTCACTACGAGATGCTGTTCCATCTTTCTCCTACATCATTTGCTATTCTTTTGGTTGTTTTTAACCAAATTTCGCAAGCAAATGCTTTTCCTGATACTTGATACTGAGCTATTGTTGTTTCTTTTTCTAAGCCTAAGAAGTATCCAAGATATCTTTAAACTACATCCGTTTATTTAATTTGACAAGACGTTTTGCCTTTTCTCACCCTAGAAGAATTTGCATACACTTCTGCTTATTACCATTCCCACCTATGACCTTTTTTGATTCATCTGAAGAAGATGGACACTTCTGATTAGCAGTACCGTCTTTTATTTGCCAAACATCTTTCAAACTATCCTTCCATTCCCATTCATTTTGATGGTTCGAAATCAAGTGACTCTGTGTGCTCTGCCATGTGTTTTTGTGATTCAGTGAATGCACACAGAATCTCCACTACAGTTTTTGTGTTCACTACCAAATTGTACGTCATTTTTTTGCCCTGGATCACATAAAAGCCATGCAGTACATGAACTATAGAGTTGCATTTACTGACTCGCTTAGCTTTTTACTGGTTCATTTATCTTTGTCATTTACTTCTAACCAACATATTTTTGGATAACAGGGTACATCAGTATTCGCGGGAATAAGTTCAATAAGATTGCAGGTAATTCTGTCTGCTTTGGTGCTATTACTGCTGTGCCTGTCCCATACGTGGACTATGAACCTATATTCAAGGTTGAATTTCACGCCAGTTGGCAGTCGACTTGAAGTAACCAACGTAATAACAGTTTTTTCAGATCAAACCTGCTGTTGTTCTTTAGCTGTCTGGCTTCTGGAAGGATAGGAAGAAGGAGGTTGTCCTGACTAGGCTTCACACTAGTCACAGTTCTTAAACTCATCGTTTTTTTAAGTCTAGGACTGATGCACAATGTGTGGTCTGTGTGACACTCAAGTCACAATCGCTCACTTTTTGCTGTCATTCTGTCGCTTGTCGTTACGACTGTGAGCGAAGGCATCATTTTGGATATATATTTATCATAGATTCACCCTTGACGTTGAACAATGTCATTGAAAAGGGTGATACTGCTCACCTCAGTTGTGTTTTTAAATTTTTAAGGGACATTGGTCTTTTTTATTTTATTTAGGTTTTTAATTCAAAAATTGGTCTTTGTTTCGTTTTGACGTGATTCCTATTTTCCTATTTTAATAATTTTGGTTTAATTTTTAATTTTTACCAGTCGTTCAGCTTAGATAGCCAAGTTGCTTTGCGCTAATAAACGCCAAACATCAACCTTATATAAACCTAGTTCGAAATGAAATGTTAAACTTCAATTGTTTCTTAAATAAAAGCAAATATTATAGAATAATTTAAATTATCTCTAAGGAAAGTAAAACGCATTATAATAAAAATACATACATTTGTGGAAAGTATAATCCTATAGATTCTTTTATGTAAACTGTTTCCCTTTTGAAACTTAATAATAATTAATCAAAAACGAACACCGCAGATATAAAAAAGATCTGATATGAAAGAAGACTAAGACGTAGTTACTGAAGACCAAACTGAAGTCCGTATTTGGTAAATTAGTCATTTAAACTCTACTTTCATTTTCATATAACATTTCTCTTTGCGAATTAATAAGGAAGAATCGATATTTAACACAATGCAAAAATTTAAATTTAAAGTTAAATCTAAGTTTGTTTTACTTAAAACCAAGTAAAAT
This sequence comes from Carcinoscorpius rotundicauda, assembly GCA_011833715.1. Taxonomy (NCBI): domain Eukaryota; kingdom Metazoa; phylum Arthropoda; class Merostomata; order Xiphosura; family Limulidae; genus Carcinoscorpius; species Carcinoscorpius rotundicauda. The sequence continues at coordinate 80,414,378 of CM022401.1, read as the reverse complement.
TAAAAACAAACATTGTATATTCTAGTCCATTGCATACTTGATCAAACTGCGTCAAAAAACACGTTACAGTAGGAAGAACACCTGTAATATTTCCTTTGCATGAAAGATACGGTAAACACTCTCACATAGTATTAAAACAAACGTTTATACTTTTGCCAGATGTCTTTAGAGTGCACAATATTTGATAAATTAAACGTTCAGAACTACAACACAAACACAGAGAATACACAAGAGAGCGGGATAACATCATTTCCTACAAAAAGGCAAGTTTTCTTTCTGCTTAGTTATGATGAAAGTGTGTCGTTAGAAATATGTCGGTAATGCAGCATCTTAAAATAATATAATACCTTTATAATTAACTGAGATAACAGTTAAAAATCACAAGTTGTTACATATTTCATTTTTTGTAAGGTCTATTACACGTAGATGTTTCATCACGTGTTTTTGTATTTATTTAAAAAACTTCTTAATATAGAGTTGCAAGCATTATAAATAGACCTCTAAAGATAACTTAAAATTCTAAATATAAATATTCTGACGGAAGAGCTAGCGATTATTTTTAACTGTTTCTTTGAAATTTACTAATTCATGGAATAACTTACTTCATGATGTATTCCATGTTAATTATTACGTTCTTTATTTCCGTGTTCTATATAAAATTAAACCAACAGATATTTGGAAATAGTAATGTAAACTGTGTTCATGCGTAACATTGACTAAAAGCTAGGTCAGATACGCCTAATATTTAAGTTAATACTTTTAATCTTTAAATTAAAATTGATAAGACATAACGTGTTCAGTGAAATATTGTAGCTTAAGCTTTGAGACTGGAGATCCGCAACCAAGCACACAGACTACAAGGTGACGCTCGCACCCTTGTGGAAAAAGTATGTAGTAATAAAATTACGACTCTCGTGTAAGATTTGTGCAATAAATATGCTGTTTGAAACCTCACCGTATGTGTAGCGTTGTTTCATTTATTATTATAAAATATCACTCAGGATAGTCCCACTTTTCATTCAGCAATAAAAATGTTTTTCAGGAAACAGTAACACGAAATTCTCTGGAAATAAATAGCAACATGTTATTTCTCTGTGACCAAGAATGTAACAGATTATTTCAATCTAAATAACACATTAGTTTTCTATAAACCTTAACAAACTGTGTTGTTTCTGAATAAACTATAAACTACTCTGTTATTTCTGTGTTAACTACAAAACATATTGTTTCTCTGTAACCATGGCGTCTTCTTTCTTTGTAATATCAACGTAAGATATTTCAAAGAAATTAATGAATCTCCAACTATTCTGGGTAGGTATTATTTTATAGATACTTTTACAATGTTTCTCTCAAATAATCAAGTTTTTGGGAATCCCCAAAAGCACAGCAGTATGTCTGCAAATTCACACCGGTGGAAACCTGGTTTCGATATGCGTAGTGGGCAGATCACAGATAGCCCATTATGTAGAATTGTACTTAGTTCCAACCAATTCAAGGAGTGAAGCTGCACAGGAATATAATAAAAATACATTATTTATATTGTATTTATATTATGTTATTCAGTTATTAAGATCATCATAAATCTATTCATATCCCGTTTTGTGGAATCAAATAATAAAATTCTGTCTTACATGATAAACATAAACAGGAACTGTTACATTTATGTATGACGCAATCTCGTAAACTGTAACACGATATGCATGCAATGTAAGTTTTGCAACTGATTCTCAGTGTTGGTTTCAGTGGTTTAGAAAGCAAGACAATTCTGAAGCCAAATTCAAAAAATTTGTAATAACTAAATGAAATGGTGTAGTTACAACAGTCATTGTAATAATTATCGAATTTATTTAAAGTCAACATGAAGAATACACTCAGTAAATACACAGTAAATACATGCACTAAAGAAACATATAATTTATTTTATGATGATTTTTTTTATCTTTCTTTGTAGTTAAGCACAAAGTTGCACAACGGGCTATCTGTAGTCTGCCCACCACGAGTATTAAAGCCCAGTTTCTAGTGGCATTAGTCCGCAGGCATTCCATTGTGCCACAAGCGTTTTATAACAATAAATGCACTTTAATAGAAAAATAATTTACGAAGAAATTAATACTCAATAACAAATACAGCTTAAATAAAGATAATTCTTTAGCCAAAAATTTCCGTGGATTTTAGTATGAATGTGAACTCGATAAAAGTAGAACAAGGTATGGGCAATATTGTTGTTAAATTGATCAGTTTTTCTCTCTTTTTAAGCCTTTGTATTTTACATTGTCCCGAATATTAGGAATTATTGAATACCACTTTTAATGCTTGTAAATTGTTCATGAAATTACTTCTTCCAATTTTGTCACAGCCAATTTTTTCTTGTTTTTTGTTGCTATTTTGAACAACAGTGTGTGTAAATCGCCCTGAGGCTATACTATAGTTATTCAAACTAACTGTGTTTCTAACGTTTAGTTTTTATAGATTTAATTCTCTCGCTTAACAGAAAACAAAATACTTTTATTTACGTATATAATTTCAAGTAAAACTAGTTCTTCATTTTACATTTGTCCTTGTCTTTATTTGGAGCATATTCTACTGCTACAATAACATTTTGCTATGCATTTTATTCATGTATATTCAGGATGCACTTATAATTATATTAGTACAGATTGTACGTTCTTTTTAGGTTGAGCAAAACGAACACAACGCACCCCATCTGTGAATAGTGCAAACCCTTTTCACATGCTTGCCTTGCACATGTTTGCCTACTTCCATATTCATGTAGAACAAAACATACAAGACAAACAAATCTTTATCATTATAGGGAAGAGGTGAAAACATAATACTCTAGCATAAATCCTCTATTTCAGATAATGGTCACGAACCATAGTGTCTCTTCAACAGAACATACACTATCTTTTCCTGTTTCCATGTTATGCTTTTTATTGCAATCACACTCATTCCTGGGAAAGACAGCGCAGGCAGCCCTCGAGCAGCTTGTAGAAAAATTCAAAACAAACAATCCTTAGAATGATAAAAATAAGAATATATTTAGCAGAAGTGGTGAACAACGTATGTAATATCAGGATGGTTAAACATGTCAACATGTCTTAGTTACATTTAAAAATGTGACAAATATTATCTTTCCAGTCATCGTCTTCCTCGCTGGCAGATATCTATTTTATCCTCTTCTCACTCAATTGAAGCAATGTAATAAACTAGCACCTGACCAGTTTAGTTAATATGCACATTTTATCAGTGATTAAATATATAATTTTATTAATTTACTTATGTTCCTTTTTCCTCGTTCATTTTATTTCAGAACATTTCCAGAACCTGCATGTGGTGGTTACTTGAACTTATAAAGGCACCCTAAAGCCACAGAGTAAAGTCATGAAATTATATATTGATGATGTGACCAAAAAATATGTTTATTTTTGAGGTTATTTGGAATGTATTGCTTCTTCCATTAAATTTTCTGATGCGGTTTAGATTATAACAAACAGTTGCATGTAGCCTTAATTGGAGAATACGGACGCGAATAGGAAAGAAACTTTCTTATCAAAAACTAAAAGAAATGAGCAATACATCCTTGTTTTCAATCCATTACATGAACTACGAGGTAGGTAAACAGCTATTGAAACTCTTACGGCCACTCTGCAACCTTTCATTTGAGAATCATATACTGATAAAGATGTATCATTGGAATGATAAGTAATCTCAAAATTCATAGATATACTGAAGTGTATGTTTCAAAGCAAATGTGGTTTGAATTACAAGATTCGAATGGTAGAAAAAGTTTTCATGAATTGCATAGAAACCATTACATGCAGCACCCTAACCCAGTACTAGGTATTTATAGCAGTCAAAAATTTTCATGGCTTGTACAGCATATTGCACCATTTTAAGAATGTATCAAGTTGCCAAATTTCACACAATTTCCAACGCATATATTTAAATCATGAAAATAATTCTTCCAGCACCGACCAAGGGACGAGCATGATCTGTGGTTTGGGCGCTTGGCTGCGATCGAAGTTTAAGGCTCGTTTCTCGACAACACTAAACACGATCTGTACTTTTTGCTTTGCGTTCATTTTAAGTCAGTATAATTATTCAGTTCCAAGAACTGCTGTCTAGCTGCCTTTCCTAAAGTTAATACCTCAAGATTAGAAATGAAAACACATGAAACTTATTGGTATCTCAATGTTAAGCTTGAGTATCATATACACTCTCGTTCAGATAGAAAAATCAAACAGACAAAAGTACTAGTACCAAAAACCAACTGAAAATGAAAGTTAAACATGTTTAAGTCCTGTACAATGTTTCCACATTGTAATTGCGGAGTCTTTGTTGCACAATTTTGTCTTTGAATACTTCTTTCCAAAACTTTATTGAGCAGAACACTTGAATAAATCAGTATACACGTTTTTATATTTGTTTTTGTTACACCACAATTTATCCGTTAATTACCATTTCGATTGCTTTATTTCGTACAGGTGGAAGAGAAAGTATTTTGAAGTGGTTATTCGACTACAAATAACAAAAATGTTTACCAAACGTTTGAATAAACGTAGTTTCAAATCTGGTAGCACCAGTGGTATCAAACAAGAAGAAGATAGTTTATCAAAAGATGTTCTGTCTAACGAAGACGAAAGTTTCCAGATGATTCTTGACAAAGAAAAAAAATATTTTAAGTTAAGATTTGTATTTTTGTATAAAGGTTTATTATTTACTATATTAGCTAGTCTCTGCATTTCTACAGGATTTCTTATTGTAAAGCATTTGAAAAATGTAAGTTCTTCAAAAGTGCTTTGGGTTAATTCTGTTTTTATAACAATATATAGTATTCCACTTCTGGTTTATAAAAAATCACATCCTCTTGGACTACGTTCTACAAGGAAAATGATACTAATTCGAAGCGTTCTTAGTGTACTGTTAGTGTATACGAGATACTGTTCATTCCACTTTTTACCCATTGCCGAAGCTACTGTAATCATCTTCAGTTATCCAGTTATTGTAGCTGTCTTGTCAAGAATAATTTTGAAAGAGCCTCTTGGATTTTTGCAAATAACATCCGCAGTACTAATTATTGTCGGAGTTGCATTAGTATCAAAGTTACCCTTAGAGCTAAAGATGAGTGGCAAATTATCAAGTTTTACTTTATCAGATCGAATTCTTGGAGTTTCTGTAGCCTTCTGTTCCACAATATTTAGCGCCTTAAACATTATTTGTACTCGCTGGCTGAAAGACACTCAGAGTTCCGTGATATTGTTTAACTATGGATGGGTTGGTTTAATTATGAGCTTATTCATTATGTTATCAGAGGGAGAGCTTCCAGTCATACCGTGTGGAGAGCCATCATTGTTAATTGTATTCTGTTCCTTGATCGAGATAGCTGGAATAGCTTTACTCTATAAAGGGCTACAACTAGAACAAGCTGCTATAGTTTCTATTGTTCGAGCAGCCTCTCACATTACTTTTCTTTTCTGCTGGCAATTGTTTTTTTTCAGAGAAATTCCAGACATTTGGAGCATCTCAGGTGTATCGGTAGTTATTTTATGTATGATACTTAGCAATTTAAACAAATACTTCATGTCTCTAATGCACCAATAAGAAGAAGTCTATCCTGCTTAATGTAATTCAAGTGTAGTTTGACTCATTGGTGTCTTTTTATTAGAATTAAATAGTTCATTTCTTATTAGAAAATATCGCTCAGTCACTTTGGTTTGGTACAGATGTTATTGGTTAACTCTCAATAAAAATATACTTCAAAAAAAGGCTGACATTTGGTGTCCGCAGAGTTAATTAATCTACACACAGTTGTCCTGGAAAAACTATTTTATCCATTAATTGGTATAAAATTTCATAGATCTAACAAACAAAATTTAAGGACTTATTTGTATTTTTTAGCAATATACCAATTATTATCTATCTTTTTAAGTGTTCCGATGAGTCAATATTATAAAATATATTGTATTGGGAGGAGAGGTAAGAATACTGAGTTATGACAATAATTATTACTATTATCCATTTGATGTTTAGTATGATTCAATGAATTTGATGTCTATAGGGTTATTTCGTTTGTATATCTTTTACATATATTTCGTTCAAAGGGCTCATTGATTTGGTACTTTGAGCATCATGTTTGATCATTATGTCCAGTATCTTATTATGTATTTATCGGACCAACTATAATTTTTAGTTGTGGTTGAAAAAGGACTGATGATGTATCTTATGCGAGAGTGAAATAGTAAAATATACGTATCATCGTAAACAACAAGTCTCGAACGTTTATTTTTTCCAGATTGAAATATTGTTATTTGGACTCATTAGTAAATAACTATTGTCTGGTTTTAACATACTTTTACTTTTTAAAGAATCAATGTAATAATATATCGTAATAAGTCTAGAACTTTTTAACTTATCATACTATGTAATACTTTGGGTTTTAAATGCATCTATTATTTTGTTTGTTTGATTTGAAATTTCGCACAAAGCTACTCGAGGGCTATCTGTGCTAGCCGCCTCTACTTTAGCAATGTAAAACTAGAGGGAAGACAGCTAGTCATCACCACCCACCGCCAACTCTTGAGCTACTTTTTTACCAACGAATAGTGGGATGGACCGTCAACTTATAACACCCCCACGGCTGGGAGGGCGAGCATGTTTGGCAAGATCGGAATGTGAACCCGTGACCCTCAGATTAGGAGTCGCACGCCTTAACTCGCTTGGCCATGCCGGGCCTCATCTATTATTACATTTTTAATACGGTTAAAAATTTCTTTTGTGATTTGTTGTTTTTAACTTCTTTCATAAATGGTTTGTTCTATGGATTATGTTTTATATTCCGAGATACACTTGCCAGTTTATGTTCTGTGATTTAACGACATTTTAGTCTTTCTAGTGTACTATCTTTTAAATCCTGTTTTTCCACTAATATGTTTATTACGTGTGCAACAGGTTAGCTGTACCTATTTTAATGTGTAACTGTATTTCATTGTATAAGCGAAATTTGTTGAATTTCAATGCTTGTGTTGTGTGTTAAGTTTGCTTTATTCAAAGAATGTCTCATTTACTTTCTTGATATATAGCATATTATCAGTGTTTCTTGTTGAAATTAAATTACTATCTATTCTCTTTCATATGTATACCTACATTCTAATCCTGCCTTTGATATTCCTTTTCCAAACCGATCTCGAAATGATCCTTTCCTGATAAACTTGCACATGTTACATGTTCCCATATTTCAGAATATGCATATATTCCTGTCTTTTATGTTCCTTTCCCTGATAACCTTGCACATGTTACATGTTCCCATATTTCAGAACATACATATGTTCCATTGTGAGTCTTGTAGCCTTACCCTTCCAACTATCTTAGAACGATAGACACAATAGCTTCTTACTACAAACATTTTCTAATACCAGAATTCTACAAATTCCTGTTTGTCTAAGAGACTGATTAAAGTGTGGCTGCTTTCTCGTTTTATTTCAATTTTAATTGATGTTACCTAATATTTAACTTCATAAGAGATGATGTAGTTTGCTTCTTAAAATTTCTTTTCTTACAATTTCCATGTAAGCTCTAATGATGGCTAATTTCTGAACACTGGAACAACTTATTGGAAATATTTGACGCAACACGTGGTGTTTGAGATTTCTGAGTTCCATTATGTATCCTTATTTTCTATTAGGTGAGTAAGGTGGGTGGAAAAGAGATAGCACCGTGATCTCATCCCAACGTTCACTAGAGGGTGCTGTAATATGACTACATTAGCTTTTTTACAATACCAGTTAACAAATTTTCGATTCAGTTCTGCCCAATAGTTCCTCTTAGGAATACCACCCGGAGACTTTGCTGGTCGTAGCAACCTTGCAACGTTCAGTATGTTGAGATAACACTTACAATATGCACATTGTGGACATCAGCATTGTTATCCTGAAACATAAAGTTATTTTCAGACATGGCCCTAGCATATGGCACAATTATCGTGTCTGGAGAATATGAAAAACAAATTTTCTGCCATGATTTACTGCACCATCTCGTGATAACGAACGCGAATACTACCGTCAACTTTAAGATGCCACAAATAAATCTAATCTGAAAAGATAGCATGTTGCCAGCTTATTGACTCTAAGCTGATATGCTGTCTTCCTCAAATAACACAGTGTTAGTGTTAAATTCTGGTTAATATCGGTTTTACGACTGACCTTCTTGTAAAATAACCTTGTTTGGTTAGTTTTCAACTCACTCTTCTTCTGAAAAGCCTGTTTATGTCATTCCTTTCGTAAAGTGTTACAGTACTGCTTTTAACCTTGATGTGTTAGCCTGATTAAAATATAGTCCTTTCGGGTAGTAATTTTTCGGTGTCCGCCACGAAACTTTTCTGAAAAAGCGATTTCTCTGTTCTGGTGTTTAAGGATTCTCGATGCAAACCATAAGGGAAACTCTATTGTTCTGTCAATGTCAATTTATTTCATACTATTTCTGGACAATCAAACAATGAAATCTCTTTAGATTTTAGCATGTAAAGGGGCATACTCAACACTAAACACTGAGAAATTGTCTGAACAAAGCTTTGATCTTTATCGAAAAAGGTTATACCAAAAGTTAACCCTTTTATAAAGAACTGGTGTTTGTGTGTATTTTGTCAAACAAATGCTCAAAACAACTTATGAAGATCAAAATAATCACTTGTACATATTTGTTTAATCATAAACTTCCTTTTCTGTTAAAACTTGGGCATTTACTCCATAATTACGTCATTCTTACAGGCAAAAACATTAATACAGAACAGTATGCAAACATTTTAGTCACGTCTTTAAAAGCTTAGAATTTCTAGAAAAACTTATGGTTTGTAAATAGTTGTTACATGCAGTATTTGAAAGTCTATATAATTTAAAATACTTAAAAACTTAGGAAAATACATTCACGAAACTTGTAAATTATGCAAAAAAAATTATCAAATAGTCGCAAAACAAAATATTAATGACAGAAGTTCATTTTTCAAAATATTGTATGTTAATACCTTATATATATAACATCAAACGACAGTAGTATTTTCTGTTCAAACACAAATCTGTTTGTTAATAAACCTGTAATCTCTTTCCACTTCTCAGGATATCATTTTCATTTATGGATAAGTGCCTATACCGAAGTAATTCCTAAGTTCATACCTTACTTTTGCTACAGCAGAAGTTGCCATGGTCTCCAATATGCTGTCCAAAATTAGAACATTTACATGTTGCAAGACAGGGCAATTACAAAGCTGCACTCTTGCTATATTATGTTCCATTGTGTTATCATTTCTCAGTTCTCACTAGCCACTTCAGTGAAACATAATTCACTCTGACATTGAACTTACAGCTGTACAAGAAGTGGAAATATTGTAAATACTTTCTTATTCATAATATAGTATCAAACTTTGAATTACAATTTATAATTAACATTTATGCTCTATTCATTCCTGAAAATGAGGTAACACTGCTTGTTGTCACTGGTACTGGTGTCTAACAGAAATTTTCTGAATTGGCAGGAATAGGCTAACACTGGAGCATCCACTAAAGGAATACTTCATCACATTATTTGCTTCATTCAATATTTGTCTAACGTTTCGTAAAGGCAAACATTGGCACTTCATCTGTGTAGGAGACAGCCATAAATCATTGACAGATGACTATAAACTGTGAATTTCGTGCTTGGCCTAGGTGGAGAACAGTCTCTGAAAGCAACTCTCTTAGTTGGGTTCGTAATACCTCCATATCTCACTAGAATATGATTAAGAAACTCTGTTAATGCAGAAGACTTCTTTCGAGGCTTCAATTTCAATCCATCTATATTTACTTGCTAGAATAGCATCCTCAGATTCTTAACCTAACAGGCTCAGAAATGCGACCAAACGTGAGAACATTGTTAATGTAGAATAGTTATTACTTTCATTTCGTTCCTTTCAGCATAAGTACTTGTATTCTCTAAATGGTCGATACATTACACAAACTGAAGTTTATGATGCAGAATTCATCAAACTATTTCATGAGTTTAAAACAAATATAACGCAGTTCTCATCCTCTGGCACTCTAGCATAAGTTGTTAGTATTCAGATTTAAGATTCACTGTATTGAAAGAGAAAGGCTGACTAACGAATCCATACGTTCATCTGTTTGTCGTAAAAACAAAGGACATCAAGAAACCTTTTTGTATCTTTCTTATTCCTAACAAAATCGCTTTTCGGTAGCTGTATGAAGCTTTACTTCCACACCTGCATGGCCAGGTGGTTAAGGCACTCGACTTGTAATTCGAGGGTCGCAGGTTCGAATCTCCGTTACACAAAAACAAGCTTACCCTTTCAGCCGCTTGGTTATATAATGTGAGGGTCTATCCCACTATTCGTTGGTAAGAGAGTAGCCCAACAGTTGACGGTAAATGGTGATGACTAACTGCCTTCCCTCTCGCCTTACATTGCTAAATTAGGGACGGCTAGCACATATAGCTTTGTACGAAATTCAAAAACAAACAAACCCTTCTATCTAAAAATGTACACTCAAATTCTGAACCATTGAACAAACTGACTCGCTTCTTTACTGATTCCCGTGGTTATATTGCAGCCTTGCTTTTATTGTTTTCTTCAAAACTTATTGTTCACATTCAGAAACATTTTTAAATATTCTGAAACTCATCTTGTGAGCTTACTAGCAAATGTTTAAATTTAAACAATTAAAATAGAGCTCACACTGACACTGTATCATGATTAGTTGTGATAGAATTCTTTTAATCATTTTGTTTTACGCTGTTTTATTACTCTTTATTATGATTTCGGTCTGATTTTTTACTATCAGAAATTTGTCGATTTTACCAGATTCGTAAGTCACACTAGCTTATAACCTCTTAAATAATTAAAGAGCAAAATAGAAAAACCCTTTTTGAACTGTAATATGTGTTTATATGTGTGTGTGTATTCATTTCTGCTAACGTTCAAATGACTTTTTTAAATACAGGGATAGACTTTCAACTGCAGTAAAAATACTCTGATTTAAATTGACCCGATGATCAGCAGTTAGTTTAATGATTTTTGCAATTTGTGGAATTTCACGAAAAAAAAAGCAAATATTCACATGTTATTTATCTATAAATAACAATGGTTTTTCTGTCGTTTTACGGAATGTTTATGGTCCCCAATAATTTAGAGAGACAACGTTCCGATTCATAATGTCGAACATGTTGAGGAACGCTGCACCAGATCATTACTGTTTTATTCTGTTATTTCGAAAATAATTATTTGCATACTTTATCAGTGATCAACTGAAAAGAATGGGTGTTGTGGGATAAAAATTCATCTTGACGAAAGCTTGTTATTTAAAAAAAGATGATTAAATCTTAAGCATATTCTGTCGTGTTTGATGGAAGGTAGGCATGAATTCCTGGCGCTACCTATATTTTACAATACACAGTATGGTAACCTATCCATACGGGCTAAATTTCTAACAAAGTAAAAGTTCAGAATGAACTCTCTCATGTCTCCCCCTCTAATACAACGATAAGTCTATGGATTTACACCGTTAAAATAAAGGGTTCGATTCCAAGGGCCCCTCCAGTGGCTCAGCGGTATGTCTGCGGACTTACACGCTAAAATCCGGGTTTCGATACCCGTGGTTGGCTGAGCACAGATAGCCCATTGTGTAGGTTTGTGCTTAATTCAAAACAACAACAACAACGATTCCAAGGGTGGACTCAGTAGATATACGGGGTGGTTATGCTATGAAAAACACACACACTCATTTCCGTCAAAGTTTTTGTTAATAATTTCTTTGAGGTGGAAATAACTCTAAAAATTAAAAAAAGAATGTGGAACAAGCACTACCCACATGAAAATAAGTTTTATATCTTTTACTTGAATTTTGAACTGTTTTCCGTTAAATATTAAAAAAACATTGTTTTGTTATTTGTATAATATTTGATTTAATATTTTATTAAATTTAGAAAAATTCAGTTTATTGTATAATCGTTTATTCTGTTATAAACATCATTAATAATGTAATAATAAAGTACTAAATCAATGTATCAAGTTGACAACATCATAACGAGCTTGAAATATCACAACAGTTTAATCACAGCTAAATGTTACCACTCCACTAGCACAGCGTTGATCTTCGGATTCATACTGATAGTAGCCCCCCGCAAGAACAGCGGTAAGCCTCCGGATTTACAACGCTAAAATAAGGGGTTCGATTCCCTTCGGTGGGCTGAGCAGAACGCCCGATGTGGCTTTGCTGTAAGAAAAACACACACTCATACCGATAGTAAGCAGGTGTCGATATCTGTGATGGTCAGAGTACACATAGTCCGTGATGCAGCTTTATTCTTATTTCAGTCAAAGAAATTTACATAAATGCTGACGGTTTGTCGTCGTGCAATTTGTATTTTAAGTTCTCGAATTTTGTTTTTCACCGGAGAATAAAAAAATTCGTAATAAAAATCAACTGCTTCCCAAGCTGATTTGAAATTATATATTATGTGAAAATTTTGAAAATGAAATAATTCGACCATCCTTAAAATCAATGTAGCTCAAAGGGTATCACTTCACATGAACTTATTACAACCACAGTGATTTAGCGGTTAGTCTGAGACTTATAGTGATAAACACCAGGTTTCTCTACCTGTAGTAGACACAACATAGATAGTCCATTATGTGTTTTTGAGCTTAACAAAAGCAAAAAAAAAGTTATTACTCTAGAGATTGGCAAATATACCCAATATATAATATTCAAGGATATCTGAGGAGAGAACATTGATTAAATATGGAAGTAACTGACTGCACAGACCAAGAAGTAATAACAACCCATAAGTCCTACTTGTTCCATGATTTGATAATAACGCTAGTGTTCTGCCGTTAGGTTAATTATGTCAGTTTCTATTTTTTAGTATTCACGCTCCACAAAATATACTTCGAGAGCATTATCTGAAATAATCGAAACATTATTTATTCTGGAGGATGATGTACCAGCCTGTCTAATAATTGGTATACATTGTTGTTTATTCGTCATCTTGATTAATACCGACTGACCTTAAACGATAAACTTTTGAACGTTTTCTGTAAGCGTACAAGTCTCAAACATGAATCAAGTTAATCTTCCTTGGGTCAGACTGTTTCATTCAGACCAATCTAGTTGGTAACCCGCAAGCTCTTTGTATCAGTGATTTTGTTACAGACAGACCTTTGAAAAACTGCACCTGAGAAAAGAAAAAAACAACTTATAATTCATCACTTCAATTTCCTTAGGTAACCACGGAAATACATTTATTATTGTGTTAAACTTGTAATAATGTTTTATTCATTAGCCAGTCAAGACTTCTCTATATTTAACTTGCATCAATTTAGGTTCTTGCTCATTAAAAACAATTACCAACAAGATATAGAAAATAGAACACCACTCACTTTAGTTGGTATCGTTAGAACTATTGCACATAGAATGAATACAAACTGATTCACATTCCGTGCTAAGGCAGAACACAATTCCTTTACTACATTTAGTGTTATATACACAATTAGTCGTACTGAGGAAAGTCTGGCATGTATCTGTTTGGCTTCGTAAAACGGCCGCTAATACTTAGCGAAATAGGTTGAACGAGTCTTGAGACGTTACGCCTCAATAATGTAGTTAATACCTCAAAAAGTAAAGGGGTGCAAATGTTGTTTTTTTGCCGAATTTTTAAACTCCAAGCACTCAGTTGACTAAATTATCGATGTTTTAGGCATCATATTTACTAATTATGTAGTGATCGAGAAGTAATTACCATCCAGTAGGAAAATCTGTTCGATAACCTCAGAATGTAAAGGTCTGAACGCTTCGTTATCCTTGAATCAACAAACCATCATAGCTCTGCCCAAACAAAGTAGAAATCACACAGTATAGTATGGTGAACTTATACTTTCTCAACTTTGATGATCAAGTGTAATCGATATAACCCCCAATTTAAGTGTTGTAAATTCAAAAACCGTTGTCTCAGCGGGGGACCTTTTGAACGGAACCAATATAATTGATCCTGTAACTCGCTTTTATCTTCAGGTTTCAACCAACTCATATTTTGTTGACTCACAATTATGTTTGTAGTTTTTTTTCGACTTTCTTTAGTATTCTGTAGGATGCATGTGTATTCGTATCTTCGCCAGAACTATGAAACAGTTAATAGACAGAAATAGAGAAACTTGACTGAGCCAATAAAACATTAAACTTGATATTTCCTTACAGAATTAAATTCTCTACATGTTTACGTAAAATAAGAACATGTAATCGTTCTTGAATATCTGCATAGAGACGAATATCAACATGGAATAAAACACACGTAGTTCAAACATTTGTAAAAGCTTCCCTTTACGCACCAACTTTTGATAAATACTTCTCACTGACTGAAAATTGTATTTCATTGAAACGTCAGCAAAACAGAGAATACTTAAAATGCTTCAATCGATCATAATAAAAGTGTAATATATTGAAATGGTGTGTTGATACGTGTGTGTTTAGGTATATCTGTATAATGATGTTTAAAAATAAACAATCGTTGTTGTTTTTTAATCAAGCACAAAGATACACAACGGACTGTATATGTTAAGCTCACCACGAGTATCGAAACCCAGTTTTTAGCGTTGTAAGTCCCAGAGATACCGCTGAGCCACTGGGGAACATTTACTATCGTATATTGTGCTAATTGTTTGTCCGCAATGACATCTATTCCCTTACAATTTTTGTTTTTTCGTCGCTAGGGGCCAAAATATTATGTTACAGCTCGATATTTATATCATTCTACGGTTTCGAAACATATAGCGCGTTAAATTATGTGAAATTTACAATCAACTCTATATTTCAGTTTTACCCTGCAGTATTTTGTTCTTTTGATCTCTTACGATGATCGTTTCGTCGTCTGTCTCTGGAGCTGTGGGTGCCCCTGCTAACCGAACTTCTGACAGTGAGGGAGGAAAGACTACCATGAACTCGACGTTTCGAAGTCCTGGAGTAATTGCTGCAACTCCTAAAAAAGGTGCCGACAGATAGCGCTGCTGATGACCGGAGTTAACACCTAATAGGTGTAGAATCTAGAGTGGTTAAAAATAAATTCTGCTATAAAACCGAGCATTTCAAAATATTCGTTTATCATACAACTTAACGAAAATAAAACGCGGGGTTGTATGAAAGCATACACTTTTCTTGTATTCGTATTCCAAACACCAGATACAGCATTCAGAAAAAAACATCATTCATTATAATATTATCCATAATAAATATTCAATGTACATTATAGGCTATTAAAATAACTGTTTGCCCGCCAGTGACACAGTGGAATGTCTGCGTACTTACGCGCTAAAATCCGGGTTTCGATATTCGTGGTGGGCAGAGCACAGATAGCCCATTGTGTAGCTTTGTGCTTAATTCAAAACAACAACAAGAAATAACTGTTCATTACTTAAAAGACTAGGAAGAATAAATTTCCTAGGTTTTATGCGAGGCTTATGCTTGTAATTTAGGTAACGAATATATTTACGTCTGTCTTTTTGTATATTCAACTAAAACGAGAAAACCTCTTAAGAAAAGTTTTCAGTTTTCATTAATTTTCCATATTTCCTTTGTTTCCGAGTATGTAATCAGTTGTTATTCAGAAATTGCACACGGCATAAGTATTTGAGATCGATTTCATAACGTGTTACATTTTGTTTATAATAACTCACTTATTTTTCTTATGATAAAGTATTTTCTTTAATTACTTCTCTTTTAATATTATTTATTTCATAATCTATTTCCTCTTATTTTTTACATTTTCCTTTCATATAATTTTTTTTGTAATTATTGCATATTTTTGCATCAAATTTAATTCTTCTTTTATGAATAGAAATGTATAAGATGTATATATATGTATATATATATACACAACTGTTGCACTGAAATACGTTCATTTAAAACATTTCGTTTAAAAGGATTCGTTTAAATAACGCTATCAGTAGTGACAATGTGGATCTTTACAAATATAAAATAAAAAAGCAAAAATTACTACCTCATCGAAATATATATGTCTGTACTACTTACCTCTGAATACATTGCTTCCAATACTTCTAATTGTTTTCTGACCATTGCAACTTCTGATGATTCGAAATTACTACTTGTAGTGGCGCTTCCTTCGCTGCTGCAGTCATCTGGTTCTTCCAACAAACTGTCTATATCCTTTCCAGTAGTTGTTGAAGTTATTTCTGTATCTGCAGTGTAAAAGTGCGACATTAGGTTGTTCAGTTTTGCTGAAAAAAGTATTTTACGTGTCATTTGATCATAAATTTGTCACTTCAAACTATTCGGACAGTCTCAAAATTACCTATGCACAAGAAAAACACAGCTAATCGAATAAAATTTGTTCAAGCTTTATAGCACAAAAACTATTCAACAAAAATATCATAATTTATTCGTAAACGTATCCTTGTAGTTCTGGGCCACAGTTTACACAATATATATAAATATATATACATATATATATATACGTACACACGACCATAAGAATTGGCTAACGAGCATACGTACAAAACTGTGAAAAGACCAAAATGAGAGTTTAAATCTATCAAGCAAGTAACTGTGAGTAAGCTTAAAGGTCTGGCATGACCGGATGGTTAAGGCTTTTGACTCGTAATCCGAAGGGAGCCTGTTCGAATCACCGTCACACCAAACGTGCTTAGCCTTTTAGCTGTAAAAGCGTTAGAATGTGAGGTCAATCCCACTATTCGTTGGTAAAAGAGTAGCCCAAGCATTGGCGGTGGGTGGTGATAACTAGCTTCCTTTCATCTCGCCTTACAATGTTAAATTAGGGACGGCTAGCGTAGATAGCCCTCGTGTAGCTTTGAGCAAAATTTAAAAAGAAACAGTGAGTCTAAACGTATATGTTTCATGTAAGTAATTAAATAAATAAAAATTCTGATATGTATGTGTAATATATAATATAATATATGCATTGTAATGAAGGATATTGTAATATGTATGTGTAATATATAATGTGATATGTGTATTGTAATAAAGGATATTGTAATATGTTGATAAATTTATTGTGTGTTGATATTGTGTGTTGATAAATGTGTTCGTTGAGATAGATAATATTAATTAAGTAGACACAAGGAAGTGTATCGTGCAACCAAAACAATCTGCAGGAAACTGTGTGTTATTAAAATAGGAGTTATAGTTAGCTTTTTCCACATTCTGCAGCTCGTATTGTGGTGATCCAAACTGAATATACTTTTGATGGATTAACTAGACTGGACTATTACTTTATATATTAAATTCATTTAAAAATACTCCAGAATAAAAATATTTAGAATAGAAAGATAAGGTAAATTTTACAATGTTATAATATTTTCGAAGTAGTGAAGATATCTTGAGGTCTAACACTAATTTTTAATTTTGTAAGGAGGGAAATTAACGATTTTACCAATATACGTTATTTTTAGTACCTACTCTTGTTTGATTATAGTTTTCTTTTTTGCATGTGACGTTATTTGTTGAGTATATAGTGCACAACTCCTGCCTGTTCTTAAAATCCTTAGAGCGTTTTTAAATGTGAAATGAAGAATGCTTGTTTGAAAAAACCACTATTGTCATCGATCATTCTTGAAAATCCTAGAGTCTAACGTGATTTGTATGTAAAAACCGACGCGCTCATAGACAGAGAACATTATTGGACAACTACAGTTAGTGAACTTCAGGAACATTAGGCTGTAATGGTGAGTAACGTGTATTAATAAGAAAACTAGAAAATACTCTTAGAAACATTTGTAGATTTCGAATATTATCAACCGTTCAACTTCAGTGAATAACTTTGGACGTTAAAATTTCTTCGAAGACATTAAATTATCTTCATATGAAAAAAGCAAGCTTATAAGAGGTATGAGGCCTATCAAGTTTAGTTATTTAAGCTAGCCGCAACTGTATCAATTTTAATTTAGTTTTCTTGTCATGGACCTGGAACTTTTGTTAAATAGTCAGTATAGTTTGTAACTTTGTAAAACTTTTGTATAAAAATTAAGATTTGTAATAACTATTAGTAATAATCGTTTTCATGTTTGTATATTAAAACATTTATTTTAAAAAAGAAAATTCTGTGTGTCAATATTATTGGCAAATAAGGTAATTTTAATACTCACGTACATTTAATTAACTACTAAGCTGAAAATAAAATTCCGGTTATTGAAATAGTAATACGTAATATACGTAACATAATATATCAGATACTCGTCCAAAATAAATTCCAATGCGTAACACGACATTTCCTTGAATTTCAGGACTGCTCCAAATCCACGTGGCATGATTTTAATGAGTTTGTGCAGACATTCATGAGTGATTTACTGCTATCCTTCATTGAGTGTTTTAAAAAGTCTATCTTCCGTGTTTGGCTTGCGATCTTTTGCTAACGGTTTAACTCAGCACATAAATTCTCACTTGGATTGATATCAGGTGATTGGTCAGGCCATTCCATTACATCAATTCTCTTATTTGTAACATATTTTAAACAACTTCATAATTGTAGAGAAACTTGTTTGATTATTCTTTAGGCTAATTTAAACTAGAATAATCTTAAAGCCTATACCAGGTGCACAACCTTTTTAAAGAGAAAATGTAACAACAATGATGAAAAGTTCTGGTATTTACGAAAGTCAGCGTTAAAATTATGATTGAAAATCATATTTGAATAAATCATGTTGAGTGCGTTCCAAAATCATATGGTTTTTACTCATATGATAGGTAATAAAAGAGATATGACAAATTAACAACATTTTAAAGATAAGAACACTTTTTTGTACACTCTCTGCAGTTTTCCTAACAAAATCAAATAAAATCCCTTGAAACTAGAAAAATTTTCATGACACTTATCATATTTGGTAAGGTATGAGTTTTACATTTATACAACGAAGAAACCTTATCTTTCTAAAATGATAGTCCTTAGAAGTTACAAAACTGAGAAAATTAAGCATAACTTCAGGTATCATTTTTTAATTCGATTATTATGAGATCAATGTCATGTATCACTTTACAATCCAGATACATTTTCTTTCAATACTTTATTCAACACAACAGTTTATGAGAAAAGATCAAAAACCAAAATGTTTATTTTCTTTTCATTTAAGTGTCATAAAGTAACTTTATACATTCTTATTTTTCCATAGCTGAAAGAAAGAAACGTGTCTAATTCAACATCTAAGAAACACGGACATAAAGAAAAGGATAAGAAAATCCAGTTCAGAAGCTTTCACTGTAAAAGATATTAACCAAATAAAAGCTGATTTCTCGGACAATCTTGCAAGCGACCAAGACGAAAGTCTTCGCAAGACTGTTTGAAAAAGGAAAAGCTCTCTTAGATTAAAAAGAATTTTATCTGTTTATAAGGGTTTACTATATACTATATCAGCGGCTTTATTTTTCTCCACAACATATGCTGTTGTTAAGTATTTAAAAACTATAAATTCTGCAAAAGTACTTTGGGTTAACTCAATTTTTAACGCAGTATATAGTGTTCCGCTTCTCATATTCAAAAATGCTTATCCACTTGGTCCTCCTCCCACAAGAAAGATTATATTAATTCGAAGTGTTGTACATGCATTGGTAATGTACATGAGATACTTTTCACTTCAATATATACCTATTGCTCAAGCGAGTGTCATCATCTTCAGTTATCCGATTATGGTATCTGTGTTTGCCAGGATAGTTTTAAAAGAACCATTTGGCTTATTGCAAGCTATATCAGCAGTACTAACTGCAGTAGGTGTTGCTCTGGTATCCAAACTTCCCTTAGAACTTCAACAGACTAATCACTTAAATGATATAACTTTATCGGATCGGGTTTATGGACCTTTGATGGCTTTTGGTTCCACAATACTTCGAGCATTAAATATAATTTGTACCCGCTGGCTGAGAGAGAATACTTTCTCCGTGATGTTATTCAATAATGGATGGGTTGGTGTTATTGTCTGTTTGATCATAATATTTTTATTTGGACAGCTTCCAGTCATACCGTTTGGAGAACCATCTTTATTAGTTGTATTCTGTTCCCTGATCGAGATAGTTGGGTTAGTTTTATTCTATAAGGGGATACAACTTGAACAAGCTGGAGTAGTTTCTGTCGTTAGAGCAGCCTCTCACATTACTTTTCTTTTCTGTTGACAGTTGTTTATCTTCAAAGAAATTCCAGACATTGGAGCATCTCAGGTGTATCAGTAGTTATTTTTTGTATTATATCTAGCAGTGTGAGCAAATACTTCGATGCTCGAAAGAGACGAAATTTCCCTTAACTTTATTCATGATACCAAAACTTATATTAATTTTGGTGTATATCGATGATTTTCTTTTAAGTTTGTTACGGTTTAATGTTGCATAACTGAACTAATACAAGATTATAAGTTTCTTAATGTAAATGAAAAAATCTTCAAATATTAACTCTTAATTTTAAGCCTGTTTTAGAAAGTTGTTATAAAATATATACTTACTTTCCCTAGAGATTCTTCAGATTAAGTAAAATATTTTGATTTTATGTGTGGCATTCAATTAATTACTCTATCTGAAAATGATAATTTCAAAGTACATGCACAGTTTGTATTGTGCTCTGTCAAAAGTACACTACTTGCCAAAATCTTAAGGCCAATGAACATGACAAACACTATGCATTTTGCGTTGTTAGACTTAACCAATGATTTGAGTAGAACTTCGAAAGATGAGAATAAGAAAAGGGAAAATAAAAATTAAAAATGTTTTAACTTTTATAGGGAAAATGTGAACACTATGAAATTAGCCTAAATACTAGCTGGTCAACGTTCAAGACCATACCAAAACGAAGACATAAAAATGGAAGGAAATGCATAAGAAGACGTTACAGTAGTGATTGGACTGTTATTACAAGTAGTGAAGATGGCTTCAAGAAGATCATGCACTGTTTGGAATTAACGTCTATTTCTATAGACTTCTTTACTATCACCTCCCAAACATTTTCAATGGAATTTAGATTGAGCGAACATGCTGGATGGTCCAAAAAAATCACGCTTTTCATACTTTCTCCTACGAAACTCTGGATCACAGTATTTTCTTGCTAATTATCCAGTCATTTCCACACAAGTGAAAGCCTTCAGTCAATAAGGATGCTTTTTTCCAACATCCTAATGTAGTCAACTGCTGATTGACGCTCCTGTATCATCTGAAGCTCCATTGTTCCATGGAAGGAGAAAGCACCCAAGATCATGATGGAACCTCCTCCACTGTGTCGCGTAGAAAATGTTTCCAGTGTGATGTCCTTATCCTGCCAGTAGCGTTAGAAGCCATCTGGATCATCCAGGTTAAATTTTTTCTTACCAAAGAACAAAACCTTCTTTTACTTGTCTACGTCACATGTTTGGTGCTTTACAGCAAAGTTTAACCCACCTGTTTCGTGGTGTGGAAGGGAGCGTGGCTTTTCAAGACATTTACGGTTTTTAAACCTTTCTTTCGTAGTTGCCGTCTTATTGTTCGTGAGCTGCATTCTGCGTCCGTAAGGGTTTTAATATGGTTCGGCGATCAGCTAGTGTCTTGCTGGACAATTCATCGAATGCTCCTGCTCAACGCCGGCGACATTTTCATGAGCTGACCACTTGAAATTCTAGGTCGTTATCTCTTAGGGTTTTTAAAGAAATTTCCAACACTAGTTTTACTCCGTTGAATCTCACCAGCGATGGCGCAATGAAAGAGACCTTGCTTTGGTAGCTCGACAATCCTGCCACGTTCAAACTCTGTCAACTCTTTAGCCTTTACCTAATTTCATAGTGTTCACATTTTCTCTATTAAATGCTTAAAAAGTTTTTTATTTTTCCTTTTCCTATTTTCATCTTTCGAAGCTCCACTCAAATACGTGGTTGAGTCTAACAACGCAAAATGCATATTTTTTTTCTTTATGTTCATTGGCCTTAAGATTTTGGTCAGCAGTGTGTATGTATGAAAATATATTTAACAATTTTTAGTACATCAGGTTTTTCAACTTATAAATATCAATATGTATGTGTATCTATTATTTATTTTCCACATTTTTGATCAATTAGTACCAAAGTTGACACAGTGATACAGGATGACATAATCAAGATCATCTGGGATATGGAATCCTCCATTTTATTTAACTTCAGGAAAAACTACCAATGTTTAATTCGCTTTAACATTAAATGAATTATACAACCCATACTGTTAAAAATACTATGTATTCATTTTTGTACTTTTATGCATTTTTATTGCCCTTTTGATGCTTATTATATTAAGAGAAAACCAGAAGCAAAATTTTCTGTCCTATCCTTCAGGCGAGTTTGTATTCCACCCGTCTAACGGAGAGACATAGCCAGATGTCTAGGGTGAACTCAAGTTCGCGGGTTCGAGTCCCGTCCAACAAAACATGCTCACTCGTTCAGCTGTGAGGACGTTATAATGTCACAATCAACCCAATTATTCGTAATTAAAAGAGAAGCCCAAGAGTTGTCGATCGGTGGTTTTGACCGTATACATCCCATTTAATTTTACACCAATAAATTAAGGACGTTTAGCGCAAATAGTCCTCGTGTACCTTTTAAAAACCAACCAACAACCAACAGGATAGATACTGTAATTGGCATATCTGTATTTATATACAACGGTTTAATATTTTACTGACAAAATCACTATACTGAAAACAATACGTAGCCAGAAACAAATATAAACGAACAAAGTTGACAAGTGAGATTCCAAACAACTTCAAAACTGTATTATGGATCTGACTGTCACACATTATGACTTATCACAGACGAGTCTCCATTTTAATTTTTAATTTAAAAGTTAATCGAATGTTAACATCTCTTCAATTTCTGATATTTGCCAACACGACTGGTACATATAATTTTCTTCCTTAAAACAAATATACACTGATATAAAAACAGCAATAGAATTTGTAATAACGGTTATTATAAATATTTAATACAAATAATTATTTATATGCGAAAATTTTTACAAACTCACAAACAATATTCAGTCTTCTCTCAGGTCTGAAGCTGAATATTTTATGAGTGGTTCAGGTCCTCAAGGCGCAAATTACTTTTATGTTGATACAAAGATAACACTTCAATTGACGGGAATGCTAGCTAGTTTAATTCTTTACTCGTGAGTTTTTTTATGCTGAAGGTGTGTAATGGGATCGCAGAAATACTAACGTTCGAAGACAATTGCTTGCAATTTAACGATTTATAATGTTCGAAATCTATAAACGATACTGGTCAAATATCTATAGTTTTCTAATTAATAAGCGTTAATCAAAAGCTTTGGAGAAAATCCAACTTGTAAACGGTGCAAGGCCAGTTAAGAAAAGAAGCTAGCTACTTTATCAACTCAAAATTAATTCGTTCAACGTGAATCATTGATAAAATATTCAGTTTCAGACCACACAAAAGACTCAGTACTGTTTTTAAGTTTTACATCTCGCTTTGTTTGTGAGTACATCTTCCCCTTATGTTAAAATCCGCCTTACGTTTCCTGTCACTTGGGTTACGTATTCATATTGAACAAATAAATAACGGTCTTTTTCTAAAATGTGAATTAAAACGTAGTGATTTGTAAATAAGTTATGTTATACTTTAATAAATATAGATATTTGCGTATTAAAATCCTATTTAAACAAGTGTTAAACATTTCTTTTAAGCATGTAACTTTACTGATTTTCGTAATGTACTTTTTTACACTGTACTTTTGTGAAGTTAGTTCGGAACAAGATAGTTATTGATTTGATGTTTATTATCTGTTTTATCTGTGTACTTTATCATTCATTATACATTTAGAGAATGTGCACTTTGTTACGTGATAAAATGAAAGTAAGTGCAGAGATATTATTTCACTCCAGAATAAATATACTCTTCAAAAATAGAAATGCAAAAGGCAAAATTTGAGACAAATTGTTAACAAGTTTATTCCGGGTAGTCCTGTATGACATGCGTGAAACATTGCACATTCACTGCTGAACATCTAAAGTCTGCAAAGGCGAAGTTTACCCTCACTTGTTGAAATTTAACTTCACTGAACGTCAATAACGAGTATGTCCCCCGTGAGCATCAATAACTGCTTGGCATCTCCTGCCCATGGAAGCGATGAGATGACGAATCACTTAGTGTGGAATGGCTGTCCACTCCGCCTGCAAAGCTGCTGCAAGGTGAGGTAGAGTCCTCGGTTGAGGTTGTCGCCGTCGCAGACGTCGGTCCAACTCGTCCCAAAGATGTTCGATGAGGTTTAAATTAGGTGATCTGGAGGGCCAAGGAAGAACGTTGATATTGTGGTGTTTTAAGAAGACAGTGGTGAGTTGGGCTGTGTAAGGACGGGCGTTGTCATGTTGAAAAACATCGTTGACGTTCAAAATGATGGGTTGCACATAGAGCCTAAGAATCTCGTCGACGGTTGCGTACGATCTGATCAGAAATCCTACGCAGCCCTGGTATGGTTGAGGCAGTAGACGTCGCAGTGATGGTCCTATCCCGAAGGTGACGTAACCGTATGTAGCGATCTTGTGCGGGCGTGGTCACATAAGGTCTGCCAGATCGTGGACGGTCACGAGTTGTACTATGTTGTTGGTGACAATTTCATAGCCTTGTAATAATGCTTGGGTGGACATTCACAGCTCTGGGAACATCTGATCCAGATTCGCTTGCTTCCAAGCGACAAATGGCGTTGTTGCGTTGTGCTTCGGTCAGTCTTGGCGTAACTGTATTGCGTGTCTGTGGCTTAGTATTGAGCTATGGAAACCGAGAACCCGTCACTTTTATTTGGATTTTGCACATATTGCACTTGCAGAACGTGTACATCTTTCAAACAAATTTATTGGACAGGAATAAGTTTTGGCGAAAAATTCGATGTTTTCCTCTGAGCTTGTAACGTTATTACATATATGCTTTTTGAAAATAAAAACATCCGTTTTGCGTTTTTTTAAGCGTATATATATTATAGTAATAAAAATCTGTTAAATTCTATTTAAATAATTTACTAAGTTAACTTTTTTGCATTTAATGCAAAGCTACAAAGATGCGAGCTATTCCTAATTTTGCAATGAAAGATAGAAGAAAAGCAGATAATCATTATCACCTCTTGTTTCCTTTGTGGATTACTCTTTTAGCAACAAATAGTTGGTATGGCTTTAACATTATATCGTTTGAACGTGTGGGGATTTGAACCCGTATCCATCCAGTTGCGTATAAAGCATTTTAACCAGTTGGCCATGCCTGGCCCTAATTTAACTGTTTGGTGAGAGAGTTACATATATTTCCTAGGTTAATACTGCTTCACACATATCGTTTAGAGTAGAGATGTTTCTGGATTACTTTGGAATTCAAATCGTGATTGGTTAGAATAGAGGAGATGCACTTTGAGTTGTTTTTTGTTCATAGATACGTTGTAACTTTGAGAGATTCAAGACTGCAACTTTGAAGCCAACTAAGACAAACTTCGCTCTGAAGTAGCTTGGAGCATGACTACGTTAACAAACGACAACAGCCTGTCTTATTTTGTCAGCTGTACTGCAGTTAGGTTTGCACTAGTATTCCTCACTTCAACAAAAATTGACAGTTGTCTCTCTTATCAGGTCAGCTGCACTGAAATTCCTTCATATTTCCTATGCTTATGCTACCCAGTGGCTCAGCGGTATGTTAGCGGATTTACACGTTAAAATCCAGGTATCGATACCCGTGGTGGGCAGAGCATAGATAGGCCATTGTGTAGCTTTGTGCTTAGTTCAACAACAACAACAAATCCTATGCTATGAGAAACACCTTTTATAACGATATGATGAAAAACGTTTTCTAAGTTGCTTTTATGCGTAGATAATGTCAGTACACGGTCTCTAGAACACACCATTTTATTATATTATTAGAGGTTCTGGCACACACTCAGGAAGTAAACTTATTTAAAATGATGTTTGTTTTTTTGGAATTTCGCACAAAGCTACTCGAGGGCTATCTGTGCTAGCCGTCCCTAATTTAGCAGTGTAAGACTAGAGAGAAGGCAGCTAATCATCACCACCCACCGCCAACTCTTGGGCTACTCTTTTACCAACGAATAATGGGATTATACGCCCCCCCACAGCTGGGAGGGCGAGCATGTTCAGCAAGACGCGGGCGCGATTATGAGTCGTACGCCTTACACGCTTTCTTATGCCGGACGATTTAAAAAGGAATATTTTCGGTACTATGTATTCTGCCTTCAAAGTACTAAATAAATACCTTTTGAAGAAGTTTTAATTTTTATTCCGTCATTAAAATTGATTTGATCTCATGAAAATTTAAAAGAACTATATTTATATTCAGTTTAATATCTTTTCATTATAATAAAACACAAATAAATTATTTATCCATTTGTGGTTTTAACTTAGCTTTGTAATTTAACTGACTTTCCTTTTATGGATTTCTTGTTGCTGTTGTTCTTGTAGTATTTACTGCATGTTGTATTTATATTAAGATTTCCTAATTGTTGTGATTAGAATGTTAAACTTTAAAGCATCACGTGACAATGATCCAAACACGATGATTAATAGCCAACTTTTGGCATAGTAGGCATAATAATCAATACATTTTTGTGTGTGTACATGGACTGAGTTAATCCCTGTTTAAAGAATAGAGGCATGTTTTTGGGTCCTTTGAAACTTATTTCACAAGAGAATGAATCAAAAAAGCTATCGTGAGCTTAACGTTAACAGCTTAACTTTTAGTTAAAAATCTTAAATATTTTTCGAAACTGACAATTAATGCACAAACAATCCAAATTATTAGCAACATAATAATTTCTATTTATGTTTGCACAGGTTTAAACAGTTATTTTGTATTAATTCAAGTAGCCTACGAATTTGTTTGTTTGTTTGTATACTCTTGCCATAGTTATGAAGATGGTAGGAATGGTTTTTTACAGAACTCGCGTGTCGGGTTCACTATCAATGTGTCGAAGCTATGCTAGCAAGAGGCACCAATCGTAACTAAAATGCATCTTGAAGACCATCCAGGCAGAAAATGGGATTTTCATAAGATTTTCTGGAATGCCAAATCCAAAGAGAGAAGAGAATCTTGAGTTCCTAAACCCCTTAAGATGAAGGGGTGTATTATTTGAAATTGCGTTCATACTAACTGTCATAAACTAGTAGAATCAAACTTGGCACACGTGCTCAGATACCATGGGTACTCTAACAGATTTTCTGGTAAGCTGTAGAAGTAACTGCGAGTAATGTACACTGGGACCTCTAAAAATCGCAAAATGGCCTCATGCAACAATACAATATCAGCAAACACTGAATTTATGTTTTTAAAAAGAAAGCTCAAAACATCCTGATTCAGAAAGCTTGCACAAGAAGCTTAACAAGTCTTTGATATTAGTATCGCCATCTCTTATCCATAATTGTCATTATACTTTCCTTTTATATTTCCGTCGTGTGAAAGTATTCAAGTGTAAATGTACCTAAAAAATCTTAAATTTTTCTTAAAAAAGCATTCTGAAGCCATGATACACATTTTAACAATATTTGCTTTCAACACTTTTTATGCACTACCTTTTTTAATATTAAGTTACGTGACCAAATTTATAACTAAACATTTTCATCAATCGTTTGAATTTCGCCTAAAACTATTTGTTTGGTTTGATTTTCGGGTAAAACTACTCGAGAGTTATCTGCGCTTGCCGTTCCTGATATGCCTGCGTAAGACTAGAGCAAAAACAGCTAGTCGTCATCATCCAAAGCCAAGTTTTGGGATACTTTCACAAGAACGAATAGTAGGATTGACCGTCACGTATATCGCTCCCACAGCTATATAAGCTACACAATGGGTATCTACAGCATTCTTCCCTAATTTAGCTATGAAATACTGAAGAGAAAGAAGCTAATTGTTACCACAATCTATTGCCAACTCTTGTGTTACTGCTTTACTAAATAGTGGGATTCACCTTGTCATTATAACTTCACCTTTCTTCGGTTGAAACAGCGAGCATGCTTAGTAAGACGAAGATTCGAATCAGCGACTCTCAGTGTGGGAGTCGAGCGCCCTCACCGACTGGCTATGCAGAGCCGCATTTTAGATTGGTTTTGTGTGGAAGTGGAAGTACATTTATTGGTTTTTGCAATGTTGCTTCGTGAATACTATTAAACACAATATGGTTAATGACAATATTTCATTTAAATGTTACTGTGAATAATAAATTGGCTACAATGTCATATTTTTATGTCTTTATTGTAAAATGCTTCAAAAAGAGAGAAGAAACTTTCTACGTTTATAAGTCATTTACTCTGATTTTATCATTCCAAAATCAAACCTGTATTATTCATATCAATTATCTGGTGATAACTATCGGATACCAAAGGAAACATGAATAGTAGCGAATAATAGAAAAGATTGTTGGAAACCGGATACGACAAATACGACATGAAAAAGCATGAAAATTATCGAATAAAAGATAGATGTGATTGAATTCAGATACCAGAGGAAAGTTTATTAATATTGTGTAATAATGGTGACGTAATAAACTGAATATAAACCAAACGTGAATGGCAGAAATACATCACAAATAGTAGGTCATAAAATTGACTTGATAGACATCAGAAATGAAAATGGAGTATAAATATCCCATACTAAAAGAGCTATGATTAGACAAAATCAATTTGTTATTCAACACAGACACTCCAACTTCCTTTGTTACCGAACCAAAGAATATTTAGAAAGCGCCTTTGTGTAACAGTTAAGAATAATTTTGAAACAATATATTTTAATATAAAAGGTTTCAGAAGTAGTCTAAGATTCTTGAATTATTGGTTCTTCTCATCAGTCATTTGCTAAAACAGCGTTAAATCTACGGTTTTACAACGCTAAAATCAGCGGTTTGATTCCCCTTCGTAAGCTCATTAGATAGCCCGATGTGGTTTTTCTTTAAGAAAACACTATTTTCATACGAATTTACTGAAACATAACATTTCAGATGTAATAATAATTACCAGGAACATTTTCATCAAACATCTTTGTCACTAGTTTTGTATTGAATTTTGAAACTGAAAATTTAAGTTTGTTGTTATTTTATGTTTAACACTATGATATATATTACAAATAAATGACTTGATGGTTACTCACAAAAAACGAAAGTGATACGCCTCTTTAAAATTAGTAACAGATATGCACGCAGTTTTCGTAAGTCTGGTGTGTTTTTTGGGACTGTTGTGAGATATGCTCTGGAACACATTTAATAACTTAAAACGAAACACGTTAACCTATAAATCGTATATAATTTATATATAAGTCTATGTTATTCGTTATGTTATACATATAATTATATATATATATATATATATATATATTACCTTTCTTTCTTTTGGACGGATCGTTAATAATGACATGACTTCGAGAGAAATTGGGATATCAAGCTGTAGAGTTATGATACGAAGTTAAACTTCTTATCTACCTTGTTCTGCTACCTACATATTTCAAAGTTAATAATAAAGACGACTTTTCATTTAAAAACCTAAATTATTTACTTAAATGCGTACACATAAATGTATTTCTCAAGGATAACGTGCACGTTTATATGAATGTCTGAACACAATGAATCCAGGTTTTTGTAATACCAAGCTATCAAATAAAGATGATACTTTGTTCACAAATAATTTAAAACACATTTCATATGATGTAAGCTAAACAACTCACAGATATAACTTGTTAAATACGTAATGTTTTTCTGTAACAAAGAAATCTTACGAGTCATGCCAAATGATGATATCGTGTAGGATGTACATTCCCAAAATAGATAACTATCATCGTCTGAACAGTATGAGCAGAGTGGTAAACTGTAGTACTCATAGCTCACATCATCTGGTATATTAAAGTGTAGTTTTAACGATGAGCTTCACCTGGAGCTATTAATAATGGATCAACTTCTCAAATTAGTAAACTTTCTCTGCAATCGATTTAATACTAGGAAGCACTTCTATATGTTACTTTCTGAGTCTGAACAAGCTTTTAACTTTATATTTCACCGTGGTTTAACCTACACTATGAAACTAAAAAGTACTTCTTACCTACATTGGACTTATCAACATAAATCTGTTTGGTCAGTTTGTAGTTACTAATCTTGAAAAGACCTACAAACTCGAGTTTTATTCTAATGTTCCTCAAGGTTGGGACATCAGGATTTACAACGCTTTGCGATATGATAAAGCAAAAATGAGTATCTTTTTACATATTCTATATATTTCTGATATGTCTAAACTTTTCCTGTTTGTAAGGCTTTATCCTTTCTTCCACTAGTTGCTGCAAGAAGACAGAAATGATGACTCGTGATGACAAGAACAAATTATTTTATAGTCGTATATTTCTCATATATATGTGTTTTTCTTTTATTCATACTGTAATGTTATAAATGTCTTTTTTTCTCTTTGACTTTTATTTCGAACAATAGAAAATAGTTTGTTTGTTTTGTTTTCGAATTTCACGCAAAGCTACTCGAGGGCTATCTGGGCTAGCCGTTACTAATTTAGCAGTGTAAGACTAGAGAGAAGGTAGCTAGTCATCACCATCTACCTCCCACTCTTGGGCTACTCTTTTACCAACGAATAGTGTGATTTACCGTAATATTATAACGCCCCTACGGCTGAGAGGGCGAGCATGTTTAGTGTGACAGAGATTCGAACCAGTGAATCTCGGATTACGATTCTTAACACACTTTTCCATGCCGGGCCCATGAACATTGACAGAGCTCTGAGTCCTCAAAACAAATGTATTCTGGTAGGTTCTGTATAGGAGTGTCTTCATGAGCAGGACCAATACTAATTGAAATGAATACGCAGGTTTTCACCATCGTTTAACTAGAGGTTTGAAGACAAAGTCAACCAGAGTAAACGTGATTAATATCAACCAAATGTAAGAAGTCAGACAGACAAATCCTGAATAAAACAGACTTGTTTTATTTACACTAACACTCATTTGGAGAATAAATACGAAAGACATTAAGTGAACAAAAATCTGGGAGAAGATGAAACCGACCACATGTCAATCTTGATTCTTTCTAAATTGGAACGAATGTTTTTAAAAAATCAATATTGTTTTCATAATTCACTTATATTTACATCTAACAAATCCCGAATGGAGTAACAATAGCCTGGAAGTATCTTTTTTTCATGTAACAGTTGTGTACATATATAATCTGAAGGTGGTGTTGGGTTCAATATAACTATTTTTAGAAACAGCATCTTACATCTTTAATCGAATCGCACCATGGAATGTAACAATTGCAGTTAAATCTTTAATATGTCCAAATCAGATTAAGCAGCTTCTGAACTAGATAAGTAGTAAAATTTAAGAAATATTGTGGCTGTGCTATAGGTCTACTATATTGTAGTGGGATATGCAATATCTGCAGGACATGATTCTTTTTCAGTGCACATTAAAATAGTCTTTAGATACCTAATGAGACCTGTAATGTTGCACCTAAATGCATATACTAAGTACAGAATAGTAATAAACAAACATAAAATGAAAGCTTTAATTGTTTCAAAGTAGTACAGAATAATGTCACCTGAAACCGATTCCTAACGAAACGAATTGTACAAACAGCTCTGAAATTAAGAGATCTCTCAAATTCTCTTTGTAATGAAGTTTTCAATGAGAAAGAAACTGAATACCCGAGTAAATATTAACTCACACATTTATCAATTATTTGTTTGTTTCAAGCTAAACACAAAACTACCACAATAGGCTATCTGTGCTTTGCCCACCACGAGTATCGAAATCCGATTTCTAAGCGTTGTAAATCTGCAGACACAACGCTGTGCTATTTGAATGGGTACATTGTGGTTATAAAATACATTACTAAATATTTAAAAAAATACTTGATACAGAATGGAAGGCAGCAAATAATATTGTAATACATACATACTAGCTGTTAGCTAACACGCTATTAAATTATATTTTTAAAACGGAATAATTACAGAAAGCTAAACTCGACTTTTAATGCCAACATTGGGCAAGATGACAAAGTAAGATACAGGTAAAGGCGAACACAACAAACTTTAATTTAATATCAAAATATTGTTACACACATACACACAAAAATTACAGTTACTAACATCTCTCGAACAATCTTAATAAAATCGGTTAATTCGAAAAAACTGTAAGAAATCATTTAAAAAATTCAATATCAACTGCTCCTTAAACCCAATTTGTATCATAACTTAGTATATCTTTTTTCAACTGTGTTAACTCAGCAAAATGCATCATTTAACAATTATAGTATTTTATACTATCTTGGACTAGACAGAAACCAAACTCATGACACACAAGAATATTTTATCATAATAAAACATGAAATTAAGATATGTTAATATAATCTCACTGTATTTGCATTATAACTAGAAATAGCAGCTCTTTCACAAAGATATTCTAAACAATAGAAAGTGTTTCACAAAATCATCGACAATATTTACATTTACTTAGCCCTAAAAGTAGAGCCATACAATTTTTTTACCATAATTACACATAGAATCAACTAAAAGATACAAATATCAATGCTCTTTCACTGAAGTCACACATAAATAACACCAATACCCCTGTTTTTGAATAAAATTTTTGAAAATAGTTAATACTTTGAATACGTCGAATGATACATAATGTATTAATCAAGCATAATAAATAAGATACTATGTTCTGTAAGTGAAAATACGTAATATAGAAATACAGTTATATCTTATGTACTTACAAATATTTATCACACGTTCTTAGATTCATTGAATATAAAAAGTAGAGTAACAGTTATAACTCTACTTACAAATGTCTTGTTACTCTCCTACAAAAGGGAGGCCCGGCATTGACCAGGTGGTTTGAGGAATTCGACTTGTAATCTGAAGGTGGCGGTTTCGAATCCTGGTTGCACTTAACATGCTCCCCCTTTCAGTTATGGGTACGTTATAATGTGACGATCAATCCCACTATTCGTTGGTAAAAGAGTAGCCCAAGAGTTGGCGGGGGGTGGTGATGACTAGCTGCCTTCCCTCCGGTCTTGCATTGCTAAATTAGGGATGGCTAGCCCAGATAGCTCTCGAGTAGATTTGTGCGAAATTAAAAAAATATTATTTTGTTGTATAAATTCAGCAAAAACAAAAAAACATTCACGCGTGAATAAGCTAGGTAGCTTCGCGTTAAGTGAATTGTGCTCGTGTTTCACCACATAATTAATTCGCTCATCGTAAACCGTCGATAAAATATTCAGTTCCAAACCAGATAGAAGAGTCGGTATTGTTTCTAAGTTTATGAAGCATTGTATATTAATCATTATATTTTAAACGTTACCTTATAGGTGGAGATCTTTTTGAAGTGTATTGAGTAAATTTACCTGGACATGTAAGTATATTTTGTTGCTAACTTTTG
Organism: Carcinoscorpius rotundicauda; assembly: GCA_011833715.1. NCBI lineage: Eukaryota > Metazoa > Arthropoda > Merostomata > Xiphosura > Limulidae > Carcinoscorpius > Carcinoscorpius rotundicauda. The sequence goes on along the minus strand of CM022401.1, from coordinate 80,380,978 downwards.
TGTTTTGAATTTCCACTTGTCACAAAACACTGCAGTTTCCTTGCCTCAATTAACATGGGTATAATGCATTGTGGGTCTTCCTCTTTTTGGTCCTTCTATGAAACAGTTCGTCAATATTTCTTTGTTTTTAAAGAATTTTAATACACTGTATATCCTTGAATCTGAACATATCTTTATGTTATGAGAATACACAAACCTTGCGATGTAAAGTCTGTTACATACTATTTCCTAAAAAGACCAATTATCCATACAACACCTATTATATTATATATTACGATTTGGATTTAGAAATTAAGTAACTGTTGATGTGTATCAGATTCATGATACTTTCTTACAAGACTAATGCACAGATTTCTTTCTTAACACAAATATATTTCAATATACAATTTAAAAGAACAGTTATTAAAAATAATGATTTTTATACAAATGTTTTTCAAACTAATAAACAGTATTGTTTCATATATCTGGTCTGCAGCAAAATATTTTATCGACAGTTTGCGATGAACAAATTAATTCTGTATTGACACACAGGTACATTTCATTTGACGTAAAGCAAGCTAGCTTTTTCACTCATGAGCTCCCTCTTCCAAATCTATTCAATATTTTTAAATAAATACTAATTTCCAAAATCAACTCACTGAAGTTAAACGGTTTGTAAGGTTAAATATCTGTAGTTTTCTGATTAACAATGGTTCATCACAACTATAGCCTCGTGGTATAAAGCACATCAACCGTAGAAAATCACCAAAATTGAACTATCTCTTGGCTTGTTGATCATTAAAATATTAGGTTTAGGGTCTGAATAGTTCATTCCGCAACAGTATTAGAAAATACGCAAGTGCCGTTACAAAACATATATTGTTGATTCCCACAATCAAAAATCCTCCATAAATTTAGAAAATAGCCGACACCCCTAGAAGACACATTCACCAATTCAAGTTACATTACGGAAAAGTAATGAACAATCACATATGTATTTGTAAGATCTACAATCGTTTTATCAAAGTATATGTCAGGCAACGATACGAGTAACTTACATAAAAAATATCCACAGGGTTTTTTTCTGGTTTTGTGAAAAATTAAGGATATGGTTAATAGTATTTCCAAGCTAATTCATATGTACACATGTCTAAACATTTTAAACTTAAAATTCAGAAAGTTCAAGATTAGAACTTTCAAAGAAAGCGACTTCAGAAAGCTATAGTTTTTTATAATGCTAAAATTAATAAAAATAATTATATTATCAGTCTTTACACGATAATATTAAAATGCATTAATCCAATCTTATGAGACAGAAATTAAAAATTATAGTTTTATTTTCGGTCCTTATACGAATCAATCTGAAACTGCGTGAGTTTTATAACCATGCACATAGTGATACCCTTATATGAGATCCCCTCGGTATGGATTCCTGTACATGGTAAAGGGTCCACCCATACAGGATTCTGTATTTTCAGTCTACTTCCGCTAGGATCTAAGCATCAATCCATGTGTTTGCCGTTTGTGGCGACCCGTTAAGGGGAGGAAATGATCTTGGTGGTTGTTAGGTTCAACCCTAACAGAACAGTTTGGCCTTGAGTTCCCATTGAACGAGTGACCTCAATGGTCAATTAGCGGTCCAGTTAGGACTAGGATCAACCAAGTACCAATGCTGGACGTTCTCAACAAGTGTTGTTGTCATCGTGTCTGATGCTGTTGTTTGGTTATAGTGCTTATGAAATTCTGGTGCTGCTTCAATGTCTTTGTTTGGCATTATAGTGCGTTTTTTGGCTAGGGATCCGTGGTAAGTGGGATCAGTGGGCATTATTACAGATTCTTTATATAAAATTATTATGAAATAAAAAACCAGATCACAGGTAAACAACGACATTTTGAAAATTCTGAACAACAAGATTTAACTTCTTCAATACATTTAGAGAATTGCATTCTAATTTGGAATCACTAACTGGTTCTTACGATTCTGTGCATCTTTATCCTACGTTAAATATTTCTTAAACCAGTTGATTCAGTCATCCTTTGGCAGTTTTCTTGTAGAGAAACGACAGGTTGTATGATGGACAAGTGCATAGAAGGGTTACACCGTTGGTCGTTCAGCATGAGCTCACCTTATCTTTGCCACTCGATAAAGCCTTAGAGACTGTAGCCATTCGTGTTTTCTTGAGGTATACCATCAATGTTTGTTCTCTCTACCCGTCTCCTGGAAAGACCTATGAGGAATGAAACCTCAATGATCTCAATAAACACTTACTATGTCTCTTTTTAATCTTGGGAGACTTTAATGAACATTATCCTTATTGTGGTGGTACTGATATTGATGGGAGGGATCAGTCTCTAACGCGTGATCTCTTGGATCACAACCGTTTATTCTTCAATTCTGATTCTTATACAGATTTTCATGCACCTAGTCAGTCTTTTACTGCCATTAATCTCTATATCTGCTCCCAATAACTTTTATCTCATTTCTCTTGGAAATTGACGGTGACAATGATCATTTTCCTATCATTCTGAGAGAGTGTGGCTGTGGTGGAAGCTGGACCAGCCCAAGTGGTCCTCTTTTACTACTCTATAGGAACTTGATCCTGCCGCCGTCTTTAAAACCATCAAAGACGACTGTGTAACAGCAGTATTCACTGTTTTGTCTAAAAGCTAGTCAGCCTATTCCTAAAACCTCGATACGTTTTCCACAGTTACCTCTTCTCGCCCGTGGTGAAACCCTGCTTGCCATAAGGCATGGAAGGCTCAAAAATGGGCCCGGGGTAAGCTTAGATATCCCAAACTTTTAAAATACATAATTTTCCAGTAGGTCTGAGTGCACTTACGGCACGTAGATGTCAAAGATATGAGGAATCTACGATTAAGTTCACAACTAGCATCTTTTCTACCACAATTTCAGGTCATATGAGACTTGATGAGATATGCTTCTGAAGGTGAGCACTACACTTCCGCCCCTTTCAATCTTGCTCTCAATGGCGAGGAAGTTAATGATGCCCAATGCGTCGCTAACACTTTCGACAAGAGCTTTTCTCTTACATCTGGCAATTTTGCCTCATCCCCACCTTTTGAGCCATTAAGAATCGGACAGAGAAATCACCTCTTTCTTTTCAAGCTGATCGTCTCTATGACTATAATTACCCCTGCATATTCGTAAAACTCAAGTTTGCTCTTCATCGGTTCGTTAGATGACGCTCACTACGAGATGCTGTTCCATCTTTCTCCAACATCATTTGCTATTCTTTTGGTTGTTTTTAACCAAATTTCGCAAGCAAATGCTTTTTTTGATACTTGGCACTGAGCTATTGTTGTTTCTTTTTCTAAGCCTAGGAAGTATCCAAGATATCTTTGAACTACATCCGTTTATTGAATTTGACAAGACGTTTCTGGAAGATCTTCCTCTCGCTCACACAGCATGGATTCTGACTACAGTGCTCCGCTGTGGACCACCCAATTCGGTATCGTAAGTCTTACGATACTATACATGGCATTTTGCGATAGGGACAGTGGGAATCTCGTTAATCCATTCAGCATAAAGATTAATGCCATTACTGGACAACTTCCTTCTACTGTTGCAATGGGCTCTATGTTGACGATTTCCACATTTCGTGTCAGTCGTGAAGCATAAGGTTTATTGAACAACAGCTGCACATTGCCCTTATTTGTTAACTGAAATGATAACACCAAATGGTTTTGCCTTTTCTCTCCCAGAACAATTTGCATACACTTCTGCTTATTACCATTCCCACCTATGAACTTTTTAAATTCATCTGAAGAAGGTGGACACTTCATTAGTAGTACCGTCTTTTATTTGCCAAACATTTTTCAAAACATCCTTCCATTCCCATTCATTTTGATGGTTCGAAATCAAGTGACTCTGTGTGCTCTGCCATGTGTTTTTGTAATTCAGTGAATGCACACAGGATCTCCTCTACAGTTTTTGTGTTCACTACCAAATTGTACGTCATTTTTTTGCCCTGGATCACATAAAAGCCATGCAGTACATGAACTATAGAGTTGCATTTACTGACTCGCTTAGCTTTTTACTGGTTCATTTATTTTTGTCATTTACTTCTAACCGAAATATTTTTGGATATCAGGGTACATCAGTATTCGCGGGAATGAGTTCAATGAGATTGCAGGTAAGTCTGTCTGCTTTGGTGCTATTACTACTGTGCCTGTCCCATACGTGGACTGTGAACCTATATTCAAGGCTGAATTTCACGCCAGTTGGCAGTCGACTTCAAGTAACCAACGTAATAACACTTTTTTCAGATCAAACCTGCTGTTGTTCTTTAGCTGTCTGGCTTCTGGAAGGATAGGAAGAAGGAGGTTGTCCTGACTAGGCTTCACACTAGTCACAGTTCTTAAACTCATCGTTTTATAAGTTTAGGACTGATGCACAATGTGTGGTCTGTGTGACACTCAAGTCACAATCGCTCACTTTTTGCTGTCATTCTGTCGCTTGTCGTTAAGACTTTGAGCGAAGGCACCATTTTAGATATATATTTACCATAGGTTCACCCTTGACGTTGAACAATGTCATTGAAAAGGGTGATACTGTTCACCTCGGATGTGTTTTTAAATTTTTAAGGGACATTGGTCCTTTTTATTTTATTTAAGTTTTTAATTCAAAAATTGGTCTTTGTTTCGTTTTGACGTGATTCCTATTTTAATAATTTTATTTTAATTTTTAACCAGTCGTTCAGCTTAGATAGCCAAGTTGCTTGCGCTAATAAACGCCAACATCAACCTTATATAAACCTAGTTCGAAATGAAATGTTAACTTCAATTTTTCTTAAATAAAAACCGAATATTATAAAATAATTTAAATTATCTCTAAGGAAAGTAAAAACGCATTATAATAAAAATAAATAAATTGTGGAAAGTATAATCCTATAGATTTTTTATGTAAACTGTTTTCCTTTTGAAACTTAATCATAATTAATCAAAAACGAACACCTCAGATATAAAAAAGATCTGATATGAAAGAAGACTAAGACGTAGATACTGAAGACCAAACTGAAGTCCGTATTTGGTAAATTAATCATTTAAACTCTACTTTCATTTTCATATAACATTTCTCTTAGCGAATTAATGAGTTAGAATCGATATTTAACACAATGCAAAAATTTAAATTTAAAGTTAAATCTAAGTTTGTTTAACTTAAAACCAAGTAAAATTAAAAACAAACATTGTATATTCTAGTCCATTGCATACTTGATCTAACTGCGTCAGAAAACACGTTACAGTAGGAAGAACACCTGTAATATTTCCTTTGCATGAAAGATACGGTAAACACTCTCACATAGTATTAAAACAAACGTTTATACTTTTGCCAGATGTTTTTAGAGTGCACAATATTTGATAAATTAATCGTTCAGAGATACGACACAAATACAGAGAATACACAAGAGAGCGGGATAACATCATTTCCTACAAAAAGGCAAGTTTTCTTTCTGCTTAGTTATGATGAAAGTGTGTCGTTAGAAATATGTCGGTAATGCAGCATCTTAAAATAATATAATACGTTTATAATTAACTGAGATAACAGTTACAAATCACAAGTTGTAGCATATTTCATTTTTGTAAGTTCTATTACACGTAGATGTTTCATCACGTGCTTTTGTATTTATTTAAAAACTTTTTAATATAGAGTTGCAAGCATTATAAAAAGACCTCTAAAGATATCTTAAAATTCTAAATATAAATATTCTGACGTAAGAGCTAGCGATTACCTTTAACTGTTTCTTTGAAATTTGGTAATTCATGGAATAACTTACCTCATGATATATTCCATGTTAATTATTACGTTCTTTATTTCCTTTTTCTATATGAAATTAAACCAAGAGATATTTGGAATTTGGAATGTAAACTGTATTTATGCGTAACAATGACTAAAAGCTAGGTCAGATACGCCTAATATTTAAGTAAATACTTTTAACCTTTAAATTAAAATTGATAAGACAAAACGTGTTCAGTGAAATATTGTAGCTTAAGCTTTGAGACTGGAGAACCGCAGCCTGGTACACAGACTACAAGGTGACGCTCGCACCCTTGTGGAAAAAGTATGTAGTAATAAAATTACGACTCTCGTGTAAGATTTGTGCAATAAATATGCTGCTTGAAACCTCACCGTATGTGTAGCGTTGTTTCATTTATTATTATAAAATATCACTCAGGATAGTCCCACTTTTCATTCATGATGTGACTAAAATGTTTATTGTTGAGGTTGTTTGGAATGTGTTGCTTCTTCCATTAAATTTTCTGATGCGGTTTAGATTATAACAAACAGTTGTATGTAGCCTTAACTGGAAAATACGGACGCGAATAGGAAAGAAACTTTCTTATCAAAAGCTAAAAAAATGAGCAATACATCCTTGTTTTTAATCCAATACATGAACTATCAGGTAGGTAAACGGCTATTGAAACTCTAACGGCCACTCTGCAACCTTTCATTTGAGAATCATATACTGATAAAGATGTATCATTGCAATGATAAGTAATCTCAAAATTCATAGATATACTGAAGTGTATGTTTCAAAGCAAATATGGTATGAATTAGCGATAGTCTAGGAGAATTACAAGATTCGAATGGTAGAAAAAGTTCTCATGAATTGCATAGAAACCATTACATGCAGCACCCTAAACCAGAACTAGGTATTTATAGCAGTCAAAAATTTTCATGGCTTGTACAGCATATTGCACCATTTTAAGAATGTATCAAGTTGCCAAATTTCACACAATTTCCAACGCATATATTTAAATCATGAAAATAATTCTTCCAGCACCGACCAAGGGACGAGCATGATCTATGGTTAGGGCGCTCGGCTGCGATCGAAGTTTAAGGTTTGTGTCTCGACAACACTAAACACGATCTGTACTTTTTGCTTTGCGTTCATTTTAAGTCAGTATAATCTTTCAGTTCCAAGAACTACTGTCTGGCTGCCTTTCCTAAAGTTAATACCTCAAGATTAGAAATGAAAACACATGAAACTTATTGGTATCTCAATGTTAAGCTTGAGTATCATATACACTCTCGTTCAGATAGAAAAATCAAACAGACAAAAGTACTAGTACCAAAAACCAACTGAAAATGAAAGTTAAACATGTTTAAGTCCTGTACAATGTTTTCACGTTGTAATTGCGGAGCCTTTGTTGCACAATTTTGTCTTTGAATACTTCTTTCAAAAACTTTATTCAGCAGAACACTTAAATAAATCAGTATACACGTTTTTATATTTGTTTTTGTTACACCACAATTTATCCGTTAATTACCATTTCGATTGCTTTATTTCGTACAGGTGGAAGAGAAACTATCGTGAAGTGGTCATACGACTACAAATAACAAAAATGTTTACCAAACGTTTGAATAAACGTAGTTCCAAAACTGGTAGCACCAGTGGTATCAGACAAGAAGAAGATAGTTTATCAAATGATGATCTGTCTGACGAAGACGAAAGTTTCCAGATGATTCTTGACAAAGAAAAAAAATAGTTTAAGTTAAGATTTGTATTTTTGTATAAAGGTTTATTATTTACTATATTAGCTAGTCTCTGCATTTCTACAGGATTTCTTATTGTAAAGCATTTGAAAAATGTAAGTTCTTCAAAAGTGATTTGGGTTAATTCTGTTTTTATAACAATATATAGTATTCCACTTCTGGTTTATAAAAAATCGCATCCTCTTGGGCTACGTTCTAAAAGGAAAATGATACTAATTCGAAGCGTTCTTAGTGTACTGTTAGTGTATACGAGATACTGTGCATTCCACTTTTCACCCATTGCCGAAGCTACTGTAATCATCTTCAGTTATCCAGTTATTGTAGCTGTTTTGTCAAGAATAATTTTGAAAGAGCCTCTTGGATTTCTGCAGATTACATCCGCAGTACTAATTATTGTCGGAGTTGCATTAGTATCAAAGTTTCCCTTAGAGCTAAAGATGAGTAGCAAATTATCAAGTTTTACTTTATCAGATCGAATTCTTGGAGTTTCTGTAGCCTTCTGTTCCACAATATTTAGCGCCCTAAACATTATTTGTACTCGCTGGCTGAAAGACACTCAGAGTTCCGTGATATTGTTTAACTATGGATGGGTTGGAATAATTATGAGCTTATTCATTATGTTATCAGAGGGAGAGCTTCCAGTCATACGCGTGGAGAGCCATCATTGCTAATTGTATTCTGTTCCTTGATCGAGATAGCTGGAATAGCTTTACTCTATAAAGGGATACAACTAGAACAAGCTGCTATAGTTTCTATTGTTCGAGCAGCCTCTCACATTACTTTTCTTTTCTGCTGGCAATTGTTTTTTTTTCAGAGAAATTCCAGACATTTGGAGCATCTCAGGTGTATCGGTAGTTATTTTATGTATGATACTTTGCAATTTAAACAAATACTTCATGTCTCTAATGCACCAAGAAGAAGAAGGCTATCTTCTTAATGTAATTCAAGTGTAGTTTGACTCATCTCTTTTTAGAAAATACCGCTCAGTCACTTTGGTTTGGTACAGATGTTATTGGTTAACTCTCAATAAAAATATACTTTAAAAAAGCCTGACGTTTGGTGTGGGCAGAGTTAATTAATCTACACGCAGTTGTCCTGGAAAAACTATTTTACCCATTAATTGGTATAAAATTTCATAGATCTAACAAACAAAATTAAGGACTTCTTTGTATTTTTTAGCAATATACCAATTATTATCTATCTTTTTAAGTGTTCCGATGAGTCAATATTATAAAATATATTGTATTGGGAGGAGAGGTAAGAATACTGAGTTATGACAATAATTATTACTATTATCCATTTGATGTTTAGTATGTCTCAATGAATTTGATGTCTATAGGGTTATTTCATTTGTATATCTTTTACATATATTTCGTTCAAAGGGCTCATTGACTTGATATTTTGAGCATCATGTTCGATCATTATGTCCAGTATCTTATTATGTATTTATCGGACGAACTATAATTTTTAGTTGTGGTTGAAAAAGGACTGATGATGTATCTTATGTGAGAGTGAAAAAGTAAAATACACGTGTCATCGTAAACAACAAGTCTCCAACGTTTATTTTTTTCAGATTGAAATATTGTTATTTGGACTCATAAGTAAATAACTGTTGTCTGTTTTTAACATACTTTTACTTTTTAAAGAATCAATGTAATAATATATCGTGATAAGTCTAGAAGATTTTAACTTATCATACTATGTAATACTTTGGGTTTTAAATGCATCTATTATTTAGTTTGTTTGATTTGAAATTTCGCACAAAGCTTCTCGAGGTCTATCTGTGCTAGCCGCCTCTACTTTAGCAATGTAAAACTAGAGGGAAGACACCTAGTGATAACCATCCACCGCCAACTCTTGAGCTACTTTTTTACCAACGAATAGTGGGATGGACCGTAAACTTATAACACCCCCACGGCTGGGAGGGCGAGCATGTTTGACTCGATCGGAATGTGAACCCGTATCCCTCAGATTACGAGTCGCACGCCTTAACTCGCTTGGCCATGCCGGGCCTCATCTATTATTACATTTTTAATACGGTTTCAAATTTCTTTTGTGATTTGTTGTTTTTAACTTCTTTCACAAATGGTTTGTTCTATGGATTATGTTTTATTTTCCGAGATACACTTGCCACTTCATGTTCTGTGATTTAACGACCGTTTAGTCTTTCTTTTGTACTATCTTTTAAATCATGTTTTTGCACTAATATGTTTATTACGTGTGCAACAGGTTAGCTGTACCTATTTTAATGTGTATCTGTATTTCATTGTATAAGCGAAATTTGTTGAATTTCAATGCTTGTGTTGTGTGTTAAGTTTGCTTTATTCAAATAATGTCTCATTTACTTTCTTGATATATAGCATATTGTCAGTGTTTGTTGTTGAAATTAAATTACTATCTATTCTCTTTCATATGTTTACCTACATTGTAATCCTGCCTTTGATATTCCTTTTCCAAACCGATCTCGAAATGATCCTTTCCTGATAAACTTGCACATGTTACATGTTCCCACATTTCAGAAGATGCATATGTTCCTGTCTTTTATGTTCCTTTCCCTGATAACCTTGCACATGTTACATGTTCCCATATTTCAGAATATACATTCGTTCCTGTCTTTTATATTCCTTTTCCACATCGATCTCGAACTGTTCCTTCTCCTCACAACCTTGCATATGTTACATGTTCCCATATTTCAGAACATACATATTTTTCATTGTGAGTCTTGTAGCCTTACCCTTCCAACTATCTTAGAACGATAGACACAATAGCTTCTTACTACAAACATTTTCTAATACCAGAATTCTATAAATTCCTGTTTGTCTAAGAGACTGATTAAAGTGTCGTTGCTTTTTCGTACTATTTCAGTTTTAATTGATGTTACCTAATATCTAACTTCATAAGAGATGATGTAGTTTGCTTTTTAAAATTTCTTTTTTTACAATTTCCATGTAAGCTCTAATGATGGCTAATTTCTGAACACTGGAGCAACTTATTGGAAACATTTGACGCAACACGTGGTGTTTGAGATTTCTGAGTACCATTATGTATCCTTATATTCTATTAGGTGTGTAAGGTGGGTGGAAAAGAGATACCACTGTAATCTCATCCCAAATTTCACTAGAGGGCGCTGTAATATGACTATATTAGCTTTTTTACAATACCAGTTAACGAATTTTCGATTCAGTTCTGCCCAATAGTTTTTTTTAGGATTACCACCCGAAGACTTTGCTGGTCGTAACAAGCTTGCAACGTTCAGTATGTCGAGATAACACTTACAATATGCACATTGTAGACATTAGCATTGTTATCCTGAAACATAAAGTTATTTTCAGACATGGCCCGAGCATATGGCACAATTATCGTGTCTATATAATGCTTATAAGAAGCACCATTAACTTTTCCCTGGAGAATATGAAAAACAGATTTTCTGCCATGATTTACTGCACCATCTCCTGATAACGAACGTGAATACTACCGTCAACTTTAAGATGCCACAAATAAATCTAATCTGAAAAGATAGCATGTTGCCAGCTTATTGGCTCTAAGCTGATATGCTGTCTTCCTCAAATAACACAGTGTTAGTGTTAAATTCTTTTCAATATCGGTTTTACGACTGGCCTTTTTGTAAAATAACCTTGTTTGGTTAGTTTTCAACTCACTCTTCTTCTGAAAAGCCTGTTTATGTCATTCTTCTCGTAAAGTGTTACAGTACTGGTTTTAACCTTGATGTGTTAGCCTGATTAAAATATAGTCCTCTTGGGTAGTAATTTTTCGGTGTCCGCCACGAAACATTTTTGAAACAGCGTTTTCCCTATTCTGATGTCTAAATATTCTCGATGCAAACCACTAGGGGAACTTTATTGTGTTGGCAATGTCAATTTATTTCATACTATTTCCGGACAATAAAATAATTAAATCTCTTTAGATTTTAGCACGTAAAGGGGCATACTCTACACTAAACACAGAGAAATTTTCTGAAGAAAGATTTGATCTTTATCGAAAAAGGTTATACCAAAATATAACCCTTTTATAAAGAACTAGTGTTTATGAGTATTTTGTCAAACAAATGCTCAAAACAACTTATGAAGATCAAAATAAGAACTTGTACATATTTGTTAAATCATACACTTCCTTTCTGTTAAAACTTGGGCATTTACTTCATAATTACGTCATTCTTATTGGAATTTCTAGAAGAACTTATGATTTGTAAATAGTTGTTACATGCAGTATTTGAAAGTCTATACAATTTAAAATACTTAAAAACTTAGGAAAATACATTCACGAAACTTGTAAATTATGCAAGAAAAATTATCAAATAGTCGCAAAACAAAATATTAATGACAGAAATTCATTTTTCAAAATATTGTTTGTTAATACCTTATATATATAACATCAAACGACAGTAGTATTTTCTGTTCAAACACAAATCTGTTTGTTAATAAACCTGTAATCTCTTTCCACTTCTCAGGATATCATTTTCATTTATGGATAAGTGCCTATACCGAAGTAATTCCTAAGTTCATACCTTGCTTTTGCTATAGCAGAAGCTGCCATGGTCTCCAACATGCTGTCCCAAATTAGAACATTTACATTTTGCAAGACAGGGCAATTACAAAGCTGCACTTTTGCTATATTATGTTCCATTGTGTCATCATTTCTCAGTTCTCACTAGCCACTTCAGTGAAACATAATTCACTCTGACATTGAACTTACAGCTATACAAGAAGTGGAAATATGTAAATACTTCCTTATTTATAATATAGTATCAAACTTTAAATTACAATTTATAATTAACATTTATGCTCTATTCAATCCTGCAAATGAGGTAACACTGCTTATTGTCACTGGTACTGGTGTCTAACAGAAATTTGCTGAATTGGCAGGAATAGGCTAACACTGGAGCATCCACTAAAGGAATACTTCATCACATTATTTGCTTCATTCAATATGTCTAACGTTTCGTAAAGGCAAACATTGGCACTTCATCTGTGTAAGAGACAGCCATAAATCATTGACAGATGAATATAAACTGTGAATTTCGTGCTTGGTCTAGGTGGAGATAAGTCTCTGAAAGCAACTCTCTTAGTTGGGTTCGTAATACCTCCATATCTCACTAGAATATGATTAAGAAACTCTGTTAATGTAGATGACTTCTTTCGAGGCTTCAATTTCAATCAATCTATATTTACTTGCTAGAATAGCATCCTGAGATTCTTCACCTAACAGGCTCAGAAATGCGACCAAACGTGAGAACATTGTTAATGTAGAATAGTTATTACTTCCATTTCGTTCCTTTCAGCATAAGTACTTGTATTCTCTAAATGGTCGATACATTACACAAACTGAAGTTTATGAAGCAGAATTCATCAAACTATTTCATGAGTCTAAAACAAATATAACGCAGTTCTTATCCTCTGGCACTCTAGCATAAGCTGTTTGTATTCAGATTTAAGATTCACTGTATTGAAAGAGAAAGGCTGACTAACGAATCCATACGTTCATCTGTTTGTCGTAAAAACAAAAGACATCAAGAAACCTTTTTGTGTCTTTCTTATCCCTAACAAAATCACTTTTCGGTAGCTGTATGAAGCTTTACTTCCACTCCTACATGGCCAGGTGGTTAAGGCACTCGAATTGTAATCGAAAAGTCCCAGGTTCGAATCTCCGTTACACAAAAACTACTTGCCCTATCAGCCGTGTGGGCATATAATGTGAGGGTCAATCCCACTATTCGTTGGAAAGTGAGTAGCCTGAGAGTTGGCGGTAAATTGCTAAATTAGGGACGGCTGGCACAGATAGCTTTGTGCGAAATTCAAAAACAAACAAACACTTCTATCTAAAATATTACACTGAAATTCTGAACCACTGAACAAACTGACTCATTACTTTTCTGATTCCCGTTGTTGTATTGCAGCCTAGCTTTTATGTATTCTTCAAAACTTATCGTTCACATTCAGAAAGATTTTGAAATATGCTAAAACTCATCTTGTATTTACTAGCAAATGTTTAACTTTAAACAATTAAAATAAAGCTCACATTGACACTGTATATCATGATTAGTTGTGATAGAATTCTTTCAATCACTTTGTTTTACGCTAGTTTATAACCTCTTAAAAAATTAAAGAGCAAAATGTAAAAACCCTTTTTTAACTGTAAGATGTGTTTACATATGTGAGTATACTTATTTATGTGAACGTTCAAAAGACTTTTTTTGAATATAGGGATAGACTTTAAAACTGCATTAAAAATACTCATTATTCTGATTTAATTTGACCCGATGATCAGCGATTAGTTTACAGATTTTTCCAGTTTGCGGAATTTCACGAAAAACAATCAAACAATAAAGAGCAAATACTCACAGATTATTTATTTATAAATAAAAATGGTATTTCTGTCGTTTTACTGAATGTTTATGGTCTGCAATAATTTCGAGACACAACGTTCCGATTCATAATGTCGAACATGTTGAGGAACGCTGCACCAGATCATCACTGTTCTATTTTGTTATTTCCAAAACAATTATTTGCATACTTTATCAGTGATCAACCGAAAAGAATGGGTGTTGAGGAATAAAAATTCATCTTGACGAAGGTTTGTTATTTAAAAAAATATGATTAAATCTTAAGCATATTCTGTCGTGTTTGGTGGAAGGTAGGCATGAATTCCTGGCACTACCTATATTTAACAATATACAGTATGGTAACCTCTTCATACGGGCTAAATTTCTAACAAAGTAAAAGTTCAGAACCGACTCTCTCATGTCTCCCCTCTAATACAACGATAAGTCTATGGATTTACACCGTTAAAATAAGGGGTTCGATTCCAAGGGTGGACTCAGTAGATATACGGGGTGGTTTTGCTATAAAAAACACAAACACTCATCTCCGCCAAAATTTTTGTTAATAATTTCGTTGAGGTGGAAAGAACTCCAGAAATATGAAACAAGATTGTGGAGCAAACAATACCCACATCAAAATTAGTTTTATATCTTTGACTTGAATTTTGAACTGTTTTCCGTTAAATATTACAAAAAAACATTGTTTTGTAATTTGTATAACATTTGATTCAATATTTTATTAAATTTAGAAAAATTCAGTTTATTGTATAATCGTTTATTCGGTTATAAACATCATTAATAATGTAATAATAACAATGTATCAAGTTAACTACATCATGACGTGCTTGAAATATCACAACATTTTAATCACAGCTAAATGTTACCACTCCACTAACACAGCGTTGTATCTTCGGATTCATACTGATAGTAGCCCCACGCGAGTACAGCGGTAAGTCTCCGGATTTACAACGCTAAAATAAGGGGTTCGATTCCCCTCTGTGGGCTGAGCAGATCGCCCGATGTGGCTTTGCTGTAAGAAAAACACACACTCATACCGATAGTAAGCAGGTGTCGATACCTGTGATGGTCAGAGTACACATAGTCCGTGATGCAGCTTTATTCTTATTTCAGTCAAAGAAATTTACATCAATGCTGACGGTTTGTCGTCGTGCAATTTGTACTTTAAGTCCTCGAAATTTGTTTTTCACCGGAGAATAAAAAAATTCGTAATAAAAATCAACTGCTCCCCAAGCTGATTTGAAATTATATATTATGTGAAAATTTTGAAAATCAAATAATCCGACCATCCTTAAAATCAATGTAGCTCAAAGGGTATCACTTCACAAGAACTTATTACAACCACAGTGATTCAGCGGTTAGTCCGAGACTGATAGTGATAAACACCAGGTTTCTATACCTGTAGTGGACACAACAAAGATAGTCCATTATGTGTTTTTGAGCTTAAGAAAAGCAAAAAAAAAGTTATTAATCTAGAGATTGGCAAATATACCCAATATATAATATTCAAGGATATCTGAGGAAAGAACATTAATTAAATATGGAAGTAACTTACTGCACAGACCAAGAAGTAATAACAACCCATAAGTCCTACTTGTTCCATGATTTGATAATAACGCTAATGTTCTGCCGTCAGGTTAATTATGTCAGTTTCCATTTCTAAACATTCACGCTCCACACAAGATATACTTCGAGAGCATTATCTGAAATAATCCAAACATTATTTATTCTGGAGGATGATGTACCAGCCTGTCTAATGATTGGTATACATTGTTATTTATTCGTTATTTTGTTTAATACCGACTGACCTTGTACGATAAACTTCTGAACGTTTTCTGTAAGCGTACAAGTCTCAAACATGAATCAAATTAATCTTCCTTGGGTCAGGCTGTTCCATTCAGACCAATCTAGTTGGTAACCCGCAAGCTCTTTGTATCAGTGATTTTGTTACAGACAGACCTTTGAAAAACTGCACCTGAGAGAAGAAAAAAAAAACTTATAATTCATCACTTCAATTTCCTTAGGTAACCACGGAAACACATTTATTATTGTGTTAAACTTGTAATAATGTTTTATTCATTAGCCAGTCAAGTTTTCTCTATATTTAACTTGCATCAATTTAGATTCTTCCTCATTACAAACAAATACCAACAAGATATAGAAAATAGAACACCACTCACTTTAGTTGGTATCGTTAGAACTATTGCACATAGTATGAACACAAACTGATTCACATTCGGTGCTAAGAAAGAACACATTTCCTTTACTACATTTAGTGTTATATACACAATTAGTCGTACTGGGGAAAGTCTGGCATGTATCTGTTTGGCTTCGTGAAACGACCTCTAATACTTAGCGAAATAGGTTGAATGAGTCTTGAAACGTTACGCCTCAATAATGTAGTTAATACCTCAGAATTTTTGCCGAATTTTTAAACTCCAAGCACTCAGTTGATTAAATTATCGATGTTTTAGGCATCATATTTACTAATTATGTGGTGATCGAGAAGTAATTACCATCCAGTAGAAAATTCTTTTCGATAACCACAGAATGTAAAGGTCTGAACGCTTCGTTATCCTTGAATCAACAAACCATCATAGCTCTGCCAAAACAAAGTAGAAATCACACAGTATAGTATGGTGAACTTTTACTCTCTCAACATTGATGATAAAGTGTAATCGATATAACCTCCAATTTAAGTGTTGTAAATCCAAAAACCGTTGTCTCAGCGGGGGACCTTTTGAACGGAACCAATATAATTGATCCTGTAACTCGCTTTTCTCTTCAAGTTTCAACCAACTCATATTTTATTACCTCACAATTATGTTTGTATTTTTTTTCGACTTTCTTTAGTATTCTGTAGGATGCATGTGTATTCGTATCTTCGCCAGAACTATGAAACAGTTAATAGGCAGAAATAGAGATACTTGACTGAGCCAATAAAACATTAAACTTGTTATTTTCCTTACAGAATTAAATTCTCTACATGTTTACGTAAAATAAGAACATGTAATCGTTCTTGAATATCTGCATAGAGACGATTATCGACATGGAATAAAACACACGTAGTTCAAACATTTCTAAAAGCTTCCCTTTACGTACCAACTTTTGAAAAATACTTCTCACTGACTGAAAAATGTATTTAATTCAAACGTCAGCAAAACAGAGAATACTTAAAATGCTTCAATCGATCTTAATAAAAGTGTGATTTAAAATATTCACATCAATTGACTTCTGATATTCTGTGCGAGCATTTTAATTACAAATGAGTTGTTAAGATACCTAGTGTTCCAAAATTCATTTCATTGTCAATATTTGCTCTCACTGTATACGTTTGAGTTATTTAATGTTTTCTGACATCTAACATTCTTGGTTAAAGAACCCAGTTTTAATTTCACCAGGTGATCAGAGTTTTACTTAATGTATAAATGGGCGTGTGATGTAACATTTTGAAATTGCAAACTGAGCTGGAGAAACATAACCTACACTGTGTTGATGAGAACGTATCCAAGAAAAGACATTATTTTATTTCTTTTATTATTTTTGGAGTTTTTCCTTTTCACAAACTTTCTGTAACTGTCTCAGTAATTGTTCAATAAACAAACTCGTTGAATCATTGTGAAGATCGGGAGAGATTGCCACAGATCGACTAGTAAAATAAATATTGTTTATTATAAATATAACCTACGAATCGTATTCAGGAAAGGTACGATAGGTAAGAGAATAATAATTTGTAAACATAGAGTATTTTATTACACACATACAATTTGTTACTCATAAAGCTGGTAAGATCATTTGCTTATAAATCTGTTTGTAAGAAACATCTTTATGTTTCTTATTACTGTTAAATATATACATATTATTCTGAACCTTACTTATGTGTCTTATCATTGTTAAATATGTATATATATTATTCTGAACCCTAAATAGCAGTGTTCCTGCGTGTGAACTTTTCTATAACTGCCGAATTATGGAAGTTAAAACTAATATTTAATATGTTTGTGGAATTTGTTTTGTTAAATGTTTTGGAATATTTTAACATATGTTTGGAGCAATATTTTTGATAAGTTACATCAACAAATGTTTGTGTGTCCCTTTCTATAAGATTAGACTTTTACACGCTAGAAATGTTCTGAAGTTATATTGATTGTATTAAATATACAATTACTATTTTTGACTTTTTCCTAACCCATCGTCAATCCTTCGTTAAAAAAACGTGAGTTTTATTAAGAATTAAAATAATATGATCTTTTATTTATAAATGCCAGAACTAAATACACAGTTCCTGTTTACAGAATAAAGAACATAAATTTAGTGTAACTTCATAGAAACTATACCTTTATTTCCCTTGAGTAAATACAGTGAATAACACATGACTGAGTCTTACACATATAATTCCGATTCGCCTAGAAATTGGCCTTACTAAAAATCTAAAATCCACATATAAACGTAGTTATTTTATATCAATAAAATCCAATACAAATTATAGTATTACATGGTAAATCATATATCAGTGATATTTACAAATAAGCTAAAAAAATGTAAGAAACAACACGTGAGTTTCATGCGGTGGTTGAGCGATTTCAAACCAGTTCACCATTTTAGTCAAGTCCCTAAAATGGGGCATTACAGTCAATCGAGCTAAATTTCCTTCCTTGTTCGACCTATAGGTCTATCGGGGCTAACCATTTAACACACCTGAATGTATTCCAGAGGTTCACGATTCACATCCCGTTGTCACGACAGTACATTAAATTTCTTTACTGACCTGAGTGCGTTGAACGTTAAACAGCATTAGTTGAGCAAAGTAGGGGGAAACCACTTCAACATGACTTCACGAGTCGATGTGTTTCAAGAACGGTTTGAATATGAACATTTGATCTCTATTATATTTATTCTTGAAGTATTTCTTTTCAAACATAAATATAAAACCTTTCATACCTTCTGGCAGTGCAAAAGTTAAAGAGATTGAGAAAAATGCTGTTTATACTTGTTGAATTATGTAAGAACATTAACAACAATTAACTTTACTGGTGACAAGAATAAAGATAATCACACTTACTCTAGTTATTTAAATAATTCTATTACTTGTCATCTGAATACACGGAAATATAACTAAACCTTAAAATGTGTTTGACTTTCAACCCACACTTTGATAAGTGTTATTGTTATTTCATTGTTTACTGTGAATGTTTATTAAGGTAATGTAATTCCAATAAAATATGATACGTTAATTATTATTTTTTTCTTCGCCTTATGGGTGATAATTTGAAGTTTAATACTTTTAACAGTTGATGCATACATTAAAGCAAAAGTTATTCTTTAAATAAGACCAAATAAAACCATAACATGGCGCTTTACGTGTTTATATAATTAAAAGTCCTTTCAGCTAAATAAAAGACTCAAACCATAACATGGTGTATAACGAGTTTGTTTAATCAAAGGTCCTTTCCCCAAAATAATAAGACTGAAACGACAACTTGGTGTAACACGTGTTTGTCTAATTAAAGGTCCTATATAATAAGATTTAAACCACAACGTGGTGTATTACGTAGTTGTCTAATTAAAGGTCCTTCCAGCTAAATAACAAGACTGAAACCATAACATGGTGCATTAAGTGTTTGTATAATTAAAGGTCCTTTCACCAAAATAATAAGAATTTTTTTACTCAAATAATTTCATTTAATTCGAATAATATAACGAACAATATAGTTTATACCTTTAATAATGCGTGTGATATCAATATATTGACTTAAAATGAAAGTACAAAAAATGTACATCAGTTATTATATCTACTATTAACCATGGTGGAAAGAAAAACCAAATGTTTAATTGTTTTTACTTGGTAAGCTTTTGTACTCGATCGGGGTTCATCAACTCTAGAAATTCCGTCGTGAATTTCTTCCATTTCCGGCTATTGGAAGATTGATAATTTCTCGTGGCTTTTCCATCAAATTGCTTAGTGGTGCCACCTGCTGTCGCATCCAAAGCGTTAAATTGTTCTTTAAGGCAGTTCACATTCCTGCGTAACGTTTCTTGTTCTTGGACGAGGACGTGATCCGAGCGCATTTCTGGTGACAAGTGTTTCGCCTCGTGCTAAGATAACGACGTGAGACTCCAGTCTCTTTAATCGTTTACCGGCAGCTCTTTAAAGATTGACCAAAAGAAAATTATTTTGTAAACGTAACAAAATAATCAACCCAATTAACAAAGAAGGAATATAAAATATAATGATAATGTATGCATTACAGTCAAGATATCAAAAAAACAAAATTCAAGTAAGTTAAAAAAATTTAAGACAAATATATAAAACCATACAACCAGAACGCTTTTGAAATATAGTTCTATTTTAATCATGAGCAAACTCTGAATCTGTTCACCCAAAATAAAGAAATGTCCACCTTTTTGTGAGTGCTCGGATAATAGGGCTTTGTATTTTTCTCTGTGTGTACAACAAAATACTTAACACAATGAAATTATCTGTATGCATATAAGACTGTGTGAGAATAAATAGGTATAAGAAGGACTTTTAACACAGACAATTCACTGATACATAATTTGAAACTAAATGAAATTTTTAAACTCCATCACATCGAATATAACAATAAGATGTGCATATCCTTCCAGAAACCAGTAACTATAAAATCAGTCTCAAATGCAAATTAATAAAGAATTAGTATGTGAATATCCAGCTACGGACCATAACAACATTAAATCAAATAAATCAAAAATATAGTTTAAAGTGGCATGCGTGTAGTTATGGCTGTAAATCAAAGTATTGATATTATTTATAAAAAAACTCGCTTCAAAACTGTGCACGTGCACTAGCAAACATATTGGAGAGGTGTGGTCATAAGTTGTTGAAGTAAGCTAGCGTCCACTATCCTAATGCTTTTAAAACTATTGCTATTCTATGGGACACAAAATTTGTTTCCTCTGTAATTTCAAAAGCTTGGCTAGTCATTAGAAGAGAAAAACAAAAGACGCTCCGCAGAATTTCGACTCACTTGAACATTTATGTAGCTATTACTGTACGAAACTTCTGAATACAGTTTCTAGCTTATCATAAAAACTATATGTACTTAAAGAACATATTTTCTACAATTACATTCGTGGAGATATGGTGTAAGAAGATTAAATGCATTTTCAATCTAGAAGTTTAAAATTTTCAATAAATATCTCCAGTATATCTTCTTAATGTCCACTACTTAGTGATGTATAGTTTAAGGAAGACAGCGTAATATTTCCTCATATATAATTTTAGATGCGAGAGTAAAATCCAGTTAGTTGTATTCTTAAAAACAAGACCAACATGAATGTCTTTGAAATTTTTAGTAACATTCATGAAATCGCAGACATGATGTTGGTCATGGCAAAAACTCTACAAAGGTTTTGCTCTCAGCCATGCTCGTGTTTGACTTTCCTGATAGTCTCGAGCTTTCTTTGAAATTTAAAGCTGGTGGAGAGAAACAAGATTACGAGGATCACCTGATTGTTTGTAAGTTGTTTGTATCATGAGTTTCACTGAAGAGCATGTTAGGTTGTCTCGTTATAATTTCCATACTGCAACTGTGAAATATTTGCATCCTAAGCACTACGACACTACTTAACCTGATTACAAATTTGAGTGAAAAAGCGTATAATGTTTGTGGGAAAATGTGGAACCATGTAAATACTTTGAGCTCAACTAAGTGTAATATATTGAAATGGTGTGTTGATACGTGTGTGTTTAGGTATATCTGTATAATGATGTTTAAAAATAAACAATCGTTGTTGTTGTTTTTTAATCAAGCACAAAGATACACAACGGACTGTATATGTTAAGCTCACCACGAGTATCGAAACCCAGTTTTTAGCGTTGTAAGTCCCAGAGATACCGCTGAGCCACTGGGGAACATTTACTATCGTATATTGTGCTAATTGTTTGTCCGCAATGACATCTATTCCCATACAATTTTTGTTTTTTCGTCGCTAGGGGTCAAAAAATTATGTTACAGCTCGATATTTATATCATTTCACGATTTCGAAACAAATGGCGCGTTAAATAATGTGAAATTTACAACCAACTCTATATTTCAGATTTACCCTGTAATATTTTGTTCTTTTGATCTTTTTCGATGATCGTTTCGTCGTCTGTCTCTGGAGCTGTCGGTGCTCCTGCTAACCGAACTTCTGCCAGTGAGGGAGGAAAGACTGCCATGAACTCGACGTTTCGAAGTCCTGGAGTAATTGCTGCAACTCCAACAAAAAAGTGCCGACAGGTAGCGCTGCTGATGACCGGAGTTAACACCTAATAGGTGTAGAATGATTAAAAATAAGCTCTGCTATAAAACCGAGCGTATCAAAATATTCGTTTATCATACAACTTAACGAAAATAAAACGCGTGGTTGTATAAAAGCATACACTTTCCTTGTATTCGTATTCCATACACCAGATACAGCATTCAGAAAAAAAACATAATTCATTATAATATTATCCATAATAAATATTCAATGTACATTACAGGCTATTAAAATAACTGTTTGCCCGCCAGTGGCTCAGCGCAATGTCTGCGGACTTTCGCGCTAAAATCCAGGTTTCGATACTCGTGGTGGGCAGAGCACAGATAGCCCATTGTGTAGCTTTGTGCTTAATTCAAAACAACAACAACAAATAACTGTTCATTACTTAAAAGACTAGGAAGAATAAATTTCCTAGGTTTTATGCGAGGCTTATGCTTCTAATTTAGGTAACGAATATATTTACGTCTGTCTTTTTGTATATTCAACTAAAACGAGAAAACCTCTTAAGAAAAGTTTTCAGTTTTCATTAATTTTCCATATTTCCTTTGTTTCCGAGTATGTAATCAGTTGTTATTCAGAAATTGCACATGGCATAAGTATTTGAGATCGATTCCATAACGTGTTACATTTTGTTTATAATAACTCACTTATTTTTCTTATGATAAAGTATTTTCTTTAATTACTTCTCTTTTAATATTATTTATTTCATAATCTATTTCCTCTTATTTTTTACATTTTCCTTTCATATAATTTTTTTGTAATTATTGCATATTTTTGCATCAAATTTAATTCTTCTTTTATGAATAGAAATGTATAAGATGTATATATATGTATATATATATACACAACTGTTGCACTGAAATACGTTCATTTAAAACATTTCGTTTAAAAGGATTCGTTTAAATAACGCTATCAGTAGTGACAATGTGGATCTTTACAAATATAAAATAAAAAAGCAAAAATTACTACCTCATCGAAATATATATGTCTGTACTACTTACCTCTGAATACATTGCTTCCAATACTTCTAATTGTTTTCTGACCATTGCAACTTCTGATGATTCGAAATTACTACTTGTAGTGGCGCTTCCTTCGCTGCTGTAGTCATCTAGTTCTTCCAACACACTGTCTATATCCACTCCAGTAGTTGTTGAAGTTATTTCTGTATCTGCAGTGTAAAAGTGCGACATTAGGTTGTTCAGTTTTGCTGAAAAAAGTATTTTACGTGTCATTTGATCATAAATTTGTCACTTCAAACTATTCGGACAGTCTCAAAATTACCTATGCACAAGAAAAACACAGCTAATCGAATAAAATTTGTTCAAGCTTTGTAGCACAAAAACTATTCAACAAAAATATCATAATTTATTCGTAAACGTATCCTTGTAGTTCTGGGCCACAGTTTACACAAAATATATAAATATATATACACATATATATACGTACACACGACCGTAAGAATTGGCTAACGAGCATACGTACAAAACTGTGAAAAGACCAAAATGAGAGTTTAAATCTATCAAGCAAGTAACTGTGAGTAAGCTTAAAGGTCTGGCATGACCGGATGGTTAAGGCTTTTGACTCGTAATCCGAAGGGAGCCTGTTCGAATCACCGTCACACCAAACGTGCTTAGCCTTTTAGCTGTAAAAGCGTTAGAATGTGAGGTCAATCCCACTATTCGTTGGTAAAAGAGTAGCCCAAGCATTGGCGGTATGTGGTGATAACTAGCTTCCTTTCATCTCGCCTTACAATGTTAAATTAGGGACGGCTAGCGTAGATAGCCTTCGTGTAGCTTTGAGCAAAATTTAAAAAGAAACAGTGAGTCTAAACGTATATGTTTCATGTAAGTAATTAAATAAATAAAAATTGTGATATGTATGTGTAATATATAATATAATATATGCATTGTAATGAAGGATATTGTAATATGTATGTGTAATATATAATGTGATATGTGTATTGTAATAAAGGATATTGTAATATGTATGTGTGTAGATAAATGTGTTCGTTGAGATAGATAATATTAATTAAGTAGACACAAGGAAGTGTATCGTGCAACCAAAACAATCTGCAGGAAACTGTGTGTTATTAAAATAGGAGTTATAGTTAGCTTTTTCCACATTCTGCAGCTCGTATTGTGGTGATCCAAACTGAATATACTTTTGATGGATTAACTAGACTGGACTATTACTTTATATATTAAATTCATTTAAAAATACTCCAGAATAAAAATATTTAGAATAGAAAGATAAGGTAAATTTTACAATGTTATAATATTTTCGAAGTAGTGAAGATATCTTGAGGTCTAACACTAATTTTTAATTTTGTAAGGAGGGTTTGTTTGTTTGTTTGTTTGTTTAGAATTAAGCACAAAGCTACTCAATGGGCTATCTGTGCTCTGCCCACCACGAGTATCGAAACCCGGTTTTTAGTGTGTAAGTCCGCAGACATACCACTGTGCCACTGGGGGGCTTGTAAGGAGGGAAATTAACGATTTTACCAATATACGTTATTTTTAGTACCTACTCTTGTTTGATTATAGTTTTCTTTTTTGCATGTGACGTTATTTGTTGAGTATATAGTGCACAACTCCTGCCTGTTCTTGAAATCCTTAGAGCGTTTTTAAATGTGAAATGAAGAATGCTTGTTTGAAAAAACCACTATTGTCATCGATCATTCTTGAAAATTCTAGAGTCTAACGTGATTTGTATGTAAAAACCGACGCGCTCATAGACAGAGAACATTATTGGACAACTACAGTTAGTGAACTTCAGGAACATTAGGCTGTAATGGTGAGTAACGTGTATTAATAAGAAAACTACAAAATACTCTTAGAAACATTTGTAGATTTCGAATATTATCAACCGTTCAACTTCAGTGAATAACTTTGGACGTTAAAATTTCTTCGAAGACATTAAATTATCTTCATATGAAAAAAGCAAGCTTATAAGAGGTATGAGGCCTATCAAGTTTAGTTATTTAAGCTAGCCGCAACTGTATCAATTTTAATTTAGTTTGCTTGTCATGGACCTGGAACTTTTGTTAAATAGTCAGTATAGTTTGTAACTTTGTAAAACTTTTGTATAAAAATTAAGATTTGTAATAATTATTAGTAATAATCGTTTTCATGTTTGTATATTAAAACATTTATTTTAAAAAAGAAAATTCTGTGTGTCAATATTATTGGCAAATAAGGTAATTTTAATACTCACGTACATTTAATTAACTACTAAGCTGAAAATAAAATTCCGGTTATTGAAATAGTAATACGTAATATACGTAACATAATATATCAGATACTCGTCCAAAATAAATTCCAATGCGTAACACGACATTTCCTTGAATTTCAGGACTGCTCCAAATCCACGTGGCATGATTTTAATGAGTTTGTGCAGACATTCCTGAGTGATTTACTGCTATCCTTCATTGAGTGTTTTAAAAAGTCTATCTTCCGTGTTTGGCTTGCGATCTTTTGTTAATCGTTTTAACTCAGCACATAAATTCTCACTTGGATTGATATCAGGTGATTGGTCAGGCCATTCCATTACATCAATTCTCTTATTTGTAACATATTTTAAACAACTTCATAATTGTAGAGAAACTTGTTTGATTATTCTTTAGGCTAATTTAAACTAGAATAATCTTAAAGCCTATACCAGGTGCACAACCTTTTTAAAGAGAAAATGTAACAACAATGATGAAAAGTTCTGGTATTTACGAAAGTCAGCGTTAAAATTATGATTGAAAATCATATTTGAATAAATCATGTTGAGTGCGTTCCAAAATCATATGGTTTTTACTCGTATGATAGGTAATAAAAGAGATATGACAAATTAACAACATTTTAAAGATAAGAACACTTTTTTGTACACTCTCTGCAGTTTTCCTAACAAAATCAAATAAAATCCCTTGAAACTAGAAAGATTTTCATGACACTTATCATATTTGGTAAGGTATGAGTTTTACATTTATACAACGAAGAAAGCTTATCTTTCTAAAATGATAGTCCTTAGAAGTTACAAAACTGAGAAAATTAAGCATAACTTCAGGTATCATTTTTTAATTCGATTATTATGAGATCAATGTCATGTATCACTTTACAATCCAGATACATTTTCTTTCAATACTTTATTCAACACAACAGTTTATGAGAAAAGATCAAAAACCAAAATGTTTATTTTCTTTTCATTTAAGTGTCATAAAGTAACTTTATACATTCTTATTTTTCCATAGCTGAAAGAAAGAAACGTGTCTAATTCAACATCTAAGAAACACGGACATAAAGAAAAGGATAAGAAAATCCAGTTCAGAAGCTTTCACTGTAAAAGATATTAACCAAATAAAAGCTGATTTCTCGGACAATCTTGCAAGCGACCAAGACGAAAGTCTTCGCAAGACTGTTTGAAAAAGGAAAAGCTCTCTTTGATTAAAAAGAATTTTATCTGTTTATAAGGGTTTACTACATACTATATCAGCGGCTTTATTTTTCTCCACAACATATGCTGTTGTTAAGTATTTAAAAACTATAAATTCTGCAAAAGAACTTTGGGTTAACTCAATTTTTAACGCAATATATAGTGTTCCGCTTCTCATATTCAAAAATGCTTATCCACTTGGTCCTCCTCCCACAAGAAAGATTATATTAATTCGAAGTGTTGTACATGCATTGGTAATGTACATGAGATACTTTTCACTTCAATATATACCTATTGCTCAAGCGAGTGTCATCATCTTCAGTTATCCGATTATGGTATCTGTGTTTGCCAGGATAGTTTTAAAAGAACCATTTGGCTTATTGCAAGCTATATCAGCAGTACTAACTGCAGTAGGTGTTGCTCTGGTATCCAAACTTCCCTTAGAACTTCAACAGACTAATCACTTAAATGATATAACTTTATCGGATCGGGTTTATGGACCTTTGATGGCTTTTGGTTCCACAATACTTCGAGCATTAAATATAATTTGTACCCGCTGGCTGAGAGAGAATACTTTCTCCGTGATGTTATTCAATAATGGATGGGTTGGTGTTATTGTCTGTTTGATCATAATATTTTTATTTGGACAGCTTCCAGTCATACCGTGTGGAGAACCATCTTTATTAGTTGTATTCTGTTCCCTGATCGAGATAGTTGGGTTAGTTTTATTCTATAAGGGGATACAACTTGAACAAGCTGGAATAGTTTCTGTCGTTAGAGCAGCCTCTCACATTACTTTTCTTTTCTGTTGGCAATTGTTTTTCTTCAAAGAAATTCCAGACATTTGGAGCATCTCAGGTGTATCAGTAGGTATTTTTTTTATATCTAGCAGTGTGAGCAAATACTTCGATGCTCGAAAGAGACGAAATTTCCCTTAACTTTATTCATGATACCAAAACTTATATTAATTTTGGTGTATATCGATGATTTTCTTTTAAGTTTGTAACGGTTTAATGTTGCATAACTGAAGTAATACAAGATTTATAAGTTTCTTAATGTAAATGAAAAAATCTTCAAATATTAACTCTTAATTTTAAGCCTGTTTTAGAAAGTTGTTATAAAATATATACTTACTTTCCCTAGAGATTCTTCAGATTAAGTAAAATATTTTGATTTTATGTGTGGCATTCAATTAATTACTCTATCTGAAAATGATAATTTCAAAGTACATGCACAGTTTGTATTGTGCTCTGTCAAAAGTACACTACTTGCCAAAATCTTAAGGCCAATGAACATGACAAACACTATGCATTTTGCGTTGTTAGACTTAACCAATGATTTGAGTAGAGCTTCGAAAGATGAGAATAAGAAAAGGGAAAATAAAAATTAAAAATGTTTTAACTTTTATAGGGAAAATGTGAACACTATGAAATTAGCCTAAATACTAGCTGGTCAACGTTCAAGACCATACCAAAACGAAGACATAAAAATGGAAGGAAATGCATAAGAAGACGTTACAGTAGTGATTGGACTGTTATTACAAGTAGTGAAGATGGCTTCAAGAAGATCATGCACTGTTTGGAATTAACGTCTATTTCTATAGACTTCTTTACTATCACCTCCCAAACATTTTCAATGGAGTTTAGATTGAGCGAACATGCTGGATGGTCCAAAAAAATCACGCTTTTCATACTTTCTCCTACGAAACTCTGGATCACAGTATTTTCTTGCTAATTATCCAGTCATTTCCACACAAGTGAAAGCCTTCAGTCAATAAGGATGCTTTTTTCCAACATCCTAATGTAGTCAACTGCTGATTGACGCTCCTGTATCATCTGAAGCTCCATTGTTCCATGGAAGGAGAAAGCACCCAAGATCATGATGGAACCTCCTCCACTGTGTCGCGTAGAAAATGTTTCCAGTGTGATGTCCTTATCCTGCCAGTAGCGTTAGAAGCCATCTGGATCATCCAGGTTAAATTTTTTCTTACCAAGAACAAAACCTTCTTTTACTTGTCTACGTCACATGTTTGGTGCTTTACAGCAAAGTTTAACCCACCTGTTTCGTGGTGTGGAAGGGAGCGTGGCTTTTCAAGACAATTACGGTTTTTAAACCTTTCTTTCGTAGTTGCCGTCTTATTGTTCGTGAGCTGCATTCTGCGTCCGTAAGGGTTTTAATATGGTTCGGCGATCAGCTAGTGTCTTGCTGGACAATTCATCGAATGCTCCTGCTCAACGCCGGCGACATTTTCATGAGCTGACCACTTGAAATTCTAGGTCGTTATCTCTTAGGGTTTTTAAAGAAATTTCCAACACTAGTTTTACTCCGTTGAATCTCACCAGCGAAGGCGCAATGAAAGAGACCTTGCTTTGGTAGCTCGACAATCCTGCCACGTTCAAACTCTGTCAACTCTTTAGCCTTTACCTAATTTCATAGTGTTCACATTTTCTCTATTAAATGCTTAAAAAGTTTTTTATTTTTCCTTTTCCTATTTTCATCTTTCGAAGCTCTACTCAAATACGTGGTTGAGTCTAACAACGCAAAATGCATATTTTTTTTCTTTATGTTCATTGGCCTTAAGATTTTGGTCAGCAGTGTGTATGTATGAAAATATATTTAACAATTTTTAGTACATCAGGTTTTTCAACTTATAAATATCAATATGTATGTGTATCTATTATTTATTTTCCACATTTTTGATCAATTAGTACCAAAGTTGACACAGTGATACAGGATGACATAATCAAGATCATCTGGGATATGGAATCCTCCATTTTATTTAACTTCAGGAAAAAACTACCAATGTTTAATTCGTTTTAACATTAAATGAATTATACAACCCATACTGTTAAAAATACTATGTATTCATTTTTGTACTTTTATGCATTTTTATTGCCCTTTTGATGCTTATTATATTAAGAGAAAACCAGAAGCAAAATTTTCTGTCCTATCCTTCAGGCGAGTTTGTATTCCACCCGTCTAACGGAGAGACATAGCCAGATGTCTAGGTTGAACTCAAGTTCGCGGGTTCGAGTCCCGTCCAACAATACATGCTCACTCGTTCAGCTGTGAGGACGTTATAATGTCACAATCAACCCAATTATTCGTAATTAAAAGAGAAGCCCAAGAGTTGTCGATCGGTGGTTTTGACCGTATACATCCCATTTAATTTTACACCAATAAATTAAGGACGATTAGCGCAAATAGTCCTCGTGTACCTTTTAAAAACCAACCAACAACCAACAGGATAGATACTGTAATTGGCATATCTGTATTTATATACAACGGTTTAATATTTTACTGACAAAATCACTATACTGAAAACAATACTTAGCCAGAAACAAATATAAACGAACAAAGTTGACAAGTGAGATTCCAAACAACTTCAAAACTGTATTATGGATCTGACTGTCACACATTATGACTTATCACAGACGAGTCTCCATTTTAATTTTTAATTTAAAAGTTAATCGAATGTTAACAGCTCTTCAATTTCTGATATTTGCCAACACGACTGGTACATATAATTTTCTTCCTTAAAACAAATATACACTGATATAAAAACAGCAATAGAATTTGTAATAACGGTTATTATAAATATTTAATACAAATAATTATTTATATGCGAAAATTTTTACAAACTCACAAACAATATTCAGTCTTCTCTCAGGTCTGAAGCTGAATATTTTATGAGTGGTTCAGGTCCTCAAGGCGCAAATTACTTTTATGTTGATACAAAGATAACACTTCAATTGACGGGAATGCTAGCTAGTTTAATTCTTTACCCGTGAGTTTTTTTATGCTGAAGGTGTGTAATGGGATCGCAGAAATACTAACGTTCGAAGACAATTGCTTGCAATTTAACGATTTATAATGTTCGAAATCTATAAACGATACTGGTCAAATATCTATAGTTTTCTAATTAATAAGCGTTAATCAAAAGCTTTGGAGAAAATCCAACTTGTAAACGGTGCAAGGCCAGTTAAGAAAAGAAGCTAGCTACTTTATCAACTCAAAATTAATTCGTTCAACGTGAATCATTGATAAAATATTCAGTTTCAGACCACACAAAAGACTCAGTACTGTTTTTAAGTTTTACATCTCGCTTAGTTTGTGAGTACATCTTCCCCTTATGTTAAAATCCGCCTTACGTTTCCTGTCACTTGGGTTACGTATTCATATTGAACAAATAAATAACGGTCTTTTTCTAAAATGTGAATTAAAACGTAGTGCTTTGTAAATAAGTTATGTTATACTTTAATAAATATAGATATTTGCGTATTAAAATCCTATTTAAACAAGTGTTAAACATTTCTTTTAAGCATGTAACTTTACTGATTTTCGTAATGTACTTTTTTACACTGTACTTTTGTGAAGTTAGTTCGGAACAAGATAGTTATTGATTTGATGTTTATTATCTGTTTTATCTGTGTACTTTATCATTCATTATACATTTAGAGAATGTGCACTTTGTTACGTGATAAAATGAAAGTAAGTGCAGAGATATTATTTCACTCCAGAATAAATATACTCTTCAAAATAGAAATGCAAAAGGCAAAATTTGAGACAAATTGTTAACAAGTTTATTCCGGGTAGTCCTGTATGACATGCGTGAAACATTGCACATTCACTGCTGAACATCTAAAGTCTGCAAAGGCGAAGTTTACGCTCACTTGTTGAAATTTAACTTCACTGAACGTCAATAACGAGTATGTCCCCCGTGAGCATCAATAACTGCTTGGCATCTCCTGCCCATGGAAGCGATGAGATGACGAATCACTTAGTGTGGAATGGCTGTCCACTCCGCCTGCAAAGCTGCTGCAAGGTGAGGTAGAGTCCTCGGTTGAGGTTGTCGCCGTCGCAGACGTCGGTCCAATTCGTCCCAAAGATGTTCGATGAGGTTTAAATTAGGTGATCTGGAGGGCCAAGGAAGAACGTTGATATTGTGGTGTTTTAAGAAGACAGTGGTGAGTTGGGCTGTGTAAGGACGGGCGTTGTCATGTTGAAAAACATCGTTGACGTTCAAATGATGGGTTGCACATAGAGCCTAAGAATCTCGTCGACGGTTGCGTACGATCTGATCAGAAATCCTACGCAGCCCTGGTATGGTTGAGGCAGTAGACGTCGCAGTGATGGTCCTATCCCGAAGGTGACGTAACCGTATGTAGCGATCTTGTGCGGGCGTGGTCACACAAGGTCTGCCAGATCGTGGACGGTCACGAGTTGTACTATGTTGTTGGTGACAATTTCATAGCCTTGTAATAATGCTTGGGTGGACATTCACAGCTCTGGGAACATCTGATCCAGATTCGCTTGCTTCCAAGCGACGAATGGCGTTGTTGCGTTGTGCTTCGGTCAGTCTTGGCGTAACTGTATTGCGTGTCTGTGGCTTAGTATTGAGCTATGGAAACCGAGAACTCGTCACTTTTATTTGGATTTTGCACATATTGCACTTGCAGAACGTGTACATCTTTCAAACAAATTTATTGGACAGGAATAAGTTTTGGCGAAAAATTCGATGTTTTCCTCTGAGCTTGTAACGTTATTACATATATGCTTTTTGAAAATAAAAACATCCGTTTTGCGTTTTTTTAAGCGTATATATATTATAGTAATAAAAATCTGTTAAATTCTATTTAAATAATTTACTAAGTTAACTTTTTTGCATTTAATGCAAAGCTACAAGGATGCTAGCTATTCCTAATTTTGCAATGAAAGATAGAAGAAAAGCAGATAGTCATTATCACCTCTTGTTTCCTTTGTGGATTACTCTTTTAGCAACAAATAGTTGGTATGGCTTTAACATTATATCGTTTCAACGTGTGGGGATTTGAACCCGTATCCATCCAGTTGCGTATAAAGCATTTTAACCAGTTGGCCATGCCTGGCCCTAATTTAACTGTTTGGTGAGAGAGTTACATATATTTCCTAGGTTAATACTGCTTCACACATATCGTTTAGAGTAGAGATGTTTCTGGATTACTTTGGAATTCAAATCGTGATTGGTTAGAATAGAGGAGATGCACTTTGAGTTGTTTTTTGTTCATAGATACGTTGTAACTTTGAGAGATTCAAGACTGCAACTTTGAAGCCAACTAAGACAAACTTCGCTCTGAAGTAGCTTGGAGCATGACTACGTTAACAAACGACAACAGCCTGTCTTATTTTGTCAGCTGTACTGCAGTTAGGTTTGCACTAGTATTCCTCACTTCAACAAAAATTGACAGTTGTCTCTCTTATCAGGTCAGCTGCACTGAAATTCCTTCACATTTCCTATGCTTATGCTACCCAGTGGCTCAGCGGTATGTCAGCGGATTTACACGTTAAAATCCAGGTATCGATACCCGTGGTGGGCAGAGCATAGATAGGCCATTGTGTAGCTTTGTGCTTAGTTCAACAACAACAACAAATCCTATGCTATGAGAAACACCTTTTATAACGATATGATGAAAAACGTTTTCTAAGTTGCTTTTATGCGTAGATAATGTCAGTACACGGTCTCTAGAACACACCATTTTATTATATTATTAGAGGTTCTGGCACACACTCAGGAAGTAAACTTATTTAAAATGATGTTTGTTTTTTTGGAATTTCGCACAAAGCTACTCGAGGGCTATCTGTGCTAGCCGTCCCTAATTTAGCAGTGTAAGACTAGAGAGAAGGCAGCTAATCATCACCACCCACCGCCAACTCTTGGGCTACTCTTTTACCAACGAATAATGGGATTATACGCCCCCCCACAGCTGGGAGGGCGAGCATGTTCAGCAAGACGCGGGCGCGATTATGAGTCGTACGCCCTACACGCTTTCTTATGCCGGACGATTTAAAAAGGAATATTTTCGGTACTATGTATTCTGCCTTCAAAGTACTAAATAAATACCTTTTGAAGAAGTTTTAATTTTTATTCTGTCATTAAAATTGATTTGATCTCATGAAAATTTAAAAGCACTATATTTATATTCAGTTTAATATCTTTTCATTAAAATAAAACACAAATAAATTATTTATCCATTTGTGGTTTTAACTTAGCTTTGTAATTTAACTGACTTTCCTTTTATGGATTTCTTGTTGCTGTTGTTCTTGTAGTATTTACTGCATGTTGTATTTATATTAAGATTTCCTAATTGTTGTGATTAGAATGTTAAACTTTAAAGCATCACGTGACAATGATCCAAACACGATGATTAATAGCCAACTTTTGGCATAGTAGGCATAATAATCAATACATTTTTGAAACTTATTTCACAAGAAAATGAATCAAAAAAGCTATCGTGAGCTTAACGTTAACAGCTTAACTTTTAGTTAAAAATCTTAAATATTTTTCGAAACTGACAATTAATGCACAAACAATCCAAATTATTAGCAACATAATAATTTTTATTTATGTTTGCACAGGTTTAAATAGTTATTTTGTATTAATTCAAGTAGCCTACGAATTTGTTTGTTTGTTTGTATACTCTTGCCATAGTTATGAATATAGTAGGAATGGTTTCTAACAGAACTCGCGTGTCGGGTTCACTATCAATGTGTCGAAACTATGCCAGCAAAAGGCACCAATCGTAACTAAAATGCATCTTGAAGACCATCTAGGAAGAAAATGGGATTTTCATAAGATTTTCTGGAATGCCAAATCCAAAGAGAGAAGAGAATCTTGAGTTCCTAAACCCCTTAAGATGAAGGGGTGTATTATTTGAAATTGCGTTCATACTAACTGTCATAAACTAGTAGAATCAAACTTGGCACACGTGTTCAGATACCATGGGTGCTCTAACAGATTTTCTGCTAAGCTGTAGAAGTAACTGCGAGTAAAAATCTAAAAATCGCAAAATGGCCTCATGCTACAATACAATATCAGCAAACACTGAATTTATGTTTTTAAAAAGAAAGCTCAAAACATCCTGATTCAGAAAGCTTGCACAAGAAGCTTAAGAAGTCTTTGATATTAGTATCGCCATCTCTTATCCATAATTGTCATTATACTTTCCTTTTATATTTCCGTCGTGTGAAGGTATTCAAGTGTAAATGTACCTAAAAAATCTTAATTTTTTCTTAAAAAAGCATTCTACAGCCATGATACATATTTTAACAATATTTGCTTTCAACACTTTTTATGCACTACCTTTTTTAATATTAAGTTACGTGACCAAATTTATAACTAAACATTTTCATCAATCGTTTGAATTTCGCCTAAAGCTATTTGTTTGGTTTGATTTTCGGGTAAAACTACTCGAGAGTTATCTGCGCTTGCCGTTCCTGATATGCCTGCGTAAGACTAGAGCAAAAACAGCTAGTCGTCATCATCCAAAGCCAAGTATTGGGATACTTTCACAAGAACGAATAGTAGGATTGACCGTCACGTATATCGCTCCCACAGCTATATAAGCTACACAATGGGTACCTACAGCATTCTTCCCTAATTTAGCTATGAAATACTGAAGAGAAAGAAGCTAATTGTCACCACAATCTATTGCCAACTCTTGTGTTACTGCTTTACTAAATAGTGGGATTTACCATGTCATTATAACTTCACCTTTCTTCGGTTGAAACAGCGAGCATGCTTAGTAAGACGAAGATTCGAATCAGCGACTCTCAGTGTGGGAGTCGAGCGCCCTCACCGACTGGCTATGCAGAGCCGCATTTTAGATTGGTTTTGTGTGGAAGTTGAAGTTCATTTATTGGTTTTTGCAATGTTGCTTCGTGAATACTATTAAACACAATATGGTTAATGACTATATTTCATTTAAATGTTACTGTGAATAATAAATTGGCTACAATGTCATATTTTTATGTCTTTATTGTAAAATGCTTCAAAAATAGAGAAGAAACTTACTACGTTTATAAGTCATTTACTCTGATTTTATCATTCCAAAATCAAACCTGTATTATTCATATCAATTATCTGGTGATAACTATCGGATACCAAAGGAAAGATGAATAGTAGCGAATAATAGAAAAGATTGTTGGAAACCGGATACGACGAATACGACATGAAAAAGCATGAAAATTATCGAATAAAAGATAGATGTGATTGAATTCAGATACCAGAGGAAAGTTTATTAATATTGTGTAATAATGGTGACGTAATAAACTGAATATAAACCAAACGTGAATGGCAGAAATACATCACAAATAGTAGGTCATAAAATTGACTTGATAGACATCAGAAATGAAAATGGAGTATAAATATCCCATACTAAAAGAGCTATGATTAGACAAAATCAATTTGTTATTCAACACAGACACTCCAACTTCCTTTGTTACCGAACCAAAGAATATTTAGAAAGCGCCTTTGTGTAACAGTTAAGAATAATTTTGAAACAATATATTTTAATATAAAAGGTTTCAGAAGTAGTCTAAGATTCTTGAATTATTGGTTCTTCTCATACGACCACCCGCTAAAACAGCGTTAAATCTACGGTTTAACAACGCTAAAATCAGCGGTTTGATTCCCCTTCGGGGGCTCATTAGATAGCCCGATGTGGTTTTTCTTTAAGAAAACACTATTTTCATACGAATTTACTGAAACATAACATTTCAGATGTGATAATAATTACCAGGAACATTTTCATCAAACATCTTTGTCACTAGTTTTGTACTGAATTTTGAAACTCAAGATTTAAGTTTGTTGTTATTTTATGTTTAACACAATGATATATATTACAAATAAATGTCTTGATGGTTACTCACAAAAAACGAAAGTGATGCGCCTCCTTAAAATTAGTAACAGATACCCACTCAGTTTTCGTAAGTCTGGTGTGTTTTTTGGGACCGTTGTGAGATATGCTCTGGAACACATTTAATAACTTAAAAACGAAACACGTTAACCTATAGATCGTATATAATTTATATATAAGTATGTTTATTCGTTATGTTATACATATAATTATATATATATATATTACCTTTCTTTCTTTTGGACGGATCGTTAATAATGACATGACTTCGAGAGAAATTGGGTTATCAAGCTGTAGAGTTATGATACGAAGTTAAACTTCTTATCTACCTTGTTCTGCTACCTACATATTTCAAAGTTAATAATAAAGACGACGTTTCATTTAAAAACCTAAATTATTTACTTAAATGCGTACACATGAGTGTATTTCTCAAGGATAACGTGCACGTTTTTATGAATGTCTGAACACAATGAATCCAGGTTTTTGTAATACCAAGCTATCAAATAAAGATGATACTTTGTTCACAAATAATTTAAAACACATTTCATATGATGTAAGCTAAACAACTCACAGATATAACTTGTTAAATACGTAATGTTTTTCTGTAACAAAGAAATCTTACGAGTCATGCCAAATGATGATATCGTGTAGGATGTACATTCCCAAAATAGATAACTATCATCGTCTGAACAGTATGAGCAGAGTGGTAAACTGTAGTACTCATAGCTCACATCATCTGGTATATTAAAGTGTAGTTTTAACGATGAGCTTCACCTGGAGCTATTAATAATGGATCAACTTCTCAAATTAGTAAACTTTCTCTACAATCGATTTAATACTAGGAAGCACTTCTATATATTACTTTCTGAGTCTGAACAAGCTTTTAACTTTATATTTCACCGTGGTTTAACCTACACTATGAAACTAAAAAGTACTTCTTACCTACATTGGACTTATCAACATAAATCTGTTTGGTCAGTTTGTAGTTATTAATCTTGAGAAGACCTACAAACTCGAATTTTATTCTAATGTTCCTCAAGGTTGGGACATCTGGATTTACAACGCTTTGCGATATGATAAAGCAAAAATGAGTATCTTTTTACATATTCTATATATTTCTGATATGTCTAAACTTTTCCTGTTTGTAAGGCTTTATCCTTTCTTCCACTAGTTGGTGCAAGAAGACAGAAATGATGACTCGTGATGACAAGAACAAATTATTTTATAGTCGTATATTTCTCATATATATGTGTTTTTCTTTTATTCATACTGTAATGTTATAAATGTCTTTTTTTCTCTTTGACTTTTATTTCGAACAATAGAAAATAGTTTGTTTGTTTTGTTTTCGAATTTCACGCAAAGCTACTCGAGGGCTATCTGGGCTAGCCGTTACTAATTTAGCAGTGTAAGACTAGAGAGAAGGTAGCTAGTCATCACCATCTACCTCCCACTCTTGGGCTACTCTTTTACCAACGAATAGTGTGATTTACCGTAATATTATAACGCCCCCACGGCTGGGAGGGCGAGAATGTTTGGTGTGACCGAGATTCGAACCCGTGAATCTCGGATTACAATTCTTAACCCACTTGGCAATGCCGGGCCCATGAACATTGACAGAGCTCTGAGTCCTTAAAACAAATGTATTCTGGTAGGTTCTGTATAGGAGTGTTTTCATGAGCAGGACCAATACTAATGAAAATGAATACGCAGGTTTTGACCATCGTTTAACTAAAGATTTGAAGACAAAGTCAACCAGAGTAAACGTGATTAATATCAACCAAATGTAAGAAGTCAGACAGACAAATCCTGTATAAAACAGACTTGTTTTATTTACACTAACACTCATTTGGAGAATAAATACGAAAGACATTAAGTGAACAAAAATCTGGGAGAAGATGAAACCGACCACATGTCAATCTTGATTCTTTCTAAATTGGAACGAATGTTTTTAAAAAATCAATATTGTTTTCATAATTCACTTATATTTACATCTAACAAATCCCGAATGGAGTAACAATAGCCTGGAAGTATCTTTTTTTCATGTAACAGTTGTGTACATATATAATCTGAAGGTGGTGTTGGGTTCAATATAACTATTTTTAGAAACAGCATCTTACATCCTTCATCGATTCGCACCATGGAATGTAACAATTGCAGTTAAATCTTTAATATGTCCAAATCAGATTAAGCAGTTTCTCAGCTAGATAAGTAGTAAAATTTAAGAAATATTGGGGCTATACTGAAGGTCTACTATATTGTAATGGGATATGCAATATCTGCAAAGCATGATTCTTTTTCGGTGCACATTAAAATAGTCTTGAGAAACCTAATGAGACCTGTAATGTTGCACCTAATAGCATATACTAAGTACAGAATAGTAATGACCAAACATAAAATGAAAGCTTTAATTGTTTCAAAGTAGTACAGGATAATGTCACCTCAAACCGATTCCCAAGGAAATGAATTGTACAAACAGCTCTGAAAATCAGAGATCTCTCAAATTCTCTTTGTAATGAAGTTTTCAATGAGAAAGAAACTGAACACCCGAGTAAATATTGTGTACATAAAAAACACAACACAAACTCACACATTTATGAATTATTTGTTTGTTTCAAGCTTAACACAAAGCTACAACAATAGGCTATCTCTGCTTTGCCCACCACGAGTATCGAAATCCGATTTCAAGCGTTGTAAATCTGCAGACACAACGCTGTGCTATTTGAATGGGTACATTGTGGTTATAAAATACATTACAAATATTTAAAAAAATACTTGATACAAATGGAAGGCAGCAAATAATATTGTAATACATACATACTAGCTGTTAGCTAACAAAGCTAAACTCGACTTTTAATGCCAACATTGGGCAAGATGACAAAGTAAGATACAGGTAAAGGCGAACACAACAAACTTTAATTTAATATCAAAATATTGTTACACACATACACACAAAAATTACAGTTACTAACATCTCTCGAACAATCTTAATGAAATCGGTTAATTCGAAAAAACTGTAAGAAATCATTTAAAAAATTCAATATCAACTGCTCCTTAAACCCAATTTGTATCATAACTTAGTATATCTTTTTTTAACTGTGTTAACTCAGCAAAATGCATCATTTAACAATTATAGTATTTTATACTATCTTGGACTAGACAGAAACCAAACTCATGACACACAAGAATATTTTATCATAATAAAACATGAAATTAAGATATGTTAATATAATCTCACTGTATTTGCATTATAACTAGCAATAGCAGCTCTTTCACAAAGATATTCTAAACAATAGAAAGTGTTTCACAAAATCATCGACAATATTTACATTTACTTCGCCCTAAAAGTAGAGCCATACAATTTTTTACCATAATTACACATAGAATCAACTAAAAGATACAAATATCAATGCTCTTTCACTGAAGTCACACATAAATAACACCAATACCCCTGTTTTTGAATAAAATTTTTGAAAATAGTTAATACTTTGAATACGTCGAATGATACATAATGTATTAATCAAGCATAATAAATAAGATACTATGTTCTGTAAGTGAAAATACGTAATATAGAAATACAGTTATATCTTATGTACTTACAAATATTTATCACACGTTCTTAGATTCATTGAATATAAAAAGTAGAGTAACAGTTATAACTCTACTTACAAATGTCTTGTTACTCTCCTACAAAAGGGAGGCCCGGCATTGACCAGGTGGTTTGAGGAATTCGACTTGTAATCTGAAGGTGGCGGTTTCGAATCCTGGTTGCACTTAACATGCTCCCCCTTTTAGTTATGGGTACGTTATAATGTGACGATCAATCCCACTATTCGTTGGTAAAAGAGTAGCCCAAGAGTTGGCGGGGGGTGGTGATGACTAGCTGCCTTCCCTCCGGTCTTGCATTGCTAAATTAGGGATGGCTAGCCCAGATAGCTCTCGAGTAGATTTGTGCGAAATTAAAAAAATATTATTTTGTTGTATAAATTCAGCAAAAACAAAAAAACATTCACGCGTGAATAAGCTAGGTAGCTTGGTCCTTCTATGAAACAGTTCGTCAATATTTCTTTGTTTTTAAAGAATTTTAATACACTGTATATCCTTGAATCTGAACATATCTTTATGTTATGAGAATACACAAACCTTGCGATGTAAAGTCTGTTACATACTATTTCCTAAAAAGACCAATTATCCATACAACACCTATTATATTACATATTACGATTTCACTTAGAAATTAAGTAACTGTTGATGTGTATCAGATTCATGATACTTTCTTACAAGACTAATACACAGATTTCTTTCTTAACACAAATATATTTCAATATACAATTTAAAAGAGCAGTTATAAAAATAATGATTTTTATACAAATGTTTTTCAAACTAACAATCAGTATTGTTTCATATATCTGGTCTGCAGCTAAATATATTATCGACAGTTTGCGATGAACAAATTAATTCTGTATTGATACACAGGTACATTTCATTTGACGTAAAGCAAGCTAGCTTCTTCACCCATGAGCTCCCTCTTCCAAATCTATTCAATATTTTTAAATAAATACTAATTTCCAAAATCAACTCACTGACGTTAAACGGTTTGTAAGGTTAAATATCTGTAGTTTTCTGATTAACAAGGGTTCATCACAACTTTGACCTCGAGGTCTAAAGCACATCAACCGTAGAAAATCAACAAAATTGAACTATCTCTTGGCTTGTTGATCATTAAAATATTAGGGTCAGGGTCTGAATGGTTCATTTCGCAACAATATTAGAAAATACGAAATTGCCGTTGCAAAATATATATTGTTGATTCCCACAATCAAAAATCCTCCATAAATTTAGAAAATAGCGGAGACCCCTACAAGACACATTCACCAATTAAAGTTACATTAAAGAAAAGTAATGAACAATCACATATGTATTTGTAAGATCTACAATCGTTTTATCAAAGTATATGTCAGTCAACGATACGGGTAACTTACATAAAAAATATCCACAGGGTTTTTTTCTGAGTTTTGTGAAAGAGTTAGGATATGGTTAATAGTATTTCCAAGCTAATTCATATGTACGCATGTCTAAACATTTGAAACTTAAAATTCAGAAAGTTCAAAATTAGAACTTTCAAAGAAAGCGACTTCGGAAAGCTATAGTTTTTTATAATGCTAAAATTAATAAAAATAATTATATTATCAGTCTTTACACGATAATATTAAAATGCATTAATCCAATCTTATGAGACAAAAATTAAAAATTATAGTTTTATGTTCGGTCCTTAAACGAATCAATCTCAAACTGCGTGAGTTTTAGAACCATTCACATAGTGATACCATTATATGAGATCCCCTCGGTATGGATTCCTGTACATGGTAAAGGGTCCTCCCATAGAGGATTCTGTATTTTCAGTCTACTTCCGCTAGGATCTAAGCATCAATCCATGCGTTTGCCGTTTGTGGCGACCCGTTAAGGGGAGGAAATGATCTTGGTGGTTGTTAGGTTCAACCCTAACAGAACAGTTTGGCCTTGAGTTCCCATTAACGAGTGACCTCAATGTCAATTAGCCGGTCCGTTAGTACTAGGATCAACCAAGTACCAATGCTGGACGTTCTCAACAGGTGTTGTTGTCATCGTGTCTGATGCTGTTGTTTGGTTATAGTGCTTATGAAATTCTGGTGCTGCTGCAATGTCTTTGTTTGGCATTATAGTGCGTTTTTTGGCTAGGGATCCGTGGTAAGTGGGATCAGTGGGCATTATTACAGATTCTTTATATAAAATTATTATGAAATAAAAAACCAGATCACAGGTAAACAACGACATTTTGAAAATTCTGAAGAACAAGATTTAACTTCTTCAATACATTTAGAGAATTGCATTCTAATTTGGAATCACTAACTGGTTCTTACGATTCTGTGCATCTTTATCCTACGTTAAATATTTCTTAAACCAGTTGATTCAGTCACCCTTTGGCAGTTTTCTTGTAGAGAACGAACAGGTTGTATGATGGACAAGTGCATAGAAGGGTTACACCGTTGGTCGTTCAGCATGAGCTCACCTTATCTTTGCCACTCGATAAAGCCTTAGAGACTGTAGCCATTCGTATTTTCTTGAGGTATACCATCAATGTTTGTTCTCTCTACCCGTCTCCTGGAAAGACCTATGAGGAATGAAACCTCAATGATCTCAATAAACACTTACTATGTCTCTTTTTAATCTTGGGAGACTTTAATGAACATTATCCTTATTGTGGTGGTACTGATATTGATGGGAGGGATCAGTCTCTAACGCGTGATCTCTTGGATCACAACCGTTTATTCTTCAATTCTGATTCTTATACAGATTTTCATGCACCTAGTCAGTCTTTTACTGCCATTAATCTCTATATCTGCTCCCAATAACTTTTATCTCATTTCTCTTGGAAATTGACGGTGACAATGATCATTTTCCTATCATTCTGAGAGAGTGTGGCTGTGGTGGAACCTGGACCAGCCCAAGTGGTCCTCTTTTACTACTCTATAGGAACTTGATCCTGCCGCCGTCTTTAAACCATCAAGAGACGACTGTGTAACAGCAGTATTTCACTGTTTTGTCTAAGAAGCTAGTCAGCCTATTCCTAAAACCTCGATACGTTTTCCACAGTTACCTCTTCTCGCCCGTGGTGAAACCCTGCTTGCCATAAGGCATGGAAGGCTCAAAAATGGGCCCGGGGTAACTTAGATATCCCAAACTTTTAAAATACATAATTTTCCAGTAGGTCTGAGTGCACTTACGGCACGTAAGATGTCAAAGATATGAGGAATCTACGATTAAGTTCACAACTAGCATCTTTTCTACCACCAATTTCCAGGTCATATGAGACTTTGATGAGATATGCTTCTGAAGGTGAGCACTACACTTCCGCCCCTTTCAATCTTGCTCTTCAATGGCGAGGAAGTTAATGATGCCCAATGCGTCGCTAACACTTTCGACAAGAGCTTTTCTCTTACATCTGGCAATTTTGCCTCATCCCCACCTTTTCAGCCATTAAGAATCGGGCAGAGAAATCACCTCTTTATTTTCAAGCTGATCGTCTCTATGACTATAATTACCCCTGCATATTCGTAAAACTCAAGTTTGCTCTTCATCGGTTCGTTAGATGACGCTCACTACGAGATGCTGTTCCATCTTTCTCCAACATCATTTGCTATTCTTTTGGTTGTTTTTAACCAAATTTCGCAAGCAAATGCTTTTTTTGATACTTGGCACTGAGCTATTGTTGTTTCTTTTTCTAAGCCTAGGAAGTATCCAAGATATCTTTGAACTACATCCGTTTATTGAATTTGACAAGACGTTTCTGGAAGATCTTCCTCTCGCTCACACAGCATGGATTCTGACTACAGTGCTCCGCTGTGGACCACCTAATTCGGTATCGTAAGTCTTACGATTCTACACATGGCATTTTGCGATAGGGACAGTGGGAATCTCGTTAATCCATTCAGCATAAAGATTAATGCCATTACTGGACAACTTCCTTCTACTGTTGCAATGGGCTCGATGTTGACTATTTCCACATTTCGTGTCAGTCGTGAGGCATAAGGTTTATTGAACAACAGCTGCACAATGCCTTTATTTGTTAATTGAAATGATAAAACCAAATGGTTTTGCCTTTTCTCTCCCAGAACAATTTGCATACATTTCTGCTTATTACCATTCCCACCTATGAACTTTTTAAATTCATCTGAAGAAGGTGGACACTTCATTAGTAGTACCGTATTTTATTTGCCAAACATTTTTCAAACCATCCTTCCATTCCCATTCATTTTGATGGTTCGAAATCAAGTGACTCTGTGTGCTCTGCCATGTGTTTTTGTAATTCAGTGAATGCACACAGGATCTCCTCTACAGTTTTTGTGTTCACTACCAAATTGTACGTCATTTGTTTGCCCTGGATCACATAAAAGCCATGCAGTACATGAACTATAGAGTTGCATTTACTGACTCGCTTAGCTTTTTACTGGTTCATTTATCTTTGTTATTTACTTCTAACCAAAATATTTTTGGATATCAGGGTACATCAGTATTCGCGGGAATGAGTTCAATGAGATTGCAGGTAAGTCTGTCTGCTTTGGTGCTATTACTACTGTGCCTGTCCCATACGTGGACTGTGAACCTATATTCAAGGCTGAATTTCACGCCAGTTGGCAGTCGACTTCAAGTAACCAACGTAATAACACTTTTTTCAGATCAAACCTGCTGTTGTTCTTTAGCTGTCTGGCTTCTGGAAGGATAGGAAGAAGGAGGTTGTCCTGACTAGGCTTCACACTAGTCACAGTTCTTAAACTCATCGTTTTATAAGTTTAGGACTGATGCACAATGTGTGGTCTGTGTGACACTCAAGTCACAATCGCTCACTTTTTGCTGTCATTCTGTCGCTTGTCGTTAAGACTTTGAGCGAAGGCACCATTTTAGATATATATTTACCATAGGTTCACCCTTGACGTTGAACAATGTCATTGAAAAAGGTGATACTGTTCACCTCGGATGTGTTTTTAAATTTTTAAGGGACATTGGTCCTTTTTATTTTATTTAAGTTTTTAATTCAAAAATTGGTCTTTGT
Source organism: Carcinoscorpius rotundicauda (assembly GCA_011833715.1). Taxonomy (NCBI): domain Eukaryota; kingdom Metazoa; phylum Arthropoda; class Merostomata; order Xiphosura; family Limulidae; genus Carcinoscorpius; species Carcinoscorpius rotundicauda. Next base: position 80,336,168 of record CM022401.1, on the reverse strand, counting down.
TTCGTTTTGACGTGATTCCTATTTTAATAATTTTATTTTAATTTTTACCAGTCGTTCAGCTTAGATAGCCAAGTTGCTTTGCGCTAATAAACGCCAAACATCAACCTTATATAAACCTAGTTCGAAATGAAATGTTAAACTTCAATTGTTTCTTAAATAAAACCGAATATTATAAAATAATTTAAATTATCTCTAAGGAAAGTAAAACGCATTATAATAAAAATAAATAAATTTGTGGAAAGTATAATCCTATAGATTTTTTTATGTAAACTGTTTTCCTTTTGAAACTTAATCATAATTAATCAAAAACGAACACCTCAGATATAAAAAAGATCTGATATGAAAGAAGACTAAGACGTAGATACTGAAGACCAAACTGAAGTCCGTATTTGGTAAATTAATCATTTAAACTCTACTTTCATTTTCATATAACATTTCTCTTAGCGAATTAATGAGTTAGAATCGATATTTAACACAGTGCAAAAATTTAAATTTAAAGTTAAATCTAAGTTTGTTTAACTTAAAACCAAGTAAAATTAAAAACAAACATTGTATATTCTAGTCCATTGCATACTTGATCTAACTGCGTCAGAAAACACGTTACAGTAGGAAGAACACCTGTAATATTTCCTTTGCATGAAAGATACGGTAAACACTCTCACATAGTATTAAAACAAACGTTTATACTTTTGCCAGATGTCTTTAGAGTGCACAATATTTGATAAATTAATCGTTCAGAGATACGACACAAATACAGAGAATACACAAGAGAGCGGGATAACATCATTTCCTACAAAAAGGCAAGTTTTCTTTCTGCTTAGTTATGATGAAAGTGTGTCGTTAGAAATATGTCGGTAATGCAGCATCTTAAAATAATATAATACGTTTATAATTAACTGAGATAACAGTTACAAATCACAAGTTGTTGCATATTTCATTTTTGTAAGTTCTATTACACGTAGATGTTTCATCACGTGCTTTTGTATTTATTTAAAAACTTTTTAATATAGAGTTGCAAGCATTATAAAAAGACCTCTAAAGATATCTTAAAATTCTAAATATAAATATTCTGACGTAAGAGCTAGCGATTACCTTTAACTGTTTCTTTGAAATTTGCTAATTCATGGAATAACTTACCTGATGATATATTCCATGTTAATTATTACGTTCTTTATTTCCTTTTTCTATATGAAATTAAACCAAGAGATATTTGGAATTTGGAATGTAAACTGTATTTATGCGTAACAATGACTAAAAGCTAGGTCAGATACGCCTAATATTTAAGTAAATACTTTTAACCTTTAAATTAAAATTGATAAGACAGAACGTGTTCAGTGAAATATTGTAGCTTAAGCTTTGAGACTGGAGAACCGCAGCCTGGTACACAGACTACAAGGTGACGCTCGCACCCTTGTGGAAAAAGTATGTAGTAATAAAATTACGACTCTCATGTGAGATTTGTGCAATAAATATGCTGTTTGAAACCTCACCGTATGTGTAGCGTTGTTTCATTTATTATTATAAAATATCACTAAGGATAGTCCCACTTTTCATTCATGATGTGACTAAAATGTTTATTGTTGAGGTTGTTTGGAATGTGTTGCTTCTTCCATTAAATTTTCTGATGCGGTTTAGATTATAACAAACAGTTGTATGTAGCCTTAACTGGAAAATACGGACGCGAATAGGAAAGAAACTTTCTTATGAAAAGAACTACTGTCTGGCTGCCTTTCCTAAAGTTAATACCTCAAGATTAGAAATGAAAACACATGAAACTTATTGGTATCTCAATGTTAAGCTTGAGTATCATATACACTCTCGTTCAGATAGAAAAATCAAACAGACAAAAGTACTAGTACCAAAAACCAACTGAAAATGAAAGTTAAACATGTTTAAGTCCTGTACAATGTTTTCACATTGTAATTGCGGAGCCTTTGTTGCACAATTTTGTCTTTGAATACTTCTTTCAAAAACTTTATTCAGCAGAACACTTAAATAAATCAGTATACACGTTTTTATATTTGTTTTTCTTACACCACAATTTATCCGTTAATTACCATTTCGATTGCTTTATTTCGTACAGGTGGAAGAGAAACTATCTTGAAGTGGTGATACGACTACAAATAACAAAAATGTTTACCAAACGTTTGAATAAACGTAGTTCCAAAACTGGTAGCACCAGTGGTATCAGACAAGAAGAAGATAGTTTATCAAATGATGATCTGTCTGACGAAGACGAAAGTTTCCAGATGATTCTTGACAAAGAAAAAAAATATTTTAAGTTAAGATTTGTATTTTTGTATAAAGGTTTATTATTTACTATATTAGCTAGTCTCTGCATTTCTACAGGATTTCTTATTGTAAAGCATTTGAAAAATGTAAGTTCTTCAAAAGTGCTTTGGGTTAATTCTGTTTTTATAACAATATATAGTATTCCACTTCTGATTTATAAAAAATCGCATCCTCTTGGGCTACGTTCTAAAAGGAAAATGATACTAATTCGAAGCGTTCTTAGTGTACTGTTAGTGTATACGAGATACTGTTCATTCCACTTTTTACCCATTGCCGAAGCTACTGTAATCATCTTCAGTTATCCAGTTATTGTAGCTGTTTTGTCAAGAATAATTTTGAAAGAGCCTCTTGGATTTCTGCAGATTACATCCGCAGTACTAATTATTGTCGGAGTTGCATTAGTATCAAAGTTTCCCTTAGAGCTAAAGATGAGTAGCAAATTATCAAGTTTTACTTTATCAGATCGAATTCTTGGAGTTTCTGTAGCCTTCTGTTCCACAATATTTAGCGCCCTAAACATTATTTGTACTCGCTGGCTGAAAGACACTCAGAGTTCCGTGATATTGTTTAACTGTGGATGGGTTGGAATAATTATGAGCTTATTCATTATGTTATCAGAGGGAGAGCTTCCAGTCATACGCGTGGAGAGCCATCATTGCTAATTGTATTCTGTTCCTTGATCGAGATAGCTGGAATAGCTTTACTCTATAAAGGGCTACAACTAGAACAAGCTGCTATAGTTTCTATTGTTCGAGCAGCCTCTCACATTACTTTTCTTTTCTGCTGGCAATTGTTTTTTTTCAGAGAAATTCCAGACATTTGGAGCATCTCAGGTGTATCGGTAGTTATTTTATGTATGATACTTAGCAATTTAAACAAATACTTCATGTCTCTAATGCACCAATAAGAAGAAGGCTATCTTCTTAATGTAATTCAAGTGTAGTTTGACTCATTGGTGTCTTTTTATCAGAATTAAATAGTTCATCTCTTTTTAGAAAATACCGCTCAGTCACTTTGGTTTGGTACAGATGTTATTGGTTAACTCTCAATAAAAATATACTTTAAAAAAGCCTGACGTTTGGTGTCCGCAGAGTTAATTAATCTACACGCAGTTGTCCTGGAAAAACTATTTTACCCATTAATTGGTATAAAATTTCATAGATCTAACAAACAAAATTTAAGGACTTATTTGTATTTTTTAGCAATATACCAATTATTATCTATCTTTTTAAGTGTTCCGATGAGTCAATATTATAAAATATATTGTATTGGGAGGAGAGGTAAGAATACTGAGTTATGACAATAATTATTACTATTATCCATTTGATGTTTAGTATGTCTCAATGAATTTGATGTCTATAGGGTTATTTCATTTGTATATCTTTTACATATATTTCGTTCAAAGGGCTCATTGACTTGATATTTTGAGCATCATGTTCGATCATTATGTCCAGTATCTTATTATGTATTTATCGGACCAACTATAATTTTTAGTTGTGGTTGAAAAAGGAGTAATGATGTATCTTATGTGAGAGTGAAAAAGTAAAATACACGTGTCATCGTAAACAACAAGTCTCCAACGTTTATTTTTTTCAGATTGAAATATTGTTATTTGGACTCATAAGTAAATAACTGTTGTCTGTTTTTAACATACTTTTACTTTTTAAAGAATCAATGTAATAATATATCGTGATAAGTCTTGAAGATTTTAACTTATCATACTATGTAATACTTTGGGTTTTAAATGCATCTATTATTTTGTTTGTTTGATTTGAAATTTCGCACAAAGCTTCTCGAGGACTATCTGTGCTAGCCGCCTCTACTTTAGCAATGTAAAACTAGAGAGAAGACACCTAGTGATAACCATCCACCGCCAACTCTTGAGCTACTTTTTTACCAACGAATAGTGGGATGGACCGTCAACTTATAACACCCCCACGGCTGGGAGGGCGAGCATGTTTGGCTCGATCGGAATGTGAACCCGTATCCCTCAGATTACGAGTCGCACGCCTTAACTCGCTTGGCCATGCCGGGCCTCATCTATTATTACATTTTTAATACGGTTTCAAATTTTTTTGTGATATGTTGTTTTTAACTTCTTTCACAAATGGTTTGTTCTATGGATTATGTTTTATTTTCCGAGATACACTTGCCACTTCATGTTCTGTGATTTAACGACCGTTTAGTCTTTCTTTTGTACTATCTTTTAAATCATGTTTTTGCACTAATATGTTTATTACGTGTGCAACAGGTTAGCTGTACCTATTTTAATGTGTATCTGTATTTCATTGTATAAGCGAAATTTGTTGAATTTCAATGCTTGTGTTGTGTGTTAAGTTTGCTTTATTCAAAGAATGTCTCATTTACTTTCTTGATATATAGCATATTATCAGTGTTTCTTGTTGAAATTAAATTACTATCTATTCTCTTTCATATGTTTACCTACATTGTAATCCTGCCTTTGATATTCCTTTTCCAAACCGATCTCGAAATGATCCTTTCCTGATAAACTTGCACATGTTACATGTTCCCACATTTCAGAAGATGCATATGTTCCTGTCTTTTATGTTCCTTTCCCTGATAACCTTGCACATGTTACATGTTCCCATATTTCAGAATATACATTCGTTCCTGTCTTTTATATTCCTTTTCCACATCGATCTCGAACTGTTCCTTCTCCTCACAACCTTGCATATGTTACATGTTCCCATATTTCAGAACATACATATTTTTCATTGTGAGTCTTGTATCCTTACCCTTCCAACTATCTTAGAACGATAGACACAATAGCTTCTTACTACAAACATTTTCTAATACCAGAATTCTATAAATTCCTGTTTGTCTAAGAGACTGATTAAAGTGTCGCTGCTTTCTCGTACTATTTCAGTTTTAATTGATGTTACCTAATATCTAACTTCATAAGAGATGATGTAGTTTGCTTCTTAAAATTTCTTTTTTTACAATTTCCATGTAAGCTCTAATGATGGCTAATTTCTGAACACTGGAGCAACTTATTGGAAACATTTGACGCAACACGTGGTGTTTGAGATTTCTGAGTACCATTATGTATCCTTATATTCTATTAGGTGTGTAAGGTGGGTGGAAAAGAGATACCACTGTAATCTCATCTTAAATTTCACTAGAGGGCGCTGTAATATGACTATATTAGCTTTTTTACAATACCAGTTAACGAATTTTCGATTCAGTTCTGCCCAATAGTTTTTTTTAGGATTACCACCCGAAGACTTTGCTGGTCGTAACAAGCTTGCAACGTTCAGTATGTCGAGATAATACTTACAATATGCACATTGTAGACATTAGCATTGTTATCCTGAAACATAAAGTTATTTTCAGACATGGCCCGAGCATATGGCACAATTATCGTGTCTATATAATGCTTATAAGAAGCACCATTAACTTTTCCCTGGAGAATATGAAAAACAGATTTTCTGCCATGATTTACTGCACCATCTCCTGATAACGAACGTGAATACTACCGTCAACTTTAAGATGCCACAAATAAATCTAATCTGAAAAGATAGCATGTTGCCAGCTTATTGGCTCTAAGCTGATATGCTGTCTTCCTCAAATAACACAGTGTTAGTGTTAAATTCTTTTCAATATCGGTTTTACGACTGGCCTTTTTGTAAAATAACCTTGTTTGGTTAGTTTTCAACTCACTCGTCTTCTGAAAAGCCTGTTTATGTCATTCTTCTCGTAAAGTGTTACAGTACTGCTTTTAACCTTGATGTGTTAGCCTGATTAAAATATAGTCATCTTGGGTAGTAATTTTTCGGTGTCCGCCACGAAACATTTTTGAAACAGCGTTTTCCCTATTCTGATGTCTAAATATTCTCGATGCAAACCACTAGGGGAACTTTATTGTGTTGGCAATGTCAATTTATTTCATACTATTTCCGGACAATAAAATAATTAAATCTCTTTAGATTTTAGCACGTAAAGGGGCATACTCTACACTAAACACAGAGAAATTTTCTGAAGAAAGATTTGATCTTTATCGAAAAAGGTTATACCAAAATATAACCCTTTTATAAAGAACTAGTGTTTATGAGTATTTTGTCAAACAAATGCTCAAAACAACTTATGAAGATCAAAATAAGAACTTGTACATATTTGTAAAATCATACACTTCCTTTCTGTTAAAGCTTGGGCATTTACTTCATAATTACGTCATTCTTATTGGAATTTCTAGAAGAACTTATGATTTGTAAATAGTTGTTACATGCAGTATTTGAAAGTCTATACAATTTAAAATACTTAAAAACTTAGGAAAATACATTCACGAAACTTGTAAATTATGCAAGAAAAATTATCAAATAGTCGCAAAACAAAATATTAATGACAGAAATTCATTTTTCAAAATATTGTTTGTTAATACCTTATATATATAACATCAAACGACAGTAGTATTTTCTGTTCAAACACAAATCTGTTTGTTAATAAACCTGTAATCTCTTTCCAATTCTCAGGATATCATTTTCATTTATGGATAAGTGCCTATACCGAAGTAATTCCTAAGTTCATACCTTGCTTTTGCTATAGCAGAAGCTGCCATGGTCTCCAACATGCTGTCCCAAATTAGAACATTTACATTTTGCAAGACAGGGCAATTACAAAGCTGCACTTTTGCTATATTATGTTCCATTGTGTCATCATTTCTCAGTTCTCACTAGCCACTTCAGTGAAACATAATTCACTCTGACATTGAACTTACAGCTATACAAGAAGTGGAAATATTGTAAATACTTCCTTATTTATAATATAGTATCAAACTTTAAATTACAATTTATAATTAACATTTATGCTCTATTCAATCCTGCAAATGAGGTAACACTGCTTATTGTCACTGGTACTGGTGTCTAACAGAAATTTGCTGAATTGGCAGGAATAGGCTAACACTGGAGCATCCACTAAAGGAATACTTCATCACATTATTTGCTTCATTCAATATGTCTAACGTTTCGTAAAGGCAAACATTGGCACTTCATCTGTGTAAGAGACAGCCATAAATCATTGACAGATGAATATAAACTGTGAATTTCGTGCTTGGTCTAGGTGGAGATAAGTCTCTGAAAGCAACTTTCTTAGTTGGGTTCGTAATACCTCCATATCTCACTAGAATATGATTAAGAAACTCTGTTAATGTAGATGACTTCTTTCGAGGCTTCAATTTCAATCAATCTATATTTACTTGCTAGAATAGCATCCTGAGATTCTTCACCTAACAGGCTCAGAAATGCGACCAAACGTGAGAACATTGTTAATGTAGAATAGTTATTACTTCCATTTCGTTCCTTTCAGCATAAGTACTTGTATTCTCTAAATGGTCGATACATTACACAAACTGAAGTTTATGATGCAGAATTCATCAAACTATGTCATGAGTCTAAAACAAATATAACGCAGTTCTTATCCTCTTGCACTCTAACATAAGCTGTTTGTATTCAGATTTAAGATTCACTGTATTGAAAGAGAAAGGCTGACTAACGAATCCATACGTTCATCTGTTTGTCGTAAAAACAAAAGACATCAAGAAACCTTTTTGTGTCTTTCTTATCCCTAACAAAATCGCTTTTCGGTAGCTGTATGAAGCTTTACTTCCACTCCTACATGGCCAGGTGGTTAAGGCACTCGAATTGTAATCGAAAAGTCCCAGGTTCGAATCTCCGTTACACAAAAACTACTTGCCCTATCAGCCGTGTGGGCATATAATGTGAGGGTCTATCCCACTATTCGTTGGTAAGAGAGTAGCCCAACAGTTGACGGTAAATGGTGATGACTAACTGCCTTCCCTCTCGCCTTACATTGCTAAATTAGGGACGGCTAGCACATATAGCTTTGTAGGAAATTCAAAAACAAACAAACCCTTCTATCTAAAAATGTACACTCAAATTCTGAACCATTGAACAAACTGACTCGCTTCTTTACTGATTCCCGTGGTTATATTGCAGCCTTGCTTTTATTGTTTTCTTCAAAACTTATTGTTCACATTCAGAAACATTTTTAAATATGCTAAAACTCATCTTGTGAGCTTACTAGCAAATGTTTAAATTTAAACAATTAAAATAGAGCTCACATTGACACTGTATATCATGATTAGTTGTGATAGAATTCTTTCAATCACTTTGTCCGAGACTTATAGTGATAAACACCAGGTTTCTATACCTGTAGTGGACACAACAAAGATAGTCCATTATGTGTTTTTGAGCTTAAGAAAAGCAAAAAAAAAGTTATTAATCTAGAGATTGGCAAATATACCCAATATATAATATTCAAGGATATCTGAGGAAAGAACATTAATTAAATATGGAAGTAACTTACTGCACAGACCAAGAAGTAATAACAACCCATAAGTCCTACTTGTTTCATGATTTGATAATAACGCTAATGTTCTGCCGTCAGGTTAATTATGTCAGTTTACATTTCTAAGCATTCACGCTCCACACAAGATATACTTCGAGAGCATTATCTGAAATAATCCAAACATTATTTATTCTGGAGGATGATGTACCAGCCTGTCTAATGATTGGTATACATTGTTGTTTATTCGTTATTTTGTTTAATACCGACTGACCTTGTACGATAAAATTCTGAACGTTTTCTGTAAGCGTACAAGTCTCAAACATGAATCAAGTTAATCTTCCTTGGTTCAGGCTGTTCCATTCAGACCAATCTAGTTGGTAACCCGCAAGCTCTTTGTATCAGTGATTTTGTTACAGACAGACCTTTGAAAAACTGCCCCTGATAGAAGAAAAAAACTTATAATTCATCACTTCAATTTCCTTAGGTAACCACGGAAACACATTTATTATTGTGTTAAACTTGTACTAATGTTTTATTCATTAGCCAGTCAAGTCTTCTCTATATTTAACTTGCATCAATTTAGAATCTTGCTCATTAAAAACAAATACCAACAAGATATAGAAAATAGAACACCACTCACTTTAGTTGGTATCGTTAGAACTATTGCACATAGTATGAACACAAACTGATTCACATTCCGTGCTAAGACAGAACACATTTCCTTTACTACATTTAATGTTATATACATAATTAGTCGTACTGAGGAAAGTCTGGCATGTATCTGTTTGGCTTCGTAAAACGGCCTCTAATACTTAGCGAAATAGGTTGAACGAGTCTTGAGACGTTACGCCTCAATAATGTAGTTAATACCTCAGAATTTTTGCCGAATTTTTAAACACCAAGCACTCAGTTGACTAAATTATCGATGTTTTAGGCATCATATTTACTAATTATGTGGTGATCGAGAAGTAATTACCATCCAGTAGGAAAATCTGTTCGATAACCTCAGAATGTAAAGGTCTGAACGCTTCGTTATCCTTGAATCAACAAACCATCATAGCTCTGCCAAAAGAAAGTAGAAATCACACAGTATAGTATGGTGAACTTTTACTCTCTCAACATTGATGATAAAGTGTAATCGATATAACCTCCAATTTAAGTGTTGTAAATCCAAAAACCGTTGTCTCAGCGGGGGACCTTTTGAACGGAACCAATATAATTGATCCTGTAACTCGCTTTTATCTTCAGGTTTCAACCAACTCATATTTTGTTGACTCACAATTATGTTTGTAGTTTTTTTTCGACTTTCTTTAGTATTCTGTAGGTTGCATGTGTATTCGTATCTTCGCCAGAACTATGAAACAGTTAATAGGCAGAAATAGAGATACTTGACTGAGCCAATCAAACATTAAACTTGTTATTTTCCTTACAGAATTAAATTCTCTACATGTTTACGTAAAATAAGAACATGTAATCGTTCTTGAATATCTGCATAGAGACGAATATCAACATGGAATAAAACACACGTAGTTCAAACATTTCTAAAAGCTTCCCTTTACGCACCAACTTTTGAAAAATATTTCTCACTGACTGAAAAATGTATTTCATTGAAACGTCAGCAAAACATAGAATACTTAAAATGCTTCAATCGATCATAATAAAAGCGTGATTTAAAATATTCACATCAATTGATTCTGATATTCTGTGCGAGCATTTTAATTACAACGGAGTTGTTATGATACCTAGTGTTCCAAAATTCATTTCATTGTCAATGGTTTGTGCTGTCACTGTATACGTTTGATTTATATGATGTTTTCTGACATCTAACATTCTTGGTTAAAGAACGCAGTTTTAATTTCACCAGGTGATCAGAGTTTTACTTAATGTATAAATGGGCGTGTGATGTAACATTTTGAAATTGCAAACTGAGCTGGAGAAACATAACCTACACTGTGTTGATAAGAACGGATCCAAGAAAAGGCATTATTTAATTTCTTTTTTTATTTTTGGAGTTTTTCCTTTTCACAAACTTTCTGTAACAGTCTCAGTAATTGTTCAATAAACAAACTCGTTGAATCATTGTGAAGATCGTGAGAGATTGCCCACAGATCGACTGGTAAAATAAATATTGTTCTTTTTAATATAATCTACGAATCGTATTCAGGAAAGGTACGGTAGGTTAGAGAATAATAATTTGTGAACATAGAGCATTTTATTACACACATACACTTTGTTACTCATAAAGCGTGTGAGATCATTTGTTTATGAGTCTGTTTGTAGGAAACATCTTTATGTTTCTTATCACTGTTAAATATGTATATATATTATTCTGAACTTTAAATAGCAGAGTTTCTGCGTGTGAACTTTTTTATAACTGCCGAATTATGGAAGTTAAAACTAATACTTAATATGTTTGTGGATTTTTTTGTTAAATGTTTTGGAGTATTTTAACATATGGTTGGAGCAATATTTTTGACAAATTACATCAACAAATGTTTGTGTGTCCCTTTCTATAAGATTAGATTTTTACACGCTGGAAATCTTCTGAAGTTATATTGATTGTATTAAATATACAACACCTATTTTTGACTTTTTCCTAACCCACCGTCAATCCTTCGTTAAAAATAACGTGAGTTTTATTAAGAATTAAAATAATGTGATCTTTTATTTATAAATGCCAGAAGTGAATATACAGTTCTTGTTTACAAAATACAGATCATACATTTTGTGTAACTTCATAGAAACTATACCTTTATTTCCCTTGAGTAAATACAATGAATAACACATGATTGAGTCTTACACATATAATTCCGATTAGCCTAGAAATTGGCCTTACTAAAAATCTAAAATCCACATATAAACGTAGTTATTTTATATATATCAATAAAACCCAATACAAAATATAGTATTATATGGTAAATCATATGTCAGTGATATTTACAAATAAGCTAAAAAACTGTAAGAAACAGGAGAGTTTCATGCGGTGGTTGAGCGATTTCCAACCAGTTCACCATTTTATTCAAGTCCCTAAAATGGGGCATTACAGTCAATCGAGCTAAATTTCCTTCCTTGTTCGACCTATAGGTCTATCGGGGCTAAGCATTTAACACACCTGAATGTATTCCAGAGGTTCGCGATTCACATTCCGTTGTCACGACAGTACATTAAATTTCTTTACTGACCTGAGGACGTTGAACATTAAACAGCATTAGTTGAGCAAAGAAGCGGGAAACCACTTCAACATGACGAGTCAATGTGTTTGAAGAACGGTTTGAATATGAACATTTGATCTCTATTATATTCATACTTGAAGTATTTCTTTTCAAACAAAAATATAAAACTTTTTTAATCTTCCAGCAGTGCAAAAGTTAAAGGGATTGAGAAAAATGCTGTTTATACTTGTTGAATTATGTAAAAATATTAACAACAATTAACCCTACTGGTGACAAGAATAAAGATAATCACACTTACTCTAGTTATTTAAATAATTCTATTACTTGTCATCTGAATACACGGAAATATAACTAAACCTTAAAATGTGTCTGACGTTTCTCACGTTTCTTCAAACTTTCAACCACACTTTGATAAGTGTTGTTATTTCATTGTTTACTGTGAATGTTTATTAATGTAATGTAATTCCAATAAAGTATGATACGTTAATTATTTTTTTTTCTTAGCCTTATGGGTGATAATTTGAAGTTCAATACTCTTAACACTTGATGCATACAATAAGGCAAATGTTTTTCTTTAAATAAGACCAAATAAAACTATAACATGGCGCTTTACGTGTTTGTATAATTAAAGGTCCTTTCAGCTAAATAATAAGACTCAAACCATAACATGGTGTATAACGAGTTTGTTTAATCAAAGGTCCTTTCAGCAAAATAATAAGACTGAAACCAAAACATGGTGTATCACGTGTTTGTCTAATTAAAGGACCTTGCACCTATATAATAAGATTCAAACCATTACATGGTGTATTACGTATTTGTCTAATTAAAGGTCCTTCCAGCTAAATAACAAGACTGAAACCATAACATGGCGCATTAAGTGTTTGTATAATTAAAGGTCCTTTCAGCTAAACAATAAGAATTTTTTTACTCAAATAATTTCATTTAATTCGAATAAATATAACGAACAATGTAGTTGATACCTTCATTAATGTGTGTGATATCAATATATGTGACTTAAAATGAAAGTACAAAAAATGTACATCAGTTTATTATATCTACTATTAACCATGGTAGAAATAAGAACCAAATGTTAAATTGTTTTACTTGGTAAGCTATTGTACTCGATCGGGGTTCATCAACTCCAGAAATTCCGTCGTGAATTTCTTCCATTTCCGGCTATTGGGAGATTGATAATTTCTCGTGGCTTTTCCATCAAATTGCTTAGTGGTGCCACCTGTTGTCGCATCCAAAGCGTTAAATTGTTTTTTAAGCCAGTTCACATCCCTGCGTAACGTTTCTTGTTCTTGTACGAGGACGTGATCCGAGTGCATTTCTGATGACAAGTGTGTTTCGCCTCGTGCTAACATAACGACGTGAGACTCCAGTCTCTTTAACCGTTTACCGGCAGTTCTTTTAAGATTGACCAAAAAAATTATTTTGTAAACGTAACAATGTCTGCGGACTTACGCGCTAAAATCCGGGTTTCGATACTCGTGGTGGGCAGAGCACAGATAGCCCATTGTGTAGCTTTGTGTTTAATTCAAAACAACAACAACAAATAACTGTTCATTTCTTGATAGACTAATTGTTTTCTGACCATTGCATCTTCTGATGATTCGAAATTACTACTTGTAGTGGCGCTTCGTTCGCTGCTGTAGTCATCTGGTTCTTCCAACTTACTATCTATATCCACTCCAGTAGTTGTTGAAGTTGTCAAATTAAACGTAAAAAAAAGTATTTTACGTTTCATTTGATCATAAATTTGTCACTTCAAACTATTCGGACAGTCACAAAATTACCTATGTACAAGAAAAACACAGCTAATCGAATAAACTGTTGTTCAAGCTTTGTAGCACAATAAACTATTTTACAAAAATATCACAATTTATTCGTAAACGTATCCTTGTAGTTCTGGGCCACAGTTTACACAAAATATATAAATATATATACATATATATATACGTACACACGACCATAAGAATTGGCTAACGAGCATACGTACAACACTGTGAAAAGACCAAAATCAGAGTTTAAACCTATCTAGCAAGTAACTGTAAGTAAGCTTAAAGGTCTGGCATGGCCGGAATGTTAAGGCTTTTGACTCGTAAACCGAAGGGAGCCGGTTCGAATCACCGTCACACCAAACGTGCTCACCCTTTTAGCTATAAAAGGTATGGTTGACGTCATTCCTGAGTTAGTATATGGAGCATTTTTTCTCTTGTTCTGATTCTCAACAGGATGAACAAACGGAGTCACCAACCTTTACCGCTAATTGCTCTGTCTATTTCGGCCAACATGGGTGGCACTTGCTGGTCTTCTTGTAATCATTTTTTCCGTGAAAAGCTTTTTCCCAGAAACGCCTGATCACTTATCCACGAGAACTTTGGTGTTGGCCGACATTGTTGTGTTACCTACATCTGTTGGCTCTCTACGTCCACACACTAAACTACCATTCAGGAATGGAACACTGTCATACACAAAATATAAACTTTGTGTTCCAATACATGAGAAAGTAAGAAAGAGGCTTTCATAAAACTAAAGTATCTAACTATGAGTGAGTTTTCATTTTCTTCCTTAGAATTTATTTTAAATTTATTTTATTGAACAGCTAAAATCTGTTTACAAACTTTACCATTGCTGTACCACAGCTGAGAAACAGTGAAGTTTAAATGAACTGGTATAAAGTACTCGCGCTTCAAAAGCCTCCGCCTAATTCAAAAGGATTCCAGTCCACAGATCAAACTCCTCCACTATCTTTAATTGCTCTTATAGCTACCTCAAAGCAGTCACTTTCCAAAAAAATCCCCGTTGGGGAACTCACTCATGGTATCAAATGGCATGTGTTATCTCAGTCTCTCTAGCTTATGAGTAGGGATATGAACATGACTTCAAACGTGATGCCTCGATATACAAGATTTGGATTCAACTCCTAGACCACAATCATGCTTCGATGGCCTTCCATGTGTTTTATGAATCCCCTTGAGGCAGGGAATACACCATATAGATAATGATATTTTCAAACCAATCAGAGTCTACATGGTAAATTTGGTCATGCTACCTCCAAAACGATGAGAGAATTCGCGAACATACATACAAATTCATATACAATGTGAATTAAAATTAGATAAGCAGGTGTATATTTTTATTTGAACCAAGTTAAGTACTCAGTATAGTCTGTGAAACAAACGTGTTTCAAATTCATCTCACAATATTTAAATTTATATAACGCAATGCACCGTTAATTAATAACCTAGAAAAAATTCTTATACAATTCTAATCAAATATATATATATGATATTTATTAGTCATTCCTATATTATAAACATATTTCACAATATTATGAAGACACTCGTGATGAATTTGTCAAGAGCCATTTTGCTTCTAATATGAAAGAGTGATAAGTGTACAAACCAAATGTAAAAAATGTGAAATATTAAAACTTCAAGTCAAATTCTTAAGAAACATTTTACAGACAAACAATCTGTTATTCAGAGATCAAAACAACCTATTTTATTTCTGCTGTGCGATGACCAAACCAGATCACGATATTTATAAAATTTCAAATATTGAAATTTCGTTAGTAGCTTAAGAAAATGAGGTCACAAAGGATAAAATCATTACGTCTCAAAAAATAACGCATTATTCTAAATAAACACATTAATTGATTAGAGCAAATGTATGTCACTTCTATGAAAAATATTTTAAAAACAGTTTTGAATGTTGAACAAATATTAGTATAAAAACATAAATGAAGTCGAAAAAGAAATTAGACTGAAAAAATAGCAGTAAAAGTCAACTTTGATCGATCAAGGCAAAATGGTAACTTTGAACTCAATTCATAAAAGATACTACCGTCTAATAGAAATGAAATCGATATATATTTCCAACATTTTGAGAAAGTTCCACAAACTATAAAATGGCCCACCAAAAAAAGGTCATTATGATTACAAAGTGTTTTGACTGATAAAGCACAAAAAGTATATGCTCCTCTGGCTATAGAAGATTGTACAGATTATGATATGGTTAAAGCGCATGAGTTAGTTCCAGGTGCTGATCATCCGGACCGGTGTGGCCAGGCGCGGCAGGCGCGAGATCTGGAAATCCGAGGGTCGCGTCGTGCTAAACCTGTTCGCCCTCTCAACCGTGGGGTCGTTATTATGTGAGGGTCAATCCCACTTTTCGTTCGTAAAACAGTAGCCCAAGAGTTGGCGGTGGGTGGTGACGACTAGCTGCCTTCCCTCTCGTCTTACACTTCTTAATTAAGGACGGCTTGCACAGATAGCCATCCAGTAGTTTGTGCGAAATTCCAAAAAAAACGATCAAGCTTATCACCAAGTGTTTCGAGGCTATCAAAACCAATAGAGTCAAATCTATGGGGAATTTGCTCGCGAGAAAGATGTTTATTTCGATCGATGGTGTAATTCAATGCATATTGGCAACATACATCTTCGACAAACTAAGACAATAATATCTAATTGACTAACTCAAACGCTGTATAAGTGACAACCTCAAAATGTATTTACATGAAAAGAAAGTTGAAACACCATAAAAAGAAGTGTGCTGTTTCCGATGATTACACTTTAACACATAAAATAACTTTTCATAAAAGAAATTATTGCCATCTCCACAAAAGCCAGTACCTGTTCAATACACTAATGTTGATGATTATTATAAAAATCCAGTTTCTCTGGTTGGAAATATTCTGATAACCAGAATGATTTGTTATTAAAACCATCAGTGTCCATTATTTTGTTGGAGCTTGAAAAAAAAATATAAAAAGGCAAAACTCGGTACGTTTATGTCTACATTTGGACGAAGTTTCATTTAATTATCTGATGATGTTTATTTGGCCACTGATAAAAAGGTTAATCAAGATAGAAGGAAATTTAGACTTTTTCTCTTTGTTGTTTGTGTCTCTTTGAAAAATGGCAATGCAAATTCCATACTAGTAAATATTTTACATGTTACTGGAGCAGCTCAGTCATTGCTGTTAGAAGGTGTACTATACTTAGATGAGAGTTCTGTCACTGAAGAGTCTGTTATGGCTCAAGGTATTGAAGGTGGTTTTATTAAAATTCCTCGTCATAACATTTATTTGACATCAAACCTAATTTCGGGACCAGTCGTGGTTGGAGTAAGACATTCTCTACCAATTAAGGGTGCATCATTATTGTTGAGAAACGAATTGGCTGGGCGAAAAGTTGTTGCCTGAGCCAAAAGGGAAGCAAGGTGTTCACTGTTTCCTCTGAGGATGTTGTTCTTGTTGAGGAGGATCTAGAAGGGTTTCTCTCGTGTGCCGTAACGTAAAAATTACGTCAAAAATAATTAAAAGGCACGTGTTCAAAGGACGACATTATAGAGTTGTCACATATATTTTTTGGGTCCGGCATGGGTCTTGCGAATGATTGTCTTACTGATAATTCTTTGACAAGTGGCGATAATGAATGTGAGAACTTTGGATCAGATGGTGAAACTCAGTTTGCCTTAAACAAATTGATTGATGAGCAAGGAAATGATTCATATATTTCCTCACTATTTAAGTGCGCATTCCCAAAACATGAAGTGAAAAAGTTCCAGGTGATTAATTTTTTTAAAAATCGTTTGCTTACAAGAAAATGGAAACAATAATATGTACAAGCTTCAGAGAACAGAGCTGTAGTTTATCAAATTGTTGTTCCAAAAGCATATCATTCTCAGATATTAAAATTTGCTCATTAATTCCCGATGGGAGCTCATTTTGAAGTCCACAAGACATGTATCAAAATTATAAGACATCTCTTTGGGCCAAAAATTAGGGAAGATATTTCTCATTTTTGCAAAACTTGTAAAATATACCAGTTGGTAAGAAAATCAAATGAGTAAATTTCTATTTTTGCTATATACTTATCAAAACGTTCGAAGAACATCTCAGTGATGTAATAATTAATTGTGTCAAATCAAATAAAAAATTTTTGTGTTTGAGCAAGTACTATATAATATTGTAATATTATAATGTTATTTTGATCGTGTTATTATCGTTACTTTTGAAACTGTATAATTCTTTTGACAATGTATTGTATTTACAAATTGTGATCAGTGTGATCATACATACATATCTATATATGTAATATTTTAGTCAAAAATTATCTAACACTAATTTTTTAATTTTTAAGGAGAAAAACTAACGAATTTACCAATATACGTTTATTTTAGTACTTACGCTTGTTTCATTATAGTTTTCTTTTTTGCATGTGACGTTATTTGTTGAGTATATATTGTGCAACTCCGTCTGTTCTCAAAATCCTTAGAGCGTTTTTAAATGTGAAATAAACAATACTTATTTGATAAAAATACTATTGTGATCGATCATTCTGGAAAATTCTAGAGTCTAACGTGATTTGTATGTAAAAACCGACGCGCTCATAGACAGAGAACATTATTGGACAACTACAGTTAGTGAACTTCAGAAACATCAGGCTGTAATGGTGAGTAACGTGTATTAATAAGAAAACTACAAAATACTCCAAGGAACATTTGTACATTTCGAATATTATCAACCGTTCAACTTCAGTGAATAACTTTGGACGTTAGAATTTCTTCGAAGACATTAAATTATCTTCATATGAAAAAACAAGCTTATAAGAGGTATGAGGCCTATCAAGTTTAGTTATTCAAGCGAGCCGCAACTGTATCAATTTAAATTTAGTTTGCTCGTCATGGACCTGAAACTTTTGTTAAATAGTCAGTATAGTTTGTAACTTTGTAAAACTTTTGTATAAAAATTAAGATTTGTAATAACTATTAGTAATAATCGTTTTCATGTTTGTATATTAAAAGATTTACGTTAAAAAAGAAAATTCTGTGTATCAATATTGTTGGCAAATAAAATAATTTTAATACTCACGTACATTTAATTAACTACTAAGCTCAAAATAAAATTCCAGTTTTTGAAATAGTAATACGTAATATACGTAATATAATATATCAGATACTCGTCGAAAATAAATTCCAATGCGTAACACGACATTTCCTTGAATTTGAGGTCTGCTCCACATGGACGTGGCATGATTTTAATGAGTTTGTGCAGACATTCCTGAGTGATTTACTGCTATCCTTCATTGAGTGTTTTAAAAAGTCTATCTTCCATGTTTGGCTTGCGATCTTTTGTTAATCGGTTTAACTCAGCACATAAATTTTCACTTGGATTGATATCAGGTGATTGATCTGGCCATTCCATTACATAAATTCTCTTATTTCTAACATATTTTAAACAACTTCATAATTATAGAGAAACTGGTTTGATTATTTTTTAGGCTAATTTAAACTAGAATAATCTTAAAGCTTATACCAGGTGCACAACCTTTTTAAGGAGAAAATGTAACAACAATCATGAAAAGTTCTGGTATTTACGAAAGTCAGCGTTAAAATTATGATTGAAAATCATATTTGAATAAATCATGTTGAGCGCGTTCCAAAATCATATGATTTTTACATATCATATATGATAGGTAATAAAAGAGATATGACAAATTAACAACATTTTCAAGATAAGAACACTTTTTTGTACACTCTCTGCAGTTTTCGTAACAAAATCAAATAAAATCCCTTAAAACTAGAAAGATTTTCATGACACTTATCATATTTGGTAAAGTATGAGTTTTACATTTATACAACGAAGAAAGCTTATCTTTCTAAAATGATAGTCCTTAGAAGTTACAAAACTGAGAAAATTAAGCATAACTTCAGGTATCATTTTTTAATTCGATTATTATGAGATCAATATTATGTATTACTTTACAATCAGCAGTACTAACTGTAGTAGGTGTTGCTCTGGTATCCAAACTTCCCTTAGAACTTCAACAGACTAATCTCTTAAATGATATAACTTTATCGGATCGGGTTTATGGAGCTTTGATGGCTTTTGGTTCCACAATACTTGGTGTATTAAATATAATTTGTACCCGCTAGTTGAGAGAGACTCTTTTCTCTGTGATGTTATTCAATAATGGATGGGTTGGTGTTATTGTCTGTTTAATCATAATATTTTTATTTGGACAGCTTCCAGTCATACCGTGTGGAGAACCATCTTTATTAGTTGTATTCTGTTCCCTGATCGAGATAGTTGGGTTAGTTTTTTCTATACAACTTGAACAAGATGGAGTAGTTTCTGTCGTTAGAGCAGCCTCTCACATTACTTTTCTTTTCTGTTGGCAATTGTTTTTCTTCAAAGAAATTCCAGACACTTGGAGCATCTCAGGTGTATCAGTAGTTATTTTTTGTATTATATCTAGCAGTGTGAGCAAATACTTCGATGCTCGAAAGAGACGAAATTTCCCTTAACTTTATTCATGATACCAAAACTTATATTAATTTTGGTGTATATCGGTGATTTTCTTTTAAGTTTGTAACGGTTTAATGTTGCATAACTGAAGTAATACAAGATTATAAGTTTCTTAATGTAAATAAAAAAATCTTCAAATATTAACTCTTAATTTTAAGCCTGTTTTAGAAAGTTGTTATAAAATATATACTTACTTTCCCTAGAGATTCTTCAGATTAAGTAAAATATTTTGATTTTATGTGTGGCATTCAATTAATTACTCTATCTCAAAATGATAATTTTAAAGTACATGCACAGATTGTATTGTGCTCTGTCAGAAGTACTCTGCTGGCCAAAATCTTAAGGCCAATGAACATGACGAAAAACTATGCATTTTGCGTTGTTAGACTTAACCAATGATTTGAGTAGAGCTTCGAAAGAAGAGAATAAGAAAAGGGAAAATAAAAATTAAAAATGTTTTAACGTTTTATAGGGAAAATGTGAACACTATGAAATTAGCCTAAATACTAGCTGGTCAACGTTCAAAACCATACCAAAACGAAGACATAAAAAGGGTAGGAAATGCATAACAAGACGTTACACTAGTGATTGGACTGTTATTACAAGTAGTGAAGATGGCTTCAAGAAGATCATGCACTGTTTGGAATTAACGTCTATTTCTATAGACTTCTTTACTATCACCTCCCAAACATTTTCAATAGAGTTTAGTTTGAGCGAACATGCTGGATGGTCCAAAAGAATCACGCTTTTCATACTTTCTCCTGCGACACTCTGGATCACAGTATTTTCTTGCTAATTATCCAGTCATTTCCACACAAGCGAAAGCCACAGATTGTATTGTGCTCTGTCAGAAGTACTCTGCTGGCCAAAATCTTAAGGCCAATGAACATGACGAAAAACTATGCATTTTGCGTTGTTAGACTTAACCAATGATTTGAGTAGAGCTTCGAAAGAAGAGAATAAGAAAAGGGAAAATAAAAATTAAAAATGTTTTAACGTTTTATAGGGAAAATGTGAACACTATGAAATTAGCCTAAATACTAGCTGGTCAACGTTCAAAACCATACCAAAAAGAAGACATAAAAAAGGTAGGAAATGCATAAAAATAGGTTACAGTAGTGATTGAACAGTTATTACAAGTAGTGAAGATGGCTTCAAGAAGATCATGCACTGTTTGGAATTAACGTCCATTTCTATAGACTTCTTTACTATCACCTCCCAAACATTTTCAATGGAGTTTAGTTTGAGCGAACATGCTGGATGGTCCACACATATCGTTTAAAGTAGAGATGTTTCTGGATTATTTTGGAATTCAAATCGTGATTGGTTAGAATAGAGGAGATGCACTTTGAGTTTTTTCTTTGTTCATAGATACGTTGTAACTTTGAGAGATTCAAGACTGCAACTTTAAAGCCAACTAAAACAAACCGCGCGCTGAAGTAGCTTGGAGCATGACTACGTTATCAAACGACAACAGCCTGTCTTATTTTGTCAGCTGTACTGCAGTTAGGTTTGCACGAGTATTCCTCATTTCAACAAAAATTGACAGTTGTCTCTCTTATTAGTTCAGCTGCATTGAAATTGTTTTTATGATTTTCTAACAAAATTCCTACACATTTCCTATGCTATATGCCCCCAGTGGCTCAGCAGTATGTCTGCGGATTTACACGTTAAAATCCGGGTTTCGATACTCGTGGTGGGCAGAGCACAGATAGCCCATTGTGTAGCTTTGTGCTTAATTCAACAAAAACAACAAATCCTATGCTATGAAAAACAGCTTTTATAACGATATGGTGAAAAACGTTTTCTAAGTAGCTTTTATGCGTAGATAATGTCAGTACAAGGTGTCTAGAACACACCAGGCAAGAGTATACAAACAAACAAACAAATTCGTAGGCTACTTGAATTAATACAAAATAACTATTTAAACCTGTGCAAACATAAATAGAAATTATTATGTTGCTAATAATTTGGATTGTTTGTGCATTAATTGTCAGTTTCGAAAAATATTTAAGATTTTTAACTAAAAGTTAAGCTCACGATAGCTTTTTTGATTCATCCTCTTCTGAAATAAGTTTCAAAGGACCCATAAACATGCCTCTATTCTTTAAACAGGGATTAACTCAGTCCATGTACACACACAAAAATGTATTGATTATTATGCCTACTATGCCAAAAGTTGGCTATTAATCATCGTGTTT
Organism: Carcinoscorpius rotundicauda; assembly: GCA_011833715.1. Lineage (NCBI taxonomy): Eukaryota > Metazoa > Arthropoda > Merostomata > Xiphosura > Limulidae > Carcinoscorpius > Carcinoscorpius rotundicauda. The sequence goes on along the minus strand of CM022401.1, from coordinate 80,313,858 downwards.
GGATCATTGTCACGTGATGCTTTAAAGTTTAACATTCTAATCACAACAATTAGGAAATCTTAATATAAACAACATGCAGTAAATACTACAAGAACAACAGCAACAAGAAATCCATAAAAGGAAAGTGAGTTAAATTACAAAGCTAAGTTAAAACCACAAATGGATAAATAATTCATTTGTCTTTTATTATAATGACAAGATATTAAACTGAATAGAAATATAGTGCTTTTAACTTTTCATGAGATTAAATCAATTTTAATGACAGAATAAAAATTAAAACTTCTTCAAAAGGTATTTATTTAGTACTTTGAAGGCAAAATACATAGTACCGAAAATATTCCTTTTTAAATCGTCCGGCATAAGAAAGCGTGTAAGGCGTACGACTCATAATCGCGCCCGCGTCTTGCTGAACATGCTCGCCCTCCCAGCTGTGGGGGGGGCGTATAATCCCATTATTCGTTGGTAAAAGAGTAGCCCAAGAGTTGGCGGTGGGTGGTGATTATTAGCTGCCTTCTCTCTAGTCTCACACTGCTAAATTAGGGACGGCTAGCACAGATTGCCCTCGAGTAGCTTTGTCCGAAATTCCAAAAAAACAAACATCATTTTAAATAAGTTCACTTCCTGAGTGTGTGCCAGAACCTCTAATAATATAATAAAATGGTGTGTTCTAGACACCTTGTACTGACATTATCTACGCATAAAAGCTACTTAGAAAACGTTTTTCACCATATCGTTATAAAAGCTGTTTTTCATAGCATAGGATTTGTTGTTTTTGTTGAATTAAGCACAAAGCTACACAATGGGCTATCTGTGCTCTGCCCACCACGAGTATCGAAACCCGGATTTTAACGTGTAAATCCGCAGACATACTGCTGAGCCACTGGGGGCATATAGCATAGGAAATGTGTAGGAATTTTGTTAGAAAATCATAAAAACAATTTCAATGCAGCTGAACTAATAAGAGAGACAACTGTCAATTTTTGTTGAAATGAGGAATACTCGTGCAAACCTAACTGCAGTACAGCTGACAAAATAAGACAGGCTGTTGTCGTTTGATAACGTAGTCATGCTCCAAGCTACTTCAGCGCGCGGTTTGTTTTAGTTGGCTTTAAAGTTGCAGTCTTGAATCTCTCAAAGTTACAACGTATCTATGAACAAAGAAAAAACTCAAAGTGCATCTCCTCTATTCTAACCAATCACGATTTGAATTCCAAAATAATCCAGAAACATCTCTACTTTAAACGATATGTGTGGACCATCCAGCATGTTCGCTCAAACTAAACTCCATTGAAAATGTTTGGGAGGTGATAGTAAAGAAGTCTATAGAAATGGACGTTAATTCCAAACAGTGCATGATCTTCTTGAAGCCATCTTCACTACTTGTAATAACTGTTCAATCACTACTGTAACCTATTTTTATGCATTTCCTACCTTTTTTATGTCTTCTTTTTGGTATGGTTTTGAACGTTGACCAGCTAGTATTTAGGCTAATTTCATAGTGTTCACATTTTCCCTATAAAACGTTAAAACATTTTTAATTTTTATTTTCCCTTTTCTTATTCTCTTCTTTCGAAGCTCTACTCAAATCATTGGTTAAGTCTAACAACGCAAAATGCATAGTTTTTCGTCATGTTCATTGGCCTTAAGATTTTGGCCAGCAGAGTACTTCTGACAGAGCACAATACAATCTGTGGCTTTCGCTTGTGTGGAAATGACTGGATAATTAGCAAGAAAATACTGTGATCCAGAGTGTCGCAGGAGAAAGTATGAAAAGCGTGATTCTTTTGGACCATCCAGCATGTTCGCTCAAACTAAACTCTATTGAAAATGTTTGGGAGGTGATAGTAAAG